>CM018683.1:44826695-46026695 GCA_009363875.1 Mikania micrantha | reverse complement strand
GAAATGCAACAAGTATGAATGTGAAATGTAAAGAATGTAAGAGTTGCAATTTACCTGAAATTGTCGGGTGTCACATCATCCCCTTGTTGAAAGAAATTTCGTCCCGAAATTTGGTTGTTGTTGGTAGTGTTTGAGAAGCAAAAGCGTTAGAGAAGCAAAATTTTTCTGGTTGTCACATCATCCCCTTGTCGAAAGGAATTTTGTCCCGAAATTTATTTGTTGTTGTCGACGTTCGACGTTGTCTGTTTGAAAAGATGGGGATATTTGCGCATCATCTGATCTTCACGTTCCCACGTGAATTCAGGTCCGCGTTTCGAGTTCCATCGGACCTTGACAATCGGGATCTTACTTTGCTTGAGTTGTTTGACCTCACGGTCCATGATCTCTACCGGCTCTTCCACGAACCGTAGTTGTTCATCCACCTGGATCTCATCCAGTGGAACTACAAGTGTTTCATCTGATAAACATTTCTTCTATTTCGAGACATGAAATACGTTGGGAACTCCGTCGAGTTCGGATGGTAAGTTGAGTTGGTATGCCACTGGACCAATCCTTTTCAGGATCTCGAATGTCCAATATACCGTGGGTTCAGTTTGCCTCGTTTACCAAAACAAATTACGCCTTTCCAGGGAGAAACTTTCAGAAGGACTTTATCTCCTACCTGAAATTCTAAAGGTTTTCGGCGTTTGTCGGCATAGCTCTTTTGACGATCTCGAGCTGCTGCCATGCGGTTTATGATTTGCATGATTTTCTCGGTTGTTTCATGCACAAGTTCCGGGCCAGTGAGCTGACTGTCGCCCACTTTTTCCCAACAGATAGGTGATCGGCATTTCCTGCCATTGAGTGCCTCAAAATGTGCTGCTTTGATGCTTGTGTGGTAACTATTGTTGTAGGAAAACTCTACCAACGGTAGGTGAGTCTCCCAGCTGTTGCCAAAGTCTACTACGCATGCTCGTAGCATATCTTCGAGGGTTTGTATCATGCGTTCACTCTGGCCATCAGTCTGTGGGTGGTATGCTGTACTCATATCCAAATGTGTGCCAAGTGACTTTTGTAGTGATTTCCAGAAGTTAGAAGTGAATCTGGCATCTCATCTGAAATGATGGAGATTGGCACTCCATGTCGCGAGACTACTTCCTTGACATAGATTCTGGCTAGTTTTTCCATCTTGTCATTTTCCTTGATCGCAAGGAAATGTGCTGACTTAGTCAGTCGGTCCACAATTACCCAAATAGTGTCACATCCACTAGGAGTACGGGGTAATTTGGTGATGAAATCCATGGATATTTGTTCCCACTTCCACATGGGGATATCAGGTTGTGTGAGTAATCCAGATGGTTTCTGGAACTCGATCTTGACTTTGGCACAAGTCAAGCATTTGCCTACATAGGTGGCGGTGTCGGCTTTCATGTGTGGCCACCAGTAAAGTACCTTCAGATCGTGATACATCTTATCAGATCCAGGGTGAATGGAATACCGAGATTTGTGAGCCTCGTCGATCAAAAGGCCTCGTAGGTTTCCGTGACATGGAACCTAGACGCGTTCCATGAAATAATGTAAACCATCGGCTTTTACTTTAAGGTGTTGCTCCATTCCTCTTAGTGATTCTGCCGTTAGGTTTTCCTGTTTAAGTGCCTCCTCCAGGGTAATACGTAACTGCTCAGGAAGGTTAGGGTGGATGGTGAGCTGTAAGGCTCGTACCCTCTTGGGTTTCAGGGTATTCTTCCGGCTTAGGGATCGGCCACTACATTGGCCTTCCCCGGGTGATACTTGATAGCACACTTAATGTCGTTCAGGAGTTCAAGTCAGCGACGTTGTCGCATGTTCAGTTCCTTCTGCTCGAATATGTGTTGGAGACTCTTGTGATCAGTGTATATCGTACACATTGTACCATACAGGTAGTGTCTCCAGATCTTGAGTGCGAATACCACGGCTCCAAGTTCCAAGTCGTGGGTGGTGTAGTTTTCCTCGTGGACTTTCAGTTGTCGAGAAGCATACGCGATCACCTTCTCTCGCTGCATCAGCACGCAGCCGAGTCCCTGTATCGAGGCATCGCAATATACTACGAAGTCATCCGTTCCATCAGGAAGTGATAAGATAGGTGCACTACAGAGCTTCTGCTTGAGAACTTGGAAAGCAGCTTCTTGCTTTTCAGTCCAGAGATATATCTTGTCCTCGTGGCTTAGAGCTGTAAGGGGTTTTGCTATCTTTGAAAATCCTTCGATAAATCGTCGATAATAGCCTGCCAATCCTAGGAATTGTCGCACCTCAGTTGGGGTCTTTGGTGCTTCCCAGCTCTTGATTGCCTCTATCTTAGATTTAGGCACATGAATCCCTTGTTCATTGACAACATGACCTAAGAGTTGAACTTCTCGAATCCAAAAGTCGCACTTTGAGAGTTTAGCGTACAACTTCTCTTTCCGTAGCAGTTCAAGAGCCAATTGAAGGTGTTATTTGTATTCTTCCTGGGTTTTGGAGTAGATGAGAATATCATCTATAAAGACAATGATAAACTTATCCAGGTAAGGTTTGCACACTCTATTCATGAGGTCCATGAATACTGCAGGTGCATTGGTTAGCCCAAATGGCATGACCAAAAACTCATAATGGCCATAACGAGTGCGGAAAGCTGTCGAGGGTATATCTTCCTCCTAAATCCTCAATTGATGGTACCCAGATCGCAGATCGATCTTAGAAGAATAACTCGATCCTTGTAGTTGATCGAACAAATCGTCAATGCGGGGTAAGGGGTAACGGTTTTTGATTGTCACTTTGTTCAATTCCTGATAGTCAATGCACATACGGAACGTGCCATCCTTTTTCTTTACAAATAAGACCGGAGCTCCCCAGGGTGAGAAGCTTGGTCTAATGAAAACTTTGTCCAACAGCTCTTGCAGTTGATTGGACAGTTCCTGCATCTCCGAACGTGCAAGTCGATATGGCGCCCATGCAATAGGTGTTGCTCCCGGCACAAGGTCTATGCGGAACTCCACTTGTCGAGACGGTGGAAGTCCTAGTAGATCCTTAGGGAATACTCGGGATAGTCTTCTATTCTCTTCTCCTCTTCTGTCTTGTCGGTGATAAGCGCTAGAATGGCTGTGTATCCCTTTCGTAAGCATTTGTGAGCTTTCATGCATGAGATGATGTTCAGAGGAGTGTCACTCCTTTCGCCCTTAATTTCTAGAGTTTCTCGGCTAGGGAGAGGTATGCGCACAACCTTGTCGTGGCAAATGATCTTAGCCTGGTTTTCAGACAACCAATCCATGCCCACTACGACATCAAAACTGCCTAGTGTAACTGACATGAGGTCAATCTTAAATCTTTGGCCTGCTATCTCTAAATTGCATTCTTTAAGAATGTGCTTAGTCACAATTAATTTACCATCAGCTAGCTCTACTGTATATTCAACATCTAAGGGTGTTGGGGTAATGGCAAGTATCTCACTAAAATCCTTAGATATAAAGCTTTTCTCAGCTCCAGTATCAAACAATACAGATGCATAATTATCGTTTAAGAGATACGTACCGGCTGCAAGGTTGGGATCCCTTCTGGCCTCGTTGGCCCCAATCACGAAGGCTCGTCCCCTCGTGCCATTGTTCCCATTGTTGTTCTGTTGGTTGTGTTGTTGTTGTTTTTCAGGTGCGGGCAGTCCTTCTTGAAATGCCCTGGTTTGCCACATTCGAAGCAACCCCTTGGTGCTTCAAGTTGTTGCTGTTGTTGTGGCTATGGGGTCTTTGTCATTAGCTCACCCCTGCAGTCTTTGGCTACATGTCCCCCTTTTCCGTAGCGCTGGCATTGGAAACGGCCACACTGACCCTGTGGATGATGGAAGTTGCACTTGTGGCATTTGGGTTGTTTTCCTGCATAGCCCCCTTAGTTTTGAGTGGTTGGGATGGGTGGTGCATAAGCTTGGGTCGATCCAAACTTGTGTTGTTGTGGTGGTGGTTGGAGAGTGGAAGTCTTACTCAGGGTGTCATCCCATTTGTGTTTGTTCTTGTCATTGGTTGTTGTCACAGCACCACGTGGTGGTAAGAGTCCTTGTGCAACAGCCGAGTCAGTGAGCTTGTGAGTTATCTGCACAGTTTGTTGCATGGTGATGGGGTCAGCAGAAAGCACCATGCCCTAAATTTGAGGTGGTAGTCCCTCAATGTACTTCTCTATATGTTTGAAGGGTGGGGTTGCCATTTCCAGGCACAGATTTTCCAACTCATAAGACTTGGCAGTGTAAGCCTCAACTCGGAACCAATCATCTTGTGGTTCCAGAACTCAGTCTCAAGTTTCTGCACTTCACCACGAGGGCGGTATTCGCGGTTCAACATTTGCTTAAAATCATCCCAAGGCAGAGCGTTGGCTGCATCAAGCCCTAGGTTCTGGACGTTGGCATTCCACCAAGTGAGGGCAGCTCCCTCAAATGTCCCTGCAGCGAACTTGACCCTGTCTTCGTTCCTGCAGTTGCTCATAGCAAAGGCCGATTCTGCCTTTTCGATCCAACGTAACAGTCCGACGGCTCCCTCAATGCCGCTGAAGGAGTGGGGTATGCAGTCTAGAAACATCTTGAATGTGCAGAGTGGACGGTTAGGATTTACTCCTGAGATATGCAAAGAGTAGAGTTGGGTTAAGTATCGAGCAAACGTGTTGAATTGGAAACGAGTGATTGTGTTGCAAGGTGAGTATGAACAGATTCATCACCTTGGTTCAGTGGGTTTTGATTACGGGCAGCTTCCCGTGCAGCAAGTACCTCCTCAACCTGTTCGTTGATGAGGGCGTTCAACTCAGCTTGAGTCAGGTTGATGTTCCCACGTCCGCCCGCATTCATGCGTTCTCCGCGTCTTCCAGTCATGATCTTCATAGCGAGAATAAGTGTTAGTGTTTGCTTAATGACTATTGTAGTGAGTGCGGTAGGTAATGAAGGAAAACATGTAGAGTTATCGGTTCCTCCTCGTCATGTGTAGCCAAATGCGGTGACGATGGTGATATCATATAGTAAGTGAGCAAACTAAGTGTGTGTGCAATCGTGTATGCAATTATCACAATACTAAGCACTAAGTGTCGTGTGGAGACTAGTGGTTATAGACTAAGTTCACTAAATGCAAACCTAATTCGCAATAATCGGAGGCTCTGATACCAATCTATCGCACCCCGAGAACTCCCGTCCCTTCTGGGGAGCGAGCAACATCAGATTGTCAGGATCGCAGTCTCCGGTCACACAACTTGCGAGACCTATATGTCTGGTTGTATACATACATCCAATTACTTGGATAAATCAGTTTGTGAAATCAGAGTTTGCGGAAGTAAGTGTAGGTTATCAAAACAGATTTAACATTCATAAATAGCGGAAGCGTTAAATTAAAATAGTTTTCAAAATGACAAGTAACAACAGTTGCGGAAGCGGTTAAAGTAGTTTGACAATACATAAGTAACACAACCAAAAGATAACAATGTTTAATAGACTAAGACACTTAAACAGATGCATGTGACTCCAGCATAGCATCCTATTCCTTGTGTGCGTGCCTTAGCTACCTGAGAAAACATGCGGAAAAAGGTCAACACAAAGGTTGGTGAGAGCACAGGTTTTATATCAGCAGTAAACATCAAAATGTGTTATACCATATGCGGGTTCGCTACCGAAGCTAACATGCTGCCTCCCGCCATACCCATCCAAGATATGGCAAATGTTGTTTGGTCAATTATACATTGTTCCGACCTCCAGTCGGGGTGGCCATTCGGCTCGGAACAGTGGGGCTTGTCAGGCCCAAATAGTACTATTCAGAATTACCACGCTAAGCGCAACGCGCTATTAACGGTTCGAGGCTTGTTTAATGAGGACTTATCTGTTTTGTGGATGATTGCCACACATATGAATATACGATATTAGCATGTACAAAAGAAACCGAAAGTCTGTATGTTGTTCAAAAACAGTTGTATGCAATGCTTTCTCCCCCAAAGGTAGAAAATGTAAAAAGGGGCCGTGAACTCACCTGGTTAGCAGTTCCGGTATGTGTGTAAATGTTCGCGTCTACGAAAGCTAGCACCTGCTAGTATGCACCTATAACCATATAGGTGTGAGTATGTGTTCTGTGTTGTGTTGTATCCCATACAACTCCAAGTGTCGGTGTGCTCAACCGAGTGTGTGTGTTAACTAGTGAGACTCGATGAATCGTTGGTGACACGATTGTTGTGTTTATGTGCCTTAATGCACATAAGACACCAAAATGCATCCTATGACTCTAATCACATAAGTTACCATTTTTAGAAAGTTTCCTATTTAGGAAAGTGTGGTTATGAAATCTCATTTCATAAAACTAATAACTTCCAATAAGATTATAAAACACGTTTAGACTCTTAAAACATATCGCTTGCGCATAAATCACCATTTATGTCGTTTTACCCAAATAAAGTTTCCTAAAATAGTAGGTTTTTGTTTAAAAGCTCGTTTTCACAAATCAAAGTTTTCAATATGCTTAGAAATCATTTTTTAAGCATATCCCAATACTTAAAGTTCATCAAAATGCCTTAAAACATCAAAAGCCCTCTTATGATTTTTAAAAGTTTCCATTTATAGTAAGTTTATACAAAACCATGTTTTTGACAAAATCAAATATCCCAATGTGTTTCTAATCACTCCAATATATATTTAACAACATCTAGACATGTCTAACATGTCTAGATCATCACAAATCCAAGACTTGCAACATAAAAGTTTCCTTTTATGGCAAGTGTACCAATACATCATCAAATCAACCAATAACTCAACAAAACTCAATCTAACATTCTAATACTTTAAAATCAGTAAATCTATAACATCTACACAACAAATCACCAACAAATTTATGCACAATAACCGTATGGAGTTGCATGTGGGTTTTTACCCATTGCATGTACGATCTAACACTAGATAAACGTTTAAAACTACCTTAGATGACAAGATCCGAGGTAGAACAGCTTCTGGAGGTTCTTCAAGTGGTTGAGATTGGATCTTTCGTCGTTTTGATGGCCTCCCAAGCTTCCTTGTTGTTCCTATGGCTCCAAATCACTTCAAGGTTGCAAGGAAGAGCTTCAAGAAAGTCGGATTTGGTCGAGGATAAGTGAAGAAAGTTGGAAGAATGAAAGAAGAACCAAGTAAAATGAGTTTGGGGTTGATTAAATAGAAAATTTTGATCTGCATGGCCTTCGCGTACCGCGGAGGCCGATCAAAATTTATCATCGCGTACCGCGATAGAATTCGGGAGTCTCGACTCCCGGTTTGCGCCGCGTACCGCGAAGTCTTTTGCCAAGCGCTCTCCGCGTACCGCGACGGGTCTATTTTCCTGTTTTTCGATTTTGTTGATACGTTTATCCAAAGCATCCGATGCATGTTTAGCACATAATCATGTAATAACATGTAAGTTTGATTGATCACCAACGTTCGTGAGACTCGTGTGTGTGTTTCGATAATTCCTCGAATTATCTTCGATAGTTTGTGCTCGTGTCTAACGAAGTGTTTGCACGCTTGATTAATCCTAATCAACGTGTGATGCACAATTCTATAATTCCCCGAATTATTGTTTTGTGTTAGTGTTGTGTTTGCCACACTTGGTTTCCAAAACCAATGTACGATTCGATAGTTCCTCGAACTATCATTTCGTAGTCGTTTGTGTTCAACTCATCTAATTAAACATAATTAAATGAAATGCAACAAGTATGAATGTGAAATGTAAAGAATGTAAGAGTTGCAATTTACCTGAAATTGCTGGGTGTCACATCATCCCCTTGTTGAAAGAAATTTCGTCCCGAAATTTGGTTGTTGTTGGTAGTGTTTGAGAAGCAAAAGCGTTTGAAAAGCAAAATTTTTCTGGTTGTCACAGCTATGGCATATAGATGCCAAGCTACCTCAACTCCCAGCAAACTTGATTGTTCTTGAATTAACAGGAACAGTGAAATCGAGTCTACTCATTACATAACCGTACACCGAAAGCCTAGGCTCATTAAGAAGGACTAGGTCACATACAAACAGCATTATGGATTGTGCAGTCGAGAGACTGAAAGGGAATCTATAACGCATCAAAAGACTAGATGAAAATCAAACACAACTCCCCTTAAATCGGAGAACATGATAAACACGTTATACCAAAACATCTCCATCTATACAAAGAAACAGTAGTACCCGACAATGATGCTTAAATTTCGGGACAAAATTTCTTTAACAAGGGGAGACTGTGACAACCAGTACGCATTGTCCAGCAAGTCCGTACAATGTGTGTACTTTCACTATTTACTGTGTGTAAATACAGTGAACGAACAGTTGTGTGACAACAGAACACAGAAAACAAACAACAGTTGTATTGTTTAAGTGAAAACTTAAATACACTAAATACAACAACTCAAGAGAAACAACAGTGTACAAACGAATGACAATAACCTATCGGTTGCGATCTGATATCCATAAATAACAGGAATCAGATGGCCGACAACACAGTACGAAAGCCAGGTGAATTCAATAATAACATTGTGAAAACAGGCAGTTTAGTTGAGTCCTTCTGTGAGAATATTCAATGTAAAACAATAATTCATTATCGTGTACGAATAATAAACCGACAGTGTGTTTGTGTGGGTGACGATTCGCAAAAACATATCTGTGGGTTTAACGTTCTGAATGATAACGGGAAAATAGAAAACCAAATCAGAAAGTGAAACGTGCGATCGTGTTCGTACAGTTAGAGCTCTATACGAAAACCGCGCGTAAGTGACGTTTTCTGACAAAACGACGAAAACAAACGATTACGAACATTAAAATACTTAAAATAAATTAAAAATAATATATGCTTGAAATTTACACCAAAACTCTAATTTATATAATTAATTATGTAAAACAACCTAGTGAAATAAATCGTATTTTACAATTCGTAACGAAGTGACAAGGATTAACGACCTGAACTCGAACGAAACTGTAAAGGTAAGTGAAACATAAATATTCATGTTTTACAATTTTGAAACTAATGAAAACAGTCCGAGAAAACTATTTATTTAAAATTTGTAAATACGCGCGTAACGTTCCGGAAACGCAACAAAAACGCGAACCGAGCAACCGAAACGAACCCGAACAACCCCGGGGTATATAAAGCCTTAAATGAGGCTTTCTTCCTCATTTTTACACCCCATTCTCTCTCTAAAACCCTAAGCCCGGCGCAACTTTCTCTCTCTAGATTTTTGAACTTTAAACACCCATAACTTCTTCATTTCTTGATGAAATCCCTCCATTCTTGAGCCAAATTAAAGCTCTTATCATCGTCCACGTTAAAGTAAAACCGATCTAGAGCTTAATCCACTGAAAAACGAGTTATTGGACTGTAAAAGGTCCAAAAATTAGGGTTTTTGGTGCTATTGTTCTAACCCTTGTCTAACCAGTTCAAACCCTTCCCTTGCAAACCTAAAACACTCGACCATGGATTTTACATTTTCAACCAGCAGGGGTCTTGTTGATTTCGGCTGAAACTTGGAGATGAACACCATGTGGTGCTCGACACCCAGCAGCCACCGAATGAAGGCCGACCGAAAGGCTAATGGCCGACTGACCCAACTCCGGCCGAAGGAGAACTAGGCGATTGAGTCCAACCGTATGGCAGCCACATTTGGACAAGACCTATTCGATGCTAACCATATTCAAGATCGCGTGCATTTCTTGTTTAAGCTAAGTCAATACAGGATCGTGAATACAACAACAAGTACAATCAAGAGCGCGTGCATTTCTTGTTTAAGCTAAGTCAACCACAACCACAACAAGGTGAGTTCATATGCCCCTTTTCTTAATCTTTACTGATTTCAATGCTCGGGGCTGAGAAACATGCTAAACTTTTAGTTACTTAAAAGTTTCTATTAACATATTGCTTATATTATGACTTAGATAATAATTGCTTGTCTTTATTATCGTTTATCATTACATACTGGATTGTTTGATTTTATCATACCTGAAATAGCTAGGATGCTACATGCTAACCTAGAATCGTGACACATTAAAACCATAGGATAATGTAAGTTGCTAAGAATATATCTTACAACTGTGCATAATTCTTACACGATAGAACAACGGGGAAACCAAGGGATAACATGCCACTAACAACTACAAATAACAAGAATGATAATCATGATACTGTGACTTCATGATAACGAGATCATTCACACATTGCTAACATTGTGTATAAGACAAGTTCTTATAACACTTCGTTCAAGTTAGTAAGAACACTCAGCATCGAGATAACAGTTGAGACAATTACTCGTGATATCGAGAAGGATATTATGAGCACACGCTTTCGAGATGGCATTCCCCACATATACTATTACTACCTATTAAGACTCTATTTAGAGCACATCTTATAACTGTCAGAGGATGCCGGTTACACAACCACAGACCAGTCGGGTAAATCATGAACACCAATCACTAGGGCTTGGGGTAATCTAACGAAATCACACCGGGCACGAAAGGTGCTATCATTCTAATTAATAACATTTATATAATCTAGGGAACGTATCCATTCCAATAGATATTGTGGGAGAATATCTTACATGCCGGACTGGTCAGTAATGACAGCTACTGGGACTATTGTTTCCCTACCTAGATATCGAGCATGATATCTTACACACCGGACTGGTTAGTACTGACAGTCACAGAGACTACTAAGTCTCGTTCTAGATATCGAGTATGATATCTTACACGCCGGGCTAATCCGTAAGGAATAGCTAACAGAGGAAATTATGTCTCTTTATTCAATTGTTTGGGTATTTTACACACCGAGCTAATCAGTAATGATTAGCTACAGAAACTATTAAGTTTCGCTCTAGATATCGAGTATGATATCTTACACGCCGGGCTAATCCGTAAAGAATAGCTAACAGAGACGATTACGTCTCTTACTTTATTTATTGGGTTATTATACATACCGGGCTAATCCGTGAGGAATAGCTAATAGAGATCATTAAGTCTCTATATTCAATTATTGGTTTATCTTACATGCCGGGTTATTTCGTAAGGAATGGCTAATAGAGATAATTATGTCTCACCCTTTTTCATTGTTGGGATAATCATACCGGGGAAATCATGGGTGAAATGAAATGGGTATCCATAGTTGTATTACAGGTAGTGTTAAATTCAGTTGAGCATGTGGTGGGATGGCGTCTGGGCTTGACCCTTTCGTATGCCCTATATATAACCATGCTTGGCTGGATGAGACATTATCTGTAAATATAACCATGGAGAGGACATTGTGTGAAACATTGTGAACATGACTGACATAAATTCAATGGTTTTCAAGTACAAAACTTATGAACTCACCAACCTAGTGTTGACTTTGTTTAAATTGCATGTTTTCTCAGGTGATGAACAAGTTTAGTCACCACATATCAAGAGCATAGCTAGAGGACTTTTAGAAGACCTAGCTACATTTTGCGTGACCATACTTTTGGAATGACAAAACAATGAATCATATTTTGTAAATCTTGTGTAGATACAAGATAGAAACTCAATGATTCTTTTTGGTAGAATTACTTAGTTAAATTATGAACATAACAATGTAATTTAACTTTGTAATTCTGTAGCAATGTCATGTTAGCATTTCTCCATTATATCTCATGTGCTATGCAAACAATTTGATCATCACGATTATAAAACGATATCGCGCCCGGGGAACCTTCCGCCCGACGGGAAAGCCGATCCGTTCTCGCCGGCTCGGGGTGTGACACGAATGCTCAATAGTTAACCATCATTAATGTTAAATATTATAAACCCAGTCACAATATATAACCAACCATCATGCTATGGACAAACGATGCATCTACATACTCCCCCATGGACCTAGTTCTAAACTTTCGTAGCTATGGTCCTGAGAAACTTTTGTGATAAGACCTTCCCGTCACATCCGTCACAAATATAAAAAGAAAAACATAAAAGGATGACCCTCATAAACTGCAATGTATGTTCCATGTGTTCAAGATAAAAGAAAATCTGACATTTGTATAAACCCTTGACATCTTCATATAACAGATTTTTCAACCACATAGGATCAAAAACACATATTGTGTCCCACTTATCCTCCTTGCATAGAACAGTCACAACCTCAGCTATTCTACCATCATAATGCCACCATCAGAAGCTACCAGAAAAGTCTTGAGGCATTTTCCGCAAGGGAATCTTCTCCATGGATTTTGGTGGAAACCACTTAAGGATAACCTTATGCTTTCGGGACTGAGGATTAATCTCTGGTAGATAGGTAATGTTCTGGTTGCAGTGGCTTGAAGTTCACCCATTTCTTTCGATACTCAAACTTGATTTGTTTTGCAAACCAAGAAGATAACCCTAAATCCTCACTGTAGAGCATGTTCAATTGTGCCAATTGATTTACTTCAAATTCAAGCAACGTCTTGAAATCATGCGGGAACATGAAGTATTGGATTCATTTCCCCCGTTTCACTGCGTAACAGTGAAGATCATTGAAGTACGCCCAGCTCAATATGCAACCTCCACATATATATCCTTTGGTTCGATAAACTTCGTGTATTGAGTTGGAAAAGAGGGAATGTTGTCTTTCTTCAAAATGGCCCAGTTTATGGCCCATTCTTCTTTACTTTGTGTGATGTCATCTGCTGAAGAGTCACTGCCTCTAACTTTCTCATCAATCTTCCGATTTAGCTCTTCCTCAGAGTGTAGACCAAAAAATTAGAAAATGTAGGAAGATCCTCATCCACAGATGTATACTTTGTTGGACTCCCTTCATCCAAGTCTTTTAGGATGACTTCATCAACATCATCTAATTTTCATGAGTGGGGAGATTGGAAGTAGGAATTTCCTAATCATCTACGTTAATGTCATCAGGTTGAGCCAAAAGAGTTCGGCTATCGACTCCTTAGAGAGACAACGGATTATCTCCCCTTCCTTCTTGTCATAGCTAACTGAGTGTTGATAATGGCTTGAGCGACTAAGATCATTGTCAAGGTCTTATCCAAAAATTTTGGATCCTCAAATCAAAGAGGTTGGCATACATACACTTCCTCATCGATTTTTACATTTAGGAAAGAACTTTTGACATCCATTTGAAAGACTTTCAAGTCCTTTGCATCTTCAAATGCTAAAAAGATTCTGATAGCTTCTATTCAGGCTACTGGAGCAAAGACTTCTTCCTAGGTCTATCCTTAAACAACAAGTCTTGCTTTGTTTTTAATAACAACACCTTTGTCATATTTCTTGTTTCTGAAAACCCATTTGGTTCCTATGGCCGACTTTCTTCTTGGATAAGGACAAATCTACCATACTCATTGTCTTCCAAATTTAGGAAGTTGCTCTTGCATTGCTTCCACCCAGCTGTTATCTTTCAGTGCTTCAGCAACTTTCTTTGGTTCTAGTTGGGATAGAAAAGCAAGAAAACAAGCAAATGTTTGCATTATGTTGGGAGCTTCTGGTCTTGACTCATTCCTCTACATTTCCAATTATGTTTTCAACTGGATGTGTATTATGAATACGAAGCCTTGGGATCACTTCTAGCTGAGGATTAAAATCCAGATTGCTAATTTGCAGATCTGGTAGTACAACCTCGAGCTGTCTTCCTTGCATGTCTTGTGGTCTATGGGATTTAGCTGATGTGAGTTGATCTTCTCTGTAATAAGATATTTCTATTATTGTGGTGTCATTTGAGGAACTGTCAGGTTCATTTTCATCTTGTGGAATAGATATGGGGTCACTCAAAGGAGTGGCTTATGATGAGATGATGGTTCCAATTGTGAAGCTGTGTGTTGAGATCGTGTAAATTTTTCCAAATGTTATGCTGAAGCCATTGGCAACTCAACACAATAGTCATCTTCTCTATTAAGTTGAGTTGAAGCTAATTCGTTTGTCTAAGTTCCTGTAACATACTTCTTTGAAAGATTAAATGCAGATGTGAGTCCATTTAGATCAAATAACAAATTAGGGCCAGTTCCAGGGTTATTGACTGTATGTTCATTAAATTGAACATTTGCAGACTCTTCAATAATCATGTAACTTATGATTTATACTCTATATGCCTTTGTATTGGTAGAGTATCGAACAAAATATCCCTCAGCTGATTTCTCAACAAACTTGGCTAGATGGTCCTTGGTATTTATGATGGTGCATTGACATCCAAATGTTTTAAAAAAGCCAATAAATGGTTTTCTCTTATGCCATATCTCATAAGGAGTCATACCTTGAGTCTTAACTATCAAAATTCTATTTCGAACATAACAGGCAGTATTGACTACTTCTGCCCAAAAGGTTATTGATAGCTTGCCATCAGACAACATGGTTCTTGCCGCCTCAACCAGTGTCCTATTCCTTCTCTCAGTAACACCATTTTGTTGTGGAGTCCTAGGAGCACTGAATTTTCTTGTGATACCTTTCGATTCACAAAATGAATTTAAATTATGATTTTTGAATTCTGTTTCTTGGTTAGATCTAATGATTTTTACCTTGTAGTCACTCTCATTTTCAATTCTCAAGATGAATGATTTCAAGATTTCAGTTGTTTTGTTTTTCGTGCTGAGAAAAAATACCCAAGTGTATATTGCAAATTCATCAGTGACCACCAGGTAATACGACATCCTGCCTAAACTTTAACACTTGTGGGACCAAACAAGTCCATATGGAGAAAATGTAGGAGTGTTGTAATTAAATTCATTTCTTTAGCATGATGAGAATTGTTATGTTATTTTCCTTTAAAAATAGCAACACACTTGTCTACAAATGTGAACTCTTTTGGTGGTAAACCTATTACTAATCGATTTTTAACTAGTTTATTCATGTTTTTGAGATTCACATGACACGGTATTCTATGCCGAAGAGATGATTCATCAAGTGAAGCTTTTGAGACAAAGTAACTTATATTGGTAAGTGGTGAAGTTTTGCTCATATCCGGCATATACATGTTCCTTCTGGGAGCTCTGAGCAAAATTTGTTTATTTGGGAAAAAAAACCAGGTTTTAGTGCTATACATTCCTGCTCAGTGAGCAACATGTTATGCTTTTGATCACAAACATGTGAGACACTAAGAAAATTGTATTTTAGTTCCTTAACAAAGTGAACATTCTCAAAGCTTACCTTCCCATTAGAGATTCTGCATTTTCCTATGATGTACCCACATACCGTATCACTTCCGAAGGCAACAGACCCTCCAAAGAATGGTTCATATTTATGTAGATGAGTCTTATTGTCTGTCATGTGCCTGAAGCAGCCACTATCAACTATACACAAGTTGCTTTTGGAATCCTACTGCTCCTACACATGAAAATAGGTGGGTTAGTGTCTGATAGGAACCCAAGCCAAAGTGGTTTTGGGTTTCCCATTTTCATCATTGTATGTAAATTTCTTTAACTCTAGAGATGTTAAGGTTGATGCGTTTGTTAGTGATGTCATTGTTTCTTTTCTTTTCTAAATCATATTGGGCTTGGTTTTGAATGAGAACTATTTAGACTTTGCCTCTGCATCAGATTTTTGAATTTGCTTTTGAGAGACCCACATTTCTTTAGGTATAGAATTCTTCTTATTCTTATAACATGTCATCTTTGGTTATGAAGATCTTCTCTGTGTTGTTCTTCTAAAGAATGTTTTTGTTTCTAAGGCCTTTTTCAGAACTTTCTTTTCGGAAGCTATGGTATCTTTTGACTGCTTCTTCTGAATGTATGTTCTTCTTCTATAAGAAACTGAACTATTTCCTTTCGAATAAGAAGATGAACTGATGTTCTTTGGTTTGACACTTCCCTTGTTATTTGATTGGATATTTCTTCTACTTCTTGTATTATAGAAGCCATTAGCTGCATAACGATTAAAGCCTCCACATACAAAGCATTCATTATGATTTATTGCATTTTGTTGAAAGTTGTTTCCTGATGTAGACTTAGAACCATGGGTTGCATAATGAATATGCTTGGATGTAGGCAGAGATGTTCCAGCACAGCAAGTGCTAGAGTGAATTTTCTGATTGCGTGCTTGACTTTGAAATAACTTTCTGCTTCCTGATTTTCCTCTATATGATTTGTCAAATGGATGTAATCTCCAAGGTTTTACGTTACGAATTCCAATATTGTAATCGAGTTTAATTCGAGATAAATAAAAGTCTCAAATGTTCTTTGAAACACTTTTATTCAAAAAACTTATATAATTATATAAAAAGGTCTATTTCATTAATAAAGTAATACTAACAATAATAACACGAGACATAATCTAAGCTTTTTATAAATTATATTTCATAAAAATTCATTTTTCTTAAACTTTAAGAAGTTAAAAATATGTTATAATAAAATAAAAGCATTTTATTAATAAATAACCTATTTTAAAGTTATAAATTATAACATAAATAATGTGTATATACATAATAATGATAATAATAATAATAATAATAATAATAATAATAAATAATAATAATAAATGATAATAACAATAATAGTAAAGACATAATATTTATAAAAGGATTTTATAAAATTTAATGTCTTATAAAGATTATATAAAAATTTTATAAATTTTGATATCTAAAATGGATGTTTAATTAGAGGGATTAAAAGTGACAATTGATGAAACTAGCTTGTGAGTGGGAAAAAGGGGTTATTAAAAATTGAAACAAAGTGGGATGTAGAGGGACCAAAGCTGTTAAAATCCTAAAGATTCCATCCTCAGTACCCGGTTCCCTATTCGGCTTACTCTTAGACCCGACTCAAACCCAAGTTGGTATCCACTTTATTACAGCTCATGACAGCTCATAGATGGTCGTTTTAGAAAGGATTCATGCACGTTTAAACTTTCAAATCCTTAATTAATTCGAATCAATCATAATCAAGCGTTAATAACATTACATAATCACTCGTTCGAACCAACATTAGATTTCAACTCAAACGGGTATAAAAGCCAAATCAAATGATCCTATTTTCTCCCTTTGCCAATTTTGAACGTGTCTGAGACAGAAACAAGCATCCAAAACTCCAAGAAATCGCCATTCAAGTGCACAAAACAACCGGACTTGTTACCGACTCGAACTTCACAAAATCGACACTTAAACTAGGTGATTTATATACCATATTACTCGTAATTCTAAGAGGATTAAAAGCCCTAACATTACAAAGGCTTACAATCCTCAAATCCAACGAACTCGAACCATATATACACTAGGGTTCTTGAGTTCTGAATTCGATTTACAAACGTGTATATTGTTAAATCAAAACCAACCTATATAAGGAAATACCCCCACAGCCTAGTGGTAATAGCCGCCGGTTGTTGCGGAAGAGGCTGGGGTTCGAACCCAGTGCCAGCCCAAAAACGGTTTTTTTTTCATCCGTTCTAACTCATTTTTTTAATATAAAATTTACGTTAAAAATTCCAAAAATCAGTTTTATAAATTCTGTAAAAATTTCAGTTTATATTGTAGCTAATTTTTAATAGTTTATAATTAAAACTAAACTAATATATATAATAAAAAAATCCTATTATTTAAGAATCCTAAAATAAAAGAAATTAAAATTTTGCTTTAAAAAAAAGCTTCTTTTTGAATAGAAGGCTATTATAAGAAAAAAAAAATTAATTAACTCTTTTGTAATTTAAATTGATTAATAAAAAGGGTTTTAAATAGGATTTAAATTAATTCCTTTATATAAGGATTATTGAATTAAAATCAAAGATTTTAAAAATCAAAAGTTGTTTAAGAAAAACATTCTGTTGAAAATATTTTTGTTCAATTAGAAGAAAATATGTTTATCTAACAATAAACATATTACAATGATTTTCAATTGAATAAAATGTTTTATCAATAAAATTCAAATAATTATTTTGAGCTTTTAAATTTTTAAAAGGTTAACTAAATTTTATAAAACCTATAATTCAAACATGCAAGTCTTTAAATGCAAATAGAAGATTAAATGGATGGAAATTAATTCAAGTAGTATACTTAGAGATTCAATTGAAATATAATAAATA
The DNA here is from genome assembly GCA_009363875.1 of Mikania micrantha. Lineage (NCBI taxonomy): Eukaryota > Viridiplantae > Streptophyta > Magnoliopsida > Asterales > Asteraceae > Mikania > Mikania micrantha. The sequence continues at coordinate 46,008,757 of CM018683.1, read as the reverse complement.
AAATGAGTATCAATATTCTATTTTATTTATTATAAGAATATTATTAAATATTCATAAACAATTAGTCTAGTTATAAAAATAATATTGATAAATAAAACAATATATATTTGATATTCTATTTAAATCAATATTAAGTTTAGTTTATTCATACAAATAATATTGATAAATAAAAAGAATAAATTTGATATTCTATTTAAATCAACATTATAAGTATCCATTCAAAACATAGATTCATTCAAACTAAGACTTCCATTAGGATTGCCATAGTTTCTAGGATCCTTGAACTTGAACTATAGGATTGCTAAGACTTGAATTACTCAAATTATAGTGAGTAGATAGCCTTACTTCCTCATTGTTTAAATCAAGGATTTGGAACTAGTAACATTCTAACAAGTGAGTAATTATATACTCCCTCTTTTGCATTTAGTACTTTTGGTATGTTACATATGTCAGTATTCAAAATCCAAATCATTATAAATTCATATTCTATATATGAAATGCCTTTAGTTAATTTTGGTTTGATTCTTTGCTATGTGTTACTACTTGCTTTGTGGTCCTGTGTTATTCTATGTTATTCGACACCGAGTAGTCTAAAGTGTGTTAGATACCACCTTTGCTATGACTGAGGTCAAATGTGTCAAAAGGGCTAAAAGTACAATCATGGGCAGACTTTTGAAATACTTAGCTTTGTGCTTTGTATTGGAACAACTTTGGAGACGATATAAACTATTGCAGACTTGTAGATATACTAAGCTTTTTAGCTAAGTATTGATACGAGTTTGGAGACGAGATATTCTAAAACTTAATTGCAAACTAGTAGGATATGCATGCTAGAGTTTAAACTTTGTAGTCTAATTAAATTGCATCAAAGTTTCTGTGTATACTATATAAACTGTATGGATTACTCCCCAACTATGCAAATAGTTGGCAAAATCTTTATTTTGCATGTGTAACTAGGTTAATGGATGCAATGGTGAAGACATAGGATAGGTTTATGCTACTGACCTAGTTTTTAAATTTAAACAATGTAGACTTATTCAATTTATGTATTTTGGTTTTGTAAACAATGTAATGAATGTTTGATTTAATATGAGTTAATGTTTGTTAAATCTTTATTATTGTTGCATTAAATATTGAAACTTATAAAATAGTACCGTGAGCTAATGAACAGTCAAACTCGCGCCCCGACGCATTCCGCTGTCGGTCGGGGTGTGAAAGCTTGGTATTAGAGCCATGGTTATAGGGATCTAGGTTATTAGAAAATTGTGGTCTAGACTATAACTAATGTTACCCAAATATGAGTTGTCTCATATTACATTTGTTTGTTTATTACTTCTTTATGTGTTATGTGTTATACTTATTTATTATATGTTATATAATAATTGTTACCATAGAGGAAAACCATAGTTTTTAAAATGCCTTTGCTTACACTTAGCTAAGGATGCCTTAGTTTAAGATAACTTCATATCATGGGGATTACACAAATTAAGCAAATGCCTTGTAACTTGTTTTTAAGTAAACTCCATTCTAAGCTCACGTATGCGCAAACAACCTTTAAATGATAGAATTCAAAGTTCATTAGGCTTAATGCCTAATCTTATTCCTTAGACAAAATAGGAATTCCAATACTGATTTTAAAATCTCGTTAGAGTTAAGTTTGTGAGGTGGATATCTACTAACTTGAAGAGTGTAATGCCGTTAGTTGGAACTCCTGTCTAGGAAAGGTATTCGTATAAATCCTCAAGGTAATGTGGGACCTTCTAGCTTTCTTGGGGATTTATGATGAGAGTACAATCACTTATAGTCCAAAGCATATCATACCAAACACTTTACAAACTAAAATGATTCTAATATGTCACTATGTGTTCAACTTTGAATACTATTCCTACGGTTTTAAAATGAGCTCAAATGAATTGTTTTTCTGTAATTTTACCAATCGTTCAATTTTGATTCAAATCCTCGTTAGAATTGAGTTTGTTAAGATGAACATGTAGTAACTAGAAGGATGAATACCGGTAGTTGAGACTCCTGTCTAGGAAAGCGATTCATAATCCCTGACGAGGGACCAGTCTAGCTTTCCTGGGGATTATCAATGAGAGTATTTTATCTATAGGCCAAAGCATGTTACATATTGCAAATAACATTAATTCTAATAAGCCAAAAGGTGTCCAGCTTAGATACTAGTCCCTAAGTTTTCTAAATCAAAATTCAAAATGATTTCAATACATTGCGTATACAATTTAAAACCTTATGATATCATACTTAAAATTAGTGATGGTGATTCATCACTACATCTCACAAGCTATGATGTCATTTTTCCTTTGATAAATATTAATATATATGTTATGATTCAAGAAAAGTTAATAATGTTGTACCTATGGTTGTGATTGTGATACATCACTACATCTAAGATTTATAATGTTATATTTCTTGGATTAATAATGTATATGTTATGATCCAGGAACTCCAATATATCATCCTTAAGATTCCATTTTTCCTTTGTTGAATAACATACATGTTATGATTCAATCAATTTATAATATCATACCTAAAAATGTAATGGTGATACGTTACTACATCTAAAGGCTATGGTGTTACCTTTCCTTGGATTTGTAATGTCTATGTTATGATTCAATACCTCCATGTTATCATACTTGAGGCTAGTGATAGTGATTCATCACTATGTCTCAAAAGACATAATGTCATTTCTCCTTGTTGTATTTTACCTATGTTAGGTTCAACAAAGTAGCAACATTATTCCTAAAGGTTTGTGATGGTGATACATAGCTACATCAAAAGGTTATAGTGCTAACTTTCTTGGACTGATAATGAATATGTTATGGTTTTCAGAACTCCATGATATCATACTTAAGATTTGTGATGGCGATGCATCACTACATCTCACAAAGTATGATTTCATCTCCTTTTATTTTATGTTACCTATGTTATGATTCAAGAAGTTAGTAACATTATACCCAATAGTTGTGATGGTGATACATCACTATATAAACAGGTTATAGTGTTATTTTTCTTTAGGTTGATAATATATATGTTTTAATCTTTAGAACTCCATGATATCATACTTGGGATAAGTGATGGTGATTCATCATTGTGTCTCACATGATATGATGCCATCTCTCCTTGTTTTATATTACATATGTTATGAATTTAACTAACATCAATCCTAAGATTATTGATGGTGATACATCACTAAATCTAAAAGGTTATGGTGTTATCTTTCTTTGATTTATTATGTATATTTTGATTCAAGAAACCTGGTAATATTATACTTAATATATATTGATGGTGATTCATCAATAAATGTAACAGTTTATATCATTACATATTCCAATACCCAAACTCATGATAGAAAATTCGATGATATGATTCATATGATTAGCGACTTGTTACTACATCTATAAAGTTATTACATCACATATCTTCTACGTAATACATGATGACTATGTTATAAAACTTTTAAACTCGCTAAGATTTTATGTCTAAGATCAGTGATGAATAATTTTAACACGTCATTGGATATTCAAACCTGAAAATCCTTTCATATGTTTTAAACAAGTCATAATGATTTTTAAGTATATGATTTCTTATTATAGTTCATATTTTGTTTAGAATTCCATAAAGTGATATGACTTGAACTTATGGAATTTTAGCGTGGGTGATTCCATATAAAAAAAATTTCCAAACAAGTTCACGTGAATCATATTATTGATTTTAGATGAATTGTTCTACATTTGTATGTTTAGACAACTACTCAAAGATTCAATGATATTATAGCCAAGTTTAGTGATAATTAGTTATCACAACTATCAAAGCTTATATAATATCAAAATCTATGCATTCTACATCATTCGTTTATCCAAAAATTGATCATCTATCAATTCTTACATTACAACCGAGAGATTCCATTGCAAAAATTTCAATGTTGAAAAACTCTATACTCATGCAATTCTTAAAAGCAAGTCAAAGTCTCCCACACCTATTCGAGCTTGTCTAAAGGTTATGTTAGACTTGGTAGGCATTTGGTATGCTATAAAAGTATTAGTGGTGTGGTAGGTTGGCTGCGGTATATTTTATATATAAGCACTAGTAGTACATTGATAGTAGAACCAAAAGCTTGATCAAGGGCTAGAGTAGTCAATTCAATTTACATTTTTAAGTAAGATATTCTAGTCAAATCAATTGTTACTCAATTACTAATACTTGGTGTGTATTATTACACCAGGTTAAATCAAAAGTATCAATAATCACAAGAATCGTGTTAATGATTCTTAAGTAAATTATTCTATATTCATATGTTTAAACAATTACTTCATTATTCAGTGACATCATAGTTAAGGTTAATGATAAGTATTTATCACAACCATATAATATTGCATATTAGTGTATTCTATATAATTCGTATATTCAAAATCGATCATTTAGAAATTCATACAACTATGAGATTCTATTGCAAGATTGCAATTGTTAGTATATCTAAACTTATACGATTTCTAAAGACAGACAAGTATTCAAACGTCTAATCAAGCGTAGTTAAGGTTAGGTTAGTCTTGGTAGGTAATTGGAATGATATCAAAGTATTAGTAATGTGGTGGGTTGGTTGTGGTATACCCTATATATAAGCATCAATAATAAATTGATAGTAGCACCAAAAGCTTGATCAAGTATAGGATTTGTCAGTTTAATCTACAATTCGAGTGAAATGTTCTTCAGTCAAGAGTAATCGACAAATAATTATTACTCCTATAACAATATTTGGGAAATATTTTTATACTAAGTTATTCAAATACTTTTTCGGTTAATCTCATCGTGAGTTAAGTCAACAATCATTAAATTCAAAACCCTCGTAACAAGTAAACAAGTCATATACAAACCCGAAAATCCGAGTGCGTTACTCATACCTATTCTGAATAAAGTTTATTCTCATTTCAAAGTTCTAAAACAAAAAAAAAATTATTTTAACCCTCATAAGATTCTCATTAGTGGCCTCACTGTCTAAATATTGAGATGTTATCCTATAACAGTAATAATTGCAATTTTAATAACATTCAATCAATTACCGAAGTTAATAATTCCCTAAAAATCAATAACCAAATGTTAGAAAGAAACGAAACAAGCCGAAAGAAATAATGAACACTTGAGTGATCGATTCCTACTAAATAAATTTCGAGACGAAATTCCCTAAAGTAGGGGAGACTGTAATCTCCAGGGTTTTCCGTTACGAATTCAAATATTGTAATCGAGTTTAATTCGAAATAAATAAAAGTCTCAAATGTTCATTGAAACACTTGTATTCAAAAAACTTATATAATTATATAAAAAGGTCTATTTCATTAATAAAGTAATACTAGCAATAATAACACGAGACATAATCTAAGCTTTTTATAAATTATATTTTATAAAAGTTAATTTTTTTAAACTTTAAGAAGTTATAAATTGGTTATAATAAAATAAAAGCATTTTATTAGTAAATAACCTATTGTAAAGTTACAAAATATATCATAAATAATGTGTATATACATAATAATAATAATAATAATAATAATAATAATAATAATAAATGATAATAATAATAATAATAATAATAATAATAATAATAATAATAGTAAAGACGTTATATTTATAAAAGGATTTTATAAAATTTAATGTCTTATACAAATCAATTATTAAAAGTATATAAAATATTTTATAAAATTTGATATATAAAATGGATGTTTAATTAGAAGGATTAAAAGTGACAATTGATGAAACTAGCTTGTGAGTGGGAAAGGGGGGTTATTAAAAAATGAAACAAAGTGGCATGTAGAGGGACCAAAGCTCTAAAAATCCCAAAGATTCCATCATCTGTACCCGGTTCCCTATTCGGGTTACTCTTAGACCTGACTCAAACCCAAGTTGCTATCCACGCGATTACAGCTCATGACAGCTCATAGATGGTCGTTTTAGAAAGGATTCAGGGGCGTTTAAACTTTCAAATCCTCAATTAATTTGAATCAATCATAATCAAGCGTTAATAACATTTCATAATCACTTGATCAAACCAACATTAGATTTTAATTCAAACGTGTATAAAAGCCGAATCAAATGATCCTATTTTCTCCCTTTGCCAATTTCGAACGTGTCTGAGAGAGAAACAAGCATCCAAAACTCCAAGAAATCGGGATTCAAGTGCACAAAGCAACCGGACCTGTTACCTACTCGAACTTCACAAAATCGACACTTAAACCAGGTGATTTTTATACCATTCTATTCGTAATTCTAAGAGGATTAAAAGCCCTCACATTACATAGGCTTACAATCCCCAAATCCAACGAATTTGAACCCTGTATAAACTAGGGTTCTTGAGTTCTAAATTCGATTTACAAACGTGTATATTGTTAAATAGGAACCATACTATTTAAGGAAATACCCCCACAACCCAGCAGTAACAGCCGCCGGCTGTTGCGGAAGAGGATGGGGTTCAAACCCAGTGCCAGCCCAGAAACGGTTTTTTTTTTATTTTCATCCATTCTAAGTCATTTTTTAATAAAAAACTTACGTTAAAAATTCCAAAAATCAGTTTATATTGTAGCTAATTTTTATTACTTTATAATTGAAACTAAATTAATAAATATAATAAGTGATTAAAAAAATCCAATTATTTAAGAATCCTAAACTAAAAGAAATTAAAATTTTGTTTTAAAAAAAACATTCTGTTTGAATAGAAGGCTATTAAAAAGAAAAAAAAACTTAATTAACTCTTTTATAATTTAAATTGATTAATAAAAATGGTTTTAAATAGGATTTAAATTAATTCCTTTATATAAGAATTATTGAATTAAAATCTTTTAAAAATCAAAAGTTGTTTAAGAAAAACATTCTGTTGAAAATATTTTTGTTCAATTAGAAGAAAATATGTTTATCTAACAATAAACATATTACAATGATTTTCAATTGAATAAAATGTTTTATCAATATAATTCAAATAATTATTTTGAGCTTTTAAATTTTTAAAAGGTTAACTAAATTTTATAAAACCTATAATTCAAACATGCAAGTCTTTAAATGCAAATAGAAGATTAAATGAATGGAAATTAATTCAAGTAGTATACTTAGAGATTCAATTAAAATAAAATAAATAAAATGAATACCAATATTCTATTTTATTTATTATAAGAATATTATTAAATATTCTTAAACAATTAGTCTAGTTATAAAAATAATATTGATAAATAAAACAATATATATTTGATATTCTATTTAAATCAATATTAAGTTTAGTTTATTCATACAAATAATATTGATAAATAAAAAGAATACATTTGATATTCTATTTAAATCAACATTATAAGTATCCATTCAAAACATAGATTCATTCAAACTAGGACTTCCATTAGGATTGCCATAGTTTCTAGGATCCTTGAACTTGAACTATAGGATTGCTAAGACTTGAATTACTTAAATTATAGGTGAGTAGATAGCCTTACTTCCTCATTGTTTAAATCAAGGATTTGGAACAAGTAGCATCCTAACAAGTGAGTAATTCTATACTCCCTCTTTTGCATTTAGTACTTTTGGTATGTTACATATGTCAGTAGTCAAAATCCAAATCATTATAAATTCACATTCTATATATGAAATGCCTTTAGTTTATTTTGGTTTGATTCTTTGCTATGTGTTACTACTTGCTTTTTGGTCCTGTGTTATTCTATGTTATTCGACACCGAGTAGTCTAAGGTGTGTTAGATACCACCTTTGCTTTGACTGAGGTCAAATGTGTCAAAAGGGCGAAAAGTACAATCATGGACAGACTTTTGAAATACTTAGCTTTGTGCTTTGTATTGGAACAAGTTTGGAGACGATATAAACTATGCAGACTTGTAGATATACTAAGCTTTTTAGCTAAGTATTAATACGAGTTTGGAGACGAGATATTCTAAAACTTAATTGCAAACTAGTAGGATATGCATGCTAGAGTTTAAACTTTGTAGTCTAATTGAATTGCATCAATGTTTCTATGTATACTATATAAAATGTATGGGTTACTCACCAACTATGCAAATAGTTGACAAAATCTTTATTTTGCATGTATAACAGGTTAATGGATGCAATGGTGAAGACATAGGATAGGTTTATGCTAGTAGACCTAGTTTTAAATTTAAACAATGTAGAGTTATTCAATTTAACAGATTATGATAAGCAATTCATATTAAATGCAAAAAAGGTAAAAATTGAGAATAATGCACAAGTCCAAACTGATGAATCAGATATAGTCAATACGCTTATATTTGCTATTATACAGAACTTTATTGGAAATCCTTCAGATTATCAAGAAAGAAGTTCTTTAATATTATTAAATTTAACATGTAGAAAATTACAAGATTTTAGATGGTATAAAGATGTTTTTCTATCTAAAGTTATGAATAGGACTTATTGTAAACAGTCGTATTGGAAAGAAAGATTTATTGCTGGTTTACCAAAACTATTTGCTGAAAAGGTTAGAGAAGCTATTAAAAAGGGAAATAATAATCATATACCATATGATGATTTAACATATGGGCAAATTATAAATCATATAAATCAAGAAGGTCTGAAATTATGTAATGATTTAAAATTAAAACAAAAGATGAAAAGAGACGGTATAACCAGTAAAAATGAATTAGGAAATTTCTGTGAACAATATGGTTTTGAAAGAATAAATATACCAAAAAATTATAAAAGAAAAACTAATTATACCAAGGGAAAGAATTTTAGAAAAAATTATAAAAATAAAAAATTTAAAAATGAAGAACAAAAATACTATAAAAAAGATAAAAGGAAAAAATTTTATAAAAAACGAATTATAACTTGTTATACTTGTGGAAAAAGAGGTCATACTTCAAAAAATTGTTATTCTAAAAGAAAAATAAATGAACTAAATATTTCTGATGAAATAAAAGAGCAAATAAATAAAATTCTAGATACCCAAATTAGTGAAGGAGAATTTTCAGATTATAATAGTGATGACTTAAATTATATTTCTAATAGTGAAACTAGTAGTAATAACGATTGTGAATGTATCGGTCCATGTATATGTAATATTGATTCAATAAATATGATAGATAATGAAGAAAATACAATATTACTAAAACTATTAGAAGAAACTGAAGATTTAAATTTAAGACAATTATATTTAAAGAAATTAAAAGAAAATTTTAATAAAAAATCTGAAGAAAATGAAGAAAACACTGAAATATATAATTTAGATGAAATTTATAAAAAATTTAAAAGGACAAAAAACCAATTACTATGAATGAATTACAAGAAGAACTCAAAAATATAAAAAATGATATTACTATAATTAAAGCACAAATTAAAGATATAGAAAAGGCAAAAGAAAAAACAGATACTGATAACAGTAAAGTTAATAAAATTAATATTTTAAAAGAGTTAAATTTTCAAAAATGGTATACTAAATTAAATATAATTATTAATAATGAATTTAGAATAACACTAACAGCTCTAATTGATAGCGGAGCTGATATGAATTGTATTCAAGAAGGTATTATACCTACCAAATATTATGAAAAAACTTCTTATAGGTTATCAACCGCAAGTGGTTCTAGACTAATAATAAATTATAAACTATCTAATGTTCATATTTGTAAAGAAGGTTATTGTTTTAAAACTCAATTAATATTAGTAAAAAACTTGACATCACAAATTATACTAGGAACCCCTTTTATTACTCAATTATATCCAATTACTATAAACAGTAATGGTATAAGTACTAAAGTCTTAAATAAGGAAATTATATTTGAATTTGCTGATCCAGTTCTAACTAAACAAATTAATATGATAAATTTGAAGGAAAAACAAAAGGAATTCTTAACAAATGAAATTAAGAGTGAAAGAATAAAAGAGCAATTAAACGACAAAACTAATATTATTAAAATAAAAAGTATTGAAGAAAAATTTTTAAGAAATGTATGTTCTAATATACCTAATGCCTTCTGGCAAAGAAAACAACATATTGTTGATTTACCATATATAAAGGATTTTGATGAGAAAAATATACCAACAAAATCTAAATCTATACATATGAATCAAGAATTAGAAGAACACTGTAAAAAGGAAATAAAAGATTTATTGGATAAAAAATTAATTAGGCAATCTAAATCTCCTTGGTCATGTTCAGCATTCTATGTTAATAATAGTGCTGAAATAGAAAGAGGTGCCCCAAGATTAGTAATAAATTATAAACCCTTAAATAAGGTCTTAGAATGGATAAGATATCCTATTCCAAATAAGAGGGATTTATTAAAGAAAGTATATGAGGCTAAGATATTTTCTAAGTTTGATATGAAATCAGGATTTTGGCAGATTCAAATCTCTGAAAAGGATAAATATAAGACAGGATTTAATGTCCCATTTGGACATTATGAATGGAATGTAATGCCATTTGGATTAAAAAATGCTCCTTCAGAATTTCAAAATATTATGAATGATATAATTATTCCTATAGGAAATTTTTCAATAATCTATATTGATGATGTTTTAATATACTCTAATTCTTTAGAGCAACATTTTAAGCATTTAAACATATTTTATGATACAATTCATAAGAATGGATTAGTAGTATCACCTACTAAGATGAATCTATTTAAGACAGAAATAAGATTTTTAGGTCATGATATTAAACAAGGGACTATTATACCAATAAATAGAAGTTTAGATTTTTCTGATAAATTTCCAGATGAAATTAAGGATAAGAAACAATTGCAGAGATTTTTAGGATGTTTAAATTATATACATGATTTCTTTAAGGATTTAGGAATTATTTGTAAACCTTTATATAATAGATTAAAAAAGAATCCCGAACCTTGGACTCAAGAGCATACTAACATAATAAAACACATAAAAAACAAAGTAAAACAATTACCATGTCTAAATATTCCACATCCTAATGCTAGGTTAATTGTAGAAACCGATGCTAGCGATTTAGGATTTGGAGGAATATTAAAACAATCCTTAGAAGATAATAAAGAACAATTAGTTAGATATTATTCTGGAGCATGGAATGATACTCAAAGAAATTATTCAACTATAAAAAAGGAAATTTTAAGTATTGTTTTATGTATTAAAAAATTTGAAGATGATTTATATATGAAACCCTTCTTGTTAAGAATTGATTGCTTATCAGCAAAACACATTTTAGAAAAGGATATAAAAAATTTAATATCTAAACAAATATTTGCAAGATGGCAAGCATTACTAAGCAATTTCGATTTTCAAATAGAATTTATTAAAGGAGAAAATAATTCTTTACCTGACTTTTTATCAAGAGAATTTTTACAGGGAACATGAGCAAAGATTCTAAAAAGATTGTATTATCAAAATCATCATTATCAGCAAGTTCTTCTTCAAATTCTCCATTACCTATTTACAACAGCTTTACTCCATTATCTCCATTTCCAAGACTAAGGCCATCTTCTCCTACTCCTATATCTTCCAGACCACCCTATTCTTCTATGGTTCAAACAACTAGGGTTTTACCTCAATCAATTATTCGACCCAATACACCTTCCGTATCTTCTCCTCCTACGGATTCTAGCCTATACTTTATTAATCCCAATCATAAAATTATAAAAATCCTAGAACCCATTGAAGAAGAGAAAGTTTCTCAAAGTTTTTTAACCCTTATAGATTATCTATATCCAAGAAACTGTCATTTCTTTGATACTGATCAAAAGAATATAGACTATTATCAAGCTATATTAGTAGACACTGAATCTGTTGTTATTCAGCATATTCTCAATCCTCAGAATCCTTCGAAAATTGATTACTCTAAAATTAAAATTAAAAGAGTAATTACTCCTGAAGAATGGAAATCTAAGCCGTTCGTTCAGAAGACTCTTTCAAATTTTAATTCCTATTCTCAGTTCAGTTATTATGATTATCAAGAAGCATGGGAGAAGGCACTATTATTCAGAAATTTCAATCATTCTTGGTTTATATATTATGATGATCAATTTTCAAATAATTATCCAAGATGGTTTGTAAAATGGTTTAAGTATATGGGAATTGTTCCCGATGCTTTTCCCAAAACTATTTCTGATTCATATAAAAGGTTTATAGACTATTTTAAGCAAGATGGAATTCCTGATTTTGAATATACTCTTCAATTTATGACTGTGTTTCGAATTCCATGGATTTTCTCTTGGACTTACCATTATCAAGTTAAACAAGATATATCTCCTCCTCTTCTATTAAGATATTATAGAAGCAAGTGGTGGAATAAATTCTCAATAGAAAAGGCCAATATTGCCGCAGTCCAAAACTATTATAAGTCTATAACAAATCAACAAGAGAGATCTTTAAAATCTCCTGTCAATCGATCTCTCAATACTTTTGAAGACCAAGATTATATTATAAGGTTACAGTCTTGTTCTTCACCCGAGGAAATGCAACGTATTATAAGTGAAATTAAAAATTCTCCATCTTCATCTAGAAAGTCTACTGATGAAAAAATATTTCAAGATTCTCAAGATCCAAATGATGATCCATATGATGATATTGGACCCATATAAAATACCCATGGGTTGATCCGATTCATTAATGGGTTAACTATAATTATTGTCAAGACTATCTGTCAAGGCTCAATTATCAAGACTCATCTTTTTTCAAAGATGCCTTTCAACTTTATGTCAACTTTATCTTTCAAGATGCTTCAAGGACAATTATATACAAAGACAAACTATGATGAAGACAAACTACTTTATCAAGATGGCCGACAGAGATCAATTATTTTGAAGACTCTGAAGACCCTCAATTATGAAGAAATCTCTATAAATAGAGAACCCCATAAGCTTAGAGATTATCAGAAAAAATACTTAGAATAAATGTATGAAAAAATCCTCTCATCAAAAACTTGTATTATCAACCACTCAATGTTCGAAATCTTTAGATTTTCATGTTATTATAGCTCCTCCCAATTGTAAGGAAATCATTTGTAATCAAGATATTCAAGAAATCAATAAAGGTATTATTTAAATATGAGTTGTTTATTTAATGCTTCTGCCATAATTTATATTATTTGTTGTCTAAATCTTCATGCTCTCGATCCACTCCAAATGGTATCAGAGCCATGATTACTCAAGTGATATTATATCTAAATACTCTAATTAAATTATTTGTAAATGTTATAATGAAAAAATTTATTGAAAAAACAAAATTATATTTTGAAAATTTAGTATTATGCTGTGTTGGCAAGTCCTGTCGGCTAGACGGTTGGATTAGCGTAAGGCTCCAAGATAGAGAGCAGCCGGACCACGTCTTGGGCTTTGGGGATGTTCCCTCAGTATAATCTAAGAGTTCAAAATATTGATTAAGTTAATTCAAAAAATTTTTTTATCATTAAAACAAATACAAATAATGAATCAGATATCTAGATTTTTATCACGAAGAGATCATAGCTCAAATACTTCAGCTAATGATCAAGAGGAAGATTTAAACAATAATATGAATTCTTTAGAAATAAGCATTTCTCAAATTGAAAACAATTTATCAAATTGGAATATACCTAAACAAGATGTTAAAACTATATATAAAATAGGAACCTTTGATTTCTTTCAAGATTATTCAATTAAAATGAATGAACAAACTATACCTATAAATAAAGAACATCAAAATCTACAATTATTAACTAAAGAAGCTATATTAAAACATAGAAAGAATTATAAATTTTTACATATAGGATTAATTCAGGTAGCAATAAAACCTATGTTTAGATTAGGAATAGATGCTCCTGTATTAACTATATTAAGAGATGCTAGGCATACAAATTTCAATAATTCATTATTAGCTATGGCTGAATCTAACATAGCTAATGGTCCTATATATTTTAATTGTTATCCCAATTTCTCTATAGGATTGTTTGATCCAAATATATTAGATACCTTAACTTTAACAATTAAAACAAAAAATTTAGAATTTAAAGAAAAAACTAATGCTGCAGTTGTTATATATAGAGTTTATTATAAAACAATGACTACAACTATAGAACCAAAAACTAAGTTATCTTCTCCAAAAGATGAAACAATATTATTTGAAGCTAATACTATGCATGCTAAAGTTATTACTCCAAAAAGATTAAAATGGAATGAAATAACACAATCTTTAAATTGGAATTTACAAGATATAAATCCACCAAAACCAATAGATATAGAAAATCAAACATCTAGTATAATAGAAAAATCTGATGGTTCGATAGAAATATCTTTTAATAATAACAACTCTTTTAGACATTCTATTTCAAGTTTTAATACAAATGATTTACAAGAGAATAATTTGAGAAGAACACAATCAATGAAAATATCAGGAATAGATTATTCTAATTCTATACCTAAAGCAGTTTATGAAGAAGAAACAGATAATAAATCTGATAAATCATATAATCCTAGTAAATCTGATATGCAATTTTACGAAGATTTAAAATTTAAATGAGCGATACTAAAATACAAATAAAAAATTCTCAAACTCAATTTTATGTTTCAGCGTTAAAAGAGTTTAATAAAAAATCAAAAATATACAAAATAGAGTTAGAAAAAATAAAACAATATTTAAATGAAAATAAAAATAATAACCAAACACAAAAATTTCATCATAAAGAATTTAAATATTGGTTAGAAGACAAAATAAAAATTAATAAAGAACTTATAAAAATTTGTAAAACAAATATAACAAAGTATACATGTTAAATATGAGTGATACAAAATTACAGTGTAGAAATCCTCAAATGAGATTTTTAAAAGAGTTATTAAAAGATTGTTACGAATTATTAAAAATTCATCAAGATAAGTTACATTTTATTGACAATTATTTTAGTGAAGATAGTTTTGAAGATGATATAGAAGAACAAGTAAATAAAATATATTATTATACTAATTTACAATTAAATCTAGTAGAAGAGATAAAATATCAATTAAAAAAGATAAGAATAATTTCTACAGAAATATCAAAATATACTTGTTAAAATAAATATGTTTGATAATCAAAAATTATTACAACAAGAACTAAAACAAGTTAATTTTGAAATCAAGCATACTAATTTTCTTATTTCTAGTATAGGAAAAGGCGAACTTAATAAGAAAGCAAAATCAATTCGAAAGAATGGTTTAAATTCAAGATTAACTTCATTATTAGCAAATAAGAAAACTCTTGAAGATCAGATAATTATCTTAAAAAATTAAGATGCTTAATCATAAAGAAACTATGAAATATTTAAAATGTGAAATATTAAATAAATACAATATAGATAATTTATTATGGTATTATGATACCTTTGATTATAACTCTAGAGAAAAACATACTAAAGAATGGGAAGAATATATTATTAAAAATTATGAAAATATTACATTTTTTACTTGGTTACCTATATATTGTAAAAATAATAATATTAAATATCCTACTATAGAACATATATCTGTTAATAATAAAATTACAAAAACCTATACTTTAATAAAAAATAATGAAGAATTAAATAGTATTCATCCACCTCAAGAAAATATAAAAATTATAAAGGACAAACAGGAATATATAGGAATACCATTGGCAAAAATTAGTGATGAAGATACAAAAAATTTAAAAACAATTCTTTGTCAAAATAATTATACAAATGAAAAACTAAACACTATAGCAGAACAATTAGAAAGGATCGAGAATGAAAAAATTGATATAGAAACAAAAAAGAATAAAGGAAAAGAAATTATAAATGAAAACCCTATATTTAAACCTTATATTATAGATACTCCTATTATCCTCAATAAAAAGGAAGAAACATTAAATCTATTAAAACAACAATTAGAAAATATTGAAAAATTAAAGAATATGAGTTTAAATACTATAAGTAATACGAATGAATCAGATGAATCTGATGCCTCTGATTCATCTTATACAAAATTAGAATCACAATTTCAAAATATTAATCTAGAAACTATTAATAAATTAAAAGGTTTTACTTTAAAACCAGACACAAGGAATTGGTACCCTCAACCAACTCCTCCTGATCTACAATTAGAAGAAAGTAGTAACAGAATTTCTACAGCTTATGGAGGAAAGTCAATTTATGAATGGAATATAGATGGTCAATCTGAATATCAAATTCTTAATATATTACAAGAAATGACTATGGCAGCCAATGCCTATAAACAAAACGGAAATACTGAACCACAAATATTTAGGATGATTGTTTCTGGATTTTCTGGAAATTTAAAAGGCTGGTGGGATAATTATGTAACAGATTATGATAAGCAATGGTTTTGTAAACAATGTAATGAATGTAATGAATGTTTGATTTAATATGAGTTAATGTTTGTTAAATCTTTAATATTGTTGCATTAACTATGGAAACTTATAAAATAGCACATGATGAGGAGTAGAACTCGCGCCTCGATGCATTCTTCTGTCGGTTGGGGTGTGACAATGGACAATGCATATATACTCACTAGAGGATGTGCTTTCAGTTTGTACATATTTCGCTTTTAGAAAAGTAGTTTTGCTTTTCATTACTTTGTTCTTTTGTTTTGAAAATGCTTTTGGTTTCCTGACAAGCAATGATTCCTCATCGTGAGATAAGCTTTCACTCTGAGCAGGACAAACATATGTTGATTTATCTTCGTTAACTATCTTGTGTATGTCAAGATTTTCATCATAACCAAGATTGGTAGCTGCCTTGCATTGAACCTCAATGTTTGTAGATGGAAGTTCTACATTGTTATATCCCAAACTAGCTTTTCTTCTTTTTACCAACTCTGGCGTCTCAGATGTCCATTCCAAACTCTATCATTCATGATTTAATATGACTTAGGTCAAAAAAAACTTCTCTCCTTGGCTGAGAAACATATCTTTGCATGATTCAGCCAACACAAGTTCGGTCTTAGCAGTGGTAAGTCTTTCTAAAAGATTGTTTATTTGACATTGTTTATTTGTCTCTTCATGTTTGAGATTTGAAACAGTCTTTTCTAATTCCTCAATTTTTCTTTATAATCCTTTTCAGCTTTATAAAATACTACTTTGACCACTTGTATTGACTCAAGATCTTCACAAACTTGAGCATTAAATCATTTATAAGCATATAATTTTTCAAGTCATTCAGTAGTGCACATTTCATTTATTACCTTGAATGTGGAAGTGGAGTCATTGGCCATGAAAGCATTGTTTGAGGAGATGCATCCTCAGCTTGTAAACTCCAGTTAGAGAAATCACAATGCTCAACAATATTTGCATTATTGGACTATTGTGACGCTTTATTCTCCTGATTTGACTAAGCTGCAGTTGATGGTTGAGTTCTTGATGACTTGCACTCTCTTGCAAAGTGCCTGTGCTGCTGGCAGTTAAAACACTTTTGCTTGGATTTATCCAAACCAAATCATGTTTTCATGTTATGCTTCTTGAATTGTCTTTTAATTTTTTGATAAAACTTCTTTGCACGATAGGAGATCATTGTCGTCTGATAATTTATGTCCATCTCTTCCAGATCATCCGATGGGATACCATCCAGATCTTCTTGACATAATTAAAAGTAGTTTGATTCTTCAACTAAGAATGCTCCTTGACCAGATGTGAGTAAAGAAACAGTGTTGGAAAAAGGAATTGTGTGTGATGTTGAAGGTGTGGGTGTATCTGGATATGTGATGATTGGTACAGATTTTGAGTGGTATATTGGTTGATAACTTTGGAATGATGAGTTATGAATGGGTGCATATAGAGCTGCTGACCCTGAAGGTACAGAAGCTAAAGGTTTTTGTTCTTATGCATCAATATCCATTTGGTATGCACTTAATATACCAAAGAGTTCTCCAAACTTTAGTGTTCTCAGGTTTTATGTCCTTCGGATTGTCACAGAGTAGACATTCCATGCTTGAGGAAGTGATCCTAAAAACTTATCACGTCCTGATTTTCCATCTTCTCATTGATTTCTTGGCAGAAGTTCTCAAATTTTTGTTTGTGCATGTCTTTCTTGTTCTCTTTTACATCATCTGATCATTCATACATCTATTATAAGAAGTTCCATAACTTTTCAACTGACTTGCATTTCTTGAATCCATGAATGATAGAGTTTGGAATGGACATCTGGATCAGCCAAAGTGCTTTTGAGTCAACTTCCATCTTTTTAGAGTCTTCATCAGAGTATAGTGATGGGTCCTTTGTTATGGGAGCTCCTCCAGCTCCAGTAGCAGTAGCAGTTGGAAGGAGCTCCTCCAGCTCAAGGCGCGGACCCGAGTTTACTTGGGAATGTGAAGATCACGTGAAGTCAAAGTATCCCAACTGTTTGAAGAGGAAGTTGTACCCGATAACAACTCTTAACTTTGGGACAAAATTTCTCTAACAAGATGATGTGTTGCAAAACACATCTGTTTTTCTGTTTGTTTCTAATTAGTTTTTGTACAGTTTTAGTCAGTTTTGAGTCGAGTGATGCTGGTTCTTCACACTTCCACAAATTGTTGCCTGCAGGTATTAAACATGCTATTTTGGTACAAAAGATCAAGAAAACGAGCTCCCGGGCGAGCGAGAATGAACTGATGATCAAAAGAAGAATATTTCTGGAAAAAATTGTCTGTCGCGTATCGCGACAACCACCTGAAACCCTGTCGCGTAGCGCGACAGGTGGAAAATTACATGTTTGCCCTTTTTAATGATTGCGGGTTTGACCCGACTATTTTGTCGGGTAGCTGGTGTCGTCGCGTAGCGCGAGGGTTTTGAGGATGCCTGTCGCGTAGCGCGACAGGGTTAAATATTCAAGATTTCGAGTTTTATTGTTTGGAAAACGGCTGAGTAAGGGAGATTCGATTTTTGACGATCAGAGACGACCTAGGAGGCGACTAGAAGCAGAGAATCAAGGTTGGAGTCGAGTTGGATCATCAAGAAGCCCTAGACGAGTGATTCGAAGGGTGTAACGTGATCGGTTCTTCTTTTCTTCTTGTTATTCTTATTTGAATGATGTTTGAGATTGGTTTTATTCTGATTTCTTGCTGTTTGTTCAGTATGGTTGTTGGCTAGAACAATAGAACTACCTAGGGTTTTACAATTATGCATGTTTGATGTTTATAACGATTGATTGTGGAACAAGTTTGCATTTTTCAATGATTTAATGGTTTGGTCTGGATTCTTGGATGTATATGAATGTTTATGATGTTTGTGATCTGATTTATTGTGTCCTCATGTGCTTTGGCGAATGTCTTTCGTGTAATGAGCATGTGTTAGATCATTTACTTTGTGTTTATGATTATTAGATGCATTACTAGACGTAGTAATTCATAGGAACAATAATTACATCACAAATGAATTAGATGTTAACCAAATTCAATAGCCGTGAGGTGAGGATTTGTTAGTGTATCTTGCATGTTTAAGAACTAGTTAAAGTCTTTGTAAAAAGACTAAAATTAGGTTAATTGAACATAGTCTTGTATGCTAAGTCCAAGATGAATCTCCTTATTATCCCTTGCATGTTGGTGCATTGAGCCTTCTTTTCCGTGAGGTAGATGGTTTTTAGGATATATCATTGATGGGTTAGTTAACTTGTGAGAGTAATTAACCTAAACCAGTGTTTAATATACTTATAAACAATTTAGTTGAAATCTTTGAAAACGGTTGAAGAATCTCTAATTTGTTGTTAAGTTAAAACTCAAAGATCCCGGTTCCAAATTGAGTTCCATAATCAATCCATAAAACATTAGACATGTATTAAAGTAAACCCTAGGTAGTCATTTCATCATTTGTGAATCTTAGTTGCATTTTCCACTTTGAGTCTTGATTTGATTTTCAGAATTTTATAAATTTCAGTTTATTTAGTTAATTATAAACCCCCCCCCCCCTTTCAAACATTTAATTTAATTTAAGTCATTTGTATAGATAAGTCATTGAGTCTATTTGCATTTTCTGTAGGAGTCTGTGGGTTCGATAATCCGGACTTACTTTTCTGTGCTACTTTTCGATAGGTTCACTTGCCTGTTAGTAGTTTAGTTTAGAGAGTCTAGAATATTACTTAGTGTCTAGGATAGTTTTGATTTTTATTAGTTTTAATTAAGCTACTTTGCACACATCACAAGAACTGTGATC
Source organism: Mikania micrantha (assembly GCA_009363875.1). Taxonomy (NCBI): domain Eukaryota; kingdom Viridiplantae; phylum Streptophyta; class Magnoliopsida; order Asterales; family Asteraceae; genus Mikania; species Mikania micrantha. The sequence continues at coordinate 45,988,663 of CM018683.1, read as the reverse complement.
GCAACAGTAACATGAACAGTAATCAGGTACAAATTCTAATCATTTCAGTGTAATTCATATTCATAGTACATATCACAATCATTTCACATAACAAACAGTAAATTCATCATTGTTTCAGAGAAACAAAACTCAGAAGACATGGTTTATCAGTCAGATAATTATCTGGCAACACAGAACCATCATGGGATTATTTGTTAGGATTTACTATGTATAAACGTATGTCAGGCTGTATAGAACAAAACAACACGAATGTCGTTATGTGAATGCTAAATCAACGGATTATTCGTATAGGTGACGATCTGTACGAATAAATCTGGAAGTTTAACGTTCTGAATTATGTTTGATAATTAGAAAATAATATTGAAAAGTATAGTTATCGTCGTGTTCGTACAAGTGACGATTCGAACGAATACGCGCGAAAACCGTACGTTTCAATTTAAACATTTAATTAATATTTTAAAAATTAAAATAAATAAAAGATATTAGTTAATTTACTAAGAATAACCACTTAGAATAATTTTATAAATCTTATTTTATAAATCGTACTGTTTCATGACGAAAATTCATGAGAAACATCATTTTACGCAAAACCGAGCAAGACCGAGCCACCGGGTTATTGAAACATGTAATGTGGTGACTAAAGGAACCACCAACCATCATCAACCTCACCCTCTCCCTCACATTTCGTTCTCTCTCTCTAACCCTCTCTCTCTCTAGAATTCTCTCTAAACTTCTCTCTAAGATTTCGTGCTCGTTTCTCATCAGATTTAAGTGTTCTTGGAGCCAATACGCCCATCTCGTTGTGTGGATCAAGGATGTACAAGAATTTCAAGCATCTACCCATCGAATTTGAGGTAAATCTAGGGATTATTTTCGGTTTTAGTGAATAGGAGGACCCTTTTCTGTTATGGTTGTTTAGTCGTTACACATACATCAAAAACACATAGATACATACATAGGGACAACATGGACACGTTGGAAGCTAAATTGTAACAGGTTAGGGCTCGAAAATGGGATTTGTAATATAGGTTCGTGGGTCACCTTCGAAAGAACTGTTGTCGAACCCTGCATCAACTGAACCATCTGACCACGAACCTTCTCCCCCTGCAACGAACCTGCCAGGCGAACCCATGAGGAACCGAACCCTAGCCGAACCTTCTATGGTTGGGCGAACCACTGGCAGCCGAACCTTTCCCCATCTCTAGCAGCCGAACCAACTAGGTCATGAACCTCGGTGGGATGCTACGAACCTATGGCTAGTTAGGAGATGGCCGAACCCTTTTGTAAACCCACGAACCTAATGTTTCGAGCGAACCAGTGCAGTCACGAACCCATCAGCATGGCCGAACCCAAAAGGTTCGTGGGAGATGATGAGCTAGCCGAACCCTGTCTGAAATCCATAGGTTCGCCGGTCTAGGGCTTGTGGGATTCGGCTCTTGACAAAATACGATGATTCTAAGGAATATGCATGCATGAGATACACCATGTGTGTGCATGGGGATGATATAGAATATCTAAGCTCATGCAAACTTGTGTTACTATAAACTAGAGTATCATTGACAAATAACAAAGGTTTAAAGGCTAAGTGTTGATTTAGGTTATTAACATTTTCCATTATAGAATATCTTATAACGGATAATTAAATTGGATAATTCAACTACTTATGTTAAATTATGTAGAGATTGTGAATGTGGTGGACAACCGACAACCAAGGACCCTCAATGGGCCTAGTTGGGCCCAAATGGGTAACATAAGCCCACCAGGTGTAAACAAAATCTCTACTTAAATACATTAGTGTTTTATCAAAAGGAATCATTTGGGAAGATAAAACCATCAAATGGGGTCTAAGTGGGCCCAATGGGCCTAGTTAAGCCCATCACATGTTAATCGTTAATGTAATCTAAGTTAAGTATATTTAAACAAAGGAAATGATTTATAAACATTGTTAAATCAAAATAAAGGATTTTCTTAATTAATGTTTCACCTAAAATGAAATTGATTAAAACATGTTAAATTAATACTTGTATGACTAAATGTTGGGATAGGGGTTACAAAATGGGTAATAAAACTAGATCCTTTAGACTGAGTTTTAGAAATACACTAGTATCTAGGACACTTAGTTACACACACCGAGACCAAACCTTAGATGAGACGACTAATACGTATACTTATCACAATCGAATTCTTTTAAAACAACTCAGGAACTTAAGAAACCTAAGCTACAACAAGAGCGCGTATTTTGTGATAGATCATTTACATAGCAACACAGGTGAGTTCATTGCCCCTTTTCTAAACGTTTTTTTTTAAAACGTGGGGCTGAAAAGCATGCGTAAACTGTTTATTTAAATTGTTTACTTAAATGCTTTTAAATTCTATATGCTTTACATGTATGATTGATATCCTAGATCATGTCTAGGTAAATTTTATACAGGTTTTACTAAGTTTATCTACTTATGATATAAGTAGATAATTGAGTTAAACTAAACATCTCAACGAATCAAACGAAACTATTTTGACGAAACAAGTGTGTGATTTCAACGAATCAAATGAAACTATTTTGACGAAACAAGTGTGTGATTTCAACGAATCAAACGAAACTATTTTGATGAAACAAATGAGTGAGTTCAACGAATCAAACGAATCAACAAATCATTTTCAGGGGAAAGTCTGGGAAATATCAAAGATAACATATGCCAACGAAACAATACGAAACAAGGAACGAATCTAGTACGAAACAAAAACCCTACATTTTAAGAAGTCCTAACTAGACCGTTTGATTTGTAGGTCGTATGTTTGATGATATTTACAAATCCCCTAACTGCTAAGAACCTTGATTGATAGACTAGTCTACTCGAGTTGACCAAGGCCCAATCATTAGGACTTAGATTTTATTAAATGTTTGTTTATTTATTTAATTAAGCATTTATAACTGTTCCTACAATTACTGTGATTGATCATAAATGTGATGAACTTAAGGAATCAACATAGATTCCAATTTGTTGTATTTACAGGAACAAAGAACTGAAGAATCATTGGGTTAATGGTAGGGGTAAAATGCTTAATTTTCATTAATAACAATGTCCCATGTGGATTAGTATGTGGTGGGACGGCGTCTGGGCGGGTTGTAAGCTCGACTCAGGGGTATGCCCTATATATAAGCATACTGATCTGGATGATACATGTGATGTTAATGAGATTAAGGTTGTTACCCGAGGGTTTAACAAAGGTTTTGAGTGTACATTTGAACTATCATGAATGGAAGTGTGTGTTAGGTAAAAATGCTTAATTTGTGACACCCGGCAATTTCAGGTAAATTGCAACTCTTATATTCTTTACATTTCACATTCATACTTGTTGTATTTCATTTAATTATGTTTAATTAGATGAGTTGAACACACACAACTGCGAAACGATAGTTCGAGGAACTATCGAATCATACATTGCACATTGGTTTTGGAAACCAAGTGTGACAAACACAACACTAACACAAAACAATAGTTCGGAGAATTATTGAATTGTGCATCACACGTTGATTAGGATTAATCAAGCGTGCAAACACTTCGTTAGATACGAACACAAATTATCGAAGATAATTCGAGGAAATTATCGAAACACACACACGAGTCTCACGAACGTTGGTGATCAATCAAACTTATGTGCTATTTGTATTACGTGCTTAAACGAGCATTAGATGCTTTAGATAAACGTTAGGAATCATATATGAGCGAAATCGTTTCAACGAAATCGAAAAACATGGAAGTGGACTCATCGCGGTACGCGATGGTCCCTCGGCGAGAGGCTTCGTGGTACGCGAAGCAAACCGGGAGTTGAGACTCCCGAATTACATCGCGGTACGCGATGATGAATTTTGATCGGCCTCCGCGGTACGCGAAGGCCATGCAGATCAAAATTTTTATAAAACTCAATCCCATTCATTCTGCTCGATTTCTACACACCATCTCCGAACTTCTACTCATATTCTCGACCAAGAACCCCCTGAAATCAACATTCAAACCCCATAGAATCACTATTGAGGCCATCTCTTGGTGATTAAGGATCGTAAGAACAACAAGGAAGCCTTGGAATCCATCGAAGTGTCGAAAGATCAAATTCCAGCCACTTGAAGGACCTCCAGAAGCTGTTCTAGACTGATTCGTATCATCTAAGGTAGTTTCTTGTGTTTATATATAGTTAGATCGTACATGCAATGGGTTAAAACCCACATGCAACTCCATATGATTTGTAACATCAGTGCCGGAACCGTTACCGGAACAGTGATCTCTACAGTACATGAACAGTAAAACAGGTATGAATCATACACATTTCAGTAATTTTCATATTCATATCATTTATCATTATCATGGTGAGTTGTCATAGAACAGTTTCAGACACATTTAACAGAAACACAGTTCAGAACAATGGTTCTTGAGTCGGATAATTATCTGGCAACACAGAACCATTATGTGATTATTTGCTTAGGAATTATTATGTATAAACGTATGTGAGGTTTTATAGAACAAAACACACGAATATTGTTACGTGAATGCTAAATTGACGGGTTATTCGTATAGGTGACGATCTGTACGAATAAATCTGAAAGTTTAACGTTCTGAGTGATATTCTTTAATTAGAAAACAAGATTGAAAAGTATAGTTATCGTCGTGTTCGTACGGGTGACGATTCGAACGAATACGCGCGACGACCGTACATTTCGATTTAAACAGTAAACTAATGTCTTAAAATTTAAATAAATAAAAGATATTAGTTAATTTATTAGGAATCACAACCTAAAATAATTAAAAGATTTCTAATTTTATAATCGTGTCGTTTTGTCGCGAAAATCACGCGAAACGGCATATTACGCGAAACCAAACGAGATCGAACGACCGGGTGTTTCCACCCTTTAATGTGGTCATTTATGACCCAACAACCACCACCAAGACCCAAATTCCCCTTTCATTTTCGTTTATCCCCATTCTCTCTCTAAAAAGTGTGCTCTCCACCTTCTCTCTAGACGATCTCATTCGTTTCAAGGCGGATTCAAGTCATTTTGGTGCCATTACGATCCTTTCGACTTGTAGATCACGGAAGTACAAGCATTTCGAGGTTCTATCCACAAGATCTAAGGTAAATAACCATTTTTAAATTCGGTTTTTATAGGGTTTTCACGAATCTTGTGGTTTTGCGATTATAATCGAGTTTGGGCACTAGATAACCTTGGAATAAACCATATTTAGCACCTAGGATGTTCTAGAAATCGAGTTGTAACAGATTGGAAACTAGAGAGGGGAAGAAGTTACAGGTTCGTGGGGCTAAGGAGCTGGTTGGTGATGCAGGTTCGCTGGCCGAACCCTACACGAGCCACATGATACAGCCGAACCCTGCATGGTTCCTGCAACGAACCTATGTAGCTTCTGCAACGAACCCTGCAACGGCATAAGGCTCCTGCACCAAACCCTGTAACCTCACGAACCTACGAGCCTGGTTTCACCGAACCTTGCATGACCAAACTCTTAGCATTCTCACGAACCCAGGCGAACGAATCCTCAACCGAACCTTTGCTAAGTCAGCCGAACCCTATGCTACATTTTATTGGAGCCACGAACCCTAAGAGTTTGTTGGATTCAAGGTGTTAGCCGAACCCTACCTGGAACACATAGGTTCGTCTAATTCCATTTGAGCCGAACCCTAGTCAAACATAGCATAGGTTCGCTGCCCTAGCTGCTATGTCGAACATAATTATTGCTCAATTAGGTTAATTCGGAATAAAGGGTCATCAAGGATAGTGATAAGAGCATAAGAGATGGGTAGTTGGTCATTAACCTAAGTTTCTAACAAAGAATGGATCCAATAAGTTGCATGCATGGGTTAAGATGTGTGGGTGTGCATGGCTTAAACAAATGTAGAAGTTGCATGGGAGTATGGAGTAAGGATTTCTATATCAAGATATCTTTCTAACATACAATAACAACTTAAAATGAGATGTTTATATGAATAACATGGACATATAGGTCGTATGGTTCCAACAATTTTGATTATGAGCAAGAAAGAATCAAAAGGTTGTCATTGGGCTTAAGTTGGGCCCAATGGGATTGGATAAAGTCCATCAATGTTAACTGTCTATTCAATTTCAAATGAGGATGTTCTTAATATAGAATCGGAAGTTGTGAATGGTTTCAATTAGAGTTGATAACTTTCTAAAATCTTGTTTAATTTGAAATATAATTTATAATTGTCATTGGTTTCTTTTAAAGTTTATTTAGTTATGAAGATTAATTGTAATGGCATTGAATTGGGATTGGTTAAAATAGACAATTTAATTGTCTGGAATTGCTTTAAAAACAAAGGAAACTCTGCCCAAATTTTGTAAAAAATAAAAGTAGGTTATTGTAACTAACTATGGGATTTGGGGATCAAAAAGGGTAATTAAGATAGATTAGATCTTAGATACACCTAGTACTAAGACACTTAGTTGCACACACAACAATATTCAAAGTCTTAGGCACAATGACTACTATGCGTACTTATTATATTCGGATTCTAATAAAATAACTCAGGAACTGAAGAAACTTAGCTTACATACAGGAGCGCGCATTTTGTGTTAGATCAAATTACATAGCAACACAGGTGAGTTCATTGCCCCTTTTCTAACATTTTTGTTTTAAAACGCGGGGCTGAGAAGCATGCGTAAACTATTTATTTAAATTGTTTACTTAAATGCTTTTAAAATTTATATGTTTTACATATATATAAATGTTATACTAGACCATGTCTAGGAAGATTTTATGCAGGTTTACTAATCGATTTACTTATAAATTAAGTGAGTAATCGAGTTAAACTAAACATTTCAACAAATCAAAACATTTCAAACAAATCAAACGAGACATTTTGACAAAACAAGGGTGTGAGTTCAAGGAATCAAATCAAACATTTTGACAAATCAAGTGGATGAATTCAAGGAATCAAATCAAACATTTTGACAAATCAAGTGGATGAATTCAGGGAATCAAATCAAACATTTTGACAAAACAAGTGTGGGACATCAAGACATTAACAAAACAATCTTTGCAAAGACAACATTCAATGTTCTACAAACCAAGTGTTTGTTGAATAACGAATCAAGTGTACAATCGATCAATGAATCTTGTATTCTATGATCAACACATCAAGTACATCTTGTGACATAATCAGACGAATCATTAAAACATTTTTAAGGGATAGTATGGGAAATATCAGAGATAACATATGCCAACACATTGAATCCAGAAATCCTATATTTCAAGAAGTCCTAGCTACACTAATTGACTTGTAGGTCTTATGTTTGAGGATATTTACAGAATTCCCTAACTACTAAGTACCTAGATTGACAGACTAGTCTACTCGAGTATGACCAAAGGCCCCAATCATAAGGACTTAGATTTTATTAAATGTTTACTTACTTGTTTAATTAAGCATTTATAACTGTTTATACAATTGTGTGGTTGATCATATTGTGTGATGAACTTGTGAAATCAATATGGATTTCAAATGATTGTAATGACAGGGACAACAAACAGAAGAACTTATGGGATTGTGTTAAGGGTAAAAATGCTTAATTGTCATTAACAGCAGTGTCATATGCATATTAGTATGTGGTGGGATGTTGGCTAGGGCTGGTCCCTTACATATTCCCTATATATAAGCATACCGATGTGGATATTACATGTGGTGTTAATGAGGTTAGGGTCTTTACCAAAGGAGGTTTTCAAATCATTTTCAACTACTAAAACTATATGAACTCACTAACCATGTGTTGACTTGATCTTTTTGCATGACTTCTCAGGTGACGAACAGGTCAACTAGGAAGTCATTTCGTTCGGACTAGGACTTCATATAGCAGACTAGTATTTTGGACCTGCATACTTTTGAAGACATCATTATACAATTTATTTTGTATATCTTGTGTAAATACAAGATAGTCATTTTATGATGTTTACAATAGATTTACATTGTTAAATTATAAACGTTACTGATGTAATTTAACTTTGTAATTCTATTTTATTTAGCATTTCTCATTTATATCATGTGCAATGTAAACAATCTGATAACTTCTGATTATCACTCCCGATATCGCGCCCCGAGAACCTTCCGCCCGACGGGGACTCCGATCCTACCCCGCCGGCTCGGGGTGTGACATGATTATTGTGCGTGAAATTGTTGGTGATTTGATGAGTACTTGTTGTAGATTTACTGATTTTGATGCTTAGAAATGTTAGAATTGAGTTTTGGTTAAGCTAGATTCGATTTGATAACGTTTTGGTGCACTTGCCATAAAAGGAAACTTTTATGTTGCAAGTCTTCGATTTGTGATGATCTAGACATGTTAGACATGTCTAGATATTGTTAAATGTGTATTGTAGTGTTTAGAAACACATTGGGATATTTGATTTTGTCAAAAACTTGGTTTTATAGAAACTTACCAAAAATGGAAACTTTTATAAATCAAAAGAGGGCTTTTGATGTTTTAAAGAGTTTTGATGAACTTAGATTGTTGAAACATGTTTAGAAATGATTTCTAACATATTTGGAAACCTTGATTCGTGAAAACGAGCTTTTAAACAAGTACTTACTATTTTAGGAAACTTTATTTGGGCAAAACGGCATAAACAGGGATTTATGCGAAAACAACATGTTTTAAGGGTTTAAATGTATTTTATAAACATCTTGGAAGTTAGTACTTTTATGAAATGGGATTTCATAACCACACCTTCCTAAATTGGAAACTTTCTAAAAATAAACAACTTATGTGATTAGAGTCATAGGATGCATATTAGTGTCTTATGTGCGTCAAGGCACATAAACACAACAATCGTGTCACCAACGATTCGTCGAGTCTCACTAGTTAACACACACTCACTCGGTTGAGCACACCAACACTTGGAGTTGTATGGATTACAACGCACCACAAAACACATACTTACACCTATACGATCATAGGTGCTTACTAGCAGGACAGCTAGCTTTCGCAGACGCGAACACCGTGTAAACCGGAACTGCTCTATCAGGTGAGTTCACGGCCCCTTTTTACTTTTTCTACCTTTGGGGAGAAAACATTGCATGATAAACTGTTTTTGGAAAACAACTCATTTCATTTATGTATGGACATGCTTTATCATTATATGTATATGTGTGGGCCCCTATCACAACTAAAAGTCCTCGCGATACCCCTCGGACCGTTAATAGCATAACGACTAGCATGGTAATCTTGAATAGTACTATTTGGGCCTGACAAGCCCCACTACACCCGACTGGAGGTCGGAACAGTGCAAAATTGACCAACACTGTGCCATAGTCTTGTGATGGACATGGCGGGAGGCACCCACTGTCAGCTTCGGTACCATCCACAATATAATATAACTGTATTGACTAGCTATCAATCGATACTGCATTGTAATGATACATTGATAACAACTCTTACTTTAAACATTGGATGTTTATTGCTTATGATAAACTTGTGCTCTCACCAACCTTTGTGTTGACCTTTTACTCGCATGTTTTCTCAGGTAACTAAGGCACGCGCACAAGGACTAGGATGCTAGGATGGAGTCCATGCATCTACTGTAGTGTCTTAGGCCATTTGATAATATTTAAACATTGATCGTGTTACTTTTGTATTATCAAATCATCCTTAATCGCTTCCGCAAACATTAAACTTGTGTCGTTTTGAAAACTGTTTTAAGTTAATGCTTCCGCTACTTATGAATGTTAAACTGTTTTGTTAACTTATATTTTACTTCCGCAACTCTGATATTACTAAACTATTTTATCCAAATTACTGGATGTACGTACGAAATCAGACATATAGGTCTCACATGTTGTGTGACCGGAGACTGCGATCCTGACAGTCTGTTGCCGCTCGCGCCCCGGAAGGGACGGGATTTCTCGGGGTGCGACAGATTGGTATCAGAGCCTCCGGTTATTGCGAATTAGGTTTGCATTTAGTGAACTTAGTCTATAACCACTAGTCTCCACACAACACATAGTGCTTTGTATTGTAGTACTTGCACACACGTTACATCTTTTATGCATTACGTTCGTCACTGCACGTGACCACCCATGACGGGGAAGAGCCGATAGCTCTACACGTTCTTTACAGTACCTATCGCACACACTACATTAGTCATTAGACAAACACTAACACGTATTCTCGCTATGAAGATCATGGCTGGAAGGCGTGGAGGACGCAGGAATGCAGGAGGACGAGGAAACATCAACCTTACTGCAGCTGAACTGAACGCGCTCATCAACGAGCGAGTTGAGGAGGTACTTGCTGCACGGGAAGCTGCCCGTAACCAAAACCCACTGAACCAAGGTGATGAATCTATTCATACTCACCTTGCATCACAATCACTTGTTTCCAATTCAACACGTTTAACCGATACTTAACCCAACTCTACTCTTTGCTTATCTCAGGAGCAAATCCTAACCCACCTCTCTGCACGTTCAAGATGTTTCTGGACTGCAAACCCCACTCCTTCAGCGGTACAGAGGGTGCCGTTGGACTATTACGCTGGATCGAGAAGGCGGAATCGGCCTTTGCCATGAGCAACTGCAGGAACGAGGATAGTGTCAAGTTCGCTGCAGGGACATTCGAGGGAGCTGCCCTCACTTGGTGGAATGCCAATGTCCAGAATCAAGGGCTCGATGCAGCCAACGCCCTACCTTGGGATGACTTTAAGAGGATGTTGAACCGCGAATACTGTCCTCGCGGCGAAGTGCAGAAACTGGAAACAGAATTCTGGAACCATAAGATGATTGGTTCCGAGGTCGAGGCTTACACAGCTCGATCGTATGAGCTGGCAAACTTGTGCCCGGAAATGGCAACCCCACCCTTCAAACATATAGAAAAATACATTGATGGACTGCCACCTCAGATTCAAGGCATGGTACTCTCTGCTGACCCCATCACCATGCAACAAGCCGTGCGACTAACCCACAAACTCACTGACTTGGCAGTTGCACAAGGACTCTTGCCACCCCGTGGTGCTGTGACCACGACCAATGACAAGGGCAAACGCAAATGGGATGACACCATGAGCAAGACTTCCACTCTCCAACCACCACCACAGCAACGTAAGTTTGGAGCAATCCAAGCTTACGCACCACCCATCCCAACCAACCAAGGCTCAGGATCCTACGCAGGCAAACATCCCAAGTGCAATAAATGCAATTTACACCATGTTTTGGGACAATGCGGTTCTATCCGATGCCAACGATGTGGCAAGGGGGACACCTCGCCAAAGACTGCAGGGGTGAGCTGCGTACAAAGACCCCCACAGCCACAACAACAACAACAGGAAGCACCGAAGGGCTGCTTCGAATGTGGAAAACCAGGGCACTTCAAGAGAGACTGCCCACATCTGAAGGACAACAATAATGGGAACAACAACGGTCCGAAGGGACGAGCCTTCGTGATCGGGGCTAAGGAGGCCAGAAAAGATCCCAACCTTGCAACTGGTACGTATCTCTTGAACAATAATTATGCTTCTGTACTGTTTGATACTGGAGCTGAGAGAAGCTTTATATCTAAGGATTTTAGTGAGATACTGGCCATTACCCCAACACCTTTAGATGTTGACTATACGGTAGAGCTAGCTGATGGTAAATTAATTGTGACCAAGCACATTCTTAAAGAATGCACCTTAGAGCTAGCAGGCCATAAGTTTAAGATTGACCTCATGCCAGTTACACTAGGCAGTTTTGATGTCGTAGTGGGCATGGATTGGTTGTCTAAAAACCAGGCTGAAATCATTTGCCACGACAAGGTTGTGCGCATACCTCTCCCTGGCGGAGAAACTCTAGACATCAAAGGCGAAAGGAGTGACACTCCTCTGAACATCATCTCGTGCATGAAAGCTCACAAATGCTTGCGAAAGGGATACACAACCATTTTGGCGCTTATCACCGACAAGACAGAAGAGGAGAAAAGAATAGAAGACATCCCAGTCGTATGCGACTATTCCGACGTATTCCCTGAGGATTTACCAGGACTACCACCACCTCGACAAGTGGAGTTCCGCATAGACCTTGTGCCGGGAGCAGCACCTATTGCACGAGCACCATATCGACTTGCACCTTCGGAGATGCAGGAACTGTCTAATCAACTGCAAGAGCTGTTGGACAAAGGTTTCATTAGACCAAGCTTCTCACCCTGGGGAGCTCCGGTCTTGTTTGTAAAGAAGAAAGATGGCACTTTTCGCATGTGCATTGACTATCGGGAGTTGAACAAAGTGACAATCAAGAACCGTTACCCCTTACCTCGCATTGACGATTTATTCGATCAACTGCAAGGATCGAGTTACTACTCTAAGATCGATCTGCGATCTGGGTACCATCAGTTGAGGATTCAGGAGGAAGATATACCCAAGACTGCTTTTCGCACTCGGTATGGCCATTATGAGTTCTTGGTTATGCCGTTTGGGCTGACAAACGCACCTGCAGTATTCATGGACCTCATGAATAGAGTGTGCAAACCATACCTTGACAAGTTTATCATTGTTTTCATTGATGATATACTTATTTACTCCAAAACTCAGGAAGAACACAAAGAGCATCTGCAATTGGCTCTTGAACTACTACGGAAAGAGAAGTTGTACGCTAAACTCTCAAAGTGCGACTTCTGGATTCGAGAAGTCCAATTTTTGGGACATGTTGTTAATGAACAAGGGATTCATGTGGATAAATCTAAGATAGAGGCAATCAAGAACTGGGAAGCACCAAAGACCCCAACTGAGGTGCGACAATTCCTAGGATTGGCCGGCTATTACCGACGATTTATTGAAGGATTTTCGAAGATAGCCCAACCCCTTACAGCCTTAACCCATAGGGACAAGAAGTATCTTTGGACTGACAAACAAGAAGCTGCATTCCAACTTCTCAAGCAGAAGCTCTGTAGTGCACCTATCTTATCACTTCTTGATGGAACGGATGACTTCGTAGTATATTGCGATGCCTCAATACAAGAACTCGGCTGCGTGCTGATGCAGCGCGACAAGGTGATCGCATATGCTTCTAGACAACTGAAAATCCACGAGAAGAACTACACCACCCACGACTTAGAACTTGGAGCCGTGGTATTCGCACTCAAGATCTGGAGACACTACCTGTACGGTACAAAGTGTACGATATACACTGATCACAAGAGTCTCCAACACATATTCGAGCAGAAGGAACTGAACATGCGACAACGTCGCTGGCTCGAGCTCTTAAACGACTATGAGTGCGCTATCAAGTACCACCCGGGGAAGGCCAATGTAGTGGCCGATGCCCTAAGTCGGAAGAATACACCGAAACCCAAGAGGGTAAGAGCTTTACAACTCACCATCCTTCCCAACCTTCCTAAGCAGATACGCGTTGCTCAAGTGGAGGCACTTAAGGCAGAAAATCTAGCGGCTGAATCACTAAGGGGAATGGAGCAACAACTTACGGAAAAAGCCGATGGCTTACAATATTTCATGGAACGCGTTTGGGTTCCACGCCACGGAAACCTACGAGACCCTGTGATGGACGAGGCTCATAAATCCCGATATTCCATTCACCCTGGATCTGATAAGATGTATCATGATCTGAAGATACTTTACTGGTGGCCGCACATGAAAGCCGACATCGCTACTTACGTAGGCAAATGCTTGACTTGTGCCAAAGTCAAGATCGAGTACCAGAAACCATCTGGATTACTCACACAACCCGAGATCCCCATGTGGAAATGGGAACAAATCTCCATGGATTTCATCACCAAATTACCCCATACCCCAAGTGGATGTGACACTATCTGGGTAATTGTGGACCGACTGACTAAATCAGCACATTTCCTTGCGATCAAGGAAAATGACAAGATGGAAAAACTGGCCAGAATCTATGTCAAGGAAGTGGTCTCGCGACATGGAGTGCCGATCTCCATTATTTCGGATCGAGACGCCAGATTCACCTCTAACTTCTGGAAATCATTGCAAAAGTCACTTGGCACGCGGTTGGATATGAGTACAGCATACCACCCACAAACTGATGGCCAAAGCGAACGCACGATACAAACTCTTGAAGATATGCTACGAGCGTGCGTAGTAGACTTCGGCAACAGCTGGGAGACTCACCTACCATTGGTGGAGTTTTCCTACAACAACAGTTATCACACAAGCATCAAAGCAGCGCCTTTTGAGGCACTCTATGGCAGGAAATGCCGATCACCCATATGTTGGGCAGAAGTGGGCGATAGTCAGCTCACTGGCCCGGAACTTGTACACGAAACAACGGAGAAAATCGTGCAAATAAGAAACCGCATGGCAGCAGCTCGAGATCGTCAAAAGAGCTATGCCGACAAACGCCGAAAGCCTTTGGAATTTCAGGTAGGAGATAAAGTCCTTCTGAAAGTCTCACCATGGAAAGGCGTCATTCGTTTCGATAAACGAGGAAAACTGAACCCACGGTATATAGGACCCTTCGAGATCCTGAAGAGGATTGGTCCAGTGGCATACCAACTCAATTTACCAGCCGAACTCGACGGAGTTCACAATGTGTTTCACGTCTCAAACTTGAAAAAGTGTCTATCTGACGAAACACTTACTGTTCCACTGGATGAGATCCAGGTGGATGAACAACTACGGTTCGTGGAAGAACCGGTAGAGATCATGGACCGTGAGGTCAAACAACTCAAGCAGAGTAAGATCCCAATTGTCAAAGTCCGATGGAACTCGAAACGCGGACCTGAATTCACGTGGGAACGTGAAGATCAGATGATGCGTAAATATCCCCATCTCTTCAAGCAGACAACGTCGAACGTCGACAACAACGAATAAATTTCGGGACGAAATTCCTTTCAACAAGGGGATGATGTGACAACCGTCTTTCAAAACTGTTGCTTCTCAAATACTCAACCAAGGGGATGATGTGACACCGGTAAAAACTCTTTATTCCTTTCAACAAGGGATGATGTGACAACCGGAAAATTTTTGTCTTTCAAACACTGTTGCTTCTCAAATACTACCAACAACAACCAAATTTCGGGACGAAATTTCTTTCAACAAGGGGATGATGTGACACCCGGCAATTTCAGGTAAATTGCAACTCTTATATTCTTTACATTTCACATTCATACTTGTTGTATTTCATTTAATTATGTTTAATTAGATGAGTTGAACACACACAACTGCGAAACGATAGTTCGAGGAACTATCGAATCATACATTGCACATTGGTTTTGGAAACCAAGTGTGACAAACACAACACTAACACAAAACAATAGTTCGGAGAATTATTGAATTGTGCATCACACGTTGATTAGGATTAATCAAGCGTGCAAACACTTCGTTAGATACGAACACAAATTATCGAAGATAATTCGAGGAAATTATCGAAACACACACACGAGTCTCACGAACGTTGGTGATCAATCAAACTTATGTGTTATTTGTATTACGTGCTTAAACGAGCATTAGACGCTTTAGATAAACGTTAGGAATCATATATGAGCGAAATCGTTTCAACGAAATCGAAAAACATGGAAGTGGACTCATCGCGGTACGCGATGGTCCCTCGGCGAGAGGCTTCGCGGTACGCGAAGCAAACATGGAGTTGAGACTCCCGAATTACATCGCGGTACGCGATGATGAATTTTGATCGGCCTCCGCGGTACGCGAAGGCCATGCAGATCAAAATTTTTATAAAACTCAATCCCATTCATTCTGCTCGATTTCTACACACCATCTCCGAACTTCTACTCATATTCTCGACCAAGAACCCCCTGAAATCAACATTCAAACCCCATAGAATCACTATTGAGGCCATCTCTTGGTGATTAAGGATCGTAAGAACAACAAGGAAGCCTTGGAATCCATCGAAGTGTCGAAAGATCAAATTCCAGCCACTTGAAGGACCTCCAGAAGCTGTTCTAGACTGATTCGTATCATCTAAGGTAGTTTCTTGTGTTTATATATAGTTAGATCGTACATGCAATGGGTTAAAACCCACATGCAACTCCATATGATTATTGTGCGTGAAATTGTTGGTGATTTGATGAGTACTTGTTGTAGATTTACTGATTTTGATGCTTAGAAATGTTAGAATTGAGTTTTGGTTAAGCTAGATTCGATTTGATAACGTTTTGGTGCACTTGCCATAAAAGGAAACTTTTATGTTGCAAGTCTTCGATTTGTGATGATCTAGACATGTTAGACATGTCTAGATATTGTTAAATGTGTATTGTAGTGTTTAGAAACACATTGGGATATTTGATTTTGTCAAAAACTTGGTTTTATAGAAACTTACCAAAAATGGAAACTTTTATAAATCAAAAGAGGGCTTTTGATGTTTTAAAGAGTTTTGATGAACTTAGATTGTTGAAACATGTTTAGAAATGATTTCTAACATATTTGGAAACCTTGATTCGTGAAAACGAGCTTTTAAACAAGTACTTACTATTTTAGGAAACTTTATTTGGGCAAAACGGCATAAACAGGGATTTATGCGAAAACAACATGTTTTAAGGGTTTAAATGTATTTTATAAACATCTTGGAAGTTAGTACTTTTATGAAATGGGATTTCATAACCACACCTTCCTAAATTGGAAACTTTCTAAAAATAAACAACTTATGTGATTAGAGTCATAGGATGCATATTAGTGTCTTATGTGCGTCAAGGCACATAAACACAACAATCGTGTCACCAACGATTCGTCGAGTCTCACTAGTTAACACACACTCACTCGGTTGAGCACACCAACACTTGGAGTTGTATGGATTACAACGCACCACAAAACACATACTTACACCTATACGATCATAGGTGCTTACTAGCAGGACAGCTAGCTTTCGCAGACGCGAACACCGTGTAAACCGGAACTGCTCTATCAGGTGAGTTCACGGCCCCTTTTTACTTTTTCTACCTTTGGGGGAGAAAACATTGCATGATAAACTGTTTTTGGAAAACAACTCATTTCATTTATGTATGGACATGCTTTATCATTATATGTATATGTGTGGGCCCCTATCACAACTAAAAGTCCTCGCGATACCCCTCGGACCGTTAATAGCATAACGACTAGCATGGTAATCTTGAATAGTACTATTTGGGCCTGACAAGCCCCACTACACCCGACTGGAGGTCGGAACAGTGCAAAATTGACCAACACTGTGCCATAGTCTTGTGATGGACATGGCGGGAGGCACCCACTGTCAGCTTCGGTACCATCCACAATATAATATAACTGTATTGACTAGCTATCAATCGATACTGCATTGTAATGATACATTGATAACAACTCTTACTTTAAACATTGGATGTTTATTGCTTATGATAAACTTGTGCTCTCACCAACCTTTGTGTTGACCTTTTACTCGCATGTTTTCTCAGGTAACTAAGGCACGCGCACAAGGACTAGGATGCTAGGATGGAGTCCATGCATCTACTGTAGTGTCTTAGGCCATTTGATAATATTTAAACATTGATCGTGTTACTTTTGTATTATCAAATCATCCTTAATCGCTTCCGCAAACATTAAACTTGTGTCGTTCTGAAAACTGTTTTAAGTTAATGCTTCCGCTACTTATGAATGTTAAACTGTTTTGTTAACTTATATTTTACTTCCGCAACTCTGATATTACTAAACTATTTTATCCAAATTACTGGATGTACGTACGAAATCAGACATATAGGTCTCGCATGTTGTGTGACCGGAGACTGCGATCCTGACAGTCTGTTGCCGCTCGCGCCCCGGAAGGGACGGGATTTCTCGGGGTGCGACATAATTATCATTAACAACAGTATCATATGCATATTAGTATGTGCTGGGATGGCGTCTGGGCGGGTTGTAGGCTCCACTCAGGGGTATGCCCTATATATAAGCATACCGATGTGGATATTACATGTGATGTTAATGAGGTTAGGGTCTTTACCGAAAGAGGTTTACAAATCATTTTCAATTACTAAGCTGTATGAACTCACCAACCATGTGTTGACTTTATTTTTGCATGACTTCTCAGGTGATGAACATGTCAATTAAGAAGCCTATGCTTTTGGACTAGGACTTCAGTTAGAAGACTTAGTGTTTTTGGATCTGCATACTTTTGGAACATCATTATACAATTATTTTGTATATCTTGTTCAGTTACAAGATAGAAATTTTATGATGTTTATGATAGATTTACATTGTTAAATTATGAACGAATCGGATGTAATTTAACTTTGTAATTCTATTCTATTTAGCATTTCTCATTTATATCATGTGCAATGTAAACAATCTGATCATTTCGATTATCACTCATGATATCGCGCCCTGGGAACCTTCTGCCCGACGGGGAATCCGATCTAACCCCACCGGCTAGGAGTGTGACACTTAAGGATGGTTAATCACTTAAACTAAAGAGCCAAATATCTGATAGCACTTGTACGATCGAGTTATGCAATTAGCACAACACTTTTAGTATTTGTCTTCTACAAGATTGATAGGTGCATAATCTCTATCAATCTTCTTATCTTCCTAACGAATAATTAGTAATGAACAAATGAATAAATTCTTTAAAGGTCAAAGTATATTTAACTCAATTGCCAATTGTACAAGATAGTAAGCAAAAGCAAGCTACGTTCGAAGTTACAAATAAATGGTTATATACTAATAGCTACAGTTGCATCCTTGTAGGAATACAAAGCTGGACAAACTACTAGAAAAAAAATTAATGCTATAACTTGTGAAAAGTTGCATACGAGAATTACGTCATCAATGACGTGAGCACATTTGATCATTCTAGAAATCCATGTTGATTTAATAATCTCAATTGTTACAGATTGATAGTAAACGAGAAATGATGAAAGTAGGCGAAAACCGTGCACAAAACGGAGTCCTGGATAGCCCGGAATCGAAAAATGAAGAAAAATTTCTAAGTGTTGGTCTACTGGACCCATCGCGGTACGCGATGGAGGGATTGAGAATCCTCCACGGTACGCGATGGTTGCAAAATATCTAAAATTTCCGAAAAGCTTCGCGGTACGCGAAGCCCCTTTTGGCTTTTGGTCGCGGTACGCGACGGATGTGGCGGTGGAGAAATCTGATCTACTTCATCAGATTTCATGCAAACTTAAAATTTTATTTCATTTCAAAAGCAGACGCTCAAAAACCACACCAGACGAATATTTCACCATCTAAATCCCAATTTGAGGCTATCAAACTTCACGGATCGCACCAGGGATCATCTTAGCAAGTTCTGATCGTTGTTTTGAAGTCAGAAATCCGTCTGATTAGGTAATGATCCGTTTAAACCTTCTAGTTTGATTTTGATTGATTAGATCTTGATTTTGAACGTAATGACATAGTTAGGATTGTTGATTATTGCCTAGATGATGGCTATGATTGATTATAAACAAAGAACACGAAGTTTTAACGGTTAAATCCTTGTTTTGATCCGTTGTAATGCCCGGTTTGCATGAAACCATACCCATGATTATAATGGTTTAATCCATTTGATTATAACAATGTAGGTGATTAGTTGGGTTAATCCTTGAAATGCAAGGTTAAATCCAAGTGTTTCAAACTAATCACGATCACTAACATACTCATTGGAACGATTATATGATGTTAATGATAACAGTCAGATTAGTATGTTAAACTTGGTTATTACACCTATTCTGATGCTACATTGTGATATTTCATGATAATTGGGTAATCAATAACAAGGATTGATCATTCCTAAGCCATTAAATTATCTAGAAACTGTTACAGTATCATAATCAACAACATTAACTATTTGGTTAATCCGAGATCATTCTGATTAATCCAAAGCGTCATCAACTTTGTGTTAGGAATCTAATGTAATGTAGGTTCCTACATTATCATACATTGTATGATATAACATTAAATTAATTATTTAAGCATTTAATATCGAGTTGATGATTTACTAAGCAATGTCTTTGACATTGAACGTTCAGGAAGATCTAATCAGTAAACTAGAACATAAACAATTCATTAAATATAACTAAATGCAGAATCATCTCTGTACTATCAGTTTGGTGATACTCTGCTACCTTTATACTATCAGGTGAGTTTCGTACAACCCCTTTTATTTTTAATCTTTTATAAACATCGGGAAAACTCTGTAAACTGTTGTCTGAACATATGGTATGCATCAATGATATCTGTGTGATTTCATGTGATTTTGTGGGATTTCATGGGATTTTGCCTGTAGACTGAACTCTATCATGGAACTGAAAGTCCTCATTTCTGAACTGTATCTAGTGAACTCATGTGTGGCCGAACAGAAAACATTGATAGTACTATTGGTTGACACCCCATTCGCTGGGAGGATTGCATCTCCCCTTGTGTGAATGTTTGTTATCTGTTTCCTGAACTTCTTAATGGTATGATAGACATTAAGATAATGAGGCACTAAGATATGTACCGACGGGTAATATTTTGAGACAGACTAGACGTCCGAAAGGAACTAGATACAGGTCCCATGGTTATCCGGAACTGAACTTTTGAGAACGTACTTATCATATCATATTGTTTTAAATTGAACTGTCGAACTCACCAGCTTTGTGCTGACGTTTCAAACTTAAATCTTTTTGCAGGGAGACAGTGACACTCGGTGAGGCAGCACTTCAAACACTAGTAATTAAATAAGTTAGTTGTGTAATAAACTTAGTTGTAAATTATGATACTGATTGTAATGACGGAACCCTGTATTGTATTTATTTTAAGTTAATCTGTGTGCTTATGATATCGGTTCAAGTAAGTCACCCCTCACCTCGGAGACATCACCACTATGCTTCCGCAACCGGTTCAGTGACGTCAGACCATACACGAGGTGACGAGGGGTGGGGTGTGACATAACTAGTGTACTGTTATAACTTAAAGAGGCAAGTTATATTAATTACAATTAATACAAATAACTTTTTTGACTTTTACATTAACTACCTACACTACAAAAGGCTTTAATGTCAATTGTCTTCTGATGTTCTGACGAAAGTTCTTTGATGAAAATGTCTTTTGATTTGGTCTTAATGATGAAAAACATCTCTCATCATTTCTTGAATGAGACTGACACCAGCAGAAGAATCTTCTCGGAAGTTCTTTGTATCGAAAGCTTTGGGCATCATTTCGGAAGCTTTGAGTTAGACATATGAGCTATCCTCTCGAAAGACTGATGACTTTCGAAGGATAGCCTTATCTTTTTGATGCTCATCTTGTACTTTTGGGGATGAGGCCAGGGACATAGAAAAGTTTGGAAAGCCTCAGACTTTAGATCTTACAAACATTCATCAATATTCACTCTCATATGATATATTCATGATAATTTTAATGCTATTGTTCCTGATGTCTTTAATATTATTATAACTATCTTCCTTTCGATACATTTCATCAATGCTATTATTGCTCTTCTGTTACAAAATATTTTTTATCCAACCGTGTTTTTCTTGTGTCTTCTTTGTTTTCATACTCAGAGGATCTTGAGGATGTATGACTAGAAGTCGAGTCAGTAAAGAGTTTGTACAATTGAATTGATTATTATAGTAAATAAGCTAGTTAGATCTATTGTATTTTGTTCTCAAATCGTTAAATTCATTAGTTATGAAATTATTTTTTTGTTCAAAATTCTTTAAAAGTGGCACATCAAACTTATTCAAGTTAGGGTATTATATATTGTAAGCATGTAGTATCTCTTTTTACCTCTGTTGCTATATCTTAAATACACCACGTACAACTGTTACGTGATACTCATAAGTTATTATTTTAAAAAAATCAAAATAATATAATATAATATAAAATAAAATTAGGATAAAAAATTATAAAGTTTGTGTCGAAAAATATAAGAATTAAACATGGCGATTGCCGCAAACCATATATGAACATTGGGATGATCAGCTTCAAACGATAACTTTGAGCCAGAGACTCTTTCGGAGCAGTCTCTCTATCCTAATTAGGATAGGGGTAAGCTTTGTATCTATCATTTCCTTCAAAACCCTACTGAAAAAGTAAGAATATACTGGGTAAGGTTGTAACTGTTGCATGCATATATGAACATTAATTTGGCAGAGTATAGTGGCACATATGTGATCTCATGAGGGTCCAACCAGAATTGGCAATGATAAAAAGCAGGTTGCATATATGAACTTGAATTTGCCACATGTAATTGATGTTGCTATAAATTTCATTGTTCCATTTAATAAGACAGGAATTAATAATTAAAATGACACTTCCTTCCTCGTGGAGTTGTCCCCTCAAAACTTAAATGTATCTGTCAATTATTAAGATGATCTTGACTATTAAAGACATGAACATGTGACATTGTTTTTTTTCTTTTAAATAATAAATCTACGTTACTTGTACTTTCAAACTACAGTGAATTAAATTTAACATTTTTACGGGGTTTAACATGTTTTTTCTAAAATACAGTATTTTTATCAAACGGGCTACTTTTACTTTGACATCTCATACATAACTAAACTCTTTAACATGTGACTAGTTAGCGAACGTCTTAAAATAACAAGTAATATTTTTTTTATTGTGAAAAAGTTAATTGCATTAATTTTCTTTTATTAAAAGAAACTGATAAAAGAGAAAGAAGCAAAATGCGAAAAGAAGACATAAAAACTACATTAAATTTAATAGGGGAAAAAATATTTTAAATAATATATAATTATATATCGATTTGAAGCTGCGAATAAACTGAGATCATCTACCTTTCAGAAGTTGCGTATATTGTTGAACTTATTACCACTCTATAAGTATAAACTTATTACTTATTCCACGTACATTATATTGTAAAGTGATTTGATCCTACCTTGATCCGACATCAATTAAGAGAAGTCTAGCACCTTGTACACCCTAAGTATAAGCCTATTATGTATTTGGTTGTTCAAATATAATTTTTAATACATTCTGGCGGGTGGGTATATATATGGATACATTCTTATCACATGAAAATACATGTTTTTAGAGCCAAAGGCATATATTGATTTGATTCATCATAGAAATGAAGAGGAAATTTTGTACACATTTAAACATGACAACTTTATTCACCAAAATGGTTAACTTGCATGAAAATGTGCAATAAAAAAGGATCAACTTTAATTTGGTTCGTCAATTTGACAGATGAAACATTGTTCAATATTTGACATACTTGAAAAAACAAAACAAGTGACAAATAAATCTTAAGAAAAATATTAAAACTCAAAGTTCAATTTCATTTTCATTTTGCTAAGCTACAAATCAAGAGGGCTGAAGATAAAAATGAAGAGGGAAGAAGCTATAAATCAAGAGGGTCAGATTATCGCGTTTATAAACATTAATGCAGGTATTGTTGTGAAAGGTGAGTTTATATAAAATTGAAACATTATGTAATGACAAATAAGCATAAGGGGTCATTACTTTTTTATAAAGGTTGGATACGCGAATAAAATTTTATGGTTTAAAAAGAATAGGAAAAGATGTTGAGGCATTTTAATTTGAAATTATTTTGTTAAAAAAATAAAGGTTAAAAACAATTGTTGTTTATATATTAATACTTTACTCATAATAATAAAGATAAAGATAAATAGTATTTGATTTTAAGGTTAACTATTTACAAATATAATGTCGTATGAAAAAAGTTATTAATGCTAAAAAAATAAAGAAATCATAAAAAAGAAACAATAAAAGATATTATACTTAAATTACTCCTTTATTGTATTTGTACTTTCGTATCACTCGATAAATCTCTATTACTTTCTATCCTTTTTAGTCAAAAATAATTACATATTTAAACTTTAGCCTTATATAATATAATATGGATACGGGACATCTAACTTCTAGGGTTATTGTACCCTAAATAAAAGAATAGAGAGGAAAATTAGATAGCAGTTTGATGTTGACATTGTGTTCTATCTTGTAATTGTTTTTACAACAGCTATATACCAATATCCATAATGAAGTTGGATAAAATCTAAGCTGTTATGTAAGTCGGTATCTTCTATAATATGTGTGAACACTGTTATCTCATTTATGTGTTAACACTTTTATCTCTCTTCTTCAACTATTGACCCTTTCTATTATGTCCAAGATGTTATATTTGTTATCTTCTATAAAATGTAATTTCAAGATGATTATTAGTAATAATACCGCATTTTATATGTGCACATATTCTATCATTAATTCCGATTCTAAATATTAAAAAACGTGTACACTTGTCATTATAGTATACAAACCCTAAGACATTAAGAAGCCTAAATGCAAACATATTAACAACACCACCTACTCTCTTAAAATAACCAAAATAAAAAAAATAAAAAAAAAAGATATACACAAATATGATGCAGCTCCAAGCTTTGGTCAGCAGCAATGACGACAAGATTCCGAATACGAAAACAAAAATACGTTACAATAACTGTTAATTCTTCATAAAAACGTGAAGTATGCCTTGTCATAAAAATAAGTGTTACATCATTGTAAATGCAAAGATGTATTTTACTACTATGTCATAAGAATTGTCATTATTTGGTGTAAAGACAAGGAGCATGACCCTCATAAAAGTAGGCAAAAAAACATAATACAGATGCAAATAAAATAATAAACAAAATGATAAGAATAGTAAAACCTAAAATTTTATTATTAAATAAAACAATTTTAACAAATTTCAATCAAAAAATAGAATACTTTTGAGATAAAAACAAAGAAAAAAAAGTTTGATATTCAAACATTTATAATAAAAATAAAAATTTAAAACTTTACTATCTAAAATGCTTGTATAGGGTATGTATTACAAGATCGAGGCTATACGACACATATGCACTTACAGAAGTCCTATAGAGTTTTTTATTTAACATTTACCAACTCGTTATGCATGTCAATTATTAGACTGATGTTAATTTCACGGCTCGCATGCCAATTATTTGACACGACGTAATACTACTCAGTTCACGTGCCACTTGCCAATTATTCGACACCAACAAAACAAAAGTTTACTATATAAATTAACGTGCGTTATCCATTTTGTTCATTTATTTTTTCTTAGTTTTCTTTCTTTCTTCAACAGTTATAGCTTGTATTAAGAACTCTCACAATGTTGTTTGGGAATAAGAACTTTGGTGTTGAATCTATTAACAATATGTGTGCTTATAAAATTAATCATGTCTTACATTTATTTGCTTATTTGTTGTTAGTTTTATATAAGTCTAAGCATGTCCTTTCTAGGTGCTGTCATATGTTGATGAATTGGTGGATCGGTAGTTACTAGAGGACTTGAAATGGTTATGTCTTAGTTAGATGACCAAGTAAATTAAACACAACTACTTTGGTTATAAATATATATGTTAGATGTGATCATGATGGTCTATACATAAGAAAACCCAAAATCAGACGATATGGCACAAAAAACAGTTGTAGGTTTACATTGATTAGAAAAATGAAAGAGTGTGTGGTGGCTGGAAGTTATATAAGATAAAAGCTGAGCATAAATGTCACACCTTAGCCGATGGGCTGGATCGACTTTTCCGTCAGGCGTAATGGTCTTGGGACGCGATATTGTAAGATAATCAGAATGATCAGGTTGTATACATAGCACAACATATGATAATAACTAAAGCATAATAACATTTAAACTAGGGTTACAAAATTAAATTACAATTGTCACGTTTGATATTAACGATGTAAATCTATCCAAAAGAATCATGAGTTTACTATCTTTCAATTGTACAAGATATCAAAATGATTCACAAGTAATTAACAAAAGTATGCATATCCAAAAGCTACTAGGTCCTCTATCTGGGCATCCTAATGCATCCTGAACTCCTAGTCTTAAGTATGTCCGTCACCTGAGAAAAACATGTAAGAAAACAAAATCAACACATGGTTGGTGAGTTCATAAAGTTTAGTATTTCAAAACATTGTTAAAGTTTTGTAAGTATAGTCTTTCCAAAATTCCTTATAGTCTCCACCTTAAACCTCATTACCGACATCATCTTATCATGCCAAGTGTGCTTATATATAGGGCATACATAGGGTCAAGCCCCGCCACCAGCCCACCACATGCTTGACATGACACAACTTGGACTTTAATGGAAATTAAAAGGATCACCCTTGACCATTCATCACATTCTGCCTTGTTGAGTAACTAAGTTTTGTTTGAGAAGTAAATCCATTTCAAACATCTTTGTTAGTTTTAAAAGTATTATGGTTATCCAATTCCAATTCATTAGAGTTCGAAAACCAAGTCTGAGATCACAATTGTAGGCGACTGAAATCTGATGGGGTAACTCATAGAGTCACACGCGATAATTAACAGTACCAACCCACAGAAGTAACTCGGGTAAAACTTTTGAATTGGTGTGTAGTTAGAGGATAACCATCAGATGACACATAGTCAACTGAGGAAATCATAATCATCCTAGCCACTCGTTACAAAACATTGAGTTGACAATGAAGAACACTGAATGACCAGTTACGGTTGACACCATGTCAACACGTGGCGGCCAATCAATCTGTCTTACAAAGTCCTTGTGAGTATTGAGTGTTGAGTATTCCCTTACCATGTGCACATGTACCTGCTTACTAACCCTGATCCCATCTGCGTATGTCCCATCCTGGGCACACCAACCACTTGTATATGTTTGAGTTTTAGTTTTTATGAGTTTGTATAATATTATATCTGTATGTATGAGTATAAGTATTGTATGGGTTTGTGTATATATGAGAAATGTATGAGTTTTGCATGAGAAAGTATATGTATGAGAAAGTATTTGTACGAGAAAGTATTTGTTAGAGAAAGTATTTGTATGAGAAAGTATTTGTTTGAGAAAGTATTTTAATGAGAAAGTATTTGTTTGAGAAAGTATTTGTATAAGAAAGTATTTGTTTGATTATGTATTTGATAGGATAAGCTTGTATATGAAATCACAATATTTCCAAGCATAAACATAAAATCATTTTAAATAAGTACTGTAAACAAGTATATAATAATGACAGTAAAAAGTTGTAAAAACATGACAAACATTTAAAATGTTTATTAGTCCCGTAGTAAAACAAAATAGTTTGAAAAGAGACAAATGAACTCACATGTGTTGTTGAGTACTTGAACGAACCAAGAATGCACACACTCCTTTGTTGTGGGTTTAATGAATTTAGAACCTGATTACATTGGTTATAGTTTTATATTGTAAACAATAATAGTAATTTGATATTGTGTTTAGGTCTAGGTGTTTGACTAAGTGTCCTAGTCATATCTCTAGTGAGTTACAAGGTGTTTAATCTATATCGTCTTATTAGATTACCCATTCTTTAAGTCTAACACATAACTAATAAAAAATTAACCTTATTTACATAAGTTTTTTGGTTTAAAGACATATTTCTAATTTATTAACAAACCAGAAAAAGTTTAATTTATCTTATACAATTCTTTTGTTTATTTCTAACACTTTTGCAAAAGTAACTATTGTTGTCTTTATTAAAATCCTTAACCACATGATAATGGTTAAATTATGTTTAAGGAAATAGAAGTTGGTTTTATACAATCTTAAGTCTTATTTATTTGAAAAGGTGGCTAACTCTAAGTGAATTGCATTATAATCTTTATCCATTTCATGAGTTTGTGACCATCCTATTTGATCATTCTTAATTTTATCTATCTTTAATGTTGTTAAGAACAATTGGTTTAGATTTGTATAAAAATATCCATGGTTAGAATCGGTGTACAAGGGGTGTCGATATTGGTAATATAGACATACCTATACTTAACCATTTTCTGGAATCCTACCCATACTCTCTAGTTGTCCACTTATTAACCTCGATTGAAAACAATTCTTAAAAGACTTTTAGTTGACAAAAACATTGTTAAAACTGTTGTTTTATTGAAATAGTTTGATGAAGACTAAGTGTTTTAACCCTAATATCGACCCAAGCCAAAAATGGTTGTAACATCAGTGCCGGACACATGCCGGAACAGTGATCGCAACAGTAACTTGTACAGTAACTCAGGTATACATTACGTGAAACTATGTTTATGCTATTGATACATTATGCTTAACCCGAGACTATTATGCAATTGTCTGAAATCTGACTAAAACCCTAGGGTTTAACAGTCAGAAACATATCAGACAACACAGAATGGAAACACAGATACTTGATTTGATGCTATTATGTATAAACATATGTGAGATTAAACAAAACGAAACTATAACGGTTGTTGTTACAGAAAACTAAACAGACGAATTATTTGTATAGGTGACGATCTGTACGAATGATTCTGAGAGTTTAATGTTCTGAAATAATGACTGAACAGTAGAGAACAAGAATCAGAAAGCCAAACCATCGTCGTGTTCGTTTGAATGACGATTCGAACGAATACGCGCGATGGTGACACGTTCTGACGAAACGAAAAAGAAAAAGAAAAAGAAACGAACGATCATAAATTTAAGGAAAATAAATATTTCCTGTTTTACAATTTGAAACTCATCATAAATAAAAATTAAACGAAACTATTTTATTCGCGAACAAATAAACGAAACGCGTAAAATAATAATTTTCGATAAATAAATTATGGAATACGACATTTAAAATAATTATTGATAATAATTATAATTTAAACATCCTAAAATAAATTCTTTTATTTAATTTATGAAACACGCGCGTAAAGTGCCGGAAACGCGACGAAACTACGAACCAAGCAACCAAAACGAACCCGAACACCCATGGGATATATAAACCCTAAATGAGTTCATTTTCTCATTTATTACACATTCTCTCTTTATCTCTCTAATCCACCTCCACCGTCACTTTTTCTCTCTCAAAAATCTCCATCTTCAAGCCACAAGATCAAGCTCAAATCTCCATGAAAACGAGTGTTCTTGGTGTCCACGCGTAGCTAGCAACGCCCTCTACACAGAAGTACAACCGATCTAGCATTTTGACCAGCCATTTTCGAGGTATGAAGCCTCAAAGTTCGAAAAAAATAGGGTTTTATCACCCATACTTGACCCAAAACTTCTATTCAGTCTAGGATCTTGCATACGCACACCCTACACCTTAGGGGACCGATCCTTGTATAATACCACCATAGGAACAGGTTAGCCACAGTATGAAGTTCGAGGATGATGATAAGCTACAGGGTTCGTGAGGATAACACGCGCGAACCTCCCATTCAAGTGTTATTCAGCCGAACCTTCATGTCATCCCTGGACCTCTGAATGTTAGCCGAACCTCGGACGTGTAGATCAGATGGCCGAACCCTAGAGTCCACGAACCTACATGTACTCAGGAACGAACCATGCATGGCGAAGCTATCCTACTTAGCCGAACCATCCATGGCTGCAACCCTAATTCATAGCCGGACCTAACCTAAGTCCAACGAACCTTTAGGTTCGCCAGAATAAGAGCTGAACCCTAGTTTAGGTTAACAGGTTCGCTGAGCTGTTACCATTTGGAAGAATTACGACTAGGCCCATCACCAATAAGATTAAATCATGAAGTTTTTTTTAAAGCCATGCAGATAGTTAACTTAATCCTCTCGGCCCACATACACACTCACCTATGGCCTAGGGAAGTAGTTTACATGGTATTCGGCCCGTAACTTTTGATTGGCCCAACAGTAGCCCAACATACTCAACCCAAGAAGAACCTAGTCGGCCCAACTGTTTTCTGGCCCAACCCAACTATTTGATTCATTTTAACCTATGCGGCCCAACTTATGCCCTTGGCCCACTAAGATTGTCTCAGCCCACACACACATATAACTACTAGGCCCAATTACATAACAGTTGGTCCAATAAGTTATCCGGCCCAATGGATTCAAAAGTGTAGGGAACTCACAAACGAATGTTAGGTTTGAAAATAAATGATAAACTTATATGTGAATTATCATTTTGAATATTACAATGGCGAGGAAAAGATTATTAGGTGAATAATTCAAAGTGTAGGGAACTCAATAAGTTATCCGGCCCAATGGATTCAAAAGTGTAGGGAACTCACAAACGAATGTTAGGTTTGAAAATAAATGATAAACTTATATGTGAATTATCATTTTGAATATTACAATGGCGAGGAAAAGATTATTAGGTGAATAATGCAAAGACTCAAAGTTTTTACTTCATAAGGTATAAAGGTTAAATTAAACTTTAAAGTTGAGAATGAGCAAACAAATAAACAAAAGTAGATAATATTTTACGCAATATGATGAAATTTCGGGCCGGATAATGAATGATACTCTTGAGTGTTAGCCAACATTAGGACTAACACTAACACTTACAGGCACAACGAGTTCTTACAAACACATACTTATAAGCTACGAATACTATGAAATCAATACGTGATAATGAAAAACAACAACAAGTACAACCAACGAGCGCATGTATTCTTGTCTTTATTTAGTCAACCACTACGGACACAAGGTGAGTTCATTTGTCTCTTTTCAAACTTATTTGTTTTACTTCGGGACTGAGAAGCATGTTAAATATTTTAATAAATTATTGAAATGTTATTTAATGCTTCTAAACTTAAACATGATGCTTACAATGACGTTTATGCTTGGAATCTAGTATACTTTGAGAAGCTATAAACTTGATGCTTATGCTAGAAACTAAATGCTTAAACTTGAGGCTTGATGCTTATTGCTAGAAACTAAATGCTTAAACTTGAGGCTTGATGCTTATGCTAGAAACTAAATGCTTAAACTTGAGGCTTGATGCTTATGCTAGAAACTAAATGCTTAAACTTGAGGCTTGATGATTATGCTAGAAACGAAATGCTTAAACTTGAGACTTGGTGATTATGCTATGAACTTTGTGATTAAACTATATGCGAATGCTTGAAACTATGATTGCGCGCGAAATACTAAGCTTGTATCTAATCTTGGGCTACGTAATTGCTAAACTTCTGCTATAGCAGGGCTTGTACCCATGTATTGAGATACGTGAAAGCTAAACCATGACGAGGCTAAGTTGTTATCTATATAAGAGACATGTAATTGCTAAACTTCTGTTATAACAGGGCTTTTGTCTGCTTATATGAGATATGTAATTGCCGGATTGTTTGTGTATGCATGGCTTGTGTCTATGTATGAGATACGTAATTGCTAAACTTCTGCTATAGCAGGGCTTGTATCTTGTATAGGAGACATGTAATTGCTAGACTAAGCTTAACTAATTCATGAGATATGTAATGGCTAAACTTCTGCTAGAGCAGGGTTTGTATCTATCCGTGAGCTACGTAATTGCTAAACTTCTGCTATAGCAGGGCTTGTACTCATGCATGAGATTAGTGAAAGCTAAACTATGGTGCGTGTGAAACTATGATGCTTGTTAAACTTACATTGAAGCTAATACTTACGAATGCTATAGACTTGTAAACTTTGAAACAGTAAACTAAAGCTATGATGGAGAATGGGTTGAATGGTAGGTAAAAGGCTTAATTATTATTAACAACAGTGTCATATGTGAATTAGTATGTGGTGGGACGGCGTCTGGGCGGGTTGTAGGCTCGACTCAGGGGTATGCCCTATATATAAGCATACCGATTTGGATATTACATGTGGAGTTAATGAGGTTAAGGTTTTACCGAAAGAGGTTTGCTAAAGCTATTTTTAAACTTATAAACTTTATGAACTCACCAACCTTTGTGTTGACTTTGTTTTCTTACATGCTTTCTCAGGTGATGAACAGGTTTAAGCTAAGGATTTGGATTGCATGCTAGGCGGCCTAGATAGCGGACCTAGTTGATTTTGGAAGCACATATATTTTGTTGTTCATACGAATCACTTTTGAAAGTCTAGTACATATTACAAGATAGAAAACATTTGATTCTTTAGATAGGTTTACCAAGTTAAATTACTGAACATTGATATTGTAATTTAACTTTGTAATCCTAATTTAATGCTTGATTGTGCTTTGGTTATTCTTAACATTGATGTTATGTAAACAATCTGATCATCACGATTATCACTCACGATATCACGCCCCGAGAACCTTCCGCCCGGCGGGAAACACGATCCGTCCCGCCGGCTCGGGGTGTGACAATGGTTCTCATCAATACTATGGTCCTTCACCCAACCTTACCAGTCCCTATTCATGGTAATATCGATGGTGTAATGGTTCAGACTACTTGGGTTAATCTCCTGAATTATTATCGACATGTCCCAGATAATATCGATGAGTTAATATCGATAGGAAATGCTTGAAACACAACTCATTCCATTGAAACTACAATATCGACATGTTCCATTTCCTCAGCCCGTAAGCCATCGATACTAATAGTATCGATGGCCTCTTGGCCCCAGATCCTTGGAGACCTCCAATACTGATAATCTCGATCTTGTCCCATCGATTCTAACCCTGTCAAACCTAGTAGTTTCGATGGAAATAGTGGTGTCCATATTATCTCCTTGAATGTTCTTCCATCCCCCTGTTCAACCTCTCTAATCCTTAAACTAGCATATTCCATGAATCCTAATTCCATTCTTGTGCAATTCCTATGTGATTTGTGATGCTAAAACCGGTTATCAAGCCAAAGGGGTGAAAACCTTAAAAATGTCAAACTTTCTCACAAGATTCTGGGTTATTTGAGCTCATTTTGAAGTGTCCCACTTGTTCCAAGGGTTGTTTTGACACCAAGAACGTCTGATTTTATTGAATTTTCACTAGGTTGAGCGTTCTTCTAAGGTAGAGATAGTGTAGAGAGGGATTCCAAAAATTGAAGAGACAGGGAGCTTGGATCTTAATTAAATGTGGGGAAGAAAGGGTATTTAGGGCTTTTATAGCCCAGGTTTGGTCAGGGGTGTTCGGCTTCGTTCGCTTTCATTTTAACGCGTCGTTTTCGTATCATTACAAAAGTTAAGTAATTTTTATAAAAATAGGAGTTTTTAAATATTTTTAGGTTGTAACACCTAATAAGTATTCTAAATATCTTTTTATTATTTTTAAAGTTTTGAAAACGTTTATTTTTATTGTTTCATTGGATTCTATTGTTTTCACACGTATTCATACAGATCGTCACTCGTACGAACACGACAACAACTTTACTTTCCGATTTGATTCTCTAATTATAAGATATCATTCAGAACGTTAAACTCACAAATATATTCGTGCGAATCGTCACCCACAAATAACTGTTAGTTTAATACTCCCATAACGACGTCTGTTACAGTATAAGATTGGATATCCTCACATATGTTTATACATAATATTATCCTATCTAACATTCACGTGTGTTACCATAACACAGTTTCTTATCACTAGCACATTAGTATTGTGTTTGTGTGTGTTGTATGCCAGTATTTAACTTTTACACGGTTTAAAAAACTGTTTTACATAGAATTATCACAAAATAGTATACAGGTAAGTTTTATACAATAATCTACTGTACAATCCTACTGTTCAAATCTACTATTCAGACACTGTTGTCACAATAACCCCACAGGTGAAGACTAACTATGTGACCATTCAGATTCAATTATATTGAGTGATTCCGAAACATGTTTAAAAGAGCAATTTACAAATCAAAACAAAAGGCCACGAAATATACTTGTAACGTTCAAGGAACAAAACCCAAAAACATTTTCAACCTAATATTTATGTATAATGTGCGGTAGAAGTTACGTACTGGAAGCAAAGTATGGAAAAATCCAATGCAAGTTCTTTTCTACAATCATTTAATATTATTTACCACACCCGGAAATATGCATCCACCGATGTTCTGGACAAATTTTTTATCCATCAAACGTCATACAATGCATGATGTGCATTCTCGCATGTCTTGTTAATAGACATGACCTACAAAACAAACAGTAACTTACCATTAGTTGAAATTTTAAGAGAGACCTCAACACACTGACTTTTTGTATTGCTCATGTGTTTATAAGTAAGGGACGAAAAGAGAATATCGTTTTGGGTACTACAAAACCTAAGAAATACAATACAACAAGGTGTTGAGGATAATTTCAATATGTTATTTTGTTAGATTTCAATTAAACAAAAATTCAAGAAAATTTCTTAAACTGGATTTCTACGTAATATATATATATATATATATATTATGTAGAAATAAAATGAATTAAACCATAAATTAAATATCTTAATAAGACTTATATAATATTTATGGTTCATTTATATAAGTATATATAGGTATGTATAATCATAAAAACTCTAATGTTCAGAAGAGATTTTAGTAAGATTTAAGTTAAATGAGAATATAGTGGAGTTTTATCAAAAGATCTATAAGATGGTAAATTTTATAAACTTTTCCAAAATGTTACAACTTAAAGATATTGAAATGTTAATTGAGGGACTAAACTGTTAATTTTTGAAACCTTCATTTCAGCTTTAAGAAAGTTCAAAATAGAAAATGCAAGAAACACCAAACCATGAGGATTCATAATGTAAAACCAATATCTTCCAAAAATTAAAAAAGAAATCACATGTTGTAGAGACTAATAAAGGCTGATGCTCACCAAAATTCAATTTTTGTCCATGTATAAGAGACTATACAGACAAACAGCCTTCAGAAGGAAGGAGTTCCTCTTCGGAAGCAACATTGCTTCTGAAGGGTAACTCACTCCTACTGAAGGCTGTACAAGACAAACACTTCGGAAGGCCAACACTTGGTGATAAAACTTCAGAGCTTCTAAATACTTAAAGCTTCTGAAGAACTAAAGACTTCCGAAGAGTAACAACTTCCGAAAATTCTCTTCTGCTCCAAAAACAAGACAAAGATTTCCGAGGTTTATCCTCTGACAAAGACTGTAGCTGATTACTTTCTTAGTACAAAAGGGACTGACACAAGACATGATGATCTGATTAAATACAAAAAGATCATACTGATAGTCAGACAGCACCTTACTTCCCTTCCTCAGCATTAAATGCAAAAGATCATCTGAAGCCTTGAAGATCAATAACATTAAATGTCTTTTGTATTTAGCTAGTCTTTGTCAAGTCAATGTCTATATTTGTAATTATTGTAATCGAGTGTCTTAGCCTGCTAAGACACTCTATATACTAGAATAAGCTTTACTTTATGTATTGTCTAGTATACCCAACTTGTATTCCTAAGAGTATACGGTTGTAGCTTTGGCTATATAACCTCTCATTGTAAACCTGTTAAGTGTGCTTGTCTGGTTTTCAACACTTGTAATACTTTGAGAGAAATATATCTTTGAGTTTGAATTTACACTAGTGTTCTTATTGTTATTCAAAGATTATTTGTTCATCGTTTGAGTGTTTGTGAGATCCTTCTAACAGACATTCCGCATCTGTTAGATTGTATTAGAGAAATACTTGTAAAGTGTTGTTTAGATCAAACAACCCGATCCAACACATGTTCTAACTATTTCGTCCGGTTTTAGCTCAAAATTTGACTTAGATCATTTCGAAACTCAATTAAACAACGGTTATGGAACCGATTTTAGACATAAGTAGCACATCAATTGCAAAATTTATACGCAATAAACACATTAAACAAAGAACTGAAACAATTCAAGGAATGTAAATCTTAATCGGTCAAAACAGTTGGTTAAATCAAAATTGAGCCTTGTGAAACAATTTCGACATCTTTTTGATCAAGATTATAATAAAACCCTCTCAGTAAATTCTATTAATTGATGAATCGATATCCGATGTAGCCAATATCCACACAAAATCTAAATTGGATCGTAACAACTTCTTTTGAGGTAATTCTAGGTATCCTTCTACTTGGTTTTACGTCTAGATTCGTAGCCCTATGATGGATCGAACTAAGGAACAATGGAATAACAAATTGGATCAATTTATATCTAGGGTTTGCTTGCAATTTGAGAGTTTATTAGATTTAGTGTATAACAGAAATTTGATTGGAAGTGAAGTTAGCGATCCAATCCCTAGTCTTTATGGTAAGCAACCACCACACTAGGGATGAGGTGCGGGTTCGAAACCCGTAAGGTACGATCTTGACAAATTAACCTCATTTTTGGTGTTAAGGTTTAAAGTAACTGTTAAAAATGTTGGAAAAATTTTCTATAAATTTAATACACTTTGGGAATATTACAATTATTCAAAAAATATTTTTTCATTTATCCAATTAATGTATAGTATTTAAAGGATAAAATGATTTGTAAAATACATTTAGAAATTACAAAGGAAGATTTTACAAATTTTAACATGTTCTTTATTTAAATCTATTAAAAAAATGTTTCACCTTTATCTTTAAGATCATTATGTTTATTTAGGATAAATATTATAAATGATGTAAAAGAATTTATTAAAGAATAGGAGTAGGTTCATGTACAAAATGGAATTTTTGTAAAAATGGTAGGAACCAATTAAATGTTGACATTTGGCATTATGGTTAATTAATAGAGAAGGGTAGTTCAGGAAATTTAATATTAATTGATTTTTAAATTTCCATTAAACAAGGAAAGTGGGTAATTTCCATTAACTGACAAATACGAATTCTTTTTAGCAAAAAACTTCGCAGGCATTGACATGATATGTGATGGTATGTATTGGTATGTGATGATATGAGAAATCATGTTTAAATTAATCATCTAACATGTGTTGTTTTTAAAACACACACAATATCAACACATAACAACACAATGTGTTGCATAACAATACTGTTATAACATCATAACAGCACAATGTCTCACATAATGTGTACAAAAAGACAACAACACACTATATTATTCAATAATAGCACATACTAACACATAATAGCATATCCCTTAAATTTCAAAAATTTTACCCCTTCTTCATCGCTAAAATAACAGGGTTTGATCATCAGCCATAAATAGCAAAAATCAAAGGGATTTAGTTATCTGATTCACTTAATAGCACATCGCGATTAAAGAAATTGGATGCATAAAAATGATTCAATCAGTATCTCGGTCGTCGGAATAACAATGCTGGTCGATTGAATGTGTTGATTATGGTAAAATCTCCGATCACCGGTTAGTCGGAAGAAGGCTTGAAGATCGTATAACCCTAATGATCTTTAATTTCGGCAATTGAATCCCTTTCTTTTCGATTTGAGCGAGATATCAACATATCAAAATTACTTAAATCCCTAAATTACCCTTTTGATAACTGTAATCAAGTGATAATTAAAAGGTTTTCCCAAAATTAATTTCTAGCCCTAGATCATAGCACATCCATGGTCCAGATTGCTTCTCACACTTTTTACAAAATTAATGTTTTGTACAATAACCTCACTCTTAAAGAATATATATATATATATATATGTATATATATATATATGTATATATATATATGTATATATATATATATAGGGTAAGGAGTGAATGAGAACTCATAGTAATTGAGATAACCCATAAACTCAATTTGATTGGTTGTCTAAATTAATAAATTTGAAATGTGTGGTCCATATTAAATCTGGGAAAAATGAGTGGTGGAGATTTCTCTAAGGGTATTTTAGAGATTTGTGTGGTGTACTTGATTTGATTTTTAAAATAAAAGTTTACCCCCCAATTTTTTAAACCTTCATAACTTTTATATACATTATTATTTTTTTAAAAAAATTACACCATTAAATTTGTCACATTTTTATCTTTAATTCAAGTATACTTTTGTCAAAAAATTTTAAAGTTTTCGAAATTACACTGATGTAACGAGCTGAATTTTTTCAAAGTGTTCGTAATTACACTGATGTAACGAGCTGAATTTTTTCAAAGTGTTCCTAATTACACTGATGTAATGAGCTGAATTTTTTCAAAGTGTTCACAATTACACTGATGTAACGAGTCGTTACACTGATGTAACGAGCTGTAACTTATTATTTTTTTACATTACAATTATCTAACTTTCTATCTTATTTGATATAAATTTATCTAATTAACTAAATTTTATAATAAAAAATAAGTTTGTAAAATATATTTAAGATGAGAGAAAAAAAATTTGATGGAAAATTTTTGAAAAAAGAGAAAAATTATTGTACTTATGTTTTTTACGTTAGTGTAATTACGAACACCCGAAAAAATTTTGGCATGACTATAATGAAATTAACGAGAAAAATATGACGAGTTTAATGGTGTAATTTTTATAAAAAAATAACGTAGTATAAAAAAGTTATAAGTGTATAAAAATCAAGGGGGAAACTTTAATTTAAAAAATAGGAAAATAGATGGTTTTTTAAGAGTGTGACACTTGTCACTCTTGTATTAAATCTGATTTTTGTAATTAACACAAAAGACTATAATGCCCTTTTGTATTAAAAGTTAATTAGTGACACATGTCACCATTAGATTGAATCTTGGAAATTTGAACCATTGGATGAGAGTTATTGAGTTCTCTTAATTATGGAGGGTTCTTATATGATCCATTCCCTATATATATATATGTATATATATGTATATATATATATATAATTGTGCTCAAATGATAACCATTATTTATGGGACTAACCCATTAACCCTCATAAACCAATCAGAATTGAACACATGGCTTTTTCTTTTATTATTTAATAAGGGTAAAGTAGTAATTTGCTATATTAAATACTTTACCCCCTCTTTTTTTATACATCCATAACTTTTTTATGCTATAATATTTTTTTATAAAAATTGCACCATTTTACTCGTCTTATTTTTCTCTTTAATTCCGCTATAGTCTTGATTAGGTTTTTTTATTTTTTTTCGTATGTTCGTATTTACACCAATGTAACAAGTATAAAAACAAATTATTTGTAACGAGTTGTAACGAATTTCGGTTTACATTGTTGTAGAATAAATACGGTTTACGTTTAAGAGTGTAAACGACCCAAGCCGATCCCGAGCTAGTTAATTACATTATATTCTTGACTAGGTTTTTTTATTTTTTTCGGATGCTCAAAAATTCGTTATATCTACTAGATTGTAAATACGTTTTAATACTTTAAAAAAAATATATCTACAAGATTGTAAAGACATTTTAATACTTTAAAAAAAATAATTTGTTATACAACAATGTAAACCCAAATTCGTTACAACTTGTTACAAATAATTTGTTAGTTTTATACTTGTTACATTGGTGTAAATACGAACATCCGGAAAAAATAAAAAAACCTAGTCAAGACTATAACGGAATTAAAGAGAAAAAAAAGACAAGTAAAATGGTGCAATTTTTATAAAAAAATATTATAGTATAAAAAAGTTATTGATGTATAAAAAAGATGGGGTAAAGTATTTAATATATCAAATTACATTAATACCCTTATTTCCTTTACTTTCAAATAAATTACATTATTATATTATAGTTTAATATCAACCATTAGATTAGCATCTTGTAATTTAATCATTCAATATGGTTGGGTTAATGGGTTATTGATGAATCTTAGAGTTAGTAATAGATCACTACCCTTATATATTATTTATACATATAATTCTCATATGTTAATTTGAGAATATTTATCTTGTAAAATCATTTAGTTAGGTTAATTATCATCTCTTGATTCACAATTGTTACCTTTACCATTTTTGAGTCAAATCTTCTAATTCTTCATATTTTGAGGTTGTTAACACTTCGTGTTGTTTGAATTGAATATCTTAACGATACTTAATCATGTGCCTAAGACATGTACGTGACATTTACTCATTTGTTATGAACCAGTAGCATTTCAAATCATTTATAATATTGATCATTATCAAACAAATGGTTTAATCATAGTTTAAATAATTATTTTCCCAATAATTTAGTATTTTTAGTTTAACAATACGATAATCAAATAAATTATAAAAATGGCCGATTTTTTTGGTGATTGGTTTTTAAATAGTATTGTATGAAAAGGTTGTTAACATTTAAA
The DNA here is from genome assembly GCA_009363875.1 of Mikania micrantha. NCBI lineage: Eukaryota > Viridiplantae > Streptophyta > Magnoliopsida > Asterales > Asteraceae > Mikania > Mikania micrantha. The sequence goes on along the minus strand of CM018683.1, from coordinate 45,948,920 downwards.
TAAGGGAAAAAAGTTAAAAGCTTATATAGTGACTTTTCTAATAAACGTTAATATTGTATGAAAAAAGTCTGTAGCTTTCAAAAATGAATAAAAAACTAACAAGTATATAATTTAAAGCTGGTGAATTAACTCGCTAAAAATTTTGAAGGGACAGACCCCTCCTACACTATCACTGCTTAGTAAAAATAATTTTTAAACAGTGACGATCCTATATATCATTGGTCAGCCAAATGACATTCGGCTTTTTAAAGTTTGAAAAAATTAAAATTTTGGCTTTTCAAAGTTTAAAATAGTGAAGAAAAGCTGAACCCGATCGTTTGACTTACTCAAACGACCGTTTGGCTTTTACGACCTTTAAATCGTTAAATAGTGTTTACTAGTTAAGTTTGAAAACTCAAATGAGCCTTTGACTTGGTTGTTTGGAAATGGTACGGTAAGAAGATTTGTGTGTCCACTTAAAAAAAAAATAGTATAAAACATTTTATTAATCTTATTGGTCATAAACATATGGGTCCCAAAAACCTCATGTATGTGTGTATAAATAGACTTCCACATATCCACCTTCTAATGCCATCCTCTTCTCTTTTCATTTAATTAAGGGAGACAATATAAATTTCCAAGACAAAAATGATGCCTTCTATGATATTCAGTTTAATTCTCTCCATTTTCCTCTATGAAGCTCAAGGTATGTTTAATTCCTACACACATTGGTTTTTTGTGTAAAAGTATGAATCCATGTCTCATGGCATAGAACAGAGGGTTTTTTCTTTGGATTTTCTCCACGGGTGGTCTTGGGTTCAAGATTAATTCAAGTGTCAAACAATTGGGACAGTTGAAATTCTGTCATAGAAGAACTCTAAGTTGAGTAATAATGGTAGCACAAATGCCGTTTAAAAAAGAATAATAACGTCATGTTGATGTCTAAATCTTCAATATCTTTTAAGATGTTTCTTGCCTTTATTGCTGATATATATATTTAAATTCTAGGGTTTACATCAAAATATTAACGGGTAAAAAAATGTTTTATCATGATTAATATTTTAAAAACCATAAATTGGGCAAGAGGGTTGTTAAATATAAAAAATTCCAAATTAAACACCACATGAATCATATAAAACACATATTCTTGTTGATTTATATATAATACGGTTATGTAACTGCTTAATTCAACCATGGATCTCTCTATCAACCACATATGGTGATAATATGTCTACATGCAAATCTAACAAGAGTAATATTAATTAGTATAACTTTTTATCTGACTATTTATTAATTTGACATTATTATTGTGAAGGTATAAGGGTGGAAAAATTGAATATACCGGCTAGCAACCATCAAGAACTCACAATCAAGGTTAGTATGTCTCATGATTTTATTATTAAATTTTAGATTTCTTTTAATTTAATTACTGATCATTCGGTTTTGATTATTGCAGAGTTCATTAGGAAATCTTGACGATGGGTCAGTTATGGCTACCAAGCTTTCATCAGGTACGATCTTAGTGAAGAGAGTTTTATTTTTTTTTCATGACAAACAAAAATGGGTTTAATGCAACTACGTATTGTTATAAAAAGGTTGTATAGTTGAAGTTTTAAAAGATGTAATGTTGTTATGTTAAATAATGCAACTTTTTTATTAAATGCAACTCTTTTTATGCATTTTTTACGAAAAAAAAATTCCGTTATATAACAAAAATGTTGCTTTTAGCTAATGCAACTTATTTGTGACAAGAAAATAACGTATTAGGCATATTTTTAGTACAGTTTAACATCAACTACGTAGCTAGATACGTCTAGTTACATGAATGGTTATTGGATAACTCAAGATAAGTCTAGTTATATGAATGGTTCAAAAACATTTGGCAGGTAACTGGAGATATATTTATATAGCGTAGTTATATACAGGGGCGGCCCTGAGAAATTGGGTGCCCAGGACGAGTCGGGGAAAAAAGGCCCCTAACGCATTCAAAGCTCCTGACCAAGCGGGGGTCAAGGGGGCCGCGCCCCCTTGCGGGGTCCTAGGGGCAGCGCCCCTGGCGGGGTCCAAGGGGCAGAGCCCCTGGTGGCGGTCCCCTTGTGGGGTTCGGGGCAACGCCCCGAAACCTAAACGAAATGTCATAAGTTAATATATTCGGGATTAACTTCCGTATTTTACCTAAATCAGTCATTCAATAATCAGTAAACTGTAAATCCATGGGCCCAATTTCTTGGGATTTTGAATTTCAATTTCTTCTTAAACATGAGCGTCCATGGAGCCGGTTAGGATAAAGGGCTTTTGAGAAATGAAATAGGCCCATAAATATATTTAACTGAGTTGTTTGTTACTCAAACCCGTGTAATACTCGAGTTTATAACCTAATATATATATAAATACATATATAAAAATGTGCCCCTCGAAAAATTGGGCCCGGGACGGAGGTCGGGTTTGCCCCTCCCCGGGCCGCCCCTGGTTATATAAACCAAAATTTGCCACTAGCTAATGTTTAGTCACACTGTTTATTACATCAATAAAATCCCCATTAATCGTTACGTCTTGTACGATCGAGTTAGAGTAAGATTTACGAGTTAATATGTAAATCATTAAACGTTTTTTTAGTTTTAGAATAGGGTTGCAACATTTGAGAACCAACACTGTCTTGCCGATTGGTTTCTATAAAGGGTCGAACCATGTATTCAAGTTGGTGTTCGATGACTCGATCAATAAAATATTTAGGGTTCATCTCATATTTTACTTCCATGTGTTGTTCTTGATTAAATGATTGATTCAGTGATCTCTTGTTGGTATATTGATTGTGTATTTTAATGAATTTATTACGTGTTTTATTTGTAGGAATAAATAGAAAACTTATGACACAATTGAAACCTTGTAGTTCTACTACCGCAAACAACAAGGTTAGTTTATGTTTATGATATGAACCAAACATAGTGATAATATGATAAAATTTCTTGACAAATTATTTTAAATCTCTTCTACAGAATTACGAGAAAGATCTTACAGCTGCCATAAAATTTACTCGTGAACTGGTTGAAAAGAAGGACATGTTTTCAACTACGTTACCGTTGAAACATGAGACGACAGAAGTGGCACCAGAGCCATTTACAGACGTCGTAGACATAACGGGAATGGATTATTCGCCAGCCAAACGAAAACCTCCGATACACAATTGAATCAAATATAAGAATTAGATCCTTGAAAACGTACATGATGCAAGATTCTAACAAGATGTACATACAGTTGATCTCATATGCCAATTTAACTCCTTAAATACGTTTAGGCTATACACATGTATATTATAGTGGACATCTTGTATGATTGTTAAATGTATGAATATAAATCACTTTAACACATCATAAATATATTGGTTGAGCATATATGATAGATGATTTTTATTCTTTTTAATATAGGTTCATTCGCCTATAATTGTGTGCTAAGCTTGCCCCTATAGCTGGTTATAAAAGTCAATCCGAAGATGACATATGTTAAATATATATATTTCACACTCTAACTGACGGCAGAATACGTCAAAACATGATTGTGATTTTTTATAACTAATAGTGTTACTTGTAAGTTTCAATATTTACCATTCCAATTCAAATCATAACACAATCTCATTCAAACAATCATAACATTTCAGTTCATCATTACATATTCAAAACCAAAATAGATAACATTGTTTAGCAATTATTGTCTAGGTCCAAGATAGCCTAAATGAGTCTTCATCCAAGCAATAAGAAAAAAAATCTAACTTGTTAGTCATGTGAAATAAGATTTGATTAATTATTTGTATAGTTGGTGAGAAAAAAATATATATATTTTTTTAAAGAAAAGTAATTTAAACATATTTGATTTAAAATAGATTACATTAAGTAAGAAGTCTTTCTCGAATTTTTAGAAATACAAAACTGCAAAAAAAAAAGGAAAAAAAACTTGTTCTGATCGAGTCTGGAGCCAAAAATCGGTTTCGGGTACCTGGTGTGAGTTTTGAACCCGAGCCCACCCACAAGCCATTGCGTTGATCTTACCGTTAAGTTGTGATGGGTTCGTTGAGTTCCTCCCGTTCCAATTAGTCGTTATATACACACATCCAATTTCGCCCCCTTTTCTTTAAGAACCCTAGAAGTAACTGGATCTAATTTGGCTACAATGATGTTCGTGAGATCGATTATCTATAAGGTTAATGTTCCTAGAATCTAACTAATCATAATGAACATGAATTTAATTTGACTTGATTTTGAATCGAGTGCGTTCGACTCATGCGTATCTATGTATCTATGAAGATTTAATTCATGAAAAGTGGGTCTAGCTATGGCTCATCTGATTGTCTCAATCGGTCAAGATAGACTTGTTAGGTCTAGTCTCAATCTGGTCCAAACCTTGTCTCAGCTACCTTATCGGCTAACTTGCATTTTATTATCTCATTTTGACGTAGATTTTATGAACGGCTTACACCTAAAATTTCACCAAAAACACAAAAATCAAATATGGGTTGTCATTAAGATATCAAGAAACTCCGCTTATGTGCATATCAAGATCACATTCAAGAGGTGTTCATCGGGTCGGATAACGAGTTATTTGAGTTTTTTGAATCGGATTATTTGGATTAGAAATTTTTTTGTCTATCCAAAACCCGACCCGAATCTCAAAATATATTATCCAACCCGAAAACTTGAATTATTACATCCGAATAACCGAATAAACCGGTTTTATTTGGGTTATTAGGATATCGGACCCGAAAAAACTAGTTTCTAAATATTCGAACCCCGACTTGAATCTAAGATCATATTATCCGACCCAAAATAGAGTTCGGATGAGGTTTCAAGTTTCGGATATTTTGAACACCCATATGATCCAACATTTATCATTCCAACAATACAAAACTTTAAAGAATTAGTTATTGTTTTGGGAATTTTGTTCTAAATTTTTAGTATTTTAACACATAAAATTTCAAAAAAAGAAAATTAGTTACTCGAAGAAAAAATTATTTAAAATATCCATTTTTTATTAAGAGAAAAAAAATAAAATTTCTTCATACAAATTCGAAAATTAGAGGGATTAAAATTATAAAGTTATTACTATTTTGGAGGGATTAAAATATGAAATTCATTATAATTTTGGTATAATATAACTTAAATTTAGACTCGTTTTCCATCTTAAACAATGATAAAGTTTACACATATGTGTAAAAAAGATATTGTTGTACATGTATAATAATAATAATATTTAAAAGCCAAAACAAAAAGTTGGTTTTTAACATAATAAGATTCCTTTATTAAAAAAAGTGGATTTTGTGTGTGTGTGTGTCTGTGTGTGTATGTTCTAATATTATAAATTTATATGTATTATGGATTTATTTGTATATGTGTGTATAGATGTACTGTATGTATGTGTATTTTGTATGTATATGTGTAAGTTTGAATGTATATAACAATTATAAGTACTAATGTATTTATTTTTGTAAGTATGTGTGTATGTATATATTTTTGTATGTATGATATCTGTATTATTTTTATTTAAACAGCAAACGCTCGATCACCCGGGATCACTCTGGCAAATAGATCACATTTTCACCCAAATAACAGAGCGTCGTGACCTGGCACTTTGGTCTTCACAAACACATGTTCCAACAGCAGATAACAACATGTTTGATGTACTTGACGATGTTATAGCATAGCAAATTACAAATGATGAAAACATAAATGAAAATGTAGCTGGTGTAGACCGGGAATTTGATGCATTGTTTGCTTAGGTCCCTACTTAGTTATACATCAGCTGTAGTTGGATTTCTTCCTTAAACTTCTTGGCAAAATTGATGCATATTAAAGTTATCAACAAGTGGACGAATACTTCATTTGATCAACTTTTAGAGTTGTTAAGAGTTGCATTTCTGAAAGAAAATCACATTCCAGCCTCGCACTATGTAGCTAAAAAACAAAGAAATATTGGTTTAGGATATGAATCTATCCATGCTTGTATAAATGATTGTGCTTTCCAAGCATGTAGCTAGTAAAATATCTTATGTTTGTCACAGACGATTCTTGCCTTCGAAGCATAAATTCAGAGATATCCTCTTGTTTAATGGCGAAAAATAGAAGAGAAAGCCTCCTAGAAGATTGACTAACAAACAAATTTTAGAACAACTAGAAAACCTCCCATATCATGTTCCAGGTAAACATCCAAGCTACGGAGGTGTGAAAAGAAAGCATGGTGAATCAGAGTTGAATTGGACCAAACAAAGTATCTTTTTATAGCTGGATTATTGGTCAACACTTGAACTGAAACACAATCTTGGTGTAATGCATATTGAGAAAAATGTATGTGAGAGTTTGTTGGGTACTTTACTAATGAACGAAAAATCAAAAGACACACGTAAAGCTAGAGAAGACTTGAAAAATATGAGCATTCGAGAAAACCAATGGATAACAACAAAAAACAACAACGTTCATCAACCACATGCCTCTTACGGTTTCAAACCTAGAGATCGAGAATGTCTTTGTAAGTTCATTGGAGGGGTAAGACTACCTCATGGTTTTGGTTCAAAATTTAAAAATAAGGTGCTTGAATCAAATATAATTGGCTTAAAGTCTCATGATTATCATATTCTCATGCAACGATTGTTGCCGATAGGAGTTCGAGTAGGTATTCCTATGGATGTTTCAAAAATGATCATTGACCTTTGCACCCTTTTCAAAAAAAATATGTGCACAATCGGTTGATGTGAATGATATGTATACAACACATGATGAAATTGTGAAGATACTATGCAATTTGGAATTAGTATACTCTCCAGCATTTTTTGACATAATGATTCATGTAATTCTTCATTTACCTGAAGAGGCTATTCTTGAGGGCCAGTATATATGAGATGGATGTATCCTTTTGAAAGATACATGAAAAAACTAAAAGTGTTTGCTAGAAACAAAGCTATACCCGAAGGCTCAATCGCAAAGGGTTATGTTGTAGAAGAAGCATTGATATTATGCTCTATGTATCTATCTTGAAGGTATACAAACTAGATTCAATCGTCCTGATAGAAATACAGATGTTGGTATTCCAAAGAGGCAATACTCTGTGTTTTCATCACATTGTCGACCAATCTCGTCAAAGAAAATCACTCCACTTTGCGAAAAGGCCAAAAATTCATTGGGATGGTTGGTGTTGGACAACAGTGATGACCTTAAAAGCTACTTTTCGTAATTTTGTTAATTCTTTTATTTAAATTTTGCTTTTATTAATTACTTGTTTGAACATTTTGTTTGTCTTATATAGGGTATTTAAATCACAATTTCCTAAAAGAAACGTAAAAGTGGAGTTTTCATCATGGCTTAATGAGAAGGTAAGCATGTCTTATGACAGTACAGAAGAACTAATGGCATTGACACATGGTCCATTGAGTGCATATTCTTATATTGCTTGCATAATCAATGGTGTTAGATTTGCCATACATGTGACACCCCGTAATTTCCAGGTCAGATTATCATTTATTTAAATGTTTATTTAAATGCTTATTGTACACATGGCACTAGATTTAGTTTAATTGAGTGTGACACGTGGCACGACAGTACGAACACCGACACACAACAAGATAATTCGTGGAATTATCGGCAAACAACACACACGTGTCAAACCACACGAACGTTGGTGAACATCAAGCACATTGTGTAGCACAACACTTGAAACCTCACGAAACACTCACACATTGAACTAGGAAGTTCAAACAAGGCCAAACGATAGTTCGGAAGCGTGAAAACGATGATGAACAGATCAAATCCATTAAAAAGGGCTTATTGGGCTCTCCGGGAGCCTACCGCGGTACGCGGTGGCCCAACAAGAGGCCCAACCGCGGTACGCGGCATGCGGCGCGGGGGTTTGACTCCCGAAATCCGCCGCGGTATGCGACGCAGTCTCTGCGACAAAATCTTAAAAATCCAAGATTGTAATCATATCAAGCCACCCTAGTCTCTTATTCTCGATTCCCAGACACTCAATCTTCGTCTTCTTCATCAGAAAACCACCTGGAAGCTATTAGAGACCTGCAAAAAGCTTAGAACTTGAAGGATTGAAGCTCATTAACCTCCTAGAAGTCGAAGAACCATCACCACCACCTTTTTAGTCGAAGAAGCTGCTAACCAGAAGCACTCAGGAGCTTTCTGACTCGAAACCATCACCCTCTCAGTCATTTAGGAGCATTCAAAGGTAGCTCTTAGACTTGAAACCCACTTTCACACCTTTTACACACACATGCAAAGGGTAAAACCCACATGCAAGCACCTATAGTGCACATGCACGAAATTATGTTCTGGGTTTGATGATTTTACTATGTTCTTGATGATCTAAGATGATTAAATTGATGATCTATGATGATCTAAGATGATGAGTATGAGCCTTGATGCTTAAAATGATGATTTGAGATGATATTGATGCATGCATGTATGATCTAAGGCATCCTAGATGATTTTGTTGATGTTGGAATGATTCTTGATAATGTATAAGTGTTCTTGCAAGGTTAGATTGTGATTATGATTGTCAAAATGTGATTAGGAAACAAACTTACTATTTTTAGTAACTTTCTTTTGTCACTAGTTGAACATTTGGTGAAAATGATGAACATGCATGAACACTAGTATGTTGATTGATGGATATTATGATGATTTAAATACTTAGATTATGATTTTTGGTGATGATTATGGTCATAAATGATAAATTACTATTTTTAGTAACTTTTGTTATTGAAATGATGCTAAGTGGATGAATTTGGTTATGTTGACATGTTTGAATGATACTAGATTAGTATGTATGATGATTGAAGATGAGAAAATTGGTTTAGAAATGTTTAAATGGTCATTTTGATGCAAAAACAACAAAGTTACTATTTATAGTAACTTTATTTTTACAAAAACCGATTTGTAAACATGTTGTGTGATTTGAGCATTCTAAATGACTAAAAATGTAATAACATGATGATTAGATGCTAAGTTAGATGGTTTCCGATGTCACATATGCAATAAATGGAAACTTTCCATTTTAGGAAACTTTTGTGTGCTAACATGCTATAAACGGCTTATATGAATTCGTATGATAATGTGCTATGTGTTAACATGATCACGTAGGACAAATAAGCATGCTAGAACTATAAAACCGATATGCTTTGTGAACTTTCCATAAATGGAAACTTACTATAAATAGTAATTTGTCCATAGACGCGACTTGCACGTCTTGCACACGGCGAGCACTTACACGTTGCTACACGATTCACAAACCGTCACACGATTCACCAACGGGTCGTTGACTTGACACGGTCAACTTGGGTCAAACACGGTCAATGTGGAACAACACGAGCAAACACGGTCATTGTGGACCGACACGGACAAACATGAACAACCAAGGGTGTTGAGTACAAACACGAACACTAGCACGGTCACTTACACAAACTCACATACGGTATACGATATAGGTTGCCGGTGACCGACACGCCGTTCGAGCAGGAGCTTACGCTTGTTTTAATTCACTATCACTAAGGTGAGTTTACGGCCCCTCTTTACTCTTTTCAAACGCTTTTAAATAGGGGGAGAATACTAGTTACATCGAGTCAAACATCTATTACTCTACAAACATTTTGTGTATGCTGGTTTATTTGACAAACATTAAGTGTTGAACTCGTATTAAGCCCTCACAAAGTCTTACCGTTAATGTACGAACAACGTGGTAGATTTGGATGGATCCATTAGGGAATGACTAACCCCACGGGGCACTATGTTGACTGGATGTCATAACCCGTGCAAACTCTGACCTAACTCGCTATGTGTACAAGACATAGCGGAGGCAAGGACAAACAAGTCTAGTTCGGTAGTGACGCACTGACACTTGGAGCCTAGGGCTCGGTACTAACATTTGATAAACAGCATGACACACTTTTATTACTATATGCATATCAAAACCTGTGAACTCACCAACCATTGTGTTGACACTTTTCTAACTTGTATTCTCAGGTAAATAGCATGGCAAACACTTGGATCTGGAATGCACATAGGGGATTGAGCATAGGACCCCGCATGCATTTTGTTCATCTTTTGAAAACTATTTTGTTTGGTTTATGTATTAAACAATGTTATGTCTAACAACTATTTATTTCCGCTGCATATGTCAAACATTTGATTTTCCACTGCTATATGATATGTTAACTATTATTCCGCTGCAAACTATTTTGTTAAGTGTATGTGTCAAACATTGGATTTGTAAACGCATATAAAGGTGTTCTATATGACCTTGAGCTGTGATTCTGGACACGTCACATCCACGTGGACAATACACAATCGGGATGTTAGACGCACTACTTAGATCAGTGGTGTTGTTTCATTTGGAGAAGATGATACACCATTTTATGGTCAACTTGAGGACATCATAGAGTTGAACTATTTGAGTGATTACTCTGCTGTACTTTTTTGTTGTAAATGGTTCAACACGTCGAGTAAAGGCCGACTAATTAAGAAAGACAACATCGTTGTTATCGACGTTACTCGTCAGATCTATGTATGTAGTGAATGGTATGATGATCAACAATATATTTTAGCCATACAAGCTAAACAAGTGTTTTATCTTGAAGAACCTTCCAAAAGCAATGACAATTGGAGGGTTGTAGAAGATGTTTACCATCGAAAACTTTGGAATTATCCAAGTACTAGTATTTTTAACGATATTGATGTATTGCATGATACTCTGTCATCTGATTATAACTTGATTGTAAATTCAAGCTTGGAAGGTCTTCATACAAGTTTAACTTATTTATCGACATAGGCTACTTGCCTATGGCGTGAACGGCAAGTGAAGGTGGTGAATCAAGTGTTACTCCCCCGATCGTAGAAGATGAAGATACAAACACTTCAGATGAAGAAAAAGAAATAAATAATTATAAGGAAGACGGTGATGTTGATATTGCAGACCCACGTTATCTTAGTGATAATTCTGATAGATTGTAAATGTACTTAGGTATTTTATTTCTTAATAAATGTGGTGTGTGTATATATATATATGTATATGTTATTAATGGTCCTTTTATATATTATTAACGATCTTTGTTAAATGTATATGCTCGACGACATGGAGGAGATGGTGGGAATCGACCTCCCCATGGTAACTCGAGTAGGATTCCGGCTGACTGCGAGTCTTGTAAGTTACTTGTTACAATTGTATTGTTTTTATATTTTATCATTTTACTAATTTTCATTTTCATGATTTAATGTAGCTCAACCAAGAAAAGTGAGAGGACGTGGAAAAAATAAGAATTTATTAGAAAAAATTGCGAGTAATAATAATAAGTCGTTGGAACTCGAGGTTGACCCTAAAGGAGACATGCATAAATTTGTTGATAAAAATTCCACCCTTTCTATTAGATGTATATCTAATGAGGTTGCTCGAGTTCCATTCCATTATGTCAGTTGGGACAAAATTCCCGAGCATGATAAACTTGGCATATATCGCACGTTGCATGTAAGTATACAATGTAATGTTTTATTTAAATATATATTTGACAACTAATATAAATTTTCAAAATATTTGTTTCTGTAGCATTACTTTGATCTTCAGAGCTGGCTGGGAACACCCAACTAGGATGGAATAAGAGCAGGGATAAATGAGGATTATACCCGAAGATATCGGGATAGAAAAACTGAATTAAAAAGGCATTTTGACACCTATGGAGGTTATAATGATGTTGAAAATGCAAAGAATCACCCGCCTGACACACAAACTCAAGAAGCTTGGGAGAAAATTGTTGATGAATTGTTTCTCAACGCTGACTTTAGGAAACGATCTGTAAAAAATGCATCAAACAGATCATATAACTTTACGCAACTGTTGATGGAAGTAGGTCGTATGCTCATATGAGACATGATGATGTAACAAAAATAATTAGTATTATCACATATTTATTCACAATTCATTGAAATGATGAATATTTTTCTTGTTTATAGATGCGGGAAACTGGAACTTCAAGCATGCTTAAGGATTGGAAGAATATGCACTCTAAGAAAAGAGGTGGATAGGTGAATGAAGCTGCAGAAGATGACAGGGTAAATATGTAGTTTTATATTGCCATTTAGAGTATATTGCAAGTAATTGAGAGTTTAGAACATCTTACATTCCACATGTTTGTGCAACTAGATAGAGAATTTAGAAACTATGTGTATTGTTTTAGATTTAGTGAATCATTTTAACCCATTTAAACAAACTCTTGTATATGTTCTGTAAAATAAAGTATATGCAAGTTATTGTTTCAATATTGTGTCAAAATGACTTGAACACACTTAAATACAATAAAAATATCCAATTGAAGGTGAACTTAGTGAATTAAAGCTTGTTAGACTCATTTTGGCCCTTATGTTGAGATTTGTTCATTCTGTTTTATTGTAGATTTAACAGGATGGTTATCTAATTTATAGCAGTTATGTTGTCGGTTTTTTTAAAAACTAATCTATATTTATTGTACTATTTAATTACAGGAAAGAATTGAAAAAGAAGCTGCTCGGATGCGTCAAGAATCTCGGACAGAACAGATTGATGAACTAGGGGTGTTTGGTGACAGATGTGGCTAGACTAGGGGTGTTGGAAGGAAACTCAGAAATGCAGCCCCTGATGTTTCGTATGAGTCAAACTCGCAGTTACAGTTGTCTGACATGCAAGAAACCATTCGTCTCATGAATGAAAACATGAAACGAATGCAAGATGAGATTGATGCACTCAAATCAAATAAACATGACACGTCAACCGATTCAGATGAAGACTAGTGTACTTTGAAACATTAAGGGGGTGTTTGTTTTTTCCAGAAAGGTCTGCGTGACCTCTTATGTCTGCGTCGCGCAGACGCGGGAAGAGGTTGAACCTCTACAGACCGTTTGTTTTCTCGCAAACATTTCATTAAAAAACACCTGCGCGTCCTCTTCTTGGCGCAGACGTGACCCAACCTCTTCTCACATCTTCAAACCTCTTCCAGCCTACTCCCCCATTTTCAGCCCCTTCGACCGAACTCCTCCACCGCCATCGCCGTCACCGCCCTGCTACACCGCCCTCGCCCTCGCCGCCCTGCTCCACCGCCATCCCTTCGACCGTACCCCACCGAGGGTTCCTTCGACCGTACTCCACCGAGGGTTCCTTCGTTCGAACCACCGCCATCCCTTCGACCGTACTCCACCGAGGTGATGGTGACAATGGTGTAAGTTTGAACCACCAGTTAGGGTTCGAGATTGCATGTCTTCGTTTGAGATTGCAGGTTAGGGTTAGAGATTTTCTTCGATCGAAGGTGATGGTGACGGTGGTGGACGATCGGAGGGTTCAACGGTAGTGGAGGACGGTGGTGGCTCAACGGTAAGTGGAGGGGGACGATCGGAGGTGATGGTGATCGGTGGGGTTGAGCAAACGGTGGGATTGGGGGACGATGGGTTGGGTTTTCATATGAAGAGGTTTATTTGTTTGAAGAGGTTTTTGGAAAATAAACACCCTCAAAAACTCTTCTTGCAGGGGTTTGGTCCACCTCTTCTGCAAAACAGGTTTGCAGATGTGATCCGCAGACCGCAGACGTTTTACCTCTGAAAAAACAAACACCACCTAAGTATCATACTATGATGGTTTGGAAAACATTTAGTTGGATTATGTACTTGTTCAAATGTATTTGATACTTTGTAAACATTGTTGAATGCTTTGTGTGTTGTGCTTTGTTTTATTATTTGTATTTTGTGCTTTGTTTGATTATTTGTATTTTGTGTTTTGTTATGTTATAGTATGTATTCATGTAACATAACACGTTATTTGGGAAGCCATAACAGGTTTTTGCTGCAAAAACATGGGAAATTAAAAAAGAGGCAAAAAAAAAATTTGGTTGAGACTTCTGCCGACAACATGTTGTCGGCATAGAGGCCCATTATTTTATTTTATTTTTTTAATTATTTATAGTATATAAAATAAATTTCTCATGGCGAATTGTGGCGACGACCTGTCATCAGGGAAAACGATTTATGCCGATGAAACTTGCGTCGACGGCCATAAACGTCTATAGCAACGAAGCTATAGCGTCAAACGACGACATGTCGATTGGCCAGGACGTTCAACCGGAAACCGCCTCAACCGGCCGGTCAAAACCAGAGCGGCTAGAATGAGGTTGATCGAACCGTTGGTGACAACGGTTTCCGCCTCAAGGCCCTCAACCGGTCCAGCCACGAAACATTGCTTAAAAGTAACAAATTTATCTAATATATAAAAAACTAGAACAGATTAAAGATGAATTAAGCTAAAATGTATAGCGTAATTATGAATACATATAAAACAATGACATGAACATAAAGCATAATGATAAGTATATTATACAAAGACCTGAACGTAAAACACAATGATGAGTATGTTAGACAAAGATCTGAACGTAAAATACAATGATGAATATATTACACAACGACCTGAACATAAAACATGATGATGGCCATATTAGACAATAACATAAACATAAAACAAAATGACCAAAATGTATTTTTTTCAAAAAACTAAGATAATTTTAGTTTTTAAAATTTAGTTTTTAATAACACAATGATAAAATAACACAATTATGCATAAAAAACATAACAAAATAGCACACTATGATATAAAAAATATAACACACAATAATAGAGACATTACACAATAAAATGAAACATTAAACACAATGACCAAAATACCCTTTTTAAAATATTTAAAAAATGTGACGTTGACCCACAATCTTTCTTGACACTTCTCACCAATATAATCATTTTTATTAGAACAAAACCATACATGTGTGTGTTTGTATGTCACACACACACAAGATAATTTGAAAACGCACTTAAATTGAAAAAACTTAGTTTTGTATATAGCTCAACTAAATAAACTTAACACATATTACATATATATTAAGAGGACTATTTCATTTAATTAATAAAAATAAATACACTTGTTCCTATTTAGCTTTATCGTTTTTATTTCTAGTCTCTTATTTAATTTTTGATACTTTATATTTATTATAAATATTATAGATTATCTATATAGATATATTAAATAATTAACATATTGGTACAACATTAATTAAATTTGAAAATAATCATAAGAAACTTAAAACCCATTTGAAAATACATGTTTTACAGACCAACTAAACAGAATTTATTATAGTTATATAAAAAGTTCTTTATTTTTAAGACATTTTACCATATGACTTTTTAATCTAGAGTAAGAATACATTAGAACATATATGCATTTATGACAAACAAAAACGTAAAACAATTTACATTTTAATCTCAAAAAACCATTGGTTAAGATTCCATATGTTTGTTTTTCAATTGTACCGCCATCTAGCCATGCTGCAAGGCGCAGGATTTCAATTGTGTCGTCTCGTCACATCAAGTGGGTAACTTTGTTTTAACTTAAGCCAAATGAGTGCAATATAAGAAAAGATAATGTCCAAAAAAATAACTCTTTTAGGATTTTTCTAATACCAGTCAATGATGCAACACATCCTCTGAGAAGACATCATCGCCAACCAAAATTTTTGCTCAGTGAACTTGCAATATATGCTTAAATGCACTTGATGCATGAAACCTATGATTTCTGTATATTTCTTGGATCCTCGGCACGCTTGTTAACTCCAACTTTCCACCTTTTCGCAGAAAGCCGCGGCCTCAACTACAAAATAAGAATTTCATATTCAAATATTCAAAAGAATAAGACCAGTAAATCTAATTTAGTCACCGTATTGACAAATTTGGCTCAAACAACTTTATAAACTTGATTAAAGAGGGGTTAGAACACAGAAGGAAGATGTCAAGTTTGTATAGCACTTTGTGCTAAAAAGGGTAATGACTATTCTTTTTTCATAATTAATCGGTAGACATGACAAAATGAGCAGGTCAAAAACAGGTGATTTTGGTCAAAAAGTGTACATTTTTTACGCTATTGTTGTGTGAAGATAAAAAATAATATCTCAGTAGTAATCTAAATTGATTGATAAAATGATCTAAAAGAGTAAATATATATCCTCATGCTTATTGTGTCCAACAATGGTGGTGGCAAATGACAGAATCAAGAATGAGAGAGTAAATGGTAGAGAAAAAAAGATAGGTACATCATACTCTTAGTTACACAAAGATATATCATTATTTTACATGCATTAAAAAATATACATTGAGCAACTTTTGACCTGCTTGTTACTTTTTCTGATCTGACCCGTTTAGAGATATAAAGCAAAAGCAAATGCGTCAAAATTGACATCTTAACTAATGAGCAAAGCAAAATACCAAAACATACCATTTCTATATACTTCAATTGCTTTAGAATTTGATCAGTATCAAGCTCCTAAAGAAGCATAAAAAAAACAAATTGTCAGTGTGTTTCAATAGAGCCTGTTTCAACAATATTGTGCCCCACCAAAAGTAAGGCACATGAACCCACAATAAATACACATGCACGCGCGCACACATGTATATATAAATGTCTCCAATAATAGTAAGATTAGACATATTTGACCATAAAAACCCATTACTATGAAGAATAAGATATATTATACATAAATTTAAACTTATGAAAAGGTTCAAAAGAAGCTACCCTTCTTCAAACTCGTAAAAATATTCATGGAAGCGATTAGGGATGTAGGTTTATTGGCATATTTTTTAGTAAAAATGGCACTTCAGTTGTACAAAAACCCTCAAAAATTTTATCCCAAATTATACACCAAGTAAACCAGAAAGGCTGAAGTTGTATATAAACCCAAACCCATGTGCAACAAATGAAACTTTGGATCTTCAGAATGATAGTAAATCGCTACCATGCCCCTAACGGTTCGCTACAAATCCTCAAAGCAACCCACTACAATGCTGACACATTTCAAGGGTTTTTGACGCGCATCGGATGACTCAGCTTCATAGCAGACCACTACTCTTGGCATAGCTGTCCGCTAAACCGCAATTTAATCAGAGCATCAACAGCCTGAAACATGGAGCATTAACTCCTGTGAGTAAGGGCGGTCGCAAACCACTGCCGCCACGATCCATGATTGTCTAAAAATAGAAAGCGATGGTGAAATCAATTCTCATATTCTAATCTCAATTTTCAGACATCTCCTCACAGTGGGGTGTCGTTCGGGTTTTTTTTTCTGGTTTCGGGTTTCTCAGGTCGGGTTATTTGGGTTTCTCATGTTTAATCGGGTTGGGTTAAACTGTTCTTGATTATCCTTGAATAAGTATTTTTCAATTTTTCCAAACAAACTATAGCCTATTTAAAATGGTTGCAATGCAATATGAATACAATAGCTAAACAAACTAGAGCATGTTTAACAAATGAAATCACTATCTCTATTGTTCAACAAACCAAATCATAATCTCAATTGTTTAAAAAACTAGAACCCAAACAAAAAGTTGTCTAGTAGAAAACACACCCCTATTGTCTACCATTGTTCAATAATATCTAAGACTTCTGGGAAGTGAGACATTGGGAATCTATTGAATAATTCAATCATGTCTAGGTTGTGTTTTTTTCATGTAGAACCCACAAACTCTGAGTATTTGGGTCTTACATATTACATACAAAATACGGAGAACTAATTCAGGTTTTTTGGGTCTGCATGAATCCGTCCCTATAGCACCCAAAGAAAGAACATGTTAAAGTTCTTGGGTTTGGGTTTATCACATTTGCGGGTTTGGTTAAACTGTTTCTCGAGATCGGGTGGGTTCTTAGGGTTTGGTTTAACGAAACAGGTCCCTACCTCAGACACATACACACACTACCTCTCGTCCTTCGCGCTATACTCAAGCCAGATTGTTTCTTCGTAAGGAAACAACAGGTAGAATTTCCAAGTGAAAAAACAAATATAATAGGCTTGTAGTGGTGTTTCCCAAGTTTTTGGACTTCTAAAAGCTTTCACAAAGCTAAATTTTATCAAGGTGAATACATTTAACGCCTTTAAAATCATAAAATGAATTACATCTTTGAAAAGAGGGCATCAATAGGTTAAATACTTTAATTCATAAAGGCAATCTAAGAAAAAAACATTTAGAGCATAGATGTTGAGTGTAGAGGCTATTAAAGCCATACGACCCAAATTGGGTCAAACTTATGTTTGGGCTTCGCTAGTATGTTAAGTTAGAAACCCTAAGTATGTATCTGCAAATATGTTTCAATGCATTTAAAATTTCTTGAGCATAAAATAACAAAATACTAGTTGTATCACATTAGACGCATATCACATTCATAGTCGCATGGAACGTCATTAGCTTTGGTACGGGAACGAGGAGCGGGTTCGCGATTAGCTAAAGGCCACAAATTTGGTTCGCATGGGGGTAGGTTCATTCCGATACGATCCGGTTCAGTGTACCAATAATATCAATTCGTAGCACATAAACTATGATAGAGATTATAGCTATATTAATGTGTTAGTTATTGTTAGTAGTAATGGTAGATTCTAAATAAGGGTAGTTTAGTAATATTGATATATAGTATGTTTGATAATGGATTATAAATAGAGGTGAGGAGGTTGAGTGAGAGCAGGAAGAGTTTTGTTTAGAAAATTAGCCTAAGGGTGGTTAGGTCTCCTGTGTAAGAAAGGGTTGAGCCCTGGAATCGTTATTATCTACCTTCATTTTATGTAACCTCTTCCATTTCCAGTTGATTTCATTACTTGATTGTGTTGATTGGGTTGATCGATTCCTATCAATGGCCCGACGTGCTGAAGACCTGCCATTCTAAAGCTTCAATACGAATTCTATCCAGGGTCGTCGTTGATTCCAATATTCCTCATTGTCGCCGACCTGTCCTTCACACATCCAATTTCATCCCTACTGGATCAAATTCCCGGATAATCTGTCGTTCTACACCTTCAATTTCCTTCCCGACACCTCCCAGTCGGAGCTAATCGTCGTCGTTGGATGCACGTGTTTATGAAATCTATTACTTGGAGGATGCATTTGTATTTATTACCAATGGGCAATGGCCTTATGGTTCGATGGTATGGAGAATGAGGGATAGAGCTTGGTCTTCTTGAGGTCTTAGGTTCTAATCTTGACTCTGGGGGTTTTACCACAGTGGTGTGTTTCCTCCTGGATTGGTGAGATATAGGTGGTGAGGTTGATGTACGAGCTTCCCTTTTAGGACGTGCTAGCCAATCGACTATTGCCGTTAAAAAAAAAAAACATTTTACTTGGCAGTTGTAAGGAATCATATAAACACACAACTTGGGTTATGTTTTTCAATGGGAGGAACTGCAGTTAATTGGATGTCCACATTGCAAAGAAGTGTTGCACTTTCAACCACTAAAGCTAAGTATCTGGTTGTTGCAAAATCTAGTAAAGAACTCATTTGGTTGAAGAATTTTCCATGCATTGTGATAATAAAAGTGCAATTCATCTTGGGAAGAATTCAGTGTTTCATGGCAAAACGAAACACATCCAGCTAAAATACCATTTTATCAGGAGGTTGATAAGTAATGGTACCCTATTATTGGAAAAGATTAGAGCATTGTTGTAAAAATTGTTATATGCTAGAATTTCATATTTTCTCTGGAGTTCCCAAAACCGAAATTTCAAAGGTCGCCTGAATTTTGGCTAGACTTTGAAAAAGCCGCCAAAATAGTCGTCAGAATTTGAAAAGTCGTTAGTGCCGATTTTTGGCCAATTTGGCCTCTTAGGCCCAATTAATTCCACCTAGGCCAGATTTTTAGTCTAGGTCCATAATTGATAGATTAGCCAAAATCGAAGCAGCCAGCCACCAACCAGCGCCTAGGCGCCGATTAATCAACCACCTAGGCTGATTTTTACAACACTGGATCAGAGGAACAAAATATCTATGCTGACTAAGGTGGTTATCTTAGAAAAGTTGAAGCTTTACATAACTTCAACTAGCCTTCACTTTTAGGTTGCTTGACAAGTGAAAGAGGTATAATATTCAATGATCCATTCCCAATATTCAACAATAAATATAGTACAATACGGCCAAATCTATATTTAGCTAAGATCTACAATTTATAATACTCAATATTTTACAAGAATAAAATATATCTAGTACACCCGCACAGTCGAAACAGAAGGTGGGTGTATGTTGAGACAGGATCAAGAATCTTCAAAAAGAATTCTTGGGATACCCTTTATGAAGATGTCTGCAATTTGAAAACATCAAGGAATATGTAGAACTCTAACTTGACCACGAGCTACCTTTTCGCGAACAAAATGAATATCTATCTCGATGTGTTTCGTTAGTTGATGTTGAACCGGATTTGTAGAAAGGTAAATTGCACTCACATTAAAATAGTAGACAAGCTTAGCCATGGATGGGATGGAAACGAAGCTCACATAATAAATTCCGGATCCAACAAGTTTCAGAAAAAACATTAGCTACGCCTTTATATTTGGCTTCGGCACTAGAGTGGGATAGTGTGGGTTGTCATTTAAAAGACCAGGATATGAAGTTATCCCGCAGATAGACACATTATCCAGAAGTAGAGCGTCGTGTATCCAGGAAATCGGCATCCGTATAAGAGGTGAGAGAACAGGTGTCGGATTTGGAAATTGCAAGTCCGTGATGAATGGTACCATTAATATATCGCATGATGCGTTTGAGGGCATGCATGTGTGTTGATAGAGGGCATGCATGTTCGAGCTCATCTTAATGTTAGTTTCACCTAGGTTATGTACATGCCAGCACACTATAAAATGGTTGTTGCGTATTTTTGTTGACTTAGAAACAAAGACCCGGTGGGAGAGCGTGTGACAGCAACACCAAGAAAGTAGCTTAAGGGACCCAGGTCTTTCATAGCAAAATACGGCTGCCAATAGTCATGAAGCGAGTATGAAGTTCAGCAGAAGATATAATCAACAAGATATCATCCAAGTAGAGTAAATTATAAGTGGTGTCAAGCCCTTTGTGATAGATAAATAGAGAAGTCACATTGGCAATGGTGAAAATCCATTCCGAAAACATGATCCGCAAAACATTGGTATCATGCTCGCGGAGCTTGCTTAAGACCATAGAGAGATTTTATTCAAGCGGCAAATATGATGTGGAAAAGGATGGGTCCGAGTCAAATAGCAATGATTTGAAGCACTTCTTTTTACACTATTTCAGAATCCCAGGACTCAATCGTATGGATATGTAAAATACAAGATTTCCAATCCTAGCAGGATAGGGGGGGAAATGAATACTCAATTTAAAGTGAGTAAACAGAATTACATACTAGATCTCATAGATACAAATAGAATTATGTGGAATGTCGTATTCGATGAAAGTCGTATGTATGGCTTGGAGGGAGATCTTTCATATCTTTCAAGATTTACCCTACAATATGGGGTAATGTGCTTCACTAATAGAAACGCCCCGTTAGCGGTGCGCACATATAATGTATATATGTGTCGATAGCTTCTTGAGGGGCAAAAGTAAAATTGCACTAATTTTAACGTTATTTTACTTATTCAGTAAAAATAACGTTAAAATCGTTTCGGACGGTTGATCAAGCGTCATGAGCCGAGGGTCTCACTGGAAGCAGCCTCTCTACCCCTACGGGGTAGGGGTAAGGCTGTCTACATCTCACCCTCCTCAGACCTTGCCTTAGCATGCTAATGGCGGGATATACTGAGTACGTTGATTGATTGATTGATTGTGCTTCACTAATAGGCTCACAATTCGACTTTGATCATTATGGACTAGTAACATTATCGAGTCCTAGACGAGCGGACCTTATTTTAACAGCCGTAACATTAACAATGAAATTGGCCCCTTCCTTAGTGAGTTATACGAGCAAATGCCTGAACCAAAATACGTTATTGCTATGGTAGATACACAATATTATAATCGATCTATTTGGAAGTACATTTGATCTAATAAGTATCTTGCGTCAGAATTGAAAATTTCTATGTCTATGGCTGGTATCTTTAGTATTTTCTTACTAGTTAACTATGTATACTATTTAGGCAATATACAGTCACCCATTATTAGTAAGAAAAACAAGCTCGACAAAATGGAAAAGGATGAAGAAGAATTTGATAAAAATAAAATTGTTGATTATATGTATGGGAATCAAGAAAATTTTGGTTCAAAATATTTTGGAAATAGTTTTCCGTGCGATGCCCCAGGATGAGGCAGTACTTGTGATATTTCGGCTTGGGATGCATTTTATTTGGCAGTTTTTTGGATGTTAAATGCCATTGGATGGGTTGCTTTTTATTGGCATTGGAAGCACATTACATTTTTTTGATGAGCTGATTAAGAGATTATTAATGGCTAAACTCTTCACAACTGATTAATTAAGGGATATAATCCTTTTGGTATGAATAGTTTATCGGTCTGGGCATGGATGTTTTTATTTGGACATCTTGTTTGGGCTACTGGATTTATGTTTTTAATTTCTTGGCGTGGATATTAACAGTAATTGATAGAAACTTTAGCATGGGTTCATGAACGCACACCTTTGGCCAATCTGATTCGTTGGAAAGATAAACATGTGGCACTTTCCATTGTACAAGCAAGACTGGATGGATTAGCCCACTTTTCTGTAGGTCATATATTTATTTTTGTAGTTTTCTAGATTGCCTCTGCATCAAGGAAATTTGGCTAATTTTTTTAATTGAATGTTTTGTATCGGCGCTAATCTAATTTCTTTCGTTGAAGAAGAGATCCACATTCTTATCTTATATTTCTACATCTAGGATCCAACTTGTATCATAGGTTCTTCCTCACCACCACTGCAAATCGAAGGTCATCTAATTCGGTCTAATTAGGTCCAATTTGAACTGATTTGGCTCGATTAGGACCGTATTTGATAGATGTTGACCGGCTTCTGACTTTTTGGTCCAATTACAAGATATTTCATCGGTTGTCAAGCACCTAGTAACTAGTTGCTGATTAATCGACATCTAGAACCAATTTTTACAACCATGCCTATAAGCTAGGGCTGGCAATTTCAAACACTGACACGTTAACACGACACGACTTTAACATGTTTCGTGTTTGCCCTTAACATGTTTCGTGTCTAAAACAGGTCGACACGTTAAAACCTGTTAATTTTCGCGTCTTAACAGGTAAAAACCCGTTAACCTGTTAAGACTTGTTTATTATTTAAAATTTAAATTTAATATAAATAATAAAAGAAAGTGATGAACTTATGTGGGCAAGTCGTTTATCTCCAGCCCAGTTTCTTTCAACTTTCAAGGAAGTAAGGAACGCGGCCCACCCAAATATGAATTCATTTGAATTCATTTTCAATCCGTCACAGCTTCCGTAAATCACTACGTAAACAAAGAAACAAACATTTTCTCTCAAATTAGGTTTTCTTTTGGCTTGTGGTTGTACGTCTCCGCCTCCCTCCTCCCGTCTACGCCTCTCCATCCTTCTGTCTCCGCTCACCGGTCTCCATCCGCCTCCACAGTCTCCCCTCTCGCTTGTCGACTCTCCGATCTCCGACACTTCAGCTCGTCTTCCGGTCTTCAACAGATTCTCTACAAGGGATATGCCTCGATCTCCATCCAAGAATAAGGTACAACACGGTTTACATAAAATTAGGTTTTAAGAAAAGTTTAAACCATGTGTTAGTAGTTTACTAGTAGTTTACTTTTTGTTGTATGGATTTTTATGGATTTTGTCGTATTGATTTTGTGATATTTATAATATTGCTTCCTTAACCAGTTTTTAGTCTTTTGACCAGGTTTCTTAATAGGTTTCTTAACAGGTTTCATAACATGTTTATTAATGGGTAATGTGTACTGTTTATTGTTTACATTCATGAATTTTTAATATTTAGAGTATAATTCTTTAACAGGTTTCTAAACAGATCTTTTCATGTTTACCTGTTTTAAACATGTCGTGTTCGTGTCTGGGAAAACAGACACGATAATTTTTCGTGTCATGTTCGTGTCTACTCGTTTCGTGTTTTAACGGGTCGTGTTTGACCCGTTATGTCAGCCCTAGTATAAGCAAAGATGGTAGAGTTCGACGAGTAGGTTCCAATACCACTTTGAAATAAGTTCAATCAAAGTTCGTAGACTCAGAGTTGGCATGTGTCATTTTTTAAATCCTTTTTAGGCAAAGCAACCTCTCTCTATATTGTGTGTGTGTGTATAGAGCGAGAAAGAGACTGAAATGGAGAGATAACTGCTAGATGATTGGGTTGCAAAAAAAAAAAGATGATCTTAACATATTTATATTTCCAAGATGGTCACAAAATTCAGATAATTAAACTTTTATTTGGCTGCATAAGATCTTCTCAGAAAAGACTCTCTGTACCAGCAATAGATATCAACCAGCTATTCTCCCTCAAGAAAATAGCTTTCTCCACAATTGGCAACAAAACTTAAAAAGGGCTGCATTAAAATCAAACCTGCGGGACAGCACAATCAGCATGGGTTGGATCCCAGAGAACAGAGCTGAAACACTCCCAATCATCAGTTTGAACTTCAAAAAGAGGAGCCCTAAGATTTAATATTATAAATAAATATATAAATAAATGTTTGAAGATTTTAACAAAAAGTATCTTGCACACAGATCGCTTTATCAGAGACAAGAACTTTGAGTCAATAAGATTAGTAAACAAAAGTGAAAAAACCTGGCCATGGTCCATGGAGCAGAATAAATAAACATAAATAGAGAAAAGTTGAGTAACCAGGCTTATAAATACTTAGAAGGGCTCATAATTGTAACAAAGAAGGTTTTTCATATAGCATCTCCAAACATTTTACGAAAACAATGATCCTTAATAGTGATAAAAATGAGGGAGTTGGAAACAAAACAGTAACTTTTGGTATAGGTCAAAATAGGCCAGTTCGGCCCCAACTGGTCCAAAGTCCTAGTTTTAGTCTTTCATAAACTAGCGTCTTAAAGATGACTACAGAAGCTACATGGTATCAGCAAAAATCTTATTTTCCAAACAAGCTGATTTACAAGGTTTTTGCAATATTAGACCAGTTATGTTAAGAGAATATTGGAGTGTAACATTGTTCTCTGTATATAGACAACCTTGTAGCCCTAGTGATAGTTGATGCAACACACAATCAATACAATACAAGTTCCTGGTTTAATTTACATAAATAAATCGTGTTGATGATGGAATAAATTATGAAAGTGTTCTACCCCACAACCTTTTTTCATATGTTAAAGAAAACTCAGATAGCGGGATTTAGTCAGTAATTTATATATGTTAAAAATAGATAAAAGAAAATCCAGGAGTTCAACCACTAAAAAAAGAAAGCCAAGGGACTTGAATGATACCATGATGAAAGTTGGACAGTTAATTCCAACTTACAAAACAAACAAACAAGCTTACCCAATATATTCCCATTTTTCAGTAGAAAAGAAAAGTTCCAACATAAACCCTATAAATACGTAGAGAAGAAAAATTTAGAGCCTACCAATATGGTGAAAGCTACAGACTTATTCCATTATTAACCCTAAAAAATACACTTAGGATGACTTTTGATCTGTTTTACTATGTTCTACCCAACTTACCAATTTCTATTTAGCTACTTGTTTTCTTTTTACCTGTCTAAAGAAAAAAGCATGCCTTGAATCAGCCCATCAACAAATGAATGAGTCAGAGCATATGCAATAAACAAATAAAACAAACAACTTACCTAGTAAAATCCAACACATAACAAACTATTGGTAGGATCTAGCTTGCTATGTGGGATTTTACTAAGTCGTTTGTTGTTTGTTTGTGATAGAGATTAGAGATATATTAATATGTTAGTCTTAGTTAGTAGTAGTATGTTCTAGATAAGGGTAGTTTGGTAATATCCATTTCTAGTTATTTGATTATTAGGTTATATATAGTGGGAAGGCTTGTGAGTGGAGGGGTGTGAAGAAAATTATTGGGAAATTAGTATTGGCTCCTGCTTGTGCAATGAGAAGGGCTGAGCCCTGGAATATCTTCTTCTTCATTTGTAATCTATTGATTGTGTGAATCTATAACCTAGTTTCCTTATTTGTTCCGTCCATTAATCATTTCTATTACATAATCACTGTATTTTGGAATCGTTCTTCATCAATGGTCCGTCCTGCCACCCACCTGCTCTTCTCCACCGCCAATTTCAGCCCAGTTCCATATCTGTTGGATCTAATCGACGGATTAAGGCCCCAATTCCCGGTCAATTTCAAGTTATGTGGTTGATTGTTTGGTTTAGCGCTCATGTCGCTGCCAATTTCGGTTTCTTCCATTTTCAGTTTCATTTTCGTATTTCTGATTTGATTCACGTCATCTTCTGCCGTTCTACACTTCTAACTCGTATTCAATCTTAATTCAATTCCAATTTCATCATTGTTGGCTCTAATAGCCGTCGTTTCCACCCAATTTATGTCGGCTACTTTCCTCTGCAAATCTCCAATTAGATCACCGTTTCTCTGCAACCTTCCAATTCAACGGCCGTTCTCCACCCACAATTTGCTTCAGATTTCAACTGTCATGGTCACAAGCAGTCAAAATTTGCGATTAAATGTTCATGAACAGCAGATCAAGCAATTGCAATCAAATGTGACGGAAATCAAACAATTAATCACCAACGCTCACACAGATTCAGTTGAATTTCGCAAGTTGATGCTCAATTGGATGAAACAATTCGAGAAGAAATCGGTTGCTTCTTCAACATCAGGTACAATTTTCCGTCCTTCAACGATCCTTTTAAAACTCCGATCCATTTTTTCTCGCACGATTCCTCTTCATCTCAGTTTCCGTGGGCTGTTATGAAGATAAACCTACCTGAATTTTCTGGGTTTGACCCGAAGGGATGGATTAAGAAAGCAAATCTCTATTTTGACCTCAATCACACTCCTGATAAATTACGTCTTCGTTTTGCACATTTACATATGGTTGGGGTAGCGCAGCACTGGTTCAGGGTGATTACTCAAATTTGGGAGTCCATTACATGGCCGGAGCTCCAATCCAAGCTACTGCAGCATTTTGATGGCTTAGAAATTCATAATCCTTCTGAGCAGTTCGCTATGATCCAACGATTGGATTTGACTCCCGATTTATCGATGATGTCAAGGATACATGGTGCCCTGATTCGGTCACCAGTAAGGCCTCTCTTTCTCTTTTTAGTTTTTAGCATAGTTATGGGCTTTTAACAAGCGATGGGCCTCAAGTGTTGGGTCAAGGGGAGCGCAAACAGGTTAATACACCCAAATTAACTAAGCACAGGTTTCCTGCTCGTTCCGACAACACTCATGCGGTGCCATTCATTAAACTAGGGTTGATTCCAAGGGAGGGAGGTGCCAGTAATTCGCGTGATCGTGGGATTCGTTCTTTATTTCGCACTGAATGGAAAGAACGGCGACAAAAGGGTCTGTGTTACCATTATGGTCAACAATTTGGTCAAGCTCATGAATGCTCCAAAGGAGACTCCTCTACTCCGAAGTGGGGACATGTTTTTCATCATGCTCGAGTAGCTCTATATCCCTCATGTTTGGATTGGAAAGGACGTAAGAAGAAACGGATTTGTTTGCGTTGGGGGAATAGATATGGGCTAGCTCACAAATGTCCGGAAGGCAAGATACTTGAAGCAAGGCACAATCAATGGTTCACTCCGAAGTCTTGAGGACAAGACTTCTAAATAAGGGGGGTAATGATAGAGATTAGAGCATAGTCACATAAATCGCGGTTCGCTTCGGTACGAAAACGCGGTTCGGGTACGCGGTTCGCTAGCTTCTACGAATTCGGTACGAAGGGGGGTAGGTTCATTTCGGTACGCTCCGGTACGGTGTACCATATAGTCTGGTTCGTTGTACCCCATTAAAAAACAGTTAGTTATAAGATTAACAGCTACTTAAATGATTAATAGAAGATATATAAGAAATAAGCTGATTAACATAATAATAGTAGCTACAAAAGCTGAAAATCTCAAAAACGCCAAATAGAGTCATAGTAACAGATTAACAAATGCATAGAACAGAAAACAGTGAACTAAGAAATAAGAAATAAGCTGATTAACAAATGCATAGAACAGAAAACAGTAAACTAAAAGTGAAGCCAGCTCCTCTAATCAATCCTTTTCCTTTTTCCTTTCCCGTTGTCATTTCCTTCATCATCAAGGTCTTCCCAAACCATTTCCTCTAATCGAGCACTCGAGCCTTCAATGTATGCACTCTCCGGATTCATATCCCACTTTTTGTGCGGGCCAGATTTATAAGAATCTGAATAACGTGATTGAAGCCGAATGTTGGAGTGAATAAAAACTAGTTTATCAGCTCTCTTGGAATTTAAACGATTTCGCTTCACGCTATGGATATAGGAGTATGTACTCCAGTTTCTTTCGGCCGAAGAGCTGCTAATTGGTTGGGAGAGCACCTTTTTTGCTACTTCGGACAATTCTGGAGTCTCCGAGCCGTACGTACCCCACCAGTCAATTGAATCCATAGTGACAGCATCAGCTTGGGTTGCGGCTCTTGAAAATAATCCTTTCTTCATATGGAATGTTGCAAACTGTTCTCGCAACATTGAGTCCTCATCTTCATTTTCTGCAATTTTTTTAAACGCGTCTATGACACCATTCATAACTTCCCTGTCTTTGTTAGGAGCTTTTCTTATTGTGCCACCGGGAGCCAACTTCTCTAAATAGTACTTATCATAAAATTTAGGAGTTAAGGCAAATCCTAAACAGTGAAGCGGGATTGTCATTTTTTCCCATCGAGCCAGCAGAATCTTCTCAACTTCCGGTAAATAAGATGAGAACTTGTTTCGTGCCATAACATCTTTAACTTCACCAACCATGTTGTCCATTTTTTCATAGATTTCTCCCATTTTGGATCCTTCACCATCACAAAACTTAATTAGCAAAAAAATTGGTTTTGTGATAGCTAAGATACTCTCAACATCTTCCCAAAACAAGTCATCTTTAATTGTATCAGAAACTTTTGTCCCAACTATGCGAGTATTTTCATCCCCGCTTTTCACCCAATCACGCCAAGAATTGAGGACAATTGTTGTTGCTAGTGCCTCCCTGCAATCTAACAGCCTTCGCAAGAGAATATAATGTGATGCAAAGCGAGTTTTTGCAACTTTCAATAACTCTAACTTTGAGTTTTCTCTAAAAATTGCTAAGGCATGGGTATGGTTAAGGAAATACTTTACAATAACCTTACCTTTCTTATACGTGTCGAACAACCAAAAGAACTGATTCGCCAAATCTTTGAAAATAAGATTTAAAGTGTGAACACAACAAGGCGACCAAAAAATGTGTTTGTACACTTTCTCAATTTCTTTTCCAGCTGCTTTACAATTAGCGGCGTTATCCGTAACAACCGACAACACGTTGCTCGGTCCAATCGTCTCAATGGCTCCAATAAGGAACTTGGCGATCACTACTCCCGTTTTCTCCACTCCCAAAAAGTCTTCTGAATACATAAACATCGCACCACGCGAGTTGACCGCGAGAACATTGATTAGAGGGTTATGTTTAACATTAGACCACCCGTCCGAAACGATTGACACTCCTTGCGTGTACCATGTGTCTTTAACGGGTGTTAGTTCCTTCTCAACATCTCGAACACACTCATCAAGTAATACCGTTCTTGCTTTTTCACTTGACGGGGGTTTATATCCAGCCGGTGCATTCTTAATGGCACTAACCATTTCAAGGAATTGCGGATTGCGTAATACATTGAAGGGAATTCCGTTCGCACACAATCCTCTAATGATCTTCAAATCCACTGCATTTCTTTCTAACATGCCAAATGTTTCTTCAATACCTTTCTTTGAAGATGTAGTTTTTGATAGCACTGAGTTTTTTAAAGACTTAGAAACTCCCGAACCAGAACTTTCAGCTTCTTTTACCTTTGCAAAAAGCCTTTCATACAGCCCTCTATCTCTAAGTACCACCGGGCATCTCTTAATCTCTGCTTTTTTCCCAACAGCAGCCCCAAAGAAATGAACATGAATTCTAGTGTAAGTGCTTGTGAACTTGCCCTTACAGTGATTGCAAGTCCACTGCTTGCTACCTCCTGGATTCTTACTGTTCCCTGTAGATGGTGCAAGTACAACAGCAATCAACAAAAACTATAGAAATAATAACACTGAAGAAAAACATAACATAATTCATGTTCTCGGTTATTACAATATTACCTGCTCCTTGGAAAGTTACTTCATCAACCAATGGTCTGATAGCATCTTTCTCCTCTGACTTTTTGTTTGTTTTACTTCCACTTGCTCCACTACCACTTGTAGCAGCTGATGTTGGAACAGATTGTTGAACTTCATCCTCCAAATCAACGTAATCAGGTGCTTGTGTATCACTGATGTAAGTCTCACTTTCTCCTTGAGTATTATGTTGTTGCTTGCCAAATGCCATTTTAGAATTGATATTCAGAGGTGAGGTGAGAATGGAAGCAGAAGAGAAGACGTGTATATAAGCAGAAGAGAAGCCGTATATAAGCAGAAGAGGAATTGAGAAGATGAGAATTCAATTTGGTGTGGATACAGAGAATTTTGGTCGTCAATTACGATTTTGGAAACTGGATCACTCTAAAATCGAACCAAATCGTCGCTAACATTGGGTTATTCGAAGGTCGTTCCTTAATTCCCGCCCAGAAAATCAATTCGATCGTATCTGTCCAAATTAATCCAAAATCGACATTCCAAAATGATGAAATTCGATGTTCCAGGCCATACAAAATCGCGAATTCCATTGAAATAAGCCAACGAACCGGCCGATTGGAAGTCGGCGCACGCCTGCAATTGAAGTCGACGATCCAGACGATTGGGAGCGACGAACCCTAGCGTACCAGATCGCAAACGTTTTCCGTTTGGGTACAGTTCGATCCAATACGTGGATCGCGGCCCTTTTGACGATTTATGTGACTATGGATTAGAGATATATTAATATGTTAGTCTTAGTGGTAGTAGGTTCTAGATAAGGGTAGTTTGGTAATATTCATTTCTAGTTATTTGATTAGTAGGTTATATATAGAGGGAAGGCTTGTGAGTGGAGGGGTGTGAAGAAAATTATTGGGAAATTAGTATTGGCTCCTGCTTGTGCAGTGAGAAGGGCTCTTCTTCGTTTGTAATCTATTGATTGTGTGAATCTATAACCTAGTTTCCTTATTTGTTCCGTCCATTAATCGTTTCTATTACATAATCACTGTATTTTGGAATCGTTCTTCATCCGTTTGACTTGCACTGCAATACAAATAAAGAAGCAAGAAGATAAACATGGAACTAAATGACACAAAGAATCACCTGCGCCATTTTCCACAAACAGATCCATCAACACCACTTGTCACCTCACGACATTGAAGCCAATTCCCAATAGAACTGAGTCTTGAGAGTTTGCTGGCATCCCATTCCTGCAATAATTATGCACAATGTTCTCTCAGAAAAAAAAAGGAAAAGAAAAAAAAAACTACAACACTACCAAATAAAATAATTAACTATGATACAATAAGAAAATCTTACTTGATAGCTAGCACACTCAAAAGGCCTTAGTTCCATAGGTTCTAAATAACCATTTATTTCACTGCAGAAATCACAAGTAGAAAAATAACTGGAAAATAAAAAGTGATGGCAAGGCATAGAGCAAAACCATACTTTTAGCAAACGAAGATACGACGGAATGAAATAAAGAGGAAAATTCAAACATGTAACATAAAAATAAGAACGCTAAAAAATATTAAATAAAAAGTCCAATTGGTTGATAGCCACCCCAAAAGTTAACAATTAATGCATAAAATCTCCTAAGTCATTTTGTTGTAAAAATTATTCTATTTTTTTCCTTTTCAAATGAAATGGAAATAGTAAGCATTGTAAAGAGATAACAGAGTGTTATGCACTTTACCTATATCAGAATATTTTTACTTATTTTCCACATTTACTCTAAGACACAAAAGGATATTAGGTAAGAAAGGTTTAAGAGTTGAGAATCAACCAAATTTTTTTATGATTAGTAGCTGAGATACAAATCCAACGAACTCGAATACAAGTCTCCTAAAGCAGAAGTAATCCTACAAAAGAAATGATACGCATTCTTGTTTGATTTAAGAGCTAAACATAACACATACCTAGAATGGTTTATGAAAGTAGAGATTATTTTCATGACGCTAGGGATGATTGATGTAGTTTTAGGGGTATTAGGAAGTACTTCTTGTTAGGTTACAGGTCGCCAGAGTTGCAAGATCTGGCATTGTAGGGTGTTGATAAGACGTAGGAGGGACGGGATAGTAAGAGAAAGTAGGAGGAAAATGAAAGAGCCTAATTTTAATAAGTATTGATTTGTCTTGCACAGTGCCTAGTCACTGCTAGAGTTCAATTGTACAGTGTTACCCATCGGTCCCATCTTTGTCTTTTTAATATTAGTTTATTTCTTTAAAAAAAATATTTTATTTTTATTTTCTCTCAGTGTGTGGTTGGTCTTGTGACTTAATTTGTTTTAAATATTTTTGTTTATTAAACTCCTTTGATGGTAAATAAAACTTAATTAGTTGTAATAGAGTTCAATGTTTGGGTATATAAGGATTAAGAATGTGGTAAATATTATCTAGAATTAAGTTGCAGTATAATATAATCAACCTGATTGCAATAACATCCTAAATATTTGAATCACATCCTAAATATTTGAATAAAAATAGTATAGGAGGTAACATGCATTAAAATAGCCTTAAGACAACTTTCAACCATTCGACCCATTTGAGACGAAACACAGCCCAAATCAACAAATATAAAATAATTAGGTTGAAATTGTGACCCTTCAAAATCAAAATGAATAAAAGGAAAAAACATACTCAGTTAGTGGGCCAGACCAATCAGGAATCTCTGCTTGAAACTCTTCACCAATATGAACATTTGATGTAAACGGGTCAGATCCTCTTAACATAGATGCTACTGGACCTAAACAACTTTCAGGTAATTTGCTGGAATTTGTCTCCATTTTCTTAAGTTTCTTTCTTGAACAAGAATTACAAAACCAGTCCCCAACAGGTGCCTTCTTTATAGCAGGGTTGCAACAAGACATATGAAACGATTCTTCACAAAGATCACAAATTAGCATTTTTAATGTCTTTGTTAACCGATCACACACCTTGCAAGCCTTAAAGCACCAACCCTTATTTTTATAACCTGTTGGTTTCTTTGTAGAAATGTGACTTTCAAGATTTCCATGTTGTTTAGAAAACACGAAGCATGAATTTGTTCCTTCCATGATCACCACACTTGAAGATGAACACTCACCAGCATCCTCCACTTGTTTCAAGACAGCAGAACCAACATCAACATTTGATTTTGTTGATGAGCAACTGTCATTTATATGTAAACCCGAACATTTTTTAGTTTTAGCTTTTGGGTCTTCAATAAACTCCCCATCAACAAATCCTGATTTTGAATTATCACATAGAACCTTTCTTCTTTTGTATACAAGAGTAGATGTAGAACTTGGATTCATTGGTAAAACATTCCTTGGAATCATTCTCCTTTTGTATACATAATTAAGAGTAGGTGTCTCAGACATGTTAATTTCGGTTAATAATTGGGAAGAACTAATCAAATTATGAGACCATGAAGTATTATCTTTACTATTGTGCTTGGTTATGGTTACAGAAACAGGATTTCCAGATTCCTGCCATGATTCATCACCTGAGAGCCAAATACATGAGCTTTCTTGTTTCCCATGGCCATCAATGGAAGTAGGAAGGGAATGTACCAGCATCATGACCAAGACTATGAGGATTTAAAACACCAATCAATTTATTGCATTAACATGTGCCTTTGTGATTAGCAGCTTTGTAAATTTGATGCCCAATTGTAGCGAGATGAAACCTAATCACATAGAAAAACAAGTATCACACACCCAGAGAGAAACACATACAAATTGGAACCCTGTTTCCTTTTCCATGGAACTGATTTTCTTTAAATAGTAAGATCCAAAGAGATTTTTGGAGTCAAGGGTATCTGTGAGCAGCCTCTCAACCCCTACAGATAGAGATAAGGCTTGCCTCCATCACACCCTCCACAGATCTAACATATAACTTCTGCTATGAGGGGGATTATCCTAGGCACATTCGTTCATAATAGAAAGATCCATCAAATATAAAACAAAGATGTCAATTTTGTACCATTTACTTATGAATCGGTTGATTTGGGTTGTGCTTTGTTTCAACAAATCGAATGAAAAAATTCAACTAATAGGGGAATAGGAAGAACGGGTTAAAGATAGTCAAAAAAAAATTCGTACAACTCCTAAACCATTTTATTCAATCCAAAGATCTATACCAATATAGTAGTAATTTTCATACAATTCCTAAACCATTTTATTCAATCCAAAGATCTAGACCAATACTGTAGTAATCAGGTTATTGTAATCATATAACTAATTATGTTAATTATTTAGAATAATTAATAACGAATGGACAAAATATTGTTGGCGAGTGCATATGAATGCGATGCACAACCTTGGCACAAAAAGGATCCAATAAAAAGTATCTAAAAGTTTCAAACTGAGCCGAATAATTAATTGGTGATGTTTGATATGCCAAATTAATAAGCCTGTGGTTATTTTTATAGTTGATGTTCTCAAATGTTCGATAATCTTCACTTCATCTAAGAAATTTGAAGAGCATTTAGATTGATAGTAGTTTTTTATTATTGTAATAAAAAAGGTAGATATAATTAAACACAAATGAAAATGCACCAGAACCTAACCAATTCTCAACTGGAGTGGATATTTCAGTCTAACTTTCATATTGATGGTCCTCAATTCCACATAGCTATTTCCTCCTTTCAAAAGCAAGTGCCAACAAAGGCTGTTTACCTACATTAAGGGCATGACTGATGAGATTAAAATCTCTATATGAAAGATAAATTCTGCATCCTGTTCACATCATAATCTCTGTGTTTTTCAAAACGCTCTCATCTACATTTTAGCCACATATAACATTAGCGAGTGTGACCCCATATCCTTAGGTACTTGTGAATTTCCAACAATTTTTCCATCAGTCTACTTGTTCTATCATTTTCTATGACATATATAATACTTGTTAACAAATCTTATGCGTCGCATGGTTGTAAAAATCGGCCGAGTTGGCCGATTAATTAGGCAACTAATCGCTAGGCGGTCAACGACGGTCAAATTCGAACCTAGCCGGTCCTAATCGGCCACAAATCGGCCGATTTCCGACGATTCCAAGAAGAAGATACGTAAACATACCTTTGGACGGTCCGACGGTCCCTCAACGTAACCCTAATTCGGTGGTGTGGATGCCTGGATGGTCTTGGGTGAACGACAGAACGAATTGCAGCGACGAAAGGAGTAAGAAGAAGACGTCGCCTGGTGTGGGTTGGCGTGCTGCCCTAATTTGAAGAAGCGACGGAAGAGTGGAAGAATGAAATACCCTTCATATATGAGAAATGAATAATGAGGTTCAAATGCATAGAAATTTAGCCTCAAAGTAAAAAAAAAAAAAAGAATAAGAAAAAAAAGTTCCCACTAGATTTTATTTATTTTTTTGAGTTTATGCAATCTTTAAGGTCAGACATAAGAAATTGGTAGAAACAGATTTGGTAGAAGAAGAATTACTTACTAGCTTTAACTGAGATGGCTAATATAATCGGACCATAACTTCCACGAATAGGAATTTCAGTAGTACATTTCCCAGCCTAGTAAAGCTGAATCTTGAGTGTGTTATTTTTGACATTAACCTTCTAACTCTTTATAACTACCCTACCGGTACCTCCAGCCTCTTTTAACCATTTTTATTACGTTTTCAATATATAGGTTTTTTTAGAAAAAGAAAAACAAAATGAAATATGATATAATAAAAACTGAAATATATGGATACATATATCATTGATCTCAAGTAATATTATATACAAGCATCTGATAACTATAAAACTGAGTATCCTAAAATATAGGAGAAAATATATGTATATATATATATCTGTATTTATAACACTCCTCCTCATATATATATTACTGTTTATTATACACTGTTAACAACATACTACATATTGATGTTAACTTGGTACTTCAGGACCAATAAAATAATAGATACTACTAAATCAGTTATGCTGCCTCATTAAAAACATTATTAAGAAAACCCATTGGGATAAAACTTAGTAAAAGGAAATAAGTACAGCGTGTATAATACTCCCCCTCAATTTAACTAGTATCTTTCAATCTACAAAGCCCGATCTTCTGTGACAGTTTCAAACTAATTCTATGTAAAGATTTTGTAAATAGATCAGCTAGATTTTCGGTTGACTTGATTTGACGAACATCAATTTCTCCTTCTTTTTGCATGTCATATGTTGAAAAAAAAATTGATGAGATATGTTTTGTTCTGTCTCCCTTGATGTAGCCTTCCCTAATATGAGTTATGCAAGCAGCATTGTCTTCGTATGTAATGGTTGGGTCCTTCTTGATCTCTTCCAAATCGCATGCTTCTTGTATGTGATTAATCATCGACCTCAACCACACACATTCTCGACCAGCATCACATAGTGCTATCAACTCGGCATAATTTGATGAAGTTGATGTCAATGTTTGCTTTGTTGACTTCCAAGAAATTGTTGTGCCATCGTATGTGAATACATAATCTGTCTGTGATCTTGCCTTACGTGGGTCTGATAAATATCCAGCGTCAACATACCCGAAAAGCTGATATTTTTCATTTTTATGATAAAAAAGACCTAAATCTCTTGTCCCACCAAGATATCGGAATATATGTTTTATTCCAGTCCAATGTCTGTGTGTTGGATCTGAACTATATCTTGCTAGTACATGTACTGCAAATGCAATATCAGGTCTCGTATTATTTGCAAGATACATAAGAGCACCGATTGCACTCAAGTATGGTACTTCTGGATCAAGTACTTCTTCACCCTTTTCTTGTGGATGGTAAGGATTTTTATGTGCTTCTAGTGGTCGGACAACCATAGGTGTGCTAAAAGGATGAGCTTTGTCCATATTAAAACGTATTAACATTTTTTCGATGTAGTTTGACTGATGAACAAATGTACCATTATCAAGATTCTCGAACTGCAAGCCGAGAAATAATTTTGTGGTACCAAGATCTTTCATTTCAAATTATTTCTTTAATAGTTCAACAGTATTTTCAATCTCATTTGGAGATCCAATGATGTTTATATCATCAACATAAATTGCTATTATAGTGAACTTTAAAAATAATCTTTTTATAAAAACACATGGACGGATTATATCAGACTTGTATCCCTCTTTTTGAGGTATTCGCTAAGTCGCCTATACCACATACGACCAGATTGATTGAGATCTCTTGAGTTTATAGAACACATATTTTTAGGTATTGATTTTAATCCTTTAGGCATTTTTAATCCTTTAGGGATTTTCATATAGATGTCACTTTCTAAGGTCCCATATAAATATGCAGTGACGACATCCATAAGTCTCATTTTAAGTCCTTCAGAGACTGTAAGGCCGATTAAAAATCGAAGGGTTATCGCATCTACTATAGGGGAATACGTTTCCTCATAATCAACTCCTAGGATTTGGGAAAACCCTTGTGCTACTAGCCGGGCCTTATATCGTACAATTTCATTATCTCATTTAGTTTTATTGCAAATACCCATTTATAACCAACTGGTTTGACGTCTACGGGTGTTTGGACTACTGGTCCAAAAACGTTTCGCTTTTCGAGCGAATCTAACTTAGCCTTCAAGGCTTCTTGCCATTTTGGCCAATCATTTCTGTGCATGCACTCTTCTATAGTTTTAGGTATGTAATCTTTTTCATTTATTACGTCTGTTGCTATAGCAAATGCAAATATTTCATCAATACATATTTTATCTCGATTCCATATTTTACTATTTTGTAGAAATCTCATCTTTGTTTGGTACCAATGTTTCTTCTGAAAATTCTTTTCCTTCTGGAATCATCTTAGTCTCTTCTGGCACATTTACCTATGGTGGAATTTTGTAATGATATCTGATCATTCACCAACTATATTATTTTGTGTCTTTTGTTTTCTTGGGTTTTTATCTTTGGAATCAATTGGTCTCCCACGTTTTCTTTGTACATTAATCGCTTCTGGGATTACTTCAATTCTAGCAGGAGCATTTGATGCTGGTATATGTAACTTTGCCACTCTATTTGTGTCTGTGAATGCATCTGGTAATTCATTTGTTATTCTTTGCAAATGTACAATCTTTTGAACTTCATATTTACATTGACCACTTCTAAGGTCGAAATTTGATAATGATGATGCATTCCATGTTATATCTTCTGTTACCACTCTTTTCTTATTCTTATCTCCCCCTAAGACTGGGAATACTGTCTCATCAAACTGACAGTCAGCGAAACATGCTGTAAACATGCCTCCTATTAATGGTTCCAAGTATTTAATAATTGATTGGTAGTTAAAACCAATGTAAATGACCATTATTCTTTGTGGTCCCATTTTGGTGCGTTGTGGTGGTGATATTGGAACATAAACAACACAACCAAATATTTTCAGGTGTGATAGACTTGGTACTTTTCCGGATACCAATTGTAATGGAGAGAATTCATGATGAGCAGTTGGTCTTAATCTAACCAATGCAGCAGCATGTAGAATGGCATGGCCCCATGTAGAAGATGGTAAATTGCAATGCATCAAGAGTGGTCTGGCGATTAATTGTAATCGTTTGATTAAGGATTCATCTAAACCATTTTGTGAGGGAACATGTGCTACCGGATGTTCAACGTCGATCCCAATTGACATACAATAGTCATTAAAAACTTGGGATGTAAATTCTCCATCATTATCCATTCGAATAGTTTTGATATTATGATCTGGAAAATTAGCTCCCAATTGTATGATTTGGGCTAACAGCGGAGCAAATGCTACATTTCGTGTAGCTAGAAGACTTACATGAGACCATCGTGAATATGCATCAATTAAAACCAAAAAATAACGAAATGGGCCACATGGGGATGTATAGGACCACATATGTCCCCTTGAATTCTTTCCAAAAATGAGGGGCTTTTGTGTACTATTTTGGTTTGTGAAGGTCGAGTAATGAATTTACCAAGAGAAACACATTTAATGAAAAAAAGAAACACATTTAATGAAAAAAACATAACAAAAGAAACATCCCATAATATTTAAACATCTCGAACATTCTCAATGAAATCACATGCTTCTAGATAAGTGTCTGATAGCAAGGCAGAAGATGACAAGTTAGGTGCATCCTCAATCAGATTAGTTTCAATATTTTTTTCCTTTTTCTTTAATCATTCGTTGATAAGCTTCAACAAGGTGCTTAAGGGTTCGACATGCGCAGACCAGTGGTTGGACATCCCACATTTATAACATATGTTACTTTGTCCCCCACTGGGTCTCCCCCTGAGGGTCGTCCAGTATTTTGTCGACTTGATTCACCATTATTGAGCTTAGGATTTTGAGATTCTTGATGCCATGTGTTGCTCCGTCCACGCCCACGACCACAACCTCTGCTGGGGTCGTGGTTTCTACCTCTCCCATGTCTATTTTGAGCGGTTGCCACATTTGCTTCAGGGAACGGGCTTGCACCAGCTGGACGCACTTGATGATTTTGAAGTAGGAGCTTGTTATTTTGTTCTGCAACCAATAGACACGATATTAATTCAGAATATTTAGTGAATTTACGTTCCCTGTATTGTTGCGACAATACCAAGTTAGAAGCATGGAACGTCGAAAAGGTCTTTTCAAGCATGTCTTCGTCGGTATGTTATCCCCACATAATTTCAATTCAGAACTAATGCGAAACAAAGAAGAGTTGTACTCGCTAACAGTTTTGTAATCTTGTAGTCTTAGATGGATCCATTCAGAGCGAGCTTTAGGGAGTAAGACCAACTTCTGGTGGTCAAATCTTTCTTGAATGTTTTTCCATAATTCAATAGGATTCCTAATAGTAAGGTATTCCCTTTTCAAATCTTCATGGAGATGATGACGAAGGAATATCATAGCTTTTGTTTTGTCTTTTAAGGAAGTTTGATTGCCATCAATGATTATTTCGCCACGATTTTTTGCTGTAAGCTGGATTTGGGCATCAAGAGTCCATAGGAGGTAATTTTGCCCAGATATGTCAAGTGCGACAAACTCAAGTTTCGAGATGTTCGACATTATTTCTACAAAAAATATACATATATTAAAACAATCCTTTATATACTATGTATATCTTAAGAAAACTTCAAGTTTTGTTTTTATATAGTCAAAACTAAAAAAAAACTAACAATTATAAAATTTATAAAACAATTAAAATATTTACAAAGAATTTATAAATGAAAATAATGAGTCGTGGATGATAAGCAAATTGATTTCCATATTTTACTTTAATAATTTAAATAAGTTAGTAAATTAATAGTTAGTATTTATTTATTTGTTTATTTGTTGTTCACGTCCCATCATTTGTTGATCTATTAAGTTAATAAAGAATCCAAATTGATTCATAATTCACGATCCCATTTTCCAGAAGACTCCAAAATTCTTGATTTCTAGCCCTTTCTCCATCCTTCTCGTGGGTATCTCCCCAATCTCACAAAATTCTAAATATCGTGTTGCTGAATGATTTTCAGATGTAACAGATCTCCTAAAAATGATACTGATGGTTACAATACCATCTGCACCTTCTGATTTGAACGAATCACCATCTGCAGCTGTTGCGTGTTACCGACGAGAGGTATATTGTAGAGGTAATCGATGGTGGTTTACATTGGCTAATACTGCCGGAAAAAATTCCATGTACGTTTGCAGACCAATTATGTTTATATATATAGAGATATATATTTTCAGCCATGAATAATATTTATACTAAATTAACGATCAGTAACAAGTATCTTGAATAAAAGTAAAAACGCACAAATGGGAGTCATAATCAAGAACAATGGGGTTTCGAGTTTCGACTATTTATCTCTTCTCCTTATTTTTATTTTATTTATTTATTTATTTATTATTTTTTTTTTCAGATCTACAGTTTAAAAATATCTGGATTATATGTTCAAAAAATATGATTCATTGCATTATTTTATGAGTTCTAATTTTTTTTTTCCAGATTTTGTGTTCGAAAAATTTAGATCTGAAAAAAAAACTCAGTTTCAAATAAATAATTACACAAGAAAGTAAGTGTGTTGTTACCTGAAGTAATAAAGCCAAATTTGAATCGAATACCTTAATGCCTTGAATCAACAACCTTTCTGAATAGCAATGTTGCAACTTCATGGCGGAACAACAGGACCAAGAGATTCCGGCGATATTCAACGATGTCACCGGTAAAACCTAAAAATAATCATTTTTACGAGCATCGTGCTGATAACGTGATATAATAAAAACTGAAATCTATCTGGGATACATATATCATTGATCTCAAGTAATATTGTATACAAGTATGTGATAACTATAAAACTGAATATCCTAAAATATAGGAGAGAATATCTGTATATATATATATATATATATATATCTGTATTTATAACAAAATACATATTAATTAGACCACAAATTATGAACTAATTGCTTAAAATCTTTAAATATTTGAAATTTTATTAATAAAATCTTGTATATATTTATAAAATTTTAAAAAATTACATATAAAATTCTAATCCGATTAATCCCTAGAACCTACCTTACTACCTGACTAGCGCCTAGCGATTTTCACAACCATAGATGTACGAACTAATGAGGCTACTATGAAATATTTACTCATAGGTTGGGCAAGCTCTTCTATTATGGTTCATGGTTTCTCTATGGGCATATGTGGCATAGATTTAAAAACTTCAGTCGATTCATTAACTTTGAAGAATGTCAGGGTTGGTGTTGTAAAATTCGGTTCTAGGTGGGGATTAACTAACGATTAATTGGTAGTCAGTTGGCAGCCGATACAATTTCACAAAATCAAATTGTAGTAAACAATAGTCAGTCTAGTCGGGCAACAATCATCTTAGTCTGAAAAAAATTGGGCTAGTCAAGCAAAAAAGTCAACCTAGTTGGTTAAAGGGATTTAATCAGTCAAACATTGATTTTCTTTTTGGGGGTGTTTTGGGGTTTGTTTGGGTTTTAACAACCTTTATGGGTCTCTTTGATCAAAATTGGCCAATAATTTTTGAAGTGCTGGAAAATTATACTTATTTTAAAATATTATATTTAAACTTTTTTTGTGTGTATATATATAAATTTGAAAAATTACATATAAAATTCCAATTCAATTTATCTCTAGTCCATACATCACCGCCCAACTAGCGCCTAGTGATTTCTACGACAATGGTCTGGATAATTCCAAGCTTGAAAAGAAGATTAATTTCTGTTAGGCAGGGATAAATAGAAACATGTTCGGGAATGAGTAATGAAGAGTTGATAAAGGAAATCTGATCATAGTTGGAAAGAAGAAAGGTTCATTGTATTTGATCAATATACCGTCTAAGGGAGCGACAATCCCAGTTCTGAAAGATAAAGTCATGTTCATATAATCGAGTAGGCAGAAGAAGGTTTGCTTTGCAAGAAAGGAATCTAGAGCTCGATTAAGAATCCAGGTTGAACGTGCATGCAAAGGTTCATGTAAACCAGTCAGAGAATTTCATGGTAGTGAGAGCACATGTAATGTCACACCCCGGGCTCTCGGCGACCTGGCGTTGTGACGTGAGGGGTTTCATAGATAAATACAGTCTCGGTCAGAGTTTATTATTCTTTTTCGTATGTTTTAGCGAAAACGATTTATGAATTTCATAAATTTTCAAATGATTCACATGCATAGATGTGAACGCCGATTTTTCATCATTTATTAATAGTTTATACTCATAGGTATGAAAAACCACATTTTGTTATTTGTAAATAACTTTTCAGGATTTCATAAAATTTCATACGCATAGGTATGAATACCATAATTTCATATTATTGTAAATCGGATTTTCACAAACACATCATTTCAAATCATTTTATAATATCCGGTTTATACATGACTTGGATGCATAACTCAATGTTCTCACCACAAGATCTTATTCAAGGCATCATAGGCCAAGAATCTCTAATCTTGCTTCTCTTTTACATTTCATTATTACCTGAATTTTTTTTGAAAATAAAGCGTCAACATAATGTTAGTGAATACAAATAACAGACTCGATAAGTAAGCATAGCATGTTCGGTGCTTTAACCATAATTAATATTTGCAATACTACACATTTAGCAGGTTATTTCACTGATTGATACAACTACTGCATACACTGGTTTATAATATCACCGGTTATGAACTACAGCGCAGCGCGTCTTACGTTTTGTTCCCTCCATCCTACGTTTAACCTTCCAGCCCACTTGTACCAGACACGTATGGGAATTTCACCCATATGCGGATACGATTTGCAAATCATACATATACTATAGCCTAAATGTTGGTCACGTAGTATCCCTTTATGCGTCAAAGTTTAAACAAACGATGCTCAAAAAATGAATTTATATTTAAAAAAAAGTTAAATGGATTCTCCTGGATTTTGGTTGGCTGGTTAACAGCTTTAGAGCTTCTTAATATAAATTTGGGCAGCGTTTCTGCTTAATCTATCCTTATACCTATTTGCAAGAATGAATTCTGATCCTTTTATTTTCTGTTCTTAAAATAAATCACAAATTCAATCATACTAATTGTATACATGAGTCGGATCTAAATTCTAACCCTATAACATACAAAATCTTAAATTTATGAGCAAACTAAACTAAAATGCATACCTAAATATATAGCAGCTTTAAACACGTCATGATTGAAAGAAACTTAAACGTTTGCTAATGAACTTCTGTTTGCTTAGAACACAATTTGTTTGATCTTCGATTGAAATAACTTTAAAAATCTCAAAGTATATACATATATATATTTGTTGTACGTTTGAAAAGTTAAAGATAAGTAAAAACTTATCTATTTTGCCACCACATGCACACAATTTTCTTCTTTTTTTTTTTATTTTTTTTAATAATTATTAGTATATTCTTAAAATTAATTTAGCCTAAATTTTGTTTTTCTCTTATAACTTTTAAAATATAATGTTTTATAAAATTCTAAAAATACTTATGGGACCGGCTCATTTTTCTTTATGTTTCGACCTAATTTTCGTAAAAAACGGAAAAAGTATAATTATAATATATTTTGTTAATTTTAGGCGGTCTCCTATTATAATAACTGATCGCTCAAACAATGACTATTTCTAATACCTATTCGTTTAAACGAACGCTAAAAATTTTGAGCGTTTATTTCTACTTTTATACTTTCGAATAATCATATTTTATAGATTAAAATATAACTATTTTATTTATTAAACAATACTTTAAAATTCAAATAGCCGTTTTTATTATTATATTTTGGAGTAATAGTATTTTAATTATAAACTGGAATATTTTATTTACATCATCAAAACGGGATGTTACATTTAAAGTTTCAACTAGGATTCCAAAACAACAATGGGCTAAAAGAACCAATGTTCAAGCAGGTAAAATGTCTCCAGTTGAACTCTTACTTACAAAGGAGGGTGCTTGTTCTATGGGTAACCCAAAATCATGCAGCTTGTTTCAATGGGAGTCGATAGAGATACAGTTTGGATGAGTGACAGTAGCTACCATAACTTGAATTTCAATAGGTGCTTCAACGTGCCTATAGGTTAATTGATGAGAAGGTTGAGGCAACAAAGAGGAGCATATAGTTCCATGGACAGTTACAAAAGAAATATCAGGATCAAGAGCAAAACAAAAGTATTAAGGGCCTCTAAGTGGAAGATTATGGGGTTCGTTGGCCTTAATTGGGCCAAGATAGATTGCAAGGAACAAATGGGAAAGCAGCGAGCCATCACCTTAATAGCACTCCTTA
Source organism: Mikania micrantha (assembly GCA_009363875.1). Lineage (NCBI taxonomy): Eukaryota > Viridiplantae > Streptophyta > Magnoliopsida > Asterales > Asteraceae > Mikania > Mikania micrantha. The sequence goes on along the minus strand of CM018683.1, from coordinate 45,904,162 downwards.
TATTTTTGCTAACCCTAGTTTTCATTCTCTACATATAGATCTTGTATTTTTAATGTTTGTATCACCTCAGTAAATATATCTTAGTTACCACTATGGATGTAGATCAATATAGACCAAACCAGGTTAAACCCTTGTGTTCTTTATTGCTTCGTGTGTGTTTGTTCATCTTAGTGTGTGTGTGAGATCCCTAGCACTAGAAACTGTGCATCATACATCATGATTAAGATAGAAAAATAAATGTTCCATTACCTCCTCCAATTATTCTCTCTTTAGTCATTTCTATGTCAATGGATTTCAAGGCACTTTGCTTTAGTCATAGACCAACATTAAACAAACCTAATGAGAACATCTAAGAATATTACTTAAAGTGAATGCATATGCAAATCTTACCCTCTTCTTATATAACACAAATCCCAAGAGTTTGACATTTGTGTAAAATGTAATCTGTGACACCCGGCAATTTCAGGTAAATTGCAACTCTTATATTCTTTACATTTCACATTCATACTTGTTGCATTTCATTTAATTACGTTTAATTAGATGAGTTGAACACAAACATCTTCGAAACGATAATCATACATTGCACATTGGTTTTGGAAACCAAGTGTGGCAACCACAACACTAACACAAAACAATAGTTCGGAGAATTATTGAATTGTGCATCACACGTTGATTAGGATTAATCAAGCGTGCAAACACTTCGTTAGACACGAACACAAACTATCAAAGATAATTCGAGGAATTATCGAAACACACACGCGAGTCTCACGAACGTTGGTGATCAATCAAACTTATGTGCTATTTGTATTTACGTGCTTAAATGAGCATTAGATGCTTTAGATAAACGTTAGGAATCATGTATGAGCGAAATCGTTTCAACGAAGTAGAAAAACAAGAACATGGACCCGTCGCGGTACGCGACAAGTCCCTCAGCGAAGTTCTTCGCGGTACGCGAAGCAAACCGGGAGTCGAACTCCCGAATTCCATCGCGGTACGCGGCAAACATTTTTGATCGGCCTCCGCGGTACGCGAAGGCCATGCAGATCAAATTTTCTTTATAATCAACCCCATTTCACTATTACTCGGTTCCTTTGCAATTTACCCGAGTTCCTTCGCTCAGACTCGACCAAAACCCACTGATATCAGCCTTCAAACCCCCTGGGATCATCATTGGACCATCTTGGAGCATCTTGAACCATTGGAGCTTCAAGGAGGAGTCTTGGAAGCTACCCACAAGCAAGGAGATCCACCATCAGCCTTCATTTCGGTTCCAGGAGCTATTCTAGATTGGAGTTGCAACCCTAAGGTAGTTTTATATGCTTATCTTTAGTTAGATTATACATGCAAAGGGTTAAAACCCACATGCAACTCCATGAGATTATTATGCGCAAAATCGTTGGTGATTTGTTGAATAGATATTATAGATTACTGATTTTAGTGTTTATTGGTGTTGGAATTGAGTTTTGATTAAGTTAGGTTTGATTTGATGATGATTTGGTGCACTTGCCATAAAAGGAAACTTTTATGTTGCAAGTCTTGGATTTGTGACGATCTAGACATGTTGGACATGTCTAGATGTTGTTAAATGTGTATTGGAGTGTTTAGAAACACATTGGAATATTTGATTTTGTCAAAAACTTGGTTTTATAGAAACTTTCTAAAAATGGAAACTTTTAGAAATTAAAAGAGGGCTTTTGATGTTTTAAAGTGTTTTGATGAACTTTGATTATTGAAACATGTTTAGAAATGATTTCTAAGCATATTGGAAACCTTGATTTGTGAAAACGAGTTTTTAAACGGATACTTTCCATATAAGGAAACTTTATTTGGGCAAAACGGCATAAATGGCGATTTATGCGCAAATGACATGTTTTAAGAGTTTAAACAAGTTTTATAAACATATTGGAAGTTATTAGTTTTATGAAATGGGATTTCATAACCACACTCTCCTAAATGGGAAACTTGCTAAAAATGGTAACTTATGTGACTAGAGTCATAGGATGCATATTAGTGTCTTATGTGCGTCAAGGCACATAAACACAACCATCGTGTCACCAACGATTCGTCGAGTCAACACAAGTCAACACACACATACTCGGTTGAGCACACCGACACTTGGAGTTGTATGGATTACAACACACCACAAAACACATACTTACACCTATACGATCATAGGTGCTTACTAGCAGGACAGCTAGCTTTCGCAGACGCGAACACCCTGTAAACCGGAACTGCTCTATCAGGTGAGTTCACGGCCCCTTTTTACTTTTTCTACCTTTGGGGGAGAAAACATTGCATGATAAACTGTTTTTGGAAAACAACTCATTTCATTTATGTATGGACATGCTTTATCATTATATGTATATGTGTGGGCCCTATCACAACTAAAAGTCCTCGCGATACTCCTCGGACCGTTAATAGCATAACGCCTAGCATGGTAATCTTGAATAGTACTATTTGGGCCTGACAAGCCCCACTACACCCGACTGGAGGTCGGAACAGTGCAATATTGACCAACACTTTGCCATTGTCTGTGATAACATGGCGGGAGGCACAATCTGTCAGCTTCGGTACCATCCACAATATAATATAACTGTATTGACTAGCTATCAATCGATACTGCATTGTAATGATACATTGATAACAACTCTTACTTTAAACATTGGATGTTTATTGCTTATGATAAACCTGTGCTCTCACCAACCTTTGTGTTGACCTTTTACTCGCATGTTTTCTCAGGTAACTAAGGCACGCGCACAAGGACTAGGATGCTAGGATGGGGTCCATGCATCTACTGTAGTGTCTTAGGCCACTTGATAGTATTTAACATTTGGTTGTGTTAATTATGTATTGTCAAACTACTTTAATCGCTTCCGCACTATTGTTAATTGTCATCTTGAAAACTGTTTTAATTCAACGCTTCCGCAAGATATGAATGTTAAACCATTTTGCCAACTTATACTTTACTTCCGCAACTCTGATATTAATAAACTGTTTTATCCAAATTATTGGATGTACGTGCATAACCAGACATATAGGTCTCGCATGTTGTGTGACCGGAGACTGCGATCCTGACAATCTGCCGCCGCTCGCGCCCCGGAAGGGACGGGATTTCTCGGGGTGCGACAGATTGGTATCAGAGACTTCGGTTATTGCGAATTAGGTTTGCATTTAGTGAACTTAGTCTATAACCACTAGTCTCCACACAACACATAGTGCTTAGTATTGTAGTACTTGCACAGACGTTACATCTTTTATGCATTACGTGACTACCCATGACGGGGAAGAGCCGATAGCTCTAACACGTTCTTTACAGTACCTACCGCACACACTACATTAGTCATTAGACAAACACTAACACGTATTCTCACTATGAAGATCATGGCTGGGAGACGTGGAGGACGCAGGAACGCGGGTGGACGCGGAAACATCAACCTGACCCAAGCTGAACTGAATGCACTCATCAACGAGCGAGTTGAGGAGGTACTTGCTGCACGGGAAGCTGCCCGTAACCAAAACCCACTGAACCAAGGTGATGAATCTATTCATACTCACCTTGCATCACAATCACTTGTGTCCAATTCAACACGTTTAACCGATACTTAACCCAACTCTACTCTTTGCATATCACAGGAGCAAATCCTAACCCACCTCTCTACACGTTCAAGATGTTTCTGGACTGCAAACCTCACTCATTCAGCGGCACTGAGGGAGCCGTTGGGCTATTACGCTGGATCGAGAAGGCGGAATCGGCCTTTGCCATGAGCAACTGCAGGAACGAGGACAGGGTCAAGTTCGCTGCAGGGACATTCGAGGGAGCTGCCCTCACTTGGTGGAACGCCAATATTCAGAACCTAGGGCTTGATGCAGCCAACGCACTGCCTTGGGATAATTTTAAACAAATGTTGAACCGCGAATATTGCCCTCGTGGTGAGGTGCAGAAACTTGAGACGGAGTTCTGGAACCACAAGATGATTGGTTCCGAGGTCGAGGCTTACACAGCTCGATCTTATGAATTGGCCAACCTGTGCCCAGAAATGGCAAACCCACCATTCAAGCACATAGAGAAGTACATCGATGGACTGCCACCTCAAATTCAGGGCATGGTGCTCTCTGCTGACCCCATCACCATGCAACAAGCCGTGCGACTAACCCACAAACTCACTGACTCGGCAGTTGCACAAGGACTCTTGCCGCCCCGTGGTGCTGTGACCACGACCAATGACAAGGGCAAACGCAAATGGGATGACACCCAGAGTAAAGCTTCCACTCTCCAACCACCACCACAGCAACGTAAGTTTGGAGCAATCCAAGCTTACGCACCACCCATCCCAACCAACCAAGGCTCAGGATCGTACGCAGGCAAACATCCCAAGTGCAACAAATGCAATTTACACCATGTTTTGGGACAATGCGGTTCTATCCGATGCCAACGATGTGGCAAAGGGGGACACCTCGCCAAAGACTGCAGGGGTGAGCTGCGTACAAAGACCCCACAGCCACAACAACAACAACAGGAAGCACCAAAGGGCTGCTTCGAATGTGGAAAACCAGGGCACTTCAAGAGAGACTGCCCACATCTGAAGGACAACAATAATGGGAACAACAACGGTCCGAAGGGACGAGCCTTCGTGATCGGGGCTAAGGAGGCCAGAAAAGATCCCAACCTTGCAACTGGTACGTATCTCTTGAACAATAATTATGCTTCTGTACTGTTTGATACTGGAGCTGAGAAAAGCTTTATATCTAAGGAATTTAGCGAGGTACTTGCCATTACCCCAACACCCTTAGATATTGAATACACAGTAGAGCTAGCTGATGGTAAATTAATTGTGACTAAACACATTCTGAGGGAATGCACTTTAGAGCTAGCAGGCCATAAATTTAAGATTAACCTTATGCCCGTTACACTAGGCAGTTTTGATGTCGTAGTGGGCATGGATTGGTTATCTGAAAACCAAGCCGAAATCATTTGCCACGACAAGGTTGTGCGCATACCACTCCCTGAAGGAGAGACTCTAGACATAAAGGGGGAAAGGAGTGACACTCCTCTGAACATCATCTCGTGCATGAAAGCTCACAAATGCTTACGAAAGGGATACACAGCCATATTGGCACTTATCACTGACAAGACGGAAGAGGAGAAGAAAATAGAGGACATCCCAGTCGTATGCGACTATCCCGACGTATTTCCTGAGGATCTACCAGGACTTCCACCACCTCGACAAGTGGAGTTCCGCATAGATCTTGTGCCGGGAGCAGCACCTATTGCACGAGCACCTTATCGACTTGCACCTTCGGAGATGCAGGAACTGTCCAATCAACTGCAAGAGCTGTTGGACAAGGGTTTTATTAGACCAAGCTTCTCACCCTGGGGAGCTCCGGTCTTATTCGTAAAGAAAAAGGATGGCACGTTTCGAATGTGCATTGACTATCGGGAATTGAACAAAGTGACGATCAAGAATCGTTACCCCTTACCTCGCATTGACGATTTATTCGATCAACTGCAAGGATCGAGTTACTACTCTAAGATCGATCTGCGATCTGGGTACCATCAGTTGAGGATTTAGGAGGAAGATATACCCAAGACTGCTTTTCGCACTCGGTATGGCCATTATGAGTTCTTAGTTATGCCGTTTGGGCTGACAAACGCACCTGCAGTATTCATGGACCTCATGAATAGAGTGTGCAAACCATACCTTGACAAGTTTATCATTGTTTTCATTGATGATATACTTATTTACTCCAAAACTCAGGAAGAACACAAAGAGCATCTGCAATTGGCTCTTGAACTGCTACGGAAAGAGAAGTTGTACGCTAAACTCTCAAAGTGCGACTTCTGGATTCGAGAAGTCCAATTTTTGGGACATGTTGTTAATGAACAAGGGATTCATGTGGATAAATCTAAGATAGAGGCAATCAAGAACTGGGAAGCACCAAAGACCCCAACTGAGGTGCGACAATTCCTAGGATTGGCCGGCTATTATCGACGATTTATCGAAGGATTTTCAAAGATAGCCCAACCCCTTACAGCCTTAACCCATAAGGACAAGAAGTATCTCTGGACTGACAAACAAGAAGCTGCATTCCAACTTCTCAAGCAGAAGTTCTGTAGTGCACCTATCTTATCACTTCCTGATGGAACGGATGACTTCGTAGTATATTGTGATGCCTCGATACAAGGACTCGGCTGTGTGCTAATGCAGCGGGAGAAGGTAATCGCATATGCTTCTCGACAACTGAAAGTCCACGAGAAGAACTACACCACCCACGACTTAGAACTTGGAGCCGTGGTATTCGCACTCAAGATCTGGAGACACTACCTGTACGGTACAAGGTGTACGATATACACGGATCACAAGAGTCTCCAACACATATTCGAGCAGAAGGAACTGAACATGCGACAGCGTCGCTGGCTCGAACTCCTAAACGACTATGAATGTGCTATCAAGTACCACCCGGGGAAGGCCAATGTAGTGGCTGATGCCTCAAGTCGGAAGAATACACCGAAACCCAAGAGGGTAAGAGCTTTACAACTCACCATCCTTCCCAACCTTCCTGAGCAGATACGCGTTGCCCAAGTGGAGGCACTTAAGGCAGAAAATCTAGCGGCTGAATCACTAAGGGGAATGGAGCAACACCTTGAAGCAAAGGACGATGGTCTACAATATTTCATGGAGCGCGTCTGGGTTCCACAATACGGGAACTTACGAGACCTTGTGATGGATGAGGCACATAAATCCCGATACTCCGTTCACCCTGGATCTGATAAGATGTATCATGATCTGAAGATACTTTACTGGTGGCCGCACATGAAAGCCGACATCGCTACTTACGTAGGCAAATGCTTGACTTGTGCCAAAGTCAAGATCGAGTACCAGAAACCATCTGGATTACTCACACAACCCGAGATCCCCATGTGGAAATGGGAACAAATCTCCATGGATTTCATCACCAAATTACCCCGTACCCCAAGTGGATGTGACACTATCTGGGTAATTGTGGACCGACTGACTAAATCAGCACATTTCCTTGCGATCAAGGAAAATGACAAGATGGAAAAACTAGCCAGAATCTATGTCAAGGAAGTGGTCTCGCGACATGGAGTGCCGATCTCCATTATTTCGGATCGGGACGCCAGATTCACTTCTAACTTCTGGAAATCACTACAAAAGTCGCTTGGCACGCGGTTGGATATGAGTACAGCGTATCACCCACAAACTGATGGCCAAAGCGAACGCACGATACAAACTCTTGAAGATATGCTACGAGCGGGCGTAGTAGACTTCGGCAACAGCTGGGAGACTCACCTACCATTGGTGGAGTTTTCCTACAACAACAGTTATCACACAAGCATTAAAGCAGCGCCTTTTGAGGCACTCTATGGCAGGAAATGCCGATCACCCATCTGTTGGGCGGAAGTGGGCGACAGCCAACTTACTGGCCCGGAACTTGTGCATGAAACAACCGAGAAAATCGTGCAGATAAGAAACCGCATGGCAGCAGCTCGAGATCGTCAAAAGAGCTATGCCGACAAACGCCGAAAGCCCTTGGAATTTCAGGTAGGAGACAAAGTCCTTCTGAAAGTTTCGCCATGGAAAGGCGTCATTCGTTTTGGTAAACGAGGCAAACTGAACCCACGGTATATTGGACCTTTCGAGATCCTGAAAAGGATTGGTCCAGTGGCATACCAACTCAACTTACCAGCCGAACTCGATGGAGTTCACAACGTATTTCATGTCTCAAACCTAAAGAAGTGTTTATCGGATGAAACACTTATTGTTCCACTGGATGAGATCCAGGTGGATGAACAACTACGGTTCGTGGAAGAACCGGTAGAGATCATGGACCGTGAGGTCAAACAACTCAAGCAGAGTAAGATTCCTATTGTTAAAGTTCGATGGAACTCGAAACGCGGACCTGAATTCACGTGGGAACGTGAAGATCAGATGATGCGCAAATATCCCCATCTCTTCAAGCAGACAACGTCGAACGTCGACAACAACGAATAAATTTCGGGACGAAATTCCTTTCAACAAGGGGATGATGTGACAACCGGAAAAATTTTTGTTTTTCTCAAACACTCTTGCTTCTGAAACACTACCAACAACAACCAAATTTCGGGACGAAATTTCTTTCAACAAGGGGATGATGTGACACCCGGCAATTTCAGGTAAATTGCAACTCTTATATTCTTTACATTTCACATTCATACTTGTTGCATTTCATTTAATTACGTTTAATTAGATGAGTTGAACACAAACATCTTCGAAACGATAATCATACATTGCACATTGGTTTTGGAAACCAAGTGTGGCAACCACAACACTAACACAAAACAATAGTTCGGAGAATTATTGAATTGTGCATCACACGTTGATTAGGATTAATCAAGCGTGCAAACACTTCGTTAGACACGAACACAAACTATCAAAGATAATTCGAGGAATTATCGAAACACACACGCGAGTCTCACGAACGTTGGTGATCAATCAAACTTATGTGCTATTTGTATTTACGTGCTTAAATGAGCATTAGATGCTTTAGATAAACGTTAGGAATCATGTATGAGCGAAATCGTTTCAACGAAGTAGAAAAACAAGAACATGGACCCGTCGCGGTACGCGACAAGTCCCTCAGCGAAGTTCTTCGCGGTACGCGAAGCAAACCGGGAGTCGAACTCCCGAATTCCATCGCGGTACGCGGCAAACATTTTTGATCGGCCTCCGCGGTACGCGAAGGCCATGCAGATCAAATTTTCTTTATAATCAACCCCATTTCACTATTACTCGGTTCCTTTGCAATTTACCCGAGTTCCTTTGCTCAGACTCGACCAAAACCCACTGATATCAGCCTTCAAACCCCCTGGGATCATCATTGGACCATCTTGGAGCATCTTGAACCATTGGAGCTTCAAGGAGGAGTCTTGGAAGCTACCCACAAGCAAGGAGATCCACCATCAGCCTTCATTTCGGTTCCAGGAGCTATTCTAGATTGGAGTTGCAACCCTAAGGTAGTTTTATATGCTTATCTTTAGTTAGATTATACATGCAAAGGGTTAAAACCCACATGCAACTCCATGAGATTATTATGCGCAAAATCGTTGGTGATTTGTTGAATAGATATTATAGATTACTGATTTTAGTGTTTATTGGTGTTGGAATTGAGTTTTGATTAAGTTAGGTTTGATTTGATGATGATTTGGTGCACTTGCCATAAAAGGAAACTTTTATGTTGCAAGTCTTGGATTTGTGACGATCTAGACATGTTGGACATGTCTAGATGTTGTTAAATGTGTATTGGAGTGTTTAGAAACACATTGGAATATTTGATTTTGTCAAAAACTTGGTTTTATAGAAACTTTCTAAAAATGGAAACTTTTAGAAATTAAAAGAGGGCTTTTGATGTTTTAAAGTGTTTTGATGAACTTTGATTATTGAAACATGTTTAGAAATGATTTCTAAGCATATTGGAAACCTTGATTTGTGAAAACGAGTTTTTAAACGGATACTTTCCATATAAGGAAACTTTATTTGGGCAAAACGGCATAAATGGCGATTTATGCGCAAATGACATGTTTTAAGAGTTTAAACAAGTTTTATAAACATATTGGAAGTTATTAGTTTTATGAAATGGGATTTCATAACCACACTCTCCTAAATGGGAAACTTGCTAAAAATGGTAACTTATGTGACTAGAGTCATAGGATGCATATTAGTGTCTTATGTGCGTCAAGGCACATAAACACAACCATCGTGTCACCAACGATTCGTCGAGTCAACACAAGTCAACACACACATACTCGGTTGAGCACACCGACACTTGGAGTTGTATGGATTACAACACACCACAAAACACATACTTACACCTATACGATCATAGGTGCTTACTAGCAGGACAGCTAGCTTTCGCAGACGCGAACACCCTGTAAACCGGAACTGCTCTATCAGGTGAGTTCACGGCCCCTTTTTACTTTTTCTACCTTTGGGGGAGAAAACATTGCATGATAAACTGTTTTTGGAAAACAACTCATTTCATTTATGTATGGACATGCTTTATCATTATATGTATATGTGTGGGCCCTATCACAACTAAAAGTCCTCGCGATACTCCTCGGACCGTTAATAGCATAACGCCTAGCATGGTAATCTTGAATAGTACTATTTGGGCCTGACAAGCCCCACTACACCCGACTGGAGGTCGGAACAGTGCAATATTGACCAACACTTTGCCATTGTCTGTGATAACATGGCGGGAGGCACAATCTGTCAGCTTCGGTACCATCCACAATATAATATAACTGTATTGACTAGCTATCAATCGATACTGCATTGTAATGATACATTGATAACAACTCTTACTTTAAACATTGGATGTTTATTGCTTATGATAAACCTGTGCTCTCACCAACCTTTGTGTTGACCTTTTACTCGCATGTTTTCTCAGGTAACTAAGGCACGCGCACAAGGACTAGGATGCTAGGATGGGGTCCATGCATCTACTGTAGTGTCTTAGGCCACTTGATAGTATTTAACATTTGGTTGTGTTAATTATGTATTGTCAAACTACTTTAATCGCTTCCGCACTATTGTTAATTGTCATCTTGAAAACTGTTTTAATTCAACGCTTCCGCAAGATATGAATGTTAAACCATTTTGCCAACTTATACTTTACTTCCGCAACTCTGATATTAATAAACTGTTTTATCCAAATTATTGGATGTACGTGCATAACCAGACATATAGGTCTCGCATGTTGTGTGACCAGAGACTGCGATCCTGACAATCTGCCGCCGCTCGCGCCCCGGAAGGGACGGGATTTCTCGGGGTGCGACATAATCACACAAAAGAAACGAAAACCAATTTACATATGAATGATTGACAATGATTTGCATGAGGCATAATGTTGAATTAGGGACTGTTTAATATCCTCTTAATGATTCGATTAAAAGGCTACCTTTTAATCGGTTCTTAATGATTTAGTCAACCTCTTTATTATTAAGCTTTAAACAGAGTTTGAAGATTCAAACCTCTGACTGTTTAGCACTTAATGAACAAAATAGCCCCCTTCAGCACTTTGATGATGCCATTTTTCATCTCATATATTACATTCGATCCAATAAACCAATTACATCAACTAGATTAGCATAGAGAAACACATGAATCCACCTGTTCTAGTGACATCATTCCCACTTTTATTATCATTTCCAGTACCGAAAGGGGCAATTGCCATATACTCCACTACCTTATTCTTAAGATTTTTTCATTTCTCATCCATTAATGCCTTTTCTAGGTATTTGTGATTTTGTTAACCAGATCACCTAAATTCTATTTAATAAAATTTAAACTAATTAACATTTTTCTTTGATTTTCATTCCAGAGCACCTTATAGACATCCTGATTCAAATAAATTTAAAAAAAAAGAAAAAAGAAACAGATTGCATTAGCAAGAGTCTCCTGTAATTTTTTCCCATCCAGATTCATGTAAGTCATTCGTAGAAACTCTAATGCATTCAACAACAATAATCCTATACCTAATGAAAATTAGGGTTTCTCATTCTAATATAACCATGGATTCAATTTCATAAAAAACACTATCTACATAGCATCAGTTAAATCATAATGATGTCAATTTCATCAAAAACACCATCTACATCGCATCAGTTGAATCAAAATGATGTCAAAAGCGAACCACACTGGTACATACAAACTCCATCTGCATCACATCAGATGAATCAATAGATATCGAGAGCGACCTGCTCGTCTCAATACCCTTTTCTAACATAAATTCCGAGTTTACACATACCTTTGACAGAAACCTAATTTCAAGCATTAACAGTTCACAATAACTGTGTTCAGACATCGATAACATAATCATGAATACAACAATAGACATAACAATATGATGAAGCACGATGTTTACCTCGAAGAGATGCAAGGCTTTAAGAGATTATGAAGAAGTTATACGAAATGGAATGAAACCTAAACCCCAGAATCGCGTTTCTTTGAAATTTTGTAGTTCTACAACTTTCTCTTTCATGAGGTGGTTTGGTTGGAATGGAATTGAGGATTTGATTATTTTTTGTTCTAAACGTTTTTGTCACCAGCTTTTTATAAATTTACCAACCCAAATTTTGAAATAAGATTTCTATAATCTTTTAAGGGTTTGGTTTTTATATTTTTTGTAATATTAAATGTTAAAAGAGTTGAAATCTAAACTAAAAGGGAAAATAAATGGAAACAAGTGAGATATGCAATAAACACGGATATAAAAATATATGTCATGCTGATACATTCCTAAATCGTAAAAATTGATGTTGTTGTAAATATACAAGTTAATAAACAATGCATGAAAAAACCGTATTATAAAATTTATTATAAATAAATAATAATAATAATAATAATGATGACGATAATGTAAGATTAATTATAAACACTAAAATAATTTGTTATGTGTGTTGGTGGGAGCCAAAAGGAAGATTATGGAGCGTATGGATTCCTATAAATCGATCGCAATGACAAATGAACCAAGACAAGTAGTAATGCAATATTTTTCAATGTACTATTATCATGACATAAGTAACGTAATCCATTTGGTATATTAATTGTATCTTACCGTCAGCATATAGATAAGTGTAAACTTTCATTATTATTCGGGGCCATAAACCTACTTAGCATAGGTGTGTATAACACACACACACACCCACACATAACTAGTATGGTATTTTTTTACTTTATTTACATGATCACGATATTGTTTTAAAAATTAAATCCTTAGCATATACATGTACTCAAAATGTGACATAGGTACTTACATAAATACACATTCCAATTTGATACAATATACAAATACTTTGAGGTGCACACACATGAGAATACTCTGATGTGTGCACACATTTCAATTTGACCAAGATATTTGAGCTTAAAGTGGAAATTTTAAATTTAAAAAACAAGTGGACAAATATATATTTCAAAACACAAACACTAATTAATGTCGTATGTAAATTTAAAATATTATTATACAATGAATTTAGTGTTAGAATCGAATGTGAAGAAATATTTAATTTATTAAAAATGATCAAAGTAAAAAAGATAAATTGAACTAGATGAATTAATTTACAGTATGTAATACAGGGACAAGGATATATTACAAATTTTGAAAATATTAAAAGAAGAAATAGGCGGGTAGGTGATATGTTCTCTAGAAATATTAACAAATTATTGTTTCCAATGAACACAAAAGGAAAAGATAAACTTATACAACTATAAAGCCTAAAAAGCATGACGTATTAATGCTAATATCGTCAGGAGAAGAAAAAATTTTGGGAAAAGCAATTAAGGCCAAAGAAATAATAGAAAACTCTACACAAGTTCCTTTAGTCAAATTGGAAAGTATTTCACAATTTTATATACAACAGTCAAAGGCGTTTACAAACCAAATTTACCCAAAAAAATACAAAGCTGAAACAAAAGATGGATACTCATACACCAGCTTCAAAGAGTTTAATGATTATATATGGGAATTATGCATTACAAACATGTAATGATCCAAACAAAAAATTTCGTCCTATTGTAGGAATGAAATTAACAGACAAACAACAATGTTTGCTAGATAACTTGTGGCATATTCAAACCATGCCCTAAGCATCTACCTTTAAAGTGCAAATGTTAAATGTATTAAGCATTTACTTTTGTGAATAAATTATACAACATCCTATAAAACACACAAGACAAAGGCAGTCCCATTATCTAATATACAAAAGAACAAAATTTGGTATTTTTAATAAACGAGAAATAGTTGCAAAACATATACAATGTCCCGAGGTTTGTTCGTGTACACGATTTGTTCGTGTACTCGAACTTTTTGTATACTTGAACTTTTTGTATTAGATTTCGTGTACTCCTAGACCTAGTATAAATAGACGTATTTTGTACATGTTTAGGTTGGAATCTTGAGGGAATTGTTCTCTAGACGTATTGAGACACTTGTACTCGAAATTTTCAGTATTTGTTTGCATTTTTCTACTTTCTTTCGTGATTCTAACTTGGATTCTGCACTAGTTAGAGATCATTGATGATGATTATGAAGATAAAGTTCAGTTTTTGATCAGTTTTGAGACCTACAAGTGGTATCAGAGCTAGAGTGCTCTTTTCATCATCAAGGTAACAACTTTTTGAAGCAAGTTTACTACTTTATCATTCTTCTCTATTCCTACTAGCTGCTGTATAAATTTGGGACTCCAAATCTTAAGAAATAATTTTATAAAATTTTTCTTAAGTATTTTCGAGTTCAAAATTTTTCAAGTTCAGCTATTTCGAGTATAGATAGAGTGTTCGAAGAACAGCTGCAGTTCGAGTACAAAAGGAATTCGACTACAGGGGATTTTTGAGTACAAGAGTATTTCGAATACAGCATCAATTTCGAATACAGATTGAACTTCATGTACTCATTGGTTTCGAGTACACCCAGGACTTCGAGTATAAACTGATTTGTTTTACTTCGAGTAGTTTTATTGATCTGTATCTACAGGGAGCTACAGGGAATTCGTGTACTACACTTGGAAAATTTTCTGATTCATCATGGCTTCAAAGAATCTTACAAATTTGTCCAACTTGCTCAATTTGGACAATGAGATTGGCACCAGAACAAAGCCACCAAGGCTCGTGTCGGGAGATAACTTCCAAGACTGGAAATTCAGATTTCAGTCATTTATCAAGTATACTGATCCAAAGCTTTGGAGATCAATTGAAGAGGGTCCCTTTATGCCATCATATCAGAGTGAGATCAACGTCCTCTTGATCCCAAGGATCCTGAATTGTACACCGACAATGACATACTTATGATGGAAAAGGATGAAAAGGCGTATGCTTCAATCACAATGGCTTTATCAAGTGATGTTGCTCACGGATTTAAAGAACACAAGACTGCAAAGGAACTCTGGAATGCCTTGGTTGAAAGATTTGAAGGAAATGAGGACATGCGAGAGAGTAGGAAGGACATGCTTAGGCAAAGGTTCAACATGTTTAACCACATCAAGGGAGAGTCTCTTGAAGCACAACTTAACATATTCACACATCTGATGATTGAAATGACTAGTTCTGGAATTGAGATGACCAAGGGAGAAGTGAACAAGAAGCTGCTGAACTCATTGCCTTACACTTGGAATTCAAATTGTACAACAATCAAAAGAACCAAGGATATGTACAAGACTTCTCTGAGTGAGCTGATTTCGATTATGAACTCCTATGATATGGATGATAAGCAGAGAGCACTAAATCATGCTAGCTCCATGGGAATTGCACCCGTATCAAAAAACTCTGCACTACTGTCTGCTATGAGTCTTCAGGCTCCAAGGATGCATCACTATCTGAACTCTCCATCTTAATCAATTCCCTTTGAAACTGCCTTTCTATCATCTGGACAAGCCGGATCAGTGTCCAAAATCAATCCAGATAGTGAAGAAAATCTGCTGCTGTTTAAAGGTTTCATGAACAGCTACAATGCATTCATAGCAGGAGAATTGGCACCTGCCAATCTTACTCAAGACAATCTGGAGCAGATAAATCCAGCTGATGTTCAGGAAACAGATATCTCTTGGCAGATGGCTATGGCGGTGTTTAAAGCAAAGAAGTTTATCAAAAGATATGGAAGAAACAGCTTTGGAAACAACCCAGGAAAGAAACTTGGTTTTGATAAGTCAAAACTTCGGTGCTACAACTGTGATCAGCCTGGTCATTTTGCTAGAGAGAAGCCAAGGAAGGAGAAAAGAAGTCTGAAGAGCAGTGACTGCTGCTGCAGGAGGAAGTGCTAGTACGTCTAAAGCACTGGTGACTCAAGAAACTGACTGTTATGATTGGAGTGATCAGGTGCTGGAACTGGAACTAACTCTGAGTCATGCCTTCATGGTTGAGGTGGATGACAAGCAAAAGGAGGTAACTGAACATCTTTGCTCTACCTCATGCATAGATAAAGTATTTAAGTACAGATTGCACAATGAATCATTAATCAAAGAAGTAACTAAACTTAAATACTTTAACTCAAAATTTCTTAAAACTGAGGGAATTTTCAAAAGAAAACTTGAAGCAGAGGGTCGGGAAGTGGCAAGGTTAAAAGAACTTCTTAGTGACAAAGAGTCCAACTATCGAGATGCTCGACGAAAAATTGATGAACTCACTCTAGAGTTGGACCAATTTAAATCTCAACTTTTTAAAACATCAGTAAAATGTGAAAGATTTGATTATTCAAGCAAGGTTGTGGAAAATATGACATCCATGCAATACCGAGAAAAGAAGGGCAAGGGAATTGGGTATAATGAATGTGAACCACCATTTAATCATAAATACTCAATTATGCCTAAGATCAACACATCGGTTGATGATTTGCTGTCACAGTCTGATCGAAAGTTCGAGTTCAGCACTGGTTTTGACAAACCTGTCCCTTTGACAGCAGATCCCATAGAAACCAGTCCCAATATTTCTGATAATTCTGAGATATGTGCAAATAGTTTAAACAAAGCAGGTATGAAAGGGAAGACTGAAGAAAGAAGTGCTGAGAAAAGCACAGATTGTTCAACATCTTTTGGAACATCATCTTTTATTTCAAACTCTAATTTTGTTGGAAAAGTTGATAAATTTAAAATGAACACAAATGAGATGTCTAAAAAATTTAAATCAACTTTTATTAAGAGTAATGTTATTTTGGAAACAACATCTTCGCGTTTACATCATGAGTTCAAGGATCATTCCACAGTCACCAGTGAGGCAGGTTCAAAGTTGAATCCTAACTGTGAACCTTTTGTTCCAACAAGGTCATTGGAACAAGCCTCTGCAAGCTTTTCCTCTAATTCTTGTGACTGTGATGTAAAACCTTTTGATCCTAAGGAATTTCATGAGAAATTATGTTGTTTTGTCTGTGGTAAACCTGACCATATTGCCAGAAATTGTCTGCACAGACCTACTGAATTCTTTTATGGAAAGAATCAGAAGGTCACACCCAAGGCAAAACCCTCTTTCAAATCCAAGAGGACTGACCAATCCTCAATGTCTAGGGTGACTCATCAGAAAGATCTGCAAAAGCAATCCACTGCCAAAAGGAAAAGATTACCAAAACAATATCAATATGGTTTTCCTAAGCAAAAATCGAACTTTTCAAAAATTAAAAACAAGACATATTGGAGACGTGATCCAGCTTTTAGTATCCCATTAACACCAGTTAAACATGGAAGTCGTGCAGGATCAAAGATTGATAAGGTTAAAACAGTTAAATCAAAAGAAGTTCAAAAGAAAGAATCTGGTGTCTCTACTGTGCCTAAACATGTTATGGTTTGGGTACCTGTTTCTCATTGATTGTGTATAAAATGCAGGGATAGCCAAATAAACTCAAAAATGTGTGGTATGTAGACAGTGGCTGCTCCCGGCACATGACTGGGGATTTTTCTCAGTTACATGAAGTTACACCATTCAATGGAGGATATGTATCATTCGCAGGAGACAAGGGAGGAAGGATAAGTATGAAGGGCACTGTCACAAACGGAACTCTTAGTTTTGAAGATGTGTACTGTGTTGAAGAACTCAATCACAGTCTTTTGAGTGTTTCTCAAATCTGTGACAAGAGTTTTTCCACACACTTCACAAACAAGGAGTGTCTTATTCTTAAGCCTGGCTTTGTAGTGCCTGAGAAGTGGATTCTGATGAGAACTCCAAGGATAAAAAATGCCTATATTATCAATATGAACTGGGATTCATTCACCGAGAACACTTGCTTGTTCTCAAAGGCATCGGAGCATGATTGCCTGTTATGGCATCGGAGACTGGGTCACGTAAATCTGAAGAATCTTAACAAACTCACCAAGGGTGATCACGTTATCGGCTTGCCTTCTAAAGATTTCTCCACTATTGAGAAGTGCATCGCTTGTGCCAAGGGGAAGCAACACAGGAGACCCCACAAGCCTAAACTGTTCAATTCTATCTCTTCAGTTCTTCAACTTCTTCATATGGATCTCTTCGGACCAGTCAACGTAATGAGTATTGGGAAGAAGTCATATTGTCTTGTAGTGACTGATGATTATTCCAGTTTCACTTGGATGTTCTTTCTAGCCAAGAAGGATGAGACACCAGAGATTATGAAGAAGTTCATTACCTTGATTGAAAATCAGAAGAATCTGAAGGTAAAGGTGATTAGAACTGAAAATGGCACTGAATTTAGAAATCAGACTCTTGTAGATTTCTGTGATGAGAAAGGAATTGCTAGACAGTACAGTGCAGCCAGAACTCCTCAGCAAAATGGAGTTGTTGAAAGAAGGAACAGATAACTTATAGAAGCTGCACGAACAATGCTGTCAGAATCTAAGCTGCCTATCTTCTTCTAGGCCGAAGCAGTTAACACCGCTTGCTATGTACAAAATAGAGCACTCCTGAACAAGCGTCATCAGAAGACTCCCTATGAGATTATCTTTAACCAGAAGCCCAAAGTTGGACACTTCAAGTCATTTGGATGTCCTTGCACTCTCCTTCATATAGAGCCTACCCACAAGTTTGATGACAAGGCAGATGAGTGTTACTTTGTAGGATATTCATCCGAGAAAGCAGCTTACATAGTTTACAACAAGAAGACCCGGATGATAGTGGAATCATACTACATAGATTGGCAAGAGATGAATTCTACAGATGCTGGTTCTGGTCCTAACTGGTTATTTGAGTATGATTCTACTTTCAGGCCCTTTACCCATACATCAGAGAGTGTAGAATCATCTGAGCAAACTGATGATTTTTACAAAGGTGATGATGTGGACTATAGGGTTGACTATGTTCCATGTGATCCAAATCTCTTAACAGTTGATCCTCCAGGCATGTACAATCGTGCTCCTTCAGCTCAGCCGACCTCAATACATGTTCTTCCATCAGAATCAGACACTTCTCAGTCAGTTCAACCACTTCCATAGACCGATCAAGTTTCATCTTCCTCCCACCAGACTTTTGATAATCCATTGTTCTCAGACAATATTCCTGAGGAACATTGCGTGGATCACGAAGCAGAGACAAGTGAAAATGCTTCAATTGATAATATCTCGTCTGCTATTGAAGATCAGGTAAAAAACATCAGCAACCTGCTAGACAATCTAGAAGTGGAAGAAGTGCCAACACTTGGTGTAAACAAGAATCATCCAATTGAAAATATTATTGGACCTCTCTCTGAAGGCGTTCTCACTCGAAGCAGGTCCACTGCAGCTCAGAACTTGTTGCCTGAAGAGACAACTTCACGAACTCAATCAGGTCTAATTAACTCCTGTTTATACTCTTGTTTTATTTCGCAGGTCGAGCCCAAGAATGTCTAAATGGTTCTCAAAGAGTCCAGCTGGGTTGAGGCAATGCAGGAAGAGCTGATGCAGTTTCAGAAACTTAAAGTTTGGAATCTGGTTCCTCTACCCAAAGGAAAACTGCCTATAGGAACCAGATGGGTTTTCAGAAACAAGAGAGATGATTCAGGTGTGATCATCCGAAATAAAGCCAGATTGGTGGTTCAAGGCTTCTACCAACAGGAAGGGATAGATTATGAGGAAGTTTTTGCACCAGTGGCAAGATTTGAAGCAATACGGATTTTCTTGGCCTATGCCTCCTATATGAACTTCACTGTGTATCAGATGGATGTGAAGACGGCTTTCTTGTATGGAAAGGTAAAGGAAGAAATCTATGTGTGCCAGCCTCCTGGTTTTGAAGATTCTCAATATCCAGAGCATGTCTACAAGCTAGACAAAGCTCTTTATGGTCTTCATCAGGCACCGCGAGCATGGTATGCTACACTTACTGATCACTTGCTTGCTAATGGATATACCCATGGAGCCATCGATCAGACTCTGTTTGTTCGCAAAGATAAGGATGATTTGATTCTTGTCCAAATCTACGTGGATGACATTATATTTGGCTCCACAAGCTCAGCGTTGTGCAAGGAATTTGAAGGAGTAATGAAGAAGAAGTTGAGATGAGTGCAATGGGAGAAATGACCTTCTTTCTAGGTCTGCAGGTGAAACAAGATTCAAAAGGTGTGCTGATTCACCAAGGAAAGTATGTCACAGATATTCTGACCAAGTTCAAAATGATGGAATCAAAGCCGGCATCCACTCCCATGGCTGCTCGTCCTGTCTTGACTTCGGATTTGGATGGTGAAGATGTTGATCAACACCTCTATCGCTCGATGATTGGTTCCCTGATGTACTTAACTGCTAGTCGTCCATACATCATGTTCTCAGTTTGTCAGTGTGCCAGATATCAGGCGAATCCGAAGGCATCTCACCTTATAGCTGTTAAGAGAATCTTTCGGTACCTAGTCGGGAAGCCTAGACTTGGTCTTTGGTACCCAAAAAACTCTGAATTTCAATTATTTGAATACTCAGACAGTGACTTTGGTGGATGTAACCTGGGTGTCAGGACCTGGGAGATCGACTTGTCTCATGGCAATGCAAGAAACAAACGACCGTATCCACTTCTACTGCTGAAGCTGAGTATGTTGCTGCCTCCAGTTGATGTTCTCAGGTTATATGGATGCAACAGCAACTCCTCGATTACGGTTTGAACTTTCTTGACTCTCCTATTTATTGTGATAATGAAGCCGCCCTACAGATCGTCAAGAATCCGGTACAACATTCCAAAACTAAGCATATTGACATACAAATTCACTTCATTAGTAACTGTTTCGAACGGAAACTCACTCATCTTGAAAAAGTCCATACAGATGATAATCTGGTGGACCTTTCCACAAAACCGTTCGATACAACACGTTTTCATCACTTGCTAGCCTCTCTCAAACTAATAAGCTTTAACTAAGAACAAAATTTTGTAAATACGTCAAAATTTGTATTTTGCTTTACTTTGAGTTTTTAAATCACAAATTTAGGGGGAGAAAATTTACAAAAACAACAAAAAGATTTTTGGTATTTGAGTCAAAATTTAAAAAACAATAAAGATTTTTGGTCTTTGAGTCAGTCTAAGATAATCTACAAGTTTAGGGGGAGTTAAGTTTTGTTTGAAAACTTAAGGAAAGGAAATTCTGCCTCTTGACCTCATGTTATTCAAAGAAAATTACAAAAAGATTTTATCTTTTCAAAGTTTAAGAAAATACAAAAAGAGTCATATGAACAAGCAATGTGAATCAATCAAATTGGGAAGTGAAATAATCTCTAAGGATCAAAATTTCACTATCTTAATAAGATTTCTAAACGAATAACAACTTTGAATATTTATGAAACACTAAGAAGTTGAAATAAGTTTTTCAAAACTTAAATAATCAGACATGATCAAATTTAAATAAATAAATAAATAAGTGTGAAATTGTGATCATTAGATAACTATAAATGTATGACAACTATTTGACTTATTGTTTAAAATTCTTGAATCAACACGAGATTGTGTTTTAATAAACTTGAAATTATGTTTGAAAAACTCGGGTATTTCCTATGTTTTGTGCAACCAAAGAGCGGGAAATACCTACTGAAGCATCTTATGTTTTGTGTAAGCAATGACCTAGATGTGTGATGTTAAGGCCAATGTGTCTGCAGATTAGAAAATAAAAGATGCCAGTGAGCACAAGATGATAGAACCCCTTCTTGTTCTTGATTCTAACTTAATAGATCTGTTCTTTTCTTTTCTCATCTTAAACTCTGTCAAAATAATCTTAAGTTCGTTGAAACACAATCAAAGTTTGAAACAAGAAATTTAACAAGACTGATAAGTTACATATTAATCTAGTTTTACAATCTAATTGGTCATAAATTTCCCATAAGATACTTTCAGAAAAACTTGATCATATCACTGATTTTTTTAAGAGATGAAATAACGAGTGGAAATCATTGGTGGGGAATAACTAAGATGGTTAAATTTTGATAACAGATTTGATCGCACAAATTTGACCCGACTAAACTTAAATTTGTTAACTTGTTTATTTTATTTTATTTTATTTTATTTTTATTTTAGAAAAGTTAGAATTTTAAATCGAAATAAGTAAATAAGTGTGTACTCGAAATCGAGTACACGAAAGATGTGTACTCGAAATGACCCTATAAATAGTCCAACAACATTTATTTTCGAGTACCAAAATTTCGTGTACACAATTTTTCATTTCGAGTACATACACTTCTTTTGGAGGCGATCTCGATTTCTAGACTTGATCTCAAAATTCTACTCCGGCTATCTTTTAGATCATCATTAGGCGACCTTAGGTATAGATTTTTATCAAATTTTGACCGTGGATTCGAAAGTTATGATCAAAATTGATTTTCAAATACACAAAATTCGTGTATAGAAAGTCTTTGGTCAAATTGACCATGTAATACTCGAAATTGAAAAGCAAGTTGTGAATATGTTGGTCGCCTCTCAATTCTGAGTATATTAAACACAACTAGAAGTTCTAAGGAGCTAAAATGGATAAACTTATGATGGTTTATTGTGTTCTCAAAATAAAATACTTCGAATACAGACACACTTCGTGTACAGGTTACTTCGTGTACAGGTTACTTCGTGTACAGGATGTACTTCGTGTACAAAATCACATTTCGTGTACAAGTTTCATTTCGTGTACAAAATGCTTTTCGTATACAGAACATACTTCGTGTACACCATGGTCTTCGTGTACTTCAAAACTTAGAAAAATTTTCAACAAATCACATTTCGTATACACCATGGTCTTCGTGTACTTCGAGACTTAGAATTTTTTTTTTCTTTCCAACAAATTCAGTTTTTCTTGAACTTAAACTAACTTGATCTGTTTGTTTTTAGATGGCAGACTTACGGTTTGTGCATGATCACAACATGATAGCATTCCTTGGGGAACCTCCATCGAAACACTCGGAGTTCAAGAGTATGGTGGATGGACTGATCTTGTCGCCCATCAACTATGCCATTATGGAGTATCCGACCATTGTGACCGATTTTGTCAGGAGTTTCTGGAGCACCGTAGAAGAAAGTACAGATGCGGATGGAAACATTAGTATCGTTGGAAAGATCCAGGGTCATCCCATCGTTATTTCAGAGCAATTTCTCAGAGAATGTCTGCAGTTCGGAGATAAAGCAACTGACCGAGTTGAGCTTGATCAAGCTTTGGTGAACTGAACTGTCTATCAGATGGGACACAAAGGTGCCTACCCTCCAACAGAAAAGAAACTGCTTCATCCCTACTGGAGGTATCTGGCACACGTAGTAACACAGTGTCTCTCCGGACGAAAAGGTGGATACGATGTACTAAACCAGACCCTTAGCTCCTGCATGGTAGCTCGAGCGCTTGGAATGGATTTTAACTTCTCAAAGATGATCTTTCTTGACATGCACGCAAATATCAAAGGACGAAGAAAGGAACGATTCCTGGCATTCCCTCGATTCGTGCAGATCGTCATCAACAAGAAGTATCCTTCTCTGACTCCCACTCTTGGCACCTTGGAGATCAAGAGAATGCGTGGTGACATTTTTGGATACATGAAGATGAACAAGCACGGGAAAAAGCAATATGTTGGTGAGAGGGCACTGATAAAGTTTGGACGTTCTGTGGGAGATGAAAACGTTGTGGAAGATCAAGGCACTCCTGTTGCCTTTGTAGCTGAAGAGCATGACTTCCAAGCTACAAGTTCAAGAGTTGATAAAGCTGCAGAGGATACTACTCATGAGTTTTCTTCCTCATCAAGTGAAGATTTTATTCCTGACAAGCCACCTCCCACCAGGCAAGAAAGAGAGGAGGCACATGATGTCGACTATACTCCTACCCCTGAGTCGTCGCCTAAGAGGAAAAGGCAAAAGACGATGGCCAGCAGAGCCAAAGATCCCAGACTTCAGAAGATGTTCTCAAGCTTATCCTTCTCATCAGCTGCTTCTATCATATCACAAAGCCAGCTTCACCACCACTCGTTACAAAGCCACCTTCACCACCACCCGTTACAAAGCCACCTTCACCACCACCCGTTACACAACCACCTTCAGCACCTCCACCTATGCAACCCATAAAACCCAAGCAGATTAAACCCACCACCAAACCAACCCAACCTAAACTGGTCATCAAAATTCCCACCACTCGTCCATCTACCACTACTCTTCCACATACCAAAACCCAATCACCTCCACCCTACTCAGGCAGTGACAAAGGAAAATCTCCTTTGCACTCTGATTCACCTTACGAGCCGATACCTGTGCCTGTAGATCTAGTGGGCTTGCAAGAACGAGTATTTACACTTGAGAAGGATTCTAAGCGCAAAGACGATCTTATCAGAAATCTTCAAGAAGGGATGATAAAGATATGTGGGAAGTTAAACAAATATCACGGGCAGATCAAGGCCCATCGAAAGGCGATCAAGTTTCGCTTTTCAGAGAATCACGAGATGAGCAAAGAGATCAAAAGGCTCAAGGGAGAAGAAGTCCCCGATTCAGATGACGATGTTCAAGATGATAGTGATGACAGTGATGATAGTGATGATGATGACGGTGATGATCAAAAGGAGAAGGATCAGAAAGAGAAAAAGGATGACAAGGAGGATGATGGGGAAAACAAGAAAGAAGACGATTGAGCAGGCAAAAGGGATCCGGGACCCAGATGACAAGGATCAGGGAGGAGCCTCCGGAAACCCATCCTCTTCTGGAAAATCCACCGGTCTTTATGATGATCTTTTTGGAGATATACCTGACGATATTTTATTCGGCGACTGTGTTCAGCCTGATGAAACATCAGGAGCTGGTCTTGATAGCTGGTTTGATGATTTGCCAGAAAATTTTTATTTTGAGGAGCCTGGTAAAGAAGCCAAGAAAGGAGCCGAATCTTCTGCAGGGGCATTTGTAGAAGAACCAGAGAATATTGTGCTTGGCAATGTGTCATCTGATCCTTATATTGATTATTTGTATTCCCACAAATACATTGATGCTTTGGGACAGGAGGTTACATCTCTTCATGAAGTGATAAACAGCTCGTTCGATAAGAAGAAGGATTGGACGCCTTCTCCTCCTATGGATAAAACTGCTTGGTTTAAGGAGATGGGTGACAAGCATCCAAAGCATACCTTCATTTCAGATGACAGAAACTTGTTCGCAGTTCGTAACGACAGGTCAAACGTATGTGCTGGATGTATGACGAAGTCAGGGACATTTACTTGGTTTAAAGAATGAATGGAAAGGTCGAATTCTACAAGAAGCCGAGAGATTTCTGCACCTTGCCAAAGGTTGATATTCGAGCATCAACAAAGCAATGTTCTTCAATCCCTCTAAAGACTCTCAGGCTGATCTATTTGTGAAGTTTATTAAAGACCAATGTGAGAAGGACTTTCCAGTCATGCATACGGCCAAGGGAAGACGGTTTGTTTCAACTTGCATTATTGATCCAAAGACAAAGAAACTGTGGATATACTATAAGTATCCTCCACCTCATGTTGAGATAGCAGTTCAAGTATCTCCTAGAGTCCCTGATAATTCATTGGAAAACTTCCTGTCTTGGTATTATGACGATCTCAATCTTGCAGTAGTCATCATCAAGAACCAAGATAATATTGATGATCTCGACATCATTCTCGATCCTATGGATCTGCTGAAGTACGGGAAGGAAGACATGATGAAGCTACATGAGTCTCCAATTGGAGTGTATTCTGGAAAAGATGAGGAGGCAAAGCCCTTCCCTCCTACAGTGGCTTTTGCTATCGAGTTAAAACTATTTGCAGGAGCAGGACCGCACAATGTCACTCTTCCGATCGGATGACTTCGCCAGTCTAGGGGGGAGTTTGTAGAGCCCACTACACGATGAATATTGACAAAGTCAACGCGGAAGAGTCAACTCTCAGAATTTTTGACATTTTCGTGTACAGTCATTTCGAGTACACGATTTGTTCGTGTACTCGAACTTTTTGTATTAGATTTCGTGTACTCCTAGACCTAGTATAAATAGACGTATTTTGTACAAGTTTAGGTTGGAATCCCGAGGCAATTGTTCTCTAGACGTATTGAGACACTTGTAATCGAAATTTTCAGTATTTATAAAAGTTTGCATTTTTCTACTTGCTTTTGGGATTATAACTTGGATTCCGCACTAGTTAGAGATCATTGATGATGATTATGAAGATAAAGTTCGGTTCTTGATCAGTTTTGAGACCTACAATTTAAATGTTTTGAAATTTTTTCGTAACATTTTAAAAATGCTAGAGAGTATTTTAGGTTACAAACATTTTACATAGAACCTTAAATAAGATTTAAGATTTTCACAAATAGCAAAAACAAGTACTAAGAAAATTATTAAAAACCAAGCTGAAGAAATTGTTAAATTACAAAATTAGTTAATGAAGCTTGAAGAAAATACATAGATGGCAAAATATGAGTTTAAAAATAAATTTCTAAAACATAAAATTTAAATATTATAAGCAAAAAATAAATAGTTAATACAAAGATTTATAAAAAGGAAGAAACAATTTTGCATAGAGACTTTGATTCTTTTAGAGCTTGAATATTAGACACACCCTGGAGAAATTGCTTCAAGCCAAGTATACATCATTTTTTAGAGTTTGAACAAATGATATTAAGAAAGATATGTTAAGAATCTATAAGATATGTTAGAAAATACAAAAGCTAGTAAAAATTGCTTTTAAATAAAAAGTATACAAAGGAGTTAAAATAGTAGAAACAATAAGATGACAATAATCAAGGAACATGTCACCAACTTCTCAAAATAAAACTTCCTAAAGATATTGCCCAATGAAAAAATTATTCAGTATTACAATAATGGAATGATATATTACTTGGAATTTAGACTTAGTCGAGGAATAGGACAGTTGTTAGAAAAATTTGGAGAAAACTTTATGCTAACAACTGGGAACATTGCTTCACATATTATCCCATCTACAGCTAGAAGCAAGATTTTCTCTTCATTTCATATTCTAGTGACTATACTTTTAGATCTTCTAGAATAACAGTTTTCATTAGCCATAAGCTAGCATGAAAGGGTATTTACAAAGTCTTTCTATAAATGCCGAAATTGATTTTTCTAGTCTAATATGGCTAAAAAATCAAATAAGTTTCATTCTACAAAATCAGTTAACTCCACAACTTCCTGAATATTTTAGGTGGCAAAGTTACAAATTACAAGTAGGACACTAAATACAAACATGGTCTCATATAATTGGAATTTTCTGCTACTATTTATTGGAGAAACTGATTATTTAAAGCTTGAACATCTTCTTAATGCTGAAGAAACAGAGAAAATAGATACTGATCACGTGTCAATTGATAGTACACACAGAGATTTTCGATTAAAAATTTTTTTGGAAGCACATGCAGCAAAAATACATTGAAGAAACATTGCATATGCTTATGACATCCAACCCAAAGATGCTTATGACATCCAACACAGAGATTCCTTTATCTTTTATTTTAGACTGTTTCTTTTCATCTTTCAATTTATCAGTTTATTTTACATTTTTATATTGTCGTTTATCAATGATGGGAGTACTTGTATATTGTTTTAATATTTCGTGGAGCATATAAAATGCGGCATGTAATTCAATTGTAACAAATGAAAAAATTATTTAAAGAGAAAGAGTGTTTTGTTATCCATGGAGTTCTAAAATTCTTCTCTCCGTTCTCCTTTTCTTAGTCTCAAAAATCTATAGTTTTTGTATTCTTCATAATTTATCCCAATTTGAAGGTACACAAATTATATTCGATTGTTACATACCATTACTACTGTGTTTTCCTCTGATTATTACATAAATTATACAGGATTGAGCTTTGTCTTTCGTGTTCCTGCACTTTTACCTTGTCTGGTTGTTTTTTGATTTAAAATTTCCACTAGCATAAACACAAATTTAGACTATATATATATTTTTTATAAAGCATAAATGCTCCACATCGTTCTTTACAAGCATCTGTTTCTATTATTATATAATTGGTTACTAATAGTAATTCTAAAGGTTTAATATTTTTAAGTGTCTTTTATTTTTTTACTAATTAGTTTATTCTTTATTAAAATGTATTTGCCCATTTTTAGTTGTTTTACTATATATTGGTCCTATCAATTTTGATAAATATGAGAAAAATTTTATAGCATAATTTCCCAATCCCAAAAGGGCTTGCTTTTGTTTTAAATTTTCTAATTTTTATGAAAATTATAGATTTTTTATAGAAATATTTAATCCTAAATCAATTTTTCCATCGCAAATCTAATCCTGAAAATGATATATATTTTTTGAATAATTCCATTTTTCCTTTTGAAAATTCTATACCATTTCATTTATTTTCTTCGAATACTTGTTGTAAGTGTTTCTCGTGTTCAATATATACTAAAATGTCATCAATATATATACTAAACAAAATTCATATTTCAAAAATATAGTATCCATTAATCTTTGAAAAATTGCTGGAGCATTTTTTAATATGAGACTAAGAACATTTCATTCAACCTATCCCTTTGAACATTTAATTGTTGTCCATGGCTAAAAACTTTTTTCAAGTTTTAATTAATTATACCCTAATTTTAAATCAAATTTTGGAAGAAAAAATTCTTTTGTATTACTTATATTAGACTATCTTTGTTTGGGATATTATATCCATCGTTTTCTGTATTGTCCTTTAATCTTTTATAATTAATACTATCTTTATCTTTCCTCTTTTTATATCACTGTGATTTCTAACCATAACTGTTGCATATATATATGAGAACTTTATAAGTGTGTGTATATATGTATGTATGTATGTATAAAATCTTTATCTTTTCACTTTGATTATTTTTTATAAATTTAACTATAGCTTTACAGTTTGTTCTTACTATAAACTCTTTATGTAAGAAAAATTAAAATTTTTCTAATGAATTTATTAAAGCTAGAATTTCAAATTCTATATGAGTTCAATTTTTCTTTAATTCAAAATTTTTACTAGCATATGCGCATATTTGTTTCTTCCGTTTTTGAGCTATATATATTTGGTTTACCAAGAAGAACTCCTCCACATCCTTCTTTACATCAATATTTTTATATTATTAGGTGATCTGTTATTCATGGTAACTCTAAGGGTTTAATATTTCTAAATTTTTCTTTAATTTCTTTTATTAAATTAGTATCCTCTATATTAAATAAATCTTTGTCCATTTTTTGTAGTTTTACTATATAATGGTCCTATGAATTTTGATAGACCTGGAATAAATTTTCTAGCATAATTACTAATCCCAAAAAAGCCTTTATTTGTTTTAAATTTTAATTTTTTTTCCAGAAAAATCTAGAATTTTAATGGAAATGTGAAATTGTGATTCTATTTTCCCTCACCAATTTCTAATCTTAAAAAGGATATTTTTCTTTTAAGTAATTCCATTTTTCTTTTTGTAATTACTATACAATTTTGTTTTATTTGTTCAGACACTTGTTGAAGATGTTTCTCATGATCCTATACTGTTGCACATGCTATTAGAATATCCTCGATATATAATGAGCAAAATTTAAATATCAGAAATATTTATTATGTATAATTCTTTGACAAATTGAAGGAGCATTATTTAATCCGAAACTAAGAATGTTTCATTCAAACTGTCCTTCTGAACATGCAAATGGTGTCCATGGTTTAAAATTTCATCGAGTTTTTATTGATTATATCCTGATTTTAAATCAAATTTTGAAAAAACTTTTTTTTTTC
This sequence comes from Mikania micrantha, assembly GCA_009363875.1. Classification (NCBI taxonomy): domain Eukaryota; kingdom Viridiplantae; phylum Streptophyta; class Magnoliopsida; order Asterales; family Asteraceae; genus Mikania; species Mikania micrantha. The sequence continues at coordinate 45,874,538 of CM018683.1, read as the reverse complement.
TTTTGTATTAATTGTATTAAACTATCTTTATTTGGAATATTATATCCATCATCTTCTATATTATCATTTAACCTTTTATAACTGTATACAGTCTTTTCTTGAGCTCTTTTAACTTTGCTATGATTTATAGCTATAAATGTTGCTGATCAATGAGAACTTTCAGATTTTCTAATTAATCCTTGTTCTATCATTTCTGGTATTTGTTTTCTAAATTTCTCTTTATCTTAAGGGCTATATTCTATATTAGTTATTGTAATTGTAATATCTTGATAATTTAAATTTCGGACAATTTTTGGAAATATGTCTTGACTTTCCACAATGATAGCATGTAGGTGTGTTTGCCGGTTTGGAGTTCTTGCAACATTTGAAACGTTTTCCAAACATCTTCCTTATGATATTTGTTACATTTGGGACCCCTACCAACATTGTTACCTTTAAATTTCTTCTTTTACTCAATGCTTTCTAATTTTGAGTCAAACTTATACCACTTTCTTTTGCTTTCGCAAGGCATGCTGCGTACACCAAACTCGTCATCATAGATTGTTGCACTAAGTTCCATGGCTGACTAGTATGTACATAGTGCAGCTGTTCTGACAACTCTTTGAACCTCTATTGGAAAACCTTGGATGTAGTGCTTGACTCGTTTTTCCTCGAGCTTACCCAATTAGGAGCGACTCGGGACATTTCGTTATACTTAGTTGTGTATTCCCGATGTGTCATTTTTCCAGCTTCTAGCTTAAGGAACTCCATATCCGTTTGATCAACTTCACCCCTTGGGCAAAATCTTTCCAAAACCATTTTCTTCAAATCATTCCAACGTAATGCTGCAACAACTTGTTTCCCATGAGCTTGTTTGATGGTTCCCCACCAATATAGTGCTTTAGACACAAAAGAATGTTCAGGAAAAAGTTCTTGATCCTCTCACATTGGCTGATCATGATCACTGCTTCTGTTTCCTGTACCCACCCGTGAGTACAAACATCATCCTTCTTGTCGTCAAAAGATGGAGGACTACAAGATTTGAAGCTTTGTAATCGCACCCTTTATTATGTTTGTCAGAATCCGCGCCATTAACCAATGTGATTACATTACCATTTGTTGTAACATTACAACCACCATTATTACCGGTTCCACCATTTCCAGATTCGGTAGTTGGGCCAACACCTGACCCACGTAGTTCTGCCATCAGCATTGGTAGAGCTTCACGTATAGCTTTTGCCACTTCAGTGTCAATTTCAGATTTTCGTCGTTCATTTTTCTGAGTAGCCTTAGTATTTTCCACTTGAAGAGTAATTTCGTTTCTATGGATGGGAGAGGCATTAGTATCACTCCTAGTATTTGGCCTTTGCCCACCACCCATATTACGACCACGACCACAATCTGTCTTACCATTCTGTAATCAAGACTTCAGACATATTAGTGTTAGTGTGATGTATAATTAAATGATAGTAGGATGATATATAAATAAGTATAGGGCCCTTTGCAGTTATTACTTGATATTGCTACCGGTCTAATTATATTAAATCATTGTCACATGTAATCCATGTCTTAATTTCAGATCATTATTAGTGGGTCTAACCCTTACTCATCATTTGATGTCCTATTAGGACATGTGATTGCTAAACTTGCAACTTATGGTGTTTTTCCATTTTATAGACAACTCTTATCAGTTTCACATCAAAACCACACCATGGTTGAATCCCGAGCCTCATTTTTATAGTTAAGCTATTATTTGCAATAGCTAATTGCAATTAGTAACTTATCAGTACTCATGTATCTAAGGGTTTTACGACAATATGCTTAATGAATCACCAAATAGGGAACTAAGCATGCATAATAGGCATTTAGCTACATTGGAATGTTCATTGACATCTTGCACTTTGTTTTGAGTCTTAGTTTAAGTTTAGGTACTACTACAAGTACTCTCCTTATGGTCCAAGATATTTGAACGTTGAACCTCATGCTTATCCTTCATACGTGCAAGAAAGATTATACGGGTTCGAAAATCAACCACAATACATGTATGAAAGGAATCCGGATATCAGTTTCAAAAGTCAACCATCATATGTGCACCTAAGCGATTTATGGATACATGCATTTGACCTTCAACATAGTAACCTAGAAGTGAGTTATGCCGAAAGATATACCCGTTCACAAATGTGCTAGAAAACAAACTAGATAATACTTATTTGTATATATTGATGAATAAGTAATATTATTTTTTGTATTTATAATTATTGTTTACATTATTTGTGATTATTATTATGTTTTAGGAATTTAATTCTGAAGAAGCGTTGATAGGTTGGGTAAAAAGTACAACATAGAACAAAAGTTTTATTATAATCAAATGAAGAACGAGGAAATCAAAGATAATGGATAATGTTATCAAGGTCTAGTTCATTTGTGATCATGGTGATGAACACAATAGTATAGCTATCTTTCGATTTTCAGGAAGGAAAAAAATCACAAGTTCATTTAAACTGATAGGGCTATACAACGAAAATCATGGTTCTTGGAATTTACTACTAAGGAATGACAATAACAACCACAGGTGTACTTTGTGACGCCCGTCCCAAAACCATCACTAAATCAGAATTATAACAGATTACATGATATAAGAGAGATAAGCAGCGAAACTTTTATTAATATAACACAAGTTTCAATACAAGAGGCCAACATTATATAAACTTACATAAATATACATACGCCAATCGCCAACAACCTGGTATTCTTGCCATCACACCTTGCCCTTACCATGGCTACAACAAGCCTTATCTTTACATGATATGCATACTCAAAGAGATCTGTTTTCACTGGTAAGTTCTAGGTTTTAATCATATAAAAATTAAGAGAACACAACTGTAAAGATTTATATGACACATTTATTAGGGAATTCATAAACATAAAACATTCAAACTTTGTGCAGATAAGTTTTAAAACAACAACCGGGTTACTAGAACCCAAATACCAATCCGCCAAGTCCACGGTATGGTTACTACCTGCCAAGTCCATAGTAAGGTAGCTCTTATATTACGTCTATAGTAATATCAAGTCACTGTCAAGGGTCATGTTCACCCTCTGTAGGCCTGGTCTTCATCAGCCAAATGCAATCAATTGATTAATTAATCCCTATACATACACATATGCTAGGATTGTTTCCTCACACAAGAAACATGCAAGAGAGGCATGCATGGCGCTTGTTTTTAAATATATTGCAAGGACACCGTCACTATTTGTCATGTCACACCCAGAGTCGGCGGGCTGGATCGACTTTCCCGGCGGAAAGATCTCGAGGCACGATATCGTGTGATAATCTAAATGATCAGATTATTTACATGACACATGATATATAATGAGAAATGCTAAATTAACATGGATTTAGAATTACAAAGTTAAATTACATTAGTCATGTTCATAATTTAACAATGTAAATCTACCAAAAAGAATCATAGAGTTGTTATCTTGTATCTGCACAAGATTTACAAAAGTGATTCACAAACATGTCATCAAAATATGCACAATTTAAAAGAAAAATAGGTCCGCTATTCAGGCCCTCTAGGTTATCACCTGAAATCTGGTGACTAAACATGTTCATCACCTGAGAAAACATGCAATTAAAACAAGTCAACACTAGGTTGGTAAGTTCATAAGTTTAGTGTTTTAAAACATTTGAAAAATGTTATTCTGAAGTCCCGATGTCATTCTCAAGTCTTATTGCATTTCTCATGTATTAACCCGCATCAATGTCCTCTCCTTAGTTCCAAGTATAGATAGGATCTCACTCAGTTAAGCATGCTTATAAATAGGGAATACATAAGGTCAAGCCTAGCTGCCAACCCACCACACACTTAACCGAATTCAATATCACGTGCAACTAAAGATACCCATTTCATTCTCACATTTGTTGTTCTCAATTGATATCCCCACATTGTCATATATCATCCCACAATTGATGTATATATATATATAGAATAATGTTTAGCAGGGTAAATACTGCCATGATGTAAGTGATGGTAGACCTTAATTGTTTTAAAGACATAGATTTTAATAAATCTTAACCTTTTAATTGTTCTCTCATATAAAAAGTTTACTGTTATTCACTTCTAAACTAGAAGCGACAAGCAACTCATTTGTTGTATTCACCCGATTGATGTATAGAGCATAAATGGGACCACATTGTGGTCAACACAGAGTCAAACGACAATGTTTCCAATTTATCCCTATCCATTTGTAATTCACTTGTGTTCACCATGATTTATCACCAGTTTTTGAAATGAGTGAGGTCAGTCACTTAGTCTACCAGTCTACATAATCGAGGTGGTACAAATACTAAAGTTTCTGTTGATTAATATCACCCATGTGGCCGTTTACTAAACCTGACTGTTGCCGCCCTGTTACCAGTCATACGATACTGGCCAAATTTTATACACAATACACATAACGTGTTTTTTTTCGTTTTAAATTTAAATTGTAATAATACTAATTTGTAATTAAATAAATTTGATGCAGGGTTCATTTTAACTCATAAGCATATATGTTTTATAAGATCACATACACATATATATACGCTTTATAAAAAAAATATAAAGCTAATAATAGATAAAACAATAAATAGAGTTATAATCTAAATATATATATATATACATAACAAGAATCTCATGTTAATGAACAAATTAGATTTTATAATCATGGATAGATACATAAAGCGTATATATTAGTCAATGCATAATCAATATTTATTAGATATAATAAAGTTATATTAAAATATGAAAATACAATAATACTTGTATAAAAAGAATGCAATAATAATAAGAATAATAATAATAATAATAAAAAACATAATAATAAAATAAAAACAAAGTATGTAAAAGCTTACATAAAACATTAATCTATATTCAGTAAAACAAAGATTTAAGTTAAAAAAGGGGCTGATAATGTAAATATGGAATTTCATTCCATCTTCCTCATTTGACCTGCATTCAAGCCCCCTCCAATCACGAGCACTTTCCAAAACCTTCTCAACCGCGTTCTAAGATTCGAAATTCAAATATCAATGCGTCTGTAAATCGAAAACGAATCAATGGGTGATTTCAATTCCTAAAATATATTACTAAGATGTGTATTTCTACACCATAAATAAACCAGCATGAAACGAAGTTAAATCCGATTAAGACACTGTCATAATCAAAAATTTAATCTACACACACATTCACGATGCACTTATGAAGGGAATCAAAGTGAAAGCACCATCCTAATCAATCTGATTCTCCAAATCTTCCTCGCGTCAAGACCCAAGATGTTCAAAATCTAAATCCTTCGAAATCGATTAGATACCGGGTAAGTTTCTATCCCATCGTGGTCGTTTTTTCATAACAAATGAAAGCCCTAACCTGTTGAGGGCTAACAAACGCTCCAATCGATCAAATTGGGTAGAACCTAAATTTAGGGTTCATATCAATAATAATTTTTATGTTTGTATAAGATATGGTCAAATCCATCCTGAGCAAGGCTTATATTCCCTGTTCAATGGTAACGAATTGGTGCTGTGGTGCGTGGAACCCAGTTTCAAACCTTGCCGGTTTAAACTTAAAACCGGTTGTAATCATTTTTAACTCTTTTAAAGTTTTCAAAAATTTATAAAAAAATTGTAAATCATTAAATATTAATTTTTACATTCTGGTATTTTTTTTGTACTTTCATAAATGTTTTTACTTAAGATAAATAATAAAATGTTACTCCAATTACTAAGATTAATATTTAAAAACTATAAAAAGAAAATTTAATTATAAAATTCACGTATAAATAAATGTATTTTTTAAAAAATAAATACTATGCATTTAGATTAATGTGCTATTAGTCTAACTTGATATTACATAAAAATTTGAATAAATTTTTTTTAACTGAAGATAATTATTTGTTTGGATAAAAGAAAACCACAAACTTTTGATAGTTTCAAATACCTTTATGAATCAAGTTTTATTATAAACTGAACATGGAACAATTTTTATTAAATTATTTTAAATATTCATAAAAGTTCTTAATATATTTTATTTAAATATAAGTAAATAGAATATTATTATTTAATGAAATTCGTACAACCTTAATGAAATATTAGAATTCTAGAAACAATACATATACAACGTACATGCTAAAATGAATAAATGTAGAATATGTATTACAACATTGATATTCAACCATTATTATTTAGAAATATTTATTTAAAATATTACATAAATTATCACTCAAGCAAAAGACAATAATTCCTTCGATTTAAAAACATGTTAGGCTTAGAAATTTCGTTAGAAAGCCATAGTTTTAGGCTTATTGAACTTTGAACTATTAGGATGCCAAGACTCGTTACTCAAACTTTAGGGCGAGTAGATGACTTTGCTCCTCAAATTCAAAGACTTGGACTTAGCTAATCATTCAATCAAGTGAGTTTTCTTCACACTTCCTTTTACATTCTTGTTTTTGGGATGTTACGCATGTCTTATTCAAACTTTATTCATTCTATTATTCATTCAATCTATGATGCAAGCCTTAGACCTAGTTAGCTTTATGTGTTAAAGGCTAGGCTTATACAATGTGTTGATTCTATGTGTGATTTTATGTGTGTTGCCAGTCAAGCAATCTAGTACTTAGTAGCCTAAGATAGTTAGATACTATCTTCGCAAAGGCTTTTGCCTTTGTGTAAAAAAGGTGAAAAGTACACCTAGCAAACTGGTTGAATTATAACTGTTAATTTATAATATGGTCATACTTGAATTAACATGTTGTAAGGATACTTGTTTGGATGCAAGCAATTGTTATTCATTCATTCATTCTATTTAGTCAAACTTGTATTCATGTTGTGCTTATGATACATATATCTAGTTAGGCTATAGTTTGCATCCTTTTTATACATATTATTTAAACTTTGTGTGTGAACTCACCAATTATGCAAATAATTGACAAACTCTATTTTACATGTGTAACAGGATAAGGAAGCATGATGAAGACATATGATAAGACTTAGTAGACCTAGCTAAATTTTAAACAATGTTTTAGCATTTAGTTGTAATTATTTTGTATTTAATTCATGTAATGTTATTTGAATTTAATGAATGACATGTTGTATTGTTTTAATGATGATGCATTAAATATTGAAACACATAATAGCACCATGAGCTAATGAACAGTCAAGCTCGCGCCCCGACACATTCCGCCGTCGGTCGGGGTGTGACAGATTGGTATCAGAGCCATTGTTATAGGGATATAGGTTATTAGAAAATGGTGGCCTAGACTATAACTAAGCTAACCCAAATATGAGTTATCTCATATTACCCTTGTTTGTTTATTACTTGCTTATGTTCTATATATTATATACTTATTCATTATGGTTTATACTTATTCATTATGTGTTATGTTATATTTGTTACCATAGACGAAAGCCGTAGTTGTTAATATGCCTTGCTTGCACTTGTTAGGAATGCCTTAGACTAAGTTACTTTATATCATGGAATTACTTAGTTTAAGCAATTTCCTTAGCATTTGCTTTTAGGAGAAATTTATTCCAAACTCAAATACTTGCAAACAACCTTTAGCTGGTATAAGTTCAACAATCATTAGGCTTAGTGCCTAATATTATTCCTTAGACAAAATAGGAATTCTGTTATTGATTTTAAGATCTCGTTAGAATTAAAGTTTGTGAGGTGGATATTTACTAACTGGAAGAGTGTAGTACTGGTAGTTGGAATTCCTGTCTAGGAAAGCTATTCGTATAAATCCCTGATGTACTGTGGGACCAATCTAGCTTTCTTAGGGACTTCTGATGAGAGTACAATCACTTATAAGCCAAAGCATATTATACCAAACATCTTACAAACTAAAATGATTCTAATATTTCACCCGGTACTCCATTGTGAATACCATTCCTTATGTTTTCAAACGAGTACTAAATGATTCTATCTATTCAATTTTGATTTAAAACCTTGTTAGAATTAAGTTTGTTAAGATGGGCATGTAGTAACTGGAAGGGTGAATACCGATAGTTGAGATTCCTGTCTAGGAAAGCAATTCCTAATCCCTGACGAGGGACCAATCTAGCTTTCCTAGGGATTCTTAATGAGAGTATTTTACCTATAGGCCAAAGCATGACACATCTTGCAAACAACATTAATTCTAATAAGTCAAAAAGTGTCCAACTTGGATGCTACTCCCTAAAATTTATAATTTGATTCAAAATGATTTCAATACATTGCTTCTACAATTCCAAATCTTATGATATCACACTAGGGATTAGTGATAGTGATCCATCACTACATCTTACAAGCTATGATGTCATTTCCTTTTATGAATAATAATATATGTGTTAGCATTCAAGAAAATTAATAATGTCATACCTAAGATTTGTGATGGTGATACATAACTACATCTAAGACTTATGATGTTATCTTTCTTGGATTAGTAATGTATATGTTATGATTCAACAACTCCTTTATATCATACTCAAGATTCTATTTTTCTTTTGTTGAATAATATATTTGTTATGATTCAAGAAGTTAGTAACATTATATCTAAGAGTTGTGATGGTGATACATTGCAATATCGAAAGGTTATGGTGTTATTTTTCTTGGGTTGATAATGCCTATGTTTTAATTCTTAAACCTATATGTTATCATACTTGAGGTTAGTGATGGTCATTCATCACTGTCTCTTAATGTCAATTCTCTTTGATTTATGTTACCTATGTTATGATTCAGGAATTAGTAATATTATACCTAAGATGTGTGATGGTGATTCATAACTACATCTAAATTTCATGGTTTTAATTTTCTTGGATTGATAATGTATATGCTATTGTTTTTAAAACTCCATGATATCATACTTGAGATTAGTGATGGTGATTCATTACTATGTCTCACATAATATGATATCATCTCTCCTTGTTCTGTGTTAACTATGTTATGGTTTAACTAACATTAAACCTAAGATCAGTGATGGTGATACATCACTAAATCTAAAAGGTTATGGTGTTATCTTTCTTTATTCATGATGTATATTTTTGATTCAAGAAAACACGTAATATTATACTCAAGAATTACTGATGGTGATTTATCAATAAATATAAAAAGTTATAATATTACATAATTTAATTATGCAAACTCGTGATAGATTATTTGATGATATGGTTCTAAAGATTAGTGACTTGTCACTACATCTATAAAGTTATTATATCACATATCTCAATGTAATCCATAATGTCTATGTTACAATTATGTAAACCCACTAGGATATTATGCCCAAGATCAGTGTTAAATAATTCTAACATGTCATTTGTTATTCAATTCTAAAAATATTTTCTTTTGTTTCAAACAAGTCATAATGATTTCTAATTATGTTATTTTAAACCAAACACACTGATTTCTTATTATATATTGTTTAGATTTCAATAGTTAAACATGATTTGGACTTATAAATTGAAGTATGGGTGATTCCATATGAAATTTTAAAAACAAGTCCACATGAATTATACTATTGATTTTTAGACATATCATTCTATATTTGTATCTTTAGACAACGATTCAAAGTTTCAATGATATTATAGCTAAGATTAGTGATAATCAGTTATCACAAATATCAAAGGTATATAATATCAAATGGCGTATTCGATATCATTCAGTATCCTAAATTGATCCTAAAGCAATTCATACGTTACAACAGTGAGATTCCATTGCAAATTTTGCAATGTTTAGAACCTCTGTATTCATTGAATACTTAATGGCTAGTCAAAGTCGCCTGTACCTATTCAAACCTGTCTAATGTTTATGTTAGCCTTGGTAGGTGTTTGATATGCTATCAAAGTATTAGTGGTGTGGTGGGTTGGCTGCGGTATACCCTATATATAAGCACTAATAATACATTGGTAGTAGAACCAAAAGCTTGATCAAGGGCTATAGTAGTCAATTCAATCTACAGTTTCAAGAAACCATGCTAGTCAAACCAATTGTTACTCAATTGCTAATCTTGGTGTGTATTCTTACACCAGGTCAAATCAAAGAAATCAAAAATCATATGAATCATGTTAATGATTCTTAAATGAATTACTCTATATTCGTATGTTTAAACAATTATTCAAAGATTCATGGATATCATAGCTAAGGTTAATGATAAGTAGTTATCACAACCATATGATACCACATACACATATCATTCGTATATTCAAAAGCGATCAGCCATAAATCTATATAACTATAAGATTCTATTGCAAGATTGCAATTGTTAGTATCTCAAAACTTATATGATTTCTAAAGTTAGTTAAGTATTCAAACATCTATTCAAATGTAGTTGAGGTTAGGTTAGTCTTGGTAGGTAATTGGAATGCTATCAAAGTATTACTGATGTGGTGGGTTGGCTGCGGTATACCCTATATATAAGCACCAATAATATATTGATAGTAGCACCGAAAGTGTGACACTCGGCAATTTCAGGTAAATTGCAACTCTTACATTCTTTACATTTCACATTCATACTTGTTGCATTTCATTTAATTATGTTTAATTAGATGAGCTGAACACAAACAACTACGAAACGATAGTTTGAGGAACTATCGAATCGTACATTGCACATTGGTTTTGGAAACCAAGTGTGGCAAACACAACACTAACACAAAACAATAATTCGGGGAATTATTAAATTGTGCATTACACGTTGATTAGGATTAATCAAGCGTGCAAACACTTCGTAAGACACGAACACAAACTACCGAAGATAATTCGAGGAATTATCAAAACACACATGAGTCTCACGAACGTTGGTGATCAATCAACCTTATACGTTATTTTATGTTTATGTGTTAACATGCATCAGATGTTTAGGATAAATATTAGGAAATGAATACGAGCGAAATCGAATCATCGAAATCAAAAAGCAAGAAAATGGAGCCATTGCGTTACGCGACAACCACATCGTGAAAGGCTTTGCGGTACGCGAAGCAAACCGGGAGTCGAGACTCCCGAATCCCATCGCGATACGCAAAAATAAATTTTGATCGGCCTTCGCGGTACGCGAAGGCTATGCAGATCAAATTTCATTTAAAAACCAACCCCCTTCATTCTCAATCGGTTTTTCTCCGACTTCTTCGAACTCTCTCACCCATTCTCGACTAAAAGCTTCTGAAATCATCACCCAAATCCTCTGGATCAACATAGGAGCTATCTATATGCATTTCTTGGTGATTTGAAGTCATTGGAGCCTTAGAGGCTTAGAGGCGAAGACAAGGAACTTGGAACGATCACCAAACCAGTAGTGTGGCACCTTCAGGACCTGTTCGAGCTTGAATCTGTAGCTCTAAGGTAGTTTTACATGATTGCTTATGGTTAGATTGTACATGCAATGGGTAAAAACCCACATGCAACTCCATATAGATATTGTGCTCAAATTGTTGGTGATTGGATGTATTAGATGAGTTAGATATACTGATTTTAAAGTATAAGAATGTTAGATTTTAGTTTTGTTGAGTTATTGGTTGATTTGATGATGTTTTGGTACACTTGCCATAAAAGGAAACTTTTATGTTGCAAGTCTTGGATTTGTGATGATCTAGACATGTTAGACATGTCTAGATGTTGTTAAATGTATATTGGAGTGTTCAGAAACACATTGGGATATTTGATTTTGTCAAAAACATGGTTTTGTATAAACTTACTATAAAAGGAAACTTTTAAAAATCAAAAGAGGGCTTTTGATGTTTTTGAAAGATTTGATGAACTTTGATCTTTGAAATATGTTTAGAAATGATTTCTAGCATATTTGGAAACCTTGATTTGCGAAAACGAGCTTTTAAACAAGTACTTACTATTTTAGGAAACTTTATATGGGCAAAACGGCATAAATAGTGATTTATGCGCAAACGACATGTTTTAAGGGTTTAAATGTATTTTATAAACATATTGGAAGTTATTAGTTTTATGAAATGGGATTTCATAACCATGCTTTCCTAAATTGGAAACTTTCCAAAAATGGTAACTTATGTGATTAGAGTCATAGGATGTATTTTGATATCTTATGTGCATTAAGTCACATAAACATAACAATCGTGTCACCAACGATTCGTCGAGCCTCACTAGTCAACACGCACGCACTCAGTTGAACACCGACACTTGGAGTTGTATGGGATACAACACTACCCAGAACACCTACTCACACCTATATGGTTATAGGTGCTTACTAGCAGGACTTCTAGCATTCGCAGTAGCGAACACTACACACCGGAACTGCTAATCAGGTGAGTTCACGGCCCCTTTTTTCGTTTCCTACTTTTGGGGGAGAAAACATTGCATAATAAACTGTTTTATAAACAACAACTTATTTTGGTTTACGTATGGACATGCTCTATCACTATATGTATATGTGTGGACCACATCACAACTAAAAGTCCTCGCAATACTCCACGGACCATTAGTAGCGTGTAGCGCCTAGCGTGGTAATCTTGAATAGTACTATTTGGGCCTCACAAGTCCCACCCTTCGCGCCTGGGAGGCCAACCCGACTGGAAGTCAGAATGGGTGCAATATTGACCAACACTTTGCCATTGTCTTGTGATGGACATGGCGGGAGGCACAACTGTCAGATTCGGTACGACCCCGCATATAATATAACTGTATTGACTAGCTATCAATCGATACTGCATTGTAATGATACGTAGATATAACTCTTATTTTAAACATTGGATGTTTATTGCTTATGATAAACCTGTGCTCTCACCAACCTTTGTGTTGACCTTTTACTCGCATATTTTCTCAGGTAACTAAGGCACGCGCTCAAGGAATAGGATGCTAGGCTGGAGTCGCATGCATTTGTTTAAGTGTCTTAGTCTATTAAACTTTTGTTATCATTTGGTCGTGTTCTTATGTATTTTTAAACTTATTTAATCGCTTCCGCAACTATTGTTACTTATCATTTTGAAAACCGTTTTAAATTAACGCTTCCGCAAATTATGAATGTTAAACTGTTTTGCTAACTTATACTTTACTTCCGCAACTCTGATTTTACTAAACTGTTTTATCCAAATTAATGGATGTATGTACATAACCAGACATATAGGTCTCGCATGTTGTGTGACCGGAGACTGCGATCCTGACAATCTGTTGTCGCTTGCGCCCCAGAAGGGACGGGATTTCTTACAGATTGGTATCAGAGCCTCCGGTTATTGAGAATTAGGTTTGCATTTAGTGAGCTTAGTCTATAACCACTAGTCTCCGCACAACACATAGAGCTTAGTATTGAGATACTAGTATACATTATTGCACACACACTTATTACGCGCCTATAGCAAATGGCGTCATCATCGTCACCGCAGGTGACTGCACATGACGAGGAGGAGCCGATAGATCTACATGTTTCTTTACAATACCTACCGCACACACTACATTAGTCATTAGAAAACACTAACACTTATTCTCGCTATGAAGATCATGGCTGGAAGACGTGGAGGACGCAGGAATGCAGGTGGACGTGGAAACATCAACCTGACACCAGCTGAATTGAACACCATTATCAACGAGGGAGTTGAAGAGGCACCTGCTGCACGGGAAGCTACCTGTAATCAACCCACACCGAACCAAGGTGATGAATCCTTTTCATATTCATCTTGCATCATAATCACTCGTTTCCAATTCAACACGTTTGTCCGATACTTAATTCAACCTTATTCTTTGCATATCTCCGGAGCAAACCTTAACCCACCCCTCTGCACGTTCAAGATGTTTCTGGATTGCAAACCCCACTCCTTCAGTGGTACTGAGGGTGCCGTTGGACTACTGCGTTGGATTGAGAAGGCGGAATCAGCTTTCGCCATGAGCAATTGCAGGAACGAGGACAGGGTCAAGTTCACTGCTAGAACTTTTGAGGGAGCTGCCCTCACTTGGTGGAATGCCAACGTCCAGAATCAAGGGCTCGATGTAGCCAACGCCCTACCTTGGGATGACTTTAAGAGGATGTTGAACCGCGAATACTGTCCTCGTGGTGAAGTGTAGAAACTGGAAACGGAATTCTGGAACCATAAGAGGATTGGTTCCAAGGTCGAGGCTTACACAGCTCGATCGTATGAGCCGGCACACCTGTGCCCGGAAATGGCAACCCCACCATTCAAACATATAGAGAAGTATATTGATAGACTTCCACCTCAAATCCAGGGAATGGTACTCTCTGCTGACCCCATCACCATGCAAAAAGCCGTGCGATTAACCCACAAGCTCACTGACTCGACAGTTGCACAGGGACTTTTACCACCCAGTGGTGCTGTAACCACAACCACCGACAACAAGCGCAAATGGGATAACACACAGAGCAAGACTTCCACTCTTCAACTACCACCACAACAACGTAAGCTTGGTTCGTCTCAAGCCTACGCACCACCCATCCCAACCAACCAAAGCCGAGGAGCCTATGTGGGCAAACACTCCAAGTGCAACAAATGCAACTTACACCATGTTTTGGGGTAATGTGGTTCCATCCGATGCCAACGATGTGGCAAAGGTGGACATCTTGCCAAAGACTGCAGGGGTGAGCTGCTTGCAAAGACCCCACAGCCACAACAACAACAACTTGAAGCACCAAAGGGTTACTACGAATGTGGAAAACTGGAGCACTTAAGAGGGACTGCCCACATCTGAAAAACAACAACAACAACCAACAAAACAACAACAATGGGAACGATGGCATGAGGGGACGAGCCTTTGTGATAGGGGCCAAGGAGGCTAGAAGGGATCCCAACCTTGCAACTGGTACGTATCTCTTGAACGATATTTATGCTTCTGTACTGTTTGAAACTGGAGCTGAGAAAAGCTTTATATCTAAGTATTTTAGTGAGATACTTACTATTACCCCAACACCCCTAGATGTCGAATATACAGTAGAGCTAGCTGATGGTATATTGATTGTGACTAAGCACATTGTGAAAGAATGCACTTTAGAGCTAGCAGGCCATAAATTTAAGATTGACCTCATGCCAGTTACACAAGGCAGTTTTGATGTCGTAGTGGGCATGTATTGGTTGTCTGAAAACCAGGCTGAAATCATTTGCCACGACAAGGTTGTGTGCGTACCTCTCCCTGGCGGAGAAACTATAGACATCAAGGGCGAAAGGAGTGACACTCCTCTGAACATCATCTCGTGCATGAAAGCTCACAAATGATTACGAAAAGGATACATAGCCATTCTGGCGCTTATCACCGACAAGACTGAAGAGGAGAAAAGAATCGAAGACATCCCAGTCGTATGCGACTATCCCGACGTATTCCTTGAGGATCTACCAGGACTACCACCACCTCGACAAGTGGAGTTCCGCATAGATCTTACACTGGGAGCAACACCAATCGCACGAGCACCTTACCGACTTGCACCTTCAGAGATGCAGGAACTGTCCACTCAACTCCAAGAGTTGCTGGATAAGGGTTTCATTAGACCAAGCTTCTCACCCTGGGAGCTCCGGTCTTATTCGTAAAGAAGAAGGATGGCACGTTTCGTATGTGCATCGACTACCGTGAGCTAAACAAAGTAACAATCAAGAACCGCTACCCCTTACCCCGCATTGACGATTTGTTCGATCAACTGCAAGGATCAAGTTACTACTCTAAGATCGACTTGCGATCTGGATTCCACCAGCTGAGGATTCAAGAGGAGGATATCCCCAATACAACTTTTCGCACTCGGTATGGCCATTATGAGTTCTTGGTTATGCCGTTTGGACTGACAAACACACCCGCAGTATTCATGGATCTCTTGAATAGGGTATGCAAACCATACCTCGACAAGTTCATCATTGTCTTCATTGATGATATCCTCATCTAATCCAAACCCAGGAGGAACACGAAGAGAATATTCAATTGATTCTTGAGCTACTACGGAAAGAGAAGCTGTACGCTAAACTCTCAAAGTGCGACTTCTGGATTCGAGAAGTCCAATTCTTGGGACATGTTGTTAATGAACAAGGGATTCATGTGGATAAATCTAAGATAGAGGCGATCAAGTACTGGGAAGCACCAAAGACCCCAACTGAGGTGCGACAATTCCTAGGCTTGGCAGGCTATTATCGGCGATTTATCGAAGGATTTTCAAAGATAGCCCAACCACTCACAGCCTTAACCCATAAGGACAAGAAGTATATCTGGACTGACAAACAAGAAGCTGCATTCCAACTTCTCAAGCAGAAGCTTTGTAGTGCACCTATCTTATCACTTCCTGATGGAACGGACGACTTCGTAGTATATTGCGATGCCTCGATACAAGGACTGCTGACGTAGCAAGACAAGGTGATCGCATATGCTTCTCGACAATTGAAAGTCCATGAGAAGAACTACACCACCCACGACATGGAGCTTGGAGCCGTGGTATTTGCACTCAAGATCTGGAGACACTACCTGTATGGTACAAAGTGTACGATATACACTGATCACAAGAGTCTCCAACACATATTCGAGCACAAGGAACTGAACATGCGACAACGTCGCTGGCTTGAACTTCTAAACGACTATGAGTGTCCTATCAAGTATCACCTGGGGAAGGCCAATGTGGTGGCCGATGCCCTGAGTCAGAAAAATACCTCGAAACCTAAGAGGGTACGAGCTTTACAACTCACCATCCATCCCAATCTCCCTGAACAGATACGCACTGCCCAGGTGGAGGCACTTAAAGCGGAAAACTTAGCGGCTGAATCACTGAGGGGAATGGAGCAACAACTTAAGGAAAAAGCCGATGGCTTACAGTATTTTATGGAACGCGTCTGGGTTCCACAACACGGAAACATACGTGATCTTGTGGTGGACGAGGCTCACAAATCCCGATATTCCATCCACCCTGGATCTGATAAGATGTATCATGATCTAAAAATACTCTACTGGTGGCCACACATGAAAGCCGACATCGCTACCTACATAGGCAAATGTTTGACTTGTGCCAAAGTCAAGATCGAGTACCAGAAACCATCTGGACTACTCACACAACCCGAGATCCCCATGTGGAAGTGGGAACAAATATCCATGGATTTCATTACCAAATTACCCCGTACACCTAGTGGATGTGACACTATCTGGGTAATTGTGGACCGACTGACCTAGTCAGCGCATTTCCTTGCGATCAAAGAAAATGACAAGATGGAAAAACTAGCCAGAATCTATGTCAAAGAAATGGTCTCATGACATGGAGTGCCAATCTACATCATTTCAGATCGAGACGCCATATTCTCTTCTTACTTCTGGAAATCATTGCAAAAGTCGCTTGGCACGCGGTTGGATATGAGTACAGCATACCACCCACAAACTGATGGCCAGAGCGAACGTACGATACAAACACTCGAAGACATACTACGAGCGTGCGTAGTAGACTTCGATAACAGTTGGGAAACTCATCTACCGTTGGTAGAGTTTTCCTACAACAACAGTTACCACACTAGCATCAAGGCGACGCCTTTTGAGGCACTCTATGGCAGAAAATGCCGATCACCCATTTGCTGGGCGGAAGTGGGTGATAGTTAGCTCACTGGCCCGGAACTCGTGCATGAAACAACAGAGAAAATTGTGCAAATCAGACACCGCATGGCAGCAGCTCGCGATCATCAAAAGAGCTATGCCGACAAACGCCGAAAACCTTTGGAATTTCAGGTAGGAGACAAAGTCCTTCAGAAAGTCTCACCCTGGAAAGGCGTCATTCGTTTTAGTAAACGAGGCAAACTGAACCCACGGTATATTGGACCTTTCGAGATCCTGAAGAGGATTGATCCAGTGGCATACCAACTCAACTTGCCAACCGAACTCGACGGAGTTCACAACGTATTTCATGTCTCGAACCTGAAGAAATGTTTATCAGATTAGACACTTTTAGTTCCACTGGATGAGATCCAGGTGGATGAACAACTACGGTTCGTGGAAGAGCCGGTAGAGATCATGGACCGTGAGGTCAAACAACTCAAACATAGCAAAATTCCAATTGTTAAAGTCCGATGGAACTCGAAACGCTGACCTGAATTCACGTGGGAACGTGAAGATCAGATGATGCGCAAATATCCCCATCTCTTCAAGCAAACAACGTCGAACGCCGACCCCAAAGAATAAATTTCGGGACGAAATTCCTTTCAAAAAGGGGATGATGTGACAACCAGAAAATTTTTGTATTTTCAAACACTTTTGCTTCTCAAAAACTACCAACAACAACCAAATTTCGGGACGAAATTTCTTTCAACAAGGGGATGATGTGACACCCGGCAATTTCAGGTTAGTTAAGTATTCAAACGTCTATTCAAATGTAGTTGAGGTTAGGTTAGTCTTGGTAGGTAATTGGAATGCTATCAAAGTATTACTGATGTGGTGGGTTGGCTGCGGTATACCCTATATATAAGCAAGAAAATGGAGCCATTGCGTTACGCGACAACCACATCGTGAAAGGCTTTGCGGTACGCGAAGCAAACCGGGAGTCGAGACTCCCGAATCCCATCGCGATACGCAAAAATAAATTTTGATCGGCCTTCGCGGTACGCGAAGGCTATGCAGATCAAATTTCATTTAAAAACCAACCCCCTTCATTCTCAATCGGTTTTTCTCCGACTTCTTCGAACTCTCTCACCCATTCTCGACTAAAAGCTTCTGAAATCATCACCCAAATCCTCTGGATCAACATAGGAGCTATCTATATGCATTTCTTGGTGATTTGAAGTCATTGGAGCCTTAGAGGCTTAGAGGCGAAGACAAGGAACTTGGAACGATCACCAAACCAGTAGTGTGGCACCTTCAGGACCTGTTCGAGCTTGAATCTGTAGCTCTAAGGTAGTTTTACATGATTGCTTATGGTTAGATTGTACATGCAATGGGTAAAAACCCACATGCAACTCCATATAGATATTGTGCTCAAATTGTTGGTGATTGGATGTATTAGATGAGTTAGATATACTGATTTTAAAGTATAAGAATGTTAGATTTTAGTTTTGTTGAGTTATTGGTTGATTTGATGATGTTTTGGTACACTTGCCATAAAAGGAAACTTTTATGTTGCAAGTCTTGGATTTGTGATGATCTAGACATGTTAGACATGTCTAGATGTTGTTAAATGTATATTGGAGTGTTCAGAAACACATTGGGATATTTGATTTTGTCAAAAACATGGTTTTGTATAAACTTACTATAAAAGGAAACTTTTAAAAATCAAAAGAGGGCTTTTGATGTTTTTGAAAGATTTGATGAACTTTGATCTTTGAAATATGTTTAGAAATGATTTCTAACATATTTGGAAACCTTGATTTGCGGAAACGAGCTTTTAAACAAGTACTTACTATTTTAGGAAACTTTATTTGGGCAAGGGTTTAAATGCATTTTATAAACATATTGGAAGTTATTAGTTTTATGAAATGGGATTTCATAACCACACTTTCCTTTGGAGACTTTCCAAAAATGGTAACTTATGTGATTAGAGTCATAGGATGTATTTTGGTATCATATGTGCATTAAGTCACATAAACATAACAATCGTGTCACCAACGATTCGTCGAGCCTCACTAGTCAACACGCACGCACTTGGTTGAGCACACCGACACTTGGAGTTGTATGGGATAGAACACAACACAAAACACCTGCTCACACCTATATGGTTATAGGTGCTTACTAGCAGGACTTCTAGCATTCACAGTAGCGAACACTACACACTGGAACTGCTAATCAGGTGAGTTCACGACCCCTTTTTACTTTTCCTACTTTTGGGGGAGAAAACATTGCATAATAAACTGTTTTATGAACAACAACTTATTTTGGTATACGTATGGACATGCTCTATCACTATATGTATATGTGTGGACCACATCACAACTAAAAGTCCTCGCAATACTCCCCGGACCGTTAGTAGCGCGTAGCGTCTAGCGTGGTAATCTTGAATAGTACTATTTGGGCCTGACAAGCCCCACCCTTCGCGTCTGGCTAGCCAACCCGACTGGAAGTCGGAATGGGTGCAATATTGACCAACACTTTGCCATTGTGTTGTGATGGACATGGCGGGAGGTACAACTGTCAGATTTGGTACGACCCCGCATATAATATAACTGTATTGACTAGCTATCAATCGATACTGCATTGTAATGATACGTAGATTAACTCTTACTTTAAACATTGGATGTTTATTGCTTATGATAAACCTGTGCTCTCACTAACCTTTGTGTTGACCTTTTACTTGCATGTTTTCTCAGGTAATTAAGGTACGCGCACAAGGAATAGGATGCTAGGCTGGAGTTGCATGCATCTGTTTAAGTGTCTTAGTCTATTAAACTTTTGTTATCATTTGGTCGTGTTCTTATGTATTGTTAAACATCTTTAATCGCTTCCGCAACTATTGTTACTTATCATTTTGAAAACCATTTTAAATTAACGCTTCCGCAAATTATGAATGTTAAACTGTTTTGCTAACTTATACTTTACTTCCGCAACTCTGATTTTACTAAACTGTTTTATCCAAATTATTGGATGTATGTGCGTAACCAGACATATAAGTCTCGCATGTTGTGTGACGGGAGACGGCAATCCTGACAATCTGTTGTCGCTCGCGCCCCAGAAGAGACGAGATTTCTCGGGGTGCGACAGAAAGCTTGATCAAGTATATGATTTGTCAGTTTTAACTACAATTCGAGTGAACTATTCTTCAGTCAAGAATAACCAACAAATAAATTAGTATTTATACATCAATATCTTTAGAACATTCTATCCCTGGCTATTCAAATACATTTTTTGTTAATCTCCCATGAGTTAAGTCAACCATCGTTAAATCCAAAACCCTCATAACAAGAAAACTAGTTGTATACAAATATGAAAATCCGAAGACGTCACTAATAACTTTGTTGATTAAAGTTCATTCTCAATTCACAGTTTACAACAAATTGTGAGTCTAAATATTTAGATAATATCCTATAAAACTAGTAATTACAATTCTTATAACATTAACTCAATAACCAAAGGTTATAAAGAAACAAACAAGTCGAAAGAAATAATCAACACTCGACAAAAGGGTTTCTACTAAATAAATTTCGGGACGAAATTTCCTAAAGTAGGGGAGTCTGTAATCCCGAGGGTTTTTCGTTTTAAATTTAAATTGAAATAATACTAATTTGTAATTAAATAAATTTGATGCAAGGTTCATTTTAACTCATAAGCATATATGTTTTATAAGATCACATACACATATACATATATACGCTTTATAAAAAAAATATAAAGCTAATAATAGATAAAACAATAAATAGAGTTATAATCTAAATATATATATATATATATACACACACACACACACATAACAAGAATCTCATGTTAGTGAACAAATTAGATTTTATTATCATGGATAGATACATAAAGCGTATATATCAGTCAATGCATAATCAATATTTATTAGATATAATAAAGTTATATTGAAATATGAAAATACAATAATACTTGTATAAAAAGAATGCAAAAATAATAATAATAATAATAATAATAATAATAATAATAATAATAATAATAATAATAATAATAATAATAATAATAATAATAATAATAATAATAAAATAAGTATATAAAAGAAATAAAAGTTTATAATAAGAAATTAGCAATAATAATAATAAAAAAACATAATAATAAAATAAAAACAAGTTATGTAAAAGCTTACATAAAACATTAATCTATATTCGGTAAAACAAAGATTTAAGTTAAAACTGAAAATTAATTAAAGCCAAGGGGCTGATAATGTAAATATGTAATTTCATTCCATCTTCCTCATTTGACCTGCATTCAAGCCCCCTCCAATCACGGGCACTTTCCAAAACCTTCTCAACCGCGTTTTAAGATTCGAAATTCAAATATCAACGCGTCAAATCGAAAACGAATCAATGGGTGATTTCAATTCCTAAAATATATTACTAAATATGTGTATTTCTACACCATAAACAAACCAGCATGAAACGAAGTTAAATCCGATCAAAACGCTGTCATAATCAAAAATTTAATCTACACACACATTCATGATGCACTTATGAAGGGAATCAAAGTGAAAGCACCATCCTAATCATTCTGATTCTCCAAATCTTACTCGCGTCAAGACCGAAGATGTTCAAAATCTAAATCCTTCGAAATCGATTAGATATCGGGTAAGTTTCTATCCCATCCTGGTCGTTTTTACATAACAAATGAAAGCCCTAACCTATTGAGGGCTAACAAACGCTCCAATCGATCGAATTGGGTAGAACCTAAATTTAGGGTTCATATCTATAATAATTTTTATGTTTGTATAAGATATGGTCAAATCCATCCTGAGCAATGCTTATATTCCCAGTTCAATGGTAACGAATTGGTGCTGTGGTGCGTGGAACCCAGTTTCAAACCTTGCCGGTTTAACCTTAAAACCGGTTTTTGTGCTTTTCCCATGTTTTAATCATTTTTAACTCTTTTAATGTTTTTAAAAATTTATAAAAAAAATTGTAAATCATTAAATATAAATTTTTACATTATGGTATTTTTTTTGTACTTTCATAAAGGTTTTTACTTAAGATAAATAATAAAATGTTACTCCAATTACTAAGATTAGTATTTAAAAACTATAAAAAGAAAATTTAATTATAAAATTTATGTATAAATAAATGTATTTTTAAAAAATAAATACTATGCATTTAGATTAATGTGCTATTAGTCTAACTTGATATTACATACAAATTTGAATAAATTTTTTTAACAGAAGATAATTATTTGTTTGGATAAAAGAAAACCACAAAGTTTTGATAGTTTCAAATACCTTTATGAATCAAGTTTTGTTATAAACTGAACATGGAACAATTTTTATTAAATTATTCTAAATATTCATTTAAGTTCTTAATATATTTTATTTAAATATAAGTAAATAGAATATTATTATTTAATGAAATTCGTACAACCTTAATGAAATATTAAAATTCTAGAAACAATACATATACAACGTACATGCTAAAATGAATAAATGTAGAATATGTATTACAACATTGATATTCAACCATTATTATTTAGAAATATTTATTTAAAACATTACATAAATTATCACTCAAGAAAAAGAAATAATTCCTTCGATTTAAAAACATGTTAGGCTTAGAAATTTCGTTAGAAAGCCATAGTTTTAGGCTTATTGAACTTTGAACTATTAGGATGCCAAGACTCGTTACTCAAACTTTAGGGCGAGTAGATAACTTTGCTCCTCAAATTCAAATACTTGGACTTAGCTAATCATTCAATCAAGTGATTCAATCAAGTGAGTTTTCTTCACACTTCCTTTTACATTCTTGTTTTTGGGATGTTACGCATGTCTTATTCAAACTTTATTCATTCTATTATTCATTCAATCTATGATGCAAGCCTTAGACCTAGTTAGCTTTATGTGTTAAAGGCTAGGCTTATAAAACCTGTTGATTCTATGTGTGATTCTATGTGTGTTGCCAGTCAAGCAATCTAGTACTTAGTAGCCAAAGATGGTTAGATACTATCTTCGCAAAGGCTTTTGCCTTTGTGTAAAAAAGGTGAAAAGTACACCTAGCAAACTGGTTGAATTATAAATGTTAATTTATAGTATGGCCATACTTGAATTAACATGTTGTAAGGATACTTGTTTGGACACAAGAAATTGTTATTCATTCATTCATTCATTCATTCTATTTATTCAAACTTGTATTCATGTTGTGCTTATGATACATATATATAGTTAGGCTATAGTTTGCATCCTTTTTATACATATTATTTAAACTTTGTGTGCGAACTCACCAATTATGCAAATAATTGACAAACTCTATTTTACATGTGTAACAGGATAAGGAAGCATGATGAAGACATAGGATAAGACTTAGTAGATCTAGCTAAATTTTAAACAATGTTTTAGCATTCAATTGTAATTATTTTGTATTTAATTCATGTAATGTTATTTGAATTTAATGAATGACATGTTGTATTGTTTTAATGATGATGCATTAAATACTGAAACGCATAATAGTACCATGAGCTAATGAACAGTCAAGCTCGCGCCCCGACGCATTCTGCCGTCGGTCGGGGGGTGACATAACGTACCGACCTCACTCGCCGGAGGTTTGTTAAACGTATGGTGCCACTACCTTACCGTTGACTTAGCCTCTACTACTTAATGGTAACTATATAGAAAGGGACTTACGACATGAAATGAATAATGGACACATGAATATAGTGACATAATGCAAGCAGTCATACTAGTAATCAATTAGAATGTTGTCATCTCATTGTTATTGTCTCATTGTTATCTCCACTCATAGTCATAGTTATCATCACAATGTTATAAGTACTTGTCTTCTCAAACAATGTTATCACAAAATGTTTAATGATATCATGAAGTTGTATTAACATGATGTCATCTTTGATATCTCAAAGTAAATGTTATCACAATTGAATTCCCCATAAGTCATAATTATTGATCTCACACACATAGCCATAGATATGATAATAAAGGTAAAAACCTTAAGTATCTCATAATTATGAATAACGTGGTAAAATAATAAAACCTTTAAGAAAAGATTTTGGCATGTGTCTTAGCCCCACATTTGAAATCAAAAGATTATAAAAGGGGAAAATGAACTCACATTGGTGTTGTAGTGGTAGACTGTCAATCAAGAAATGCACACGCTCGTTGTTGTTGTATTGAGCTGATGTCAAAGGACTTTGATTGATTCAGTTGGTGTTTACAACTTGTAAGTACGAGTTTTGTGTTATATATTAACCTAAGTGGTTGAATTGTTTATACTTCCTAATATTCAGTTACTTTGTTGTTTTGATTAATCTTAGTCACACATTATAATGGAATATACCAACACTTAACCATTTGGTTAAGATTAGTATTTTTATGATATTCCTTGATTACATGTTTTCAACTCGACCTTAAACATTACCCTCAAGGTATGGTTTGAAACCATTAGGACTTTCATAAGTCATAACCTAAGGTTATGTTAATGTGTAGTTGTTTTCCAAAGCTTTTGTTATAAGCCACAATTAACTCACAATTTCAATAAGTTATTTGCCATTACTCATTATGTTATAACCTATTTTGAATATGTTTATTAAACCATGAATCAATTTTAAGAAAATGTTACATTTTTGAGATACATCAAATCTTGTTAACACTTATGGAAATTCTAAGTATCCTCAACCCGTACTTGTGCCTTTAGTCACTTCCTTGTTACCCAATGTTGTTGTTTTAATCCTTTTATTATTAACAAAAAAAATAGTTTATAAATTATATATGTTTAGAAAAAGTTATAGTTAGTATCAATGGTCAACGGAACCGTTTAACACTTAGAAAACCCTAAGGAGAACCATCGAGACTACCTTGTCCTAAACTGATTCTATGAGTTCAAATGTGATTCATTTTTCTTGAAATTGTGTTTAAATTACTTGGATTAAGTTGAGGTATTAGTATCGATGAATTTAAAAACCATATAGGGGTGTCGAACTTGATAATATCGGCCATGAAGCTGGATGTCTTCCTGTTGATACTAACAATATCGGAGAAGGTTTAATATCGATGGCGTAGCTTCCATACTATCTAATGTCGATGGAATTAAGTTCCCATACCCTTAGACCGGTCGACATTAGTTGTATCGACAATTTTCAACCCTTTTGGGGTCGTCGAACTAAATAATATCGATACCCAAAGCTGCTGCATTTTCATGTCATCATCGATACTGTCTGAAGTTGTGTTCATCATCGATACTAAGACCTTCTTGTGTCGATACTATCACCATCCACTCCAGATCATTATTCTAGTTGTATCCAAGTGTTTTGAACCCATTTTCATGAATTTCTAATGTCGTTTGATGTCAGAATATCGATCTACAAGTTCATCTATCCAGTTTTGTAACATCCCAAATTTTTCTAAATACAAGTCATCCGAACTTACGAATGGATAACGGATAATTAATTTGTTGGAAAATGGACGAAAAATGACTAAGTTAAAATCCCAAGTTAGTGTACTCAAACCCAATTTCGAGTACACCAGATTTCGTGTACACCATATTTCGAGTACTCATGTTCTCGAAATTCTGTCCTAGTTTTTGAGTACAAGGAAATTGCCTATAAATAGGAGTGCCTTGGGAAGCGTGACAGACTTTGACTGGAAGCTTATCTGCTCTCGAGTACTCGAAGTTTAAGTCCAAGAATTTCAAGAATCGATCTTTTGATCGATTAAACGAAGGAGGAAACGCACGGGAATCTACAGGAGTGATCATCTAGCATCAAGTAAATTTTATAAACCAAAAAGCTAGGATTTTTATGCAAAAGTTAGGATAGTTAAACAAAAGGTGAACCTATGTATAAAGCTCACACCTTTATGCATAAAGTTCGTAACTTTGGGGTTCCAGTGTGTTGGTAACAACCTAAGGAACCTAGAACTAGATCCCCAAAGCCTTAGATGAATCATTGAGATGTGAATGACGAAATTGATGAGTACACGAAATCATGCATAAAGGATACTCGAAATCATACTTAGAAGTAAATACATGTTCGAGTTCGATCACAAAGAATTCGAGTACAGGGTCATTTAGAGTACAGGATCATTTCGAGTACATGGTGATTTCGGGTACACCATTAGGTTCGAGTACACACGGATGTTCGTGTACACCCAGGGGTTCGTGTACCTTGGGTATTTCGTGTGCTAGTATTTCGAATACTCATGGATTTCGTGTACATGAGGACTTAATGAATTTCAAAGGTTTCGAACACTTAGCCAAGTTCGAGGACTTGGATTCAGTAAGGGGGAACTAGTAGGCTATGGGGACTTAGAATAAATTCTAGGTTTAAGAACGCAATGTAATGAGATGATGTAATGATGTAGGTCCTTGAGTCTTAGCTAAGGAGTTCAGCTAAGGAAAACAGGAGTCTACTATCAGGTGAGTTCTAGACGCCCTATTTCATGTTTAACGTTTTGGGCTGGCATACATGCTTGTTGTTATGTTTGTGTGATTATGTGCTGATGATGTTGAAGAATGAATGATGATATTCCATGACTACGTATGCATGTTTATGTGTTAGCATGAGTTATGCATGAAAGTATGCTAAGTATGATGAATGCGCGTTAGTAAGATATGATGATGAACTGTATGATAACATGCTATGATGTAATCCTAGGTTGCTAGGGTGGAAGTATGATGCAGGAAATGATGAATATGTACTAATGCAATCTGTATGTGATGCCATGATGTTATGATACGATGACATGATACTAGCATAATGTAGTATGATGATTCCTATGCTATTAGGAAATTGATATGATGAAGTAGTTCTAGCTAACATGTTTAGGATACCATGAGGTCTATGATGAATGATGTCATAATGCTAGCATGAAATGTATGAGGATTATGATGAATGATGATATGATGCTAGTGTATCATGTATGATGAATGAATGAGGTCCCTATGCGTGCTATAGGATGTGTGTGAATGATGATGCTCTGGTACTTGTAATGGGTAAGTATGAATGATGACCTGACTATATCAGGATATGAACAGCCGATCGGGCTATAAACATGGAGTCGACCGAACTATAAACATGGAGCCGATCGGGCTATAAACATGGAGTCGACCGAACTATAAACATGGAGCCGATCGGGCTATAAACATGGAGCCGATCGGGCTATAAACATGAGAGTCGATCGGACTATAAACATGGAGCCGACCGGGCTATAAATACGGAGCCAATCGTGCTATAAACACGGTAAGAGACGATCGGGCTATAAACATGGTAAGAGTCGATCGGACTATAAACATGGAGCCTTGTGCCGGCATAAGCCCACTGTTCGCATGGTGACAGTGGAATGTATGATGATGATGTTCACGATGTTATGTGCTAAGGTTATGGACTATGTGTACATAATGATGTTTATGCTAAGTATGGTTAATGTTGTTTTATGAAAACTAGAACTCACCAGCGTAAGCTGACTTGATTTAGCATGTATGTCAGGTTAAAGGTATGATAAGAGAAGGCATGGAGCTCGGGCATAAAGTCAGACGATCCGGTGGTTTTGGCAATTCGATATGTTTTTGATACAGATACTTTATGGAATTCTTTTTATCAAACTATGTTTACATTTCCGCTGCATGATTTTGAAAGTTTTTAGTTTAAAAGCTATGTGTTATGACGAAACCAACCTCTGTGGGGTCTCCCGGTTTCGGGGCCTCACAAGTTGGTATCAGAGCCGTAGTTTGAGAGATCTTAGTATCCCAAATGCTAAGACTTAAACTGAGAACGGGATTACTTGATGCGGATTGCCAACCACGGATGAACGGATGCCACGAGCTGAATGTTATGTATGAGTAAGGGTTAGATGTAAGGTTATGTATGTAGTTAATGTCATGCATATTGAAGAGATGGGATGGGAAACGTTTAGAGCCTATGAGTTGGGTAAATGGTTAATAGCACTTGATCAATGTCATTAACGATTTACAAAGCTTATTTCGTGCTAAACTGATTCCTGTACTAACTCATCAATTGTTGCATCCTCTAGATAGTTAGATGGCTGGACAAAAGGGTAGACCACGTAAGCAACCACAGGAACCTGGAGAACCACGTGTCGAGAGTGAAGAACCCATCAAAGAAGATGACCACGAGCACAACGAGCAACCGGAGAATGAAGACGAGTTCACTCTAGAGCCTATTGTGGTGAAGGCTATTTCAGACGAGGTCTGCAAAATCATGGATGAAAAGCTACCAGCCTTGATTGCTAAGGCACTGAAGGATGCTCTGATGGACAAGTCTGAGGGAACTAAGGAGAGCACCGAAGAAGATGAGGTGGTGATCATCGAGACTAAGAGTGACGTCTCTATGGCTGGGAAACTGAGGGGCTTTGACTACAAGTCCTTCAAGGGATGTAACCCGCCGACCTTTGATGGTAAGAAGGATGTTGTGGCCACCTGCCACTGGAAATTTGCTATGGAGGCTGTTATCTCCATCAGTGAATGCCGAGTCGACCAAGCTGTCAAATTTGCGACTCATTCTTTTGTCGAGGAGGCACTTCACTGGTGGAACACCATTAAGCAGTCCAAGGCTGCAGCCGATATGGAGAAGACGACTTGGGATGCTCTAAAGGAACTGGTCACTAAGCAGTTCTATCCCAAGAATGAGCTGGATAAGGTTGAAAGGGAGTTTCTGGTGTTGAAAGCGGGAAGCCTGAATCACAGGCAGTACACTTCACGGTTCAATGAGATGGCAAGACTAGTTCCTCATCTGGTTTCTACCGAGGAACGCTGGGTGAAGCTGTACATGGAGGGTTTGCCTCCAAATAGTAAGGATTCATGTCAAGGCCAATGCTCCCAAAACCTTTGACTCCACTGTTGAACTCAATGGTATTGTATGGGATGACGTGATGGCCGATGAGCCAGTGAAAGAGGAAACCAGGGTGAAGGAGTCCTTCGGGACCAAGCGAGGCCGAACAGACCAACGAAAGTCTTCTAGCAAGAAGATCAAGCGAGAGGAAACAGGTCTATGCTGTAAGTGTGGCAAGAGCCACTCTGGCCATGCCGTGTGGGCACAAACCTATGCTTTCGATGTGGAAAGGTGGGGCATTTTTCAGCCAATTGCCCCGGTGCCATGAGATGCTACAACTGCAATGGGATTGGGCATCTGTCCAAGGATTGCAGGCAACCACGGGCCAATGCTTCAGGCTCGGGTAAGAAAGAGGAGAAAGGAAAGGAGAAGCAGAAAGCTAAAGCACGAGCCTTTACGATGATGAAGGATGATGCGATTGAGGACCCTGATGTGGTCACAGGTACCTTTTCTATCAACAATATTCCTGCTTCTGTATTGTTTGATTCTGGTGCCAATATGAGTTTTATATCTTCTACTTTCTGTGATGGGTTATCTGGGAAGGTTAAGAAGATAGATCGGGTATTTGATGTATAGACGGCTATTGGTAAGATGACCAGGGTGACTGAGGCTATAGATGACTGTTATGTTGAGATAGAAGGTCATAAGTTCCCTGTCTGATTGTTTCTTATTACTTTAGGAGGATTCGATGTGGTTTTGGGTATGGACTGGTTGGCCAAATATGAGGCTAACATTGTATGTCAACGAAAGATGATATGTTTACGTCCGATGGATGGAAGCTCCGTGACGGTTTATGGTGACAAAGCGATGTATGCGCCGAAGATCATTTCGATGATCAAGGCTGATGTTATGATGAGGCGAGGGTGTGTAGCCTACTTGGCCTACACGTTGAGGAACGTAAGGATATGAGGACGATTGATGATGTTCCCGTGGTGTGTAACTGTAGGACCTCGAATGATCTCGAAAACAACACGAAATCAACAGAAATCTGCTCTACAGCCTCTGGAATAGTGCGGAATCCTATTCCAGGGTTTTCCAATCGAAACTGACAGCAACCGTGGTGATCCGAAGGTAAAGGAAGAACGTTTGAGCGAAGATCGAACACCACGAGCTAAGAATCGAAGTTGGATAGCTAGAGAACGATCAAAACTCCAAGGGTTTGACACTTGAGTGCTTTGGGACGAATGAGGGTTCTCAGCAGTTCTAGTTGAAATGATTTTGAACTTGTATATATAGGCAGTAGACATTTGGCCGAATGAGTGGCCGAAACAACTCATTCGGCGAATGACTTCTGTCGAATAGGTAATTCAGTCGAATGAGTCATTCGGCGTATGACTCATTCGCTGAATATAGACATACTCTATTCTCATTCGGCGAATGACTTCATACTCTAGAGTCATTCGGCCGAATGAGCAATACTCATACTCAATTAATCAATAAACCAAATCACCCAATCATATAATCAAATAATTAAAACATAAACATTAAGAACAATATAAAAAGACAACTTCCATTAATAACTTGAATTTTACATGATGAATATTACAAAATAGAACTAGGGACAATAAGTGCATCTACAAACTCCCCCTTGGACCTAGTTCAGCTTCTGGAAGTGTCTTTCTTGAATTACTTGGCAGAAATGGCTTTCCAGTCAGCTCCAACATGTATCTTGAAAATACTGCAGAGACGGATCACCCTCATGAACTGTAATGCCTGTACCATGTCCTGTACATGAAAGAAGATCTGATGACGATAAAGAGCATGAACATCTTTGTAGGATAGGTTGGTCAACCACATGGGCTCGAAAATCCTCACGGTCTCCCATTTCTTGTCCTTGCAGAGAAAAATCACTGCTTCTCCAGTACAACCGTCATAGTACCACCATCGGAAGCCTTCCATAAAGTCTTGTCGCATCTTCCGCAAAGGAATCTTCTTCAAGACTTTAGGAGGAAGCCACTTCAGGATCACTTTATGTTTCCGGGTGTCTCCATCAATCTCAGGAAGATAATAACGTTCAGGCTGTTGAGGTTGGAAGTTCACCCATCTCTTACGGTACTCGTACTTGATCTGTCGGGAGAACCACGCAGACATCCCAGAGTCTTCGCTGTAAAGCATCTTCAGACGTGCTAATTGATTCACTTCAAATCCAGGCAACGTCTTGAAGTCATGTGGATGCTTGAAGTAGTCTATTCCTTTCTCTCTCTTCACAGCATAACATCCGAGGTCATGGAAGTATGCCCAGCTAAGAATCTGACCTCCAGCTTTATAGCCTTTGGTCCTATAAACTTTCTTATGAGTAGCTGGCATCTTCTCTGTACTTAGCTTCTTTAAGACCTCCCGGTAAGCTTCCCATTCCTCTTTCCTTTTCTTCTTGTCATCGGCTTCAGATTTGCTAGCTTCAACTTGTTCTTCCAAATACCTGACCAGAAGATCCTCTGTCTCTTGATCAAACTGGTCAGTAAAAGTAGGCAGCTCATCTTCAGCCGATGTATACTTGGGATACTCTTCATCTGTAATATCCTCCAGAGTAACCTCATCAATATCATCAAAAGTTCCTGGCTCAGGCTCATCAAAAACAGGAACAGAGGAATCATCAGTGATAACCTCATCAGGATTTAACCTGAATAACTCAGCTATTTGTTCCTTTGTAAGGCAGTGGATGATCTCTCCCTCCTCCTTGTCGTAGCTGACTGAGTGCTGTATAATGCCTTGAGCGTCCAGAATCATAGTAAGAGTCTCGTCTAACTGACGTCTCACAGGCACAGCTTCTACTTCCTCAGTCGCTTCAGGTTCGGCTGTCTTTGAGGGAGACGAGGGAGGAGGAGCCTGTGGTTTCTTGTCATTTGCTTTCTTGGATCGGATCTCAGAAGATGGAGGGGCTTGATCGTCATCATCATCATCATCATCATTAGTACTGGATGATTCAGAAGACCCACTCCCAGATCCATCCTTGTCTTCATCATTAGATTCCTCCTCTTTCTCTGAATCTTCATAATCTACCTGTTCCTCGTCAGACTCTTCTTCTTCTTCTTCATCTTCCTCCTTGTCTGATTCATCGGAACGTGCTGCAGATCCTTCAATCCGAGGAGTAATATCCTTGAGACTGTCGATCTGATCTGCTAATCGAGCATTTTCAGTCTCCAAGGACAGTATCCTATCACTGAAATCTGAGACTGTTAGGGCTAACTGATGATGCTCATCAATGTATTTCAGCAACTGCTGCTCCTGTTGAGCAGACCTAGCCCTCAGATCAGTCCGTTGATCTGCAGCTTGAATCAGCAGAGTGTCCTGCTCCTCCACTCTCTTGGTGAGCTGAGCAATAACAATCTCCTGCTCCCTATTCTTCTTTTCCTGTTCCATGCTCCTCTCCATCAATCTGAGTACTATACTGTTCAGTGTGCTCAACTGATCAATAACTGACACATTAGGTATAGAAAAATCAGCACGTGAAGTGGAGGGACCAGAGGATGCAGCAGTAAATATGGGGGCCTGAGTCACCGAGGTGGTCAGAGGGGCGGTAGTGGCACGAACATGAGTTGCCCTTGACCTGGTCAGTGAAGAAACTGAAACAGCTGCTACTGATGTAACAGTAGTTGTAGCAGCCGTTGTCAGTTCCGACCTTCACTGGAATGAGAACCTCGACCTTTTTCCTCTACCAGCTCTGGAAGGTGTCGGCTGAGAAGCTGCTATAGAAACAACAGTAGCAGCAGGTGTAGAAGACCGAGGTGGAGGAGATAGATCAAACTCTGGAATAAAGGAAGGATCAGCAATCTCTTCCAACTCTTCTTCACTTCTCTTCCTCTTCCTCACCACCATTCTTCCCCCAACCATCACTTTCTCAAACTCATCATCAATAGTCTCATCAGAATCAGAACTGTCATCATCACCCTCACCAGCTTCACCTTCATCTTCACTTGAGTCCTCAGACTCATCACCACCTTCAGAAAAATGAGGAACTGTAGCATCAAGAGGAGCAGTCACTGTGGAGGTAGTAGTAATCAGGAAATCCAGCTCCATCAGTGAGTCAATATCGACTTCCTCCTCTGCAGCCAAAGAGGTGCTAACACCTGCATCAGGAGTCACAGTAACTGTGCCGACAGTCATCATGCTCACACTTACGGAGCTAGCACCACCACCAACCATAACATCATCAGCAACACCAGCACCACTACCACTTGCACCAACACCAACATCACCCTCAACATCATCATCACCACCATCATCATCTCCTCCATCATCTGGCACAACAATATCCTCAACATCAGAGTCAGACTCATCATGTCTCCATCTTCTACCAGCTGGTGCTCTATAATCAGGCCTAGAGAGATGACCAAATAAAGATCTGGAAGCTGGCTTTCTCTCTTTGCCCCTGTATGACATCACTCTGTTGAGGGTGAGATCATTCATGTGCTCCAGCTTGATAACGTCAGCATTGATCTTCGGCAGATCCGGTAACTGAGCATCGATCAGTTGCTGCAGAAACCTCGGGTACATCAGAAATTTCTTGTCCCCCTTCAGCGTGACATTCTCCTTCATTTGAGTGAAGACCATCTCAAAGAAGTTGAATGATCTGTTCAGCACAAGAGCGAAAAGGCACACTGAATTGTCTCTCGCATATCATCAAATCCACCTCTCCTGGACCCTAGACAGTGAATCAGTACATGCGCCAGATACTTGAACTGATGAGACATAAAGGCCTTGTTGAGAATCCCAGCTCCAAGATCTCCCTCGTACTTGCATCTCATGAAGCATCCACGGACCAAGTGACGGTCTAACAAATAGGGCTGATCCAGAGAATCTTGAAAGCCACAGACTCTCCTGATGTGTTCTGCTGAAACAACCACATCATGTCTGAGAACCTTTCCTCTGATAACGGTAGGCTCAGTCTCACAGTCGATGTTAGAAGAATCCCAGAAGTCTTGCTGATGCGAACGGTACGGTGTATGGACAGTAGAGATGGCAGTAAAAATCCTCGAACGCCTGAGAAAGGTAATGATCTCATTGTAGTGCTTGGCGTTCGGTGTGTCAAGATTCAAATGAGCGCATATGTTGTTCTTCGTCACGGACTTGTATCCAGCCATTCTGAAAAACATATTAGAACATGTTAGAACCATTCAGATAACTTGATAAGAGTAAATCAGATAAACAATCTGAACTAAGAAACAGTTCAGACTAACTGTCCGAATGACAGTCAATTCTGGCGAATGAACACATTTGCCGAATGAGTCATTCGCCGAATGACAGTGAAAGTAGGAGCCATTCGCCGAATGAGTTTCATTCGCCGAATGAGTTTCATTCGCCGAATGAGTTTCATTCGCCGAATGAGTTTCATTCGCCGAATGAGACATTCGCCGAATGGCGTCATTCGGCTGAATTTGAAATTTAAACCCTTGTTTAAAAAAATCAAATCAGTCCATAAAAACTACATATCTACGCTCAGAATCGACCGATTAACATGTTTACAAAATGACAAAGTTAGTTTTAATGCCGTTTTGACCATTTATTTTAAGGGCGATTCAAGAAACCCTAGATTCTAAAATTCGTTCTGCTCTTGATGATTCCATGGTTGGAAATCAATGAAATTCATTCCCCTAGTACCTGAAATGAAATAGAATATAATGATCAGAGGCTGGGTGAGGAACAAACACTAGAAATCGATCGAATGAGCGAGATTGGGATTCGGGCGAATAACACACAGTTAAGGGGCGAAAGAGAGTATTTTGTCGAATGAGTTTCATTCGCCCGAAGAACTGTTTATATAGGCCTTTCATTCGCCGAATGAGACAGGAGAAAGGTCGGACGACATTCAAACACATTCGCCGAATGTGATTTGACGAATGAGACATTCGTCATCACTCGTTCGCCGAATGAGAATGTCGAATGAGACATTCGTCACAACTCATTCGCCGAATGAGACTTAATTTGTTTGATTGATTCGGTCGAATGATTCATTCGCATAATGAAGTCATTCAGCCGAATGTGAGAGTTTCATACCTCATTCGGGCGAATGGGAATTTTAACACTTAAAAAAAACTTTTTCAAGATTTTACATTATGAACATAAAATTTTGTCAATTATGAAGATATGTCTGGATGGTTCAGGATTCAGATGTGACAGACATCCGAACATACAAATGATCATCTAAAATAAATTTGAAAATAGAAAATATTTTTGTATTTTTTTTGAAACAACAATTACAACTGTACAAATAGTAACTAAAGACAAATAAACACATATTTTTGTGAGAGATCCACTGATAAAATAACACATATCTCTAATCACATCACATCATCTTCATTGAATGCTTCACTTCAAACACAAGTTTATTATGATACGATTACTGATATATTTGTCCAATTTTAAACCAAACAATACTCAACTACTAAACAAACTTTATGATCACTCATATTTTCTGATCGAGTTCCCCAT
Organism: Mikania micrantha; assembly: GCA_009363875.1. NCBI lineage: Eukaryota > Viridiplantae > Streptophyta > Magnoliopsida > Asterales > Asteraceae > Mikania > Mikania micrantha. Next base: position 45,838,773 of record CM018683.1, on the reverse strand, counting down.
TTCATTTCACCATTAAAGAGCAAATTCAGTTTAAAACTCATTTCTGCATATCTTAATACCATTTATCATAAATTCAACACGATTCCAACATTATTATCTTTTTGTATTTTTCTTGTTCTATCCAAATGGATGGCTTCAGCTAGGTCCGTCCCAACAATATGGCACATGTATGGAATCGAACTTAATTTGTTTAAGTGTTTCTCAAGCTTAATACCAGCTTGCTTTTATTCTTCTTCAAGCTTAATACCAGCTTGCTTTTGTTTTTCTTCAAGCTTAATACCAGCTTGCTTTTGTTTTTCTTCAAGCTTAATACCAGCTTGTTTTTATTCTTCTTTGTTTGAAACCTCATTTGATTCCATGATAACCGGTGTATGCTTGATTTGAGTCAAAAACTATTTCTCACTTAAATGGTTTAATAAAACAGATTCCACTAATTAGACTGTCTAAGATATCACAAAGTGTTTATTCATTTTGTAGAGTCGGCCTATCAGTACATCCCATCACCATTTTCTTGTGTTTAATGCTTACACATTCAACTCAGCTTCTATGACATGAAAGATTAATGTATTACTTTATAAAGAAAGACCATCTCAATTTTTAATTTTTCAATTGTTTTTGTATATTTCAATTTTTCAAATGTTTTTAGTTTTTCAAATTTTTCAAATGTTTTTGGTTTTTCAAAATTTTCAAATGTTTTTGCTTTTTCAAATTTTTCAAATGTTTTTGGTTTTTCAAATAACACATATCTCCCCCTAAAAACCTAAAAAAACAGAAAATCTTTTTGAGTTTTTGATTAATTAAAGAAACTTACACTAGAAAACTTAAATAAAATAAAAACTATCTAAGAAAAGCGATGATCATTTGTTAGATTCAGATGAAGGTATGACTTCATCCTTTTGAAAGACACCATTGGCCGATACAGATATAAAAACCTGGGTTTATCAAAGGCTTTTGTGAAAAGATCGGCTTTCTGGTGATCGGTGTGAATTTTAACAACATCGATTAATTTCTTTTCAAAACAATCACGTATGAAGTGATATTTAATGTCGATGTGTTTTGTTTTGGAGTGCTGAACAGGATTCTTAGTGACAGCTATGGCAGCAATATAATCAACATATATAGGAGTGTTAGAAAAATGTAACCCATAGTCCCTGAGTTGCTGTTGTATCCAGATGATTTGAGAACAGCAACTAGCAGCAGCAATGTATTCAGCTTCACAGGTTGAAGTAGACACCGACGTCTGCTTCTTGCACTGCCAGGTAACTAATCGGTTTCCAAAGAACTGACATCCTGCAGATGTTGATTTGAAATCTCTCTTGCATCCACCATAATCAGAGTCACTATATGCAGTGAGCTCAAAATTATCATCATTAGGGTACCATAAACCAAGATCCGATGTACCCTTCAGATAACGCATAATCCTCTTGACAGCAATGAGATGGGATACTCTTGGTTTTTACCGATAGCGTGCACACAAGCACGTAGCAAACATGATGTCTGGCCGAGAAGCAGTGAGATACATAAGAGATCCAATCATTCCTCGGTACATAGTGGCATCGATTAACTCCCCCTTTTCATCTGGTGTAATCCCATGATTAACAGCCAGTGGGGTACCAGCAGGCTTTGCATCAGACATACTGAACCGGCTCAGAATGTCACCAACATATTTGGTTTGATGAATGAAAATTCCTGCCTCAGACTGATCCACCTGTAAACCCAAGAAAAACTTCATGTCTCCCATATAACTCATTTCAAATTTTTCTTTCATAACGTTCTCGAAATCTTTGCACAGACTATCATTTGTGGAACCAAAGAATATGTCGTCCACATACACTTGCACCAAGAGTAAGTCACCATCTTTTTCACGAACGAATAATGTGCAGTCAATGACACCTCTTCTAAACCCATTGTTCAGAAGGTGCGTAGAAAGTGTCTCATACCATGCTCGCGGAGCTTCGTGCAATCCATATAAGGCCTTGTCTAGCTTGTAGACTTGGTCTCTATGTAATGGATCTTCAAACCCGGGAGGTTGACTGACATATATTGTTTCACTGATCACACCATGAAGGAATGCACTCTTGACATCCATTTGATAAACCTTAAACTTCTTAAAGGATGCATATGCCAAGAAGATACGAATTGCTTCAAGTCGAGCAACCGGTGCAAACACTTCATTATAGTCCAAACCCTCTATCTGTCTAAATCCTTGAACCACCAGACGTGCTTTGTTTCTCACAATGATCCCGTGATCATCTTTCTTACAACGAAGAACCCATTTAGTGCCAATAACTTTTGCACCCTTGGGTTTGTCAACCAATTGCCAAACACCTAACCTTTTGAATTGCAAGAGTTCTTCTTGCATGGCATCAACCCATGATTCTTCTTTTAAAGCTTCAGTGACAGAACGCGGCTCAACTTGTGAGATAAAGCAAGAATGAGCACAAAAGCTTACATCTGCAAAATCAAGAATGTCAGCAAGACCTCCTGAAGAAAGCTGATTTCTTGTCTTAACTCCATCCAAAGGACTTCCAATTATGTTCTCTTGAGGATGAATGCGATTAATTCTTCCAACAGGATGAGCTGGAACCTCAACCTGAGAATCTAGGTTGTTCAGATTCAAATCCTCAAGATCTGGTACAAGATTGTCAACAGCTGGTTCAGGAGCAGCTGGCTGAAAAAGATTGTCATCTGTGTCTGAGTTGTCATCATTTATCTGTGTAGTTGGAACAGATGCAGAGGAAGGTTGCAAAGGTTCATCAGGTGCATTCTGTACATCATACAACATCTGAACTGCAACATCTTCATCTAAATACATGTGAGACATATTGAAAGAATCAAAAAGACCAGAATAATCAAACATCCAGTCTGGGCCTTTCCCAGGTGGGGGCAAAGAATATTTCTGAACATCGACATGGTACCACTCTTCCACATTATGAGTTGATGTGTTGTAAACTCATTTATTTGGAGTGCTGTACCCAAGAAAATACCCTTCTTCCACCTTTTCATTGAACTTGCCCTGCTCGTGTTTCTTAAGCATAGTGCACGGTGCACCAAATGGTTCTAGATACTTAAGATTTGGCTTTCTGTTATGGAGCAGTTCAAAGCAAGTCTTCCCAGGTCTTTTCACAATAAGAACCCGGTTCAATGTATAGCAAGCATTTGCTACAGCTTCATTCCAGAATTGAACCGGCAGAGAGGAATCAGCAAGCATGGTCCTAGCAGCCTCAATCAATGTCCTATTTTTCCGTTCAACAACACCATTCATTTGAGGAACATATGGAGCACTGAATTGTTGCACAATACCCCGTGCATTACAAAAAGTCTCCATGCTGTGGTTTTTGAACTCTGTTCCATTATCTGTGCGAAACTGACGGATCTTGACCTTATAAAGTGATTCAAGTTTGGTAACCAACACTTGAATGCATTCAAACGTTTCAGATTTCTCCTTCAAAAAGAAAACACAAGAATATCTGGAATATTCATCAGTGATTACAAGACAGTATTGATCTCCAGCGATACTCTTCCGATTCACAGGACCAAACAGATCCATATGGAGAAGCTCTAGAGGAACATTGATTGAATGAAACTTTTTCAACTTGTGAGACTGCTTGGTTTGCTTTCCTTTCTTGCAAGATACACAGATATCAGACAGCTTAAAATTCTTTAGGCTAACTTCCTCAACCAGATGATTATGTACCAAATGATTCATCTTGCGTAAACTCAAATGACCCATCCTCTTATGCCAAAGGATAGAATCTTTCTCAGTTGCCTTTGTCATAAAACATGAAGCTGTGGAGGATGTTGTTGAAGCTGTGGCCATATTGAGAACATACAAGTCTTGTTTCCTGGGAGCTGACATCAAAATTCAGTCTTCAGGAATCTTAACACCTTGCTTAAGAATGTAGCATTTGGAATCATCAAATAGAACTTTGTACTCTTTGTCACAGATTTGTGAAACTGAAAGTATATTGTTTTCCAACTGCTTGAAATATCTGACTTTATCAAATGAAACTTGCCCATTTGTCAAAATTCCCTCTCCCGTAATGAATCCGCCTTTATCACCGGCAAAAGCTACATATCCACCGCGAACTGCATTCACATTGGTGAGCAAAGAGATATCACCAGTCATGTGCCTGGAAGCCCCACTATCAACGATCCAATTGCTGTTAACTCCAGCTTTTGGGGCAACCTGCATAAAAATTTAAACAATCAGTTAACTTTGGGAACCCAAGCCTTTACAGTCTTGGGTTGACCCAGTGAGTCGCGGATCAAGACATCAATCCATTTTCCATCTGAAACAGTCTTATCTAAAGTGGGTGAAACTGAAGTTTCAGACTTTACTTTCCAGACTGCATTTTTACTGAAAGAATTTTTCAGATAAATGGATGATGATTGAACTTGATTAGCAGTTACCATCTTTGAAACATTTAAGTCCGATAGTTTTTCTTTACCCTTGTTCAAAGAATGGACAGGAGTTGATTGCTTGGGTTTTTTCTGAATCGACTTGAATTCAGATCTGATAGTTTTAACAAAATTTTGATTTTGTTTTCTTGGTGGTTCAACCTGTGGTCTGATCAACTGTGGGCAAGATCTAATAAAATGCCCAGGTGCACCACACTCAAAACAAACTTTCTCACCCTTTTTATGAAAATGTTTCAAATAAAAGAAAGATTTTTTATGTGATTTAAAAACATTTGATTTAAGTTTGTCTTGGTTAAAACCCAACCCATTTGTCCCTTTGTTACCAACAAGAGCAGTCTTGGTAACACATTTTGATTCAGACTCTTGAGAAGCTTTCACAAAGCCCAATTCTTTGTAAACCTTTGAGTTTAAGATTGGGTCAACCAGTCCATCCATATAAGATTTCTCAATTTTTGAGAAACCCTCATTAGTAATTAGTCCAGTGGGATCAATTACTAATGGAGTTGTGACCTGAAAATCCTTAACCTCTTTGTCATTTGGTGTATTGACAAAGGTGTTGAGGATAGGTGGAGGACAATTCTTATAGCTAATCTTTTCTTTTCCCTGATGATCAGTACCCCTACTGATCATATGCTCAATAATGTAAGATGAGCTCTCATAGCTCTTGAGCTTGTGTCCTAAAGTCTCATAATCACACTCCACCATTGCTAATTTCTTCTTTATCTCATTTATGGTATTGAGATAAGAAGTAATAGCATCTTGCTTGTTCAACACTGCGATCTCGGCCTCATGCAATTGTCTGTTTAAAAGATCAATTTTAGTTTGAAAATCTTTTTCATTAGATTTTAAAACTTTGTTAGCTTCAATGCATAAGTCGAGATCGTTCATCAAAGCACTATTATGTGTCTAATAAGCAAGGACCTTACTCCTAAGGTCAACACAATTAAATCACTCTGAATGTGAAGATGAACAATCAGTGTATACCTGCTCAGACTCTGATGAAGCAGAAGAATTAACCATCAAGGCAAATTGAGTAGTAGAGTCATCCAGTTCTGCATCAGAATCCTGAGTGTCTGAATCTGTCATGCTGTCAGACTCTGAGCTTGATGCTTCAGTATCCTTTATCTCTGTTTCTCCCAAAGTGCTTTCCTCACTGTGATCTACAACCTGTTGAATCTCAGCAACACAAGCTTTGTCTTGTTCTCCTTGATCTGCATTGAATCTGAAATCCCAGTTCACCCCTTCATCTTGTTGTACCATTAAAGCTTTGCTTGCAGAAGTAGAAGATCTAGCCTGAGTAGGAGAGTCAATGGGAACCAATCTCCTTTCTGGATTTGAAGTGGAGGACTTCTGATGTTGAAAAGGATTCTTGTTTCCGGCCTTCTTTGGTTGCTTGCACTGTCTAGAAAAATGACCTTTCTCTCCACAGTTGTAGCATGTTACCGATGCCATATCAAATCCAAACTTAGACTCCTTGTTTAAATTTATATCTTTGCCAGTTCTCTTCACGAACTCCTTAGCTCTCCTCAAAGCACTTGCCAACGCCCACATAATGTCAATCCTCTCCATATCATCTGGGTCTATTTGAGAATAATCATCGTTAGTCAGATAAGGATTGCCAATCTGTCTAGCTACCAAACCATCATATGAGCTGACAAGTGTAGATAAAAGACCCATGTGTTCTTTAGCAATCTCCACAGTAACTTTATCAAAATTATCTGTTTTCAGACTGGTAGCAGGTTGATGATGTTCCTTTTGAGAGCTGGTTGAAGAAGAGGATGACTAACTGAAATGAATCTGACCGGAGGATGGAGCTTCAGATGTCTGAGATACAAAAGCAGTCTTCAATGGAGCATGTATAGTTGATTTCTCAACTGTAGGGGTAGAGTAATATAAGGAGGGGTCCTGGACTTTAACTACTCTCTTGGCTTTCCATTTGTTTTCTATCTCCTGCTCTTTCAGCTTCTGAATGAAATCATTGATATCCATATGTGCTAACATCTGGTTCTGCTTGAGCACCATCAAGAATGACTCCCACTTTGGAGGTAGAGCATCTGCCAAACACTGAATTTTCTCTTGAGTAGTAGTCTTGACCTCATGATTGAATAGCTCGCTCAAAAGATGATAAAACCTAGCAATCAGCTCATCCAGTGACTCATTCCCCACATACATAAAGCTATTGAATTCCTTTCTCAATGCTTTTGACTTAATGCTCTTTAAAGCATCATTCCCTTCATATCTTTGTTGCAAAGCATCCCATAGCAGCTTCGTAGAAGTAAACTGTCTAAACTGATGAAAAATATCTGTAGCAATGGACTGGGATAGAATAGCATAAGCTTTCTTCTCATAATCATACAGTTTCCTCTGAGGCTCAGTCATCCGAGTAATGAGCATTGGAGTTCCATCTTCATTCAACGGTCTCAGATAACCTCCCTCTATCATCATCCATAGGTTTGTATCTACCCCATTGATGTGAATCTCAAACCGATACTTCCAATGAGGATAATCGTCTAAGGATAATAACTTTGGAGCTTTGTTGGAATTCTCGGTCTCTGTCTCAGTCAGTAGCAAAGTCTGAATACGATGATTCTGGTTCGCCATCAATGCTAAATCCTCCATAGAATCAATAAAAACAGAAACTCAACACCTAGAAAATTTTTTAGACTGATAGGCCGAAAGAAGATGATTATGGCGAATGTCGGGGGCCGAATGTACTATCACTGACGAATGAGAGGTCGAATGATCCTATTCGCCGAATGACTTGACCTAATGAGTCTTTCGCCGAATGAATGATCGAATGAAAGCTATTCGCCGAATGAAAGATCGAATGTGGGCTATTCGGAGAATGAACAATCGAATGAGAGCTATTCGGCGAATGAGAGGTCGAATGAGGCTATTCGCCGAATGAAGGCTTATTCGGCTGAAACTATTCGGCCGCCAAGCTCATTCGCCCGATCTGAGGGTTTTTGCAACCAAAATCACGATATCTCAATATTTAGACCAGATCTAAGTACCAAATTTGGTACAGAACATCATGAGATGATGGGGAACAAATTGGGATAAAAGTTTAGACAAAACCACCACAAAAATCCACGGATTAGCAATGAAACAGTAACTTTAAGCACAAAAAGTTTAGGGTATTTGCAAATCTCGAACGAACAATCAAGGAAATAAAGATTTGGATTGGTAATCGAGCAGAATCAAGAGCCAAAGCTCTGATACCACTTTGTAGGACCTCGAATGATCTCGAAAACAACACGAAATCAACAGAAATCTGCTCTACAGCCTCTGGAATAGTGCGGAATCCTATTCCAGGGTTTTCCAATCGAAACCGACAGCAACCGTGGTGATCCGAAGGTAAAGGAAGAACGTTTGAGCGAAGATCGAACACCACGAGCTAAGAATCGAAGTTGGATAGCAAGAGAACGATCAAAACTCCAAGGGTTTGACACTTGAGTGCTTTAGGACGAATGAGGGTTCTCAGCAGTTCTAGTTGAAATGATTTTGAACTTGTATATATAGGCAGTAGACATTCGGCTGAATAAGTGGCCGAAACAACTCATTCGGCGAATGACTTCTGTCGAATAGGTAATTCAGTCGAATGAGTCATTCGACGAATGACTCATTCGCTGAATATAGACATACTCTATTCTCATTCGGCGAATGACTTCATACTCTAGAGTCATTCGGCCGAATGAGCAATACTCATACTCAATTAATCAATAAACCAAATCACCCAATCATATAATCAAATAATTAAAACATAAACATTAAGAACAATATAAAAAGACAACTTCCATTAATAACTTGAATTTTACATGATGAATATTACAAAATAGAACTAGGGACAATAAGTGCATCTACAGTAACTTCCCCGATGTATTCCCTGAGGAATTGCCTGGACTACCACCGGAACGAGAAATTGAGTTCCAAATTGACTTAGTGCCGGGGGCACAACCCGTTGCCAAAACATCTTACCGTTTAGCTCCCACTGAAATGAAGGAAATGATGACCCAGCTACAAGAACTCCTTGATAAAGGTTTTATATGATCGAGTGTCTCACCGTGGGGAGTACCGGTGCTGTTTGTTAAGAAGAAAGATGGGAGTATGCGTATGTGTATTGATTATAGGGAACTAAATAAGTTGACCGTAAAGAACATGCATCCTCTACCTTGAATTTATGATTTGTTTGATCAATTGCAAGGTGCAAGCTGGTTCTCAAAGATAGACCTCTGATTCGGTTACCATCAGTTGAAAGTTCGAGAGCATGATATTCCAAAGACTGCTTTCCGTACACGTTATGGACATTACGAGTTTCTCGTTATGTCATTTGGATTGACGAATGCTCCTGCAGCATTTATGGATTTGATGAATAGAGTATGTCGACCGATGTTGGACCGATCGGTGATAGTGTTTATTGACGATATTTTGATTTACTCAAAGAACGAGGGAGACCATGCTTGTCACGTACGTGAGGTATTGGAGATCCTGAGGAAAGAAAAACTTTATGCTAAATTCTCCAAATGCGCTTTCTGGTTACGAGAGGTACAGTTTCTGGGTCACGTGGTGAACCCAGAAGGCATTATGGTAGATCCAGGGAAATTTGAAACGGTTATGACATGGAGTCCTCCGAAGTCACCGACGGAAGTACGCAATTTTCTTAGTTTGGCCGGTTACTATCAGAGATTTATTCAAGACTTCTCCAAGATAGCAACGCCACTGAAAAGGCTCACGAAGAAAGATGTAAAGTACGAATGGGGCCCGAATCAAGAACAAGCGTTTTCAGTGCTAAAGGAGAAGCTTACCCAAGCTCCTGTCTTAGCACTGCCAGATGGAAATGATGATTTTGTTGTGTATGCTGATGCATCACGACAAGGGTTGGGATGCGTACTGATGCAAAGGGGAAGGGTGATAGCTTATGCTTCGCTCCAGCTAAGGATTCATGAGGCTAACTACCCGACTCACGATCTCGAACTCGCTGCAGTAGTGTTTGCATTGAAAATATGGAGGCACTATTTGTATGGAGTAAGGAGTACCATCTATACCGACCACAAGAGTTTGAAGTACTTCTTCGAGCAAAAGGATTTAAACATGAGGCAGAGACGATGGCTTGAGCTGCTAAAGGATTATGACTATGATATTTTATATCATCCGGGAAAGGCCAATGTGGTTGTAGATGCCTTGAGTCGCAAGACTGATCATCCTGCCATATGAGTAAAATCGTATAGTTTGGTGATAACGCCAGACTTCCTGAACGAGCTCAAGCAGGCGCAACAGGAAGGATTGAAAGAAGAGAATGTGGGTTTTGAACGTGTCTTCGGGCAAGTCAAGAACTTGGAAGACAATGACCATGGTGTGAAGGTACGGTTCGGCTGTATGTGGGTGCCCAGAAATGGGGATATTCGATCGAGAATTTTAGATGAAGCCCACAAGTCACCTTATTCGGTTCATCCCGGTGCGACGAAGATATATCAAGATCTTCGAAAGGATTAGTGGTGGCCGGGCATGAAATTTAACGTGATGCAGTACGTGAATAGGTGCCTTACTTGTGCGCAAGTGAAGGCTGAACATCAGAAGCCCTATTGATATGTGCAACCTCTTGAGGTACCGGAATGGAAATGGGAACACATCACTATGGATTTCATCACCAAGCTACCGAGAACAGCTAAAACGACATGATACCATATGGGTGATTGTGGACCGACTGACGAAGAGTACACACTTTCTTCCTATCAGCGAAACGTATACGTCCGAAAGGTTGTCTGAGTTGTTCGTGAAAGAGATTGTGACTCGACATGGAGTTCCTATCTCCATTGTGTCAGATCGGGATACGAGGTTTACTTCCAGATTCTGGAAGCAGTTTCATGATGCTATGGGAACAAGACTGAACATCAGTACCGCCTATCACCCTCAGACGGATGGACAGTCGGAAAGGACTATTCAAACGTTGGAGGATATGATTAGGGCGTGCATTATCGATTTTGGAGGAAGCTGGGATGACCACTTGCCATTGGTGGAGTTTTCGTACAATAACAGCTATCACTCTAGTATCGGAATGCCCCCATATGAGGCGTTGTACGGAAGACGATGCAGGACCCCGGTATGTTGGGGTGAAGTTGGATAGAAAGAGATGGCTGCCGTGATTGATATGGCAGAAAACCTACGAGTGATAAAAGCACGAAGGAAAGCCGCACAGGATCGCCAAAAGTCATACGCGGACAAACGCAGAAGACCAATAGAGTTCGATATTGGCGATCGAGTTTTACTGAAAGTATCACCATGGAAGTGAATCATTCAATTCAGAAAGCAAGGAAAGTTGAGTCCGAGGTACATCAGACCGTTCCGGATAGAGGCAAGGGTAGGGAAAGTCGCGTATAGACTGGACCTACCAAAGGAGCTGAATGGGATTCATCCTACCTTCCACGTGTCACATCTTAGGAAGTGTTTGGTAGACGAGCAGACACATGTTCCGTTGGATGACATCGAGGTAGATAACCGACTGAACTACATTGAAGAACCAGTCGCCATTGTGGATACGAAGGAAAAGCAGCTACGGAATAAAACGGTTCGTCAAGTCAAAGTTCAGTGGAAGCACCGGAGGAGTTTAGACACGACATGGGAGACGGAAGAGGAAATGAGGAGGTTGTACCCTTATTTGTTCGATGTGTAACGAGGCAGGTTTCGGGACGAAACCTATTGTAAGGAGGGGAGACTTGTAACATCCCGAATTTTTCTAAATACAAGTCATCCGAACTTACGAATGGATAACGGATAATTAATTTGTTGGAAAATGGACGAAAAATGACTAAGTTAAAATCCCGAGTTAGTGTACTCGAACCCAATTTCAAGTACACCAGATTTCGTGTACACTATATTTCGAGTACTCATGTTCTCAAAATTCTATCCCAGTTTTCGAGTACAAGGAAATTTACTATAAATAGGAGTGCCTTGGGAAGCGTGACAGACTTTGACTGGAAGCTTATCTGCTCTCGAGTACTCGAAGTTTAAGTCCAAGAATTTCAAGAATCGATCTTTTGATCGATTAAATGAAGGAGGAAACGCAGGGGAATCTACAGGAGTGATCATCTAGCATCAAGTAAGTGTTCTAAAATAAAAAGCTAGGATTTTTATGCAAAAGTTAGGATAGTTAAACAAAAGGTGAACCTATGCATAAAGCTCACACCTTTATGCATAAAGTTCGTAACTTTGGGGTTCCAGTGTGTTGGTAACAACCTAAGGAACCTAGAATTAGATCCCCAAAGCCATAGATGAATCACTGAGATGTTAATGACGAAATTTATGAGTACACGAAATCATGCATAAAGGATGCTCGAAATCATACTTAGAAGTAAATACCTGTTCGAGTTCGATCACAAAGAATTCGAGTACAGGGTCATTTCGAGTACAGAATCATTTCGAGTACATGGTGATTTCGGGTACACCATTAGGTTCGAGTACACATGGATGTTCGTGTACACCCAGGGGTTCGTGTACCTCGGGTATTTCGTGTGCTAGTATTTCGAATACTCATGGATTTCGTGTACATGAGGACTTAATGAATTTCAAGGGTTTCGAACACTTAGCCAAGTTCGAGGACTTGGATTCAGTAAGGGGGAACTAGTAGGCTATGGGGACTTATAATGAATTCTAGGTTTAAGAACGTAATGTAATGAGATGATGTAATGATGTAGGTCCTTGAGTCTTAGCTAAGGAGTTCAGCTAAGGAAAACAGGAGTCTACTATCAGGTGAGTTCTAGACGCCCTATTTCATGTTTAACGTTTTGGGCTGGCATACATGCTTGTTGTTAATTTTATGTGATTATGTGCTGATGATGTTGAAGAATGAATGATGATATGCCATGACTACATATGCATGTTTATGTGTTAGCATGAGTTATGCATGAAAGTATGCTAAGTATGATGAATGCGCGTTAGTAAGATATGATGATGAACTGTATGATAACATGCTATGCTGATAAGTATAGATGCCATGCTATGATGAAATCCTAGGTTGCTAGGGTGGAAGTATGATGCAGGAAATGATGAATATGTACTAATGCAATCTGTATGTGATGCCATGATGTTATGATACGATGACATGATACTAGCATAATGTAGTATGATGATTCCTATGCTATTAGGAATTGATATGATGAAGTAGTGCTAGCAGGACATGTTTAGGATACCAAGAGGTCTATGATGAATGATGTCATAATGCTAGCATGAAATGTATGAGGATTATGATGAATGATGATATGATGCTAGTGTATCATGTATGATGAATGAATGAGGTCCCTATGCGTGCTATAGGATGTGTGTGAATGATGATGCTCTGGTACTTGTACTGGGTAAGTATGAATGATGACCTGACTATATCCGGATATGAACACCCGATCGGGCTATAAACATGGAGTCGACCAGACTATAAAGATGGAGCCGATCGGGCTATAAACATGGAGTCTACCGGACTATAAACATGGAGCCGATCGGGCTATAAACATGGAGCCGATCGGGCTATAAACATGAGAGTCGATCGAACTATAAACATGGAGCCGACCGGGCTATAAATACGGAGCCGATCGAGCTATAAACATGGTAAGAGCCGATCGGGCTATAAACATGGTAAGAGTCGATTGGACTATAAACATGGAGCCTTGTGCCGGCATAAGCCCACTGTTCGCATGGTGACAGTGGAATGTATGATGATGATGTTCACGATGTTATGTGCTAAGGTTATGGACTATGTGTACATAATGATGTTTATGCTAAGTATGGTTAAAGTTGTTTTATGAAAACTAGAACTCCCCAGCGTAAGCTGACTTGATTTAGCATGTATGTCAGGTTAAAGGTATGATAAGAGAAGGCATGGAGCCCGGGCATAAAGTCAGACGATCCGGTGGTTTTGGCAATTTGATATGTTTTTGATACAGATACTTTATGGAATTCTGTTTATCAAACTATGTTTACATTTCCGCTGCATGATTATGAAAGTTTTTAGTTTAAAAGCTATGTGTTATGACGAAACCAACCTCTGTGGGGTCTCCCAGTTTCGAGGCCTCACATGTTTTAAACAAAACCTTGAAAACCGAACCTTAAACCTTCATTTTACCTTCTTTGTTGACGATTTAAAACCAGATACTTTGTACTTTCGGATTGCATGTGTTCTAAGCTTCTATTTGATACAAAGGTTGAGTAATTTGGTGAAGAAATGAGGAACATAGAGTTTGAATTTCTAGAGAGAGAATTCCAGAGAGAGAGAGAGAGCTCCGGTTTTGGGAGAGAAAGAGAGGTAGTTGGAGGAGTTAATGAGGGAAAATGGTTAAAGTAAGGGTTGTTATACCTGGGTTCATTTTAGGTACGTTTGGGTTGCTCGGTTTCGTGTTTATGCAACGTTTACGAAACGTAACGTAAAATACGTGTTTTTAATTAAATTGGATTATTTTTAAACCTTTCAATGTTGTAATTCCTAATAAATATTTTATATTTATTTTTCTTATTTTAAAGTTTCGAAAACATTTATTTTATCAGTTTCGTCAGATCGTATCACCTTCGTGTGTATTTGTACGAATCGTCACCCGAACGAAAACGACGATGGTTTTACTTTCTGATTTGGTTTTCTAATTTTTAGACATGGTTCAGAACGCTAAACCCACATATATGTTTGTGCGAATAGTCACCCACACAAACACAGTGTTAGTTTAATATTCGAAAACGATATCGAATTATTGTTTTGGATTTGACATTCTCACTGAATTTCACATTGATTTATCATTGTGTTGCTGGCTATCTGATTCATGTTATTTGTGGGATTCAGATCATAACTGACTTGTTATTGTCATGTGTACTTACAATAACATGTTATTTCACATGAATAGTTATATGTTGTAATTCCAATTCTAATTGAAACACATATAACTATTATAAATTACACAAAATTTGTTATCACATAACTGTTATTCACATAAGTAATCACACACATACTAATGAGAGTACACATACTGTACGGTTGCCGGAAGGTCAGATACTAGTTGTCACATGTCAAAAACACAATTTTGACTCAAACTGTACAACCACTGTTTTATAAAACATTTTCCCCTTTTTTACCCAACACCGCGGTGCCCAAATAGTTGTAAAACGTTTAAATCATCCATCTATTATCAAATAGTGGCACACAAACAAAATACGTGTCAAAATATTTTCCCCCATGCCCATAAATCACTTCACTTCCTATATAACTTTGAAAATTATTTTACTCATACTATCCCAAGTACGACATCCCAAAACCTTGTTTAGACCTAAAATTATTTGACATGCTTAAACCCACGGACAAATGTCGTTGTTTTACAAACACTCAATCATACAATCATACGGTATCTAACATAGGTCTACAATAACATATTTAAATACAAAAAATTCACAATATGCATATAAGCCCAAAACATTATAAACATAAAACAAATATTATAGAACTCACCTGATTGATCCAACACGGTAAACTTAATCTCGCATATTGATCTCATGTTTCCCCAAGGAATCCTAACAATCAGGATAACCTAGAAAGATCATAACAATATTCACATATCCCATAAACCCTAATTCGGGTTTCAAAGCGGACATCACAACGACTATATTAAGATATCTCCGATACAAGTTTTTAACTCCTTTCTTTTATCCGGGGTGTTTGCTATATCAAACGGGCATAATCACATCATGTCAAATAGTTTATTTAGTCAATAAAAACCCATATATAATCATGGATATAACCTTATCATTTAAAACCTAAGCATTAGCTTACCTCATTATATCCGCACAATAGGTTGTTTGACCAATTGACTAGTCCAGATCACTCGTCATATGCTTCCACACACTCAAGTGACTTCAAAGGATGTTTATGGGAGAGTTTAGGTAGTAATAATAGGGTTGGGTCCCAAAATTTTGTGCTACCAATATAAGGTACAAACTACTTATAATTGCTGGCATAAGAATCTAGATAACCACATTGTGACCCCTTGCTGGACATGTGTCAAGTTACTAGGACACGTGGCAGCCACCCTAGACACGTGCAATAATATAAAATTCGTAGTAGGCCACCTAGCGATGAACCCTAGTAAGAGGGATGAACCTTTTGGCGGGTGACGAAATTCTTCGTTACACATGGAAATGAGAAAAAAACTAAATGCATTTATACTAATATTAGGGGTTGTTTGTTTGAATCTGAATGGCATTAAGAGGTTACCTCTGAATGATTCATAACCTCTTAAGCATTCAGACTTAGGGTTACCTCTTAACCATTCAGAGGTTATGAACCATTGCCAACTTCTTAACAATTCAGACTTAATGATACTTTTTAACCATTCGCATGCTATGAACCATTAAGAGGTAGCATCTGAATGAGATTAAGAGGCTACCAAACAGGGCCTTAGTCCTGATTTTCCATTTAGGCATGAAAATTACAATCCATATTTTATCATCTTCTAACTATTTTGGTCTCATCCTATGGAACATAGATTGTGCTTGCTCCATCCATGAGTCCTTAATTCTCATTTCTTGAGAAGCATGCTAAATCTTGTTAACTAAAAATTTGATGAGTTCATAGGTTTTGAGACATACAATTAGTGTTAAAAATGCGCATTTAAATGCATGTTTATCACACACACACATATATATAAGCACATTAAATTACATTATGTGAGTTCACCAATCAAACCTTGTGACTGTTTCTATGCCTCCATGTG
This sequence comes from Mikania micrantha, assembly GCA_009363875.1. NCBI lineage: Eukaryota > Viridiplantae > Streptophyta > Magnoliopsida > Asterales > Asteraceae > Mikania > Mikania micrantha. The sequence continues at coordinate 45,822,616 of CM018683.1, read as the reverse complement.
TTTGGTTCACATGGACCAAACCAAATGCTGTTGGAGTTGTTTATTGTGCGTACTAAACATCAAACCCAATACCCAGGAAACCGAATGGGTTTGTCAAACCAATTGATCTATCAACGTACTGGCAGCTTAGCTACACCAATTAATGATGGTGATTGTGGGGGAATTCTGAAGTTGTTTACTTGCTCCATGTGATATCAACTTATCATCATGCAAACACATAAACAAATTAACAATTGAAAATGATGTTGAATATTTGGAGTTGTAATTTGGTGGATGCTTTTCATCTTGAAGTTTTAAAATAAAAATATAAAAGGGGCGATAAACTCACATTGCGAACTAAGCTTGGTATGGATATATGGATGTTGTCTGGATTCGTATCGTATATTGTGTAACTTCTGGCCCAATCTACCACCAATATTACCCGCTTTGCGCAATCAGAACTCACGGTTTTGCCTTTGTTTGCCCGGGCGAAAACCTCCTAGGAAGGTCACCCATCCCTGGATTGGTGCACCTTGAGGACGCTTTTAGTGGAGTTTTCATGAGCTCCATAGCCATCTAAGCCCAAAACGTGTTGGTAAGATAAGATACGTATCATTACTTATGAGCCAGGAATTGTAACATATGTACAGTAATCATAACTACGGATGATGCTTGTAAGTACATGAATGTAATTATAAGTTCGTTTGTAAATACATTATGTATATTCATGTTTAAATTAGTAAAAATACGCGTCAACGCGAAACCCATCAAACACCAACGCGCGGGAAACCACTTGGGGTATAAAAGCCATGAATCCTTCTCATACCCCCATTTAATTTCAGATTTTCACACAATCTCTCTACATTCCTGTTTTTCTTTCTCTCTCTAAAATTTTAGCATCAAAATCCACAAGTTACCTCATCAAAACCTCACCAAATTAAGCAAATAAGGCTTCTAAATGTTCATCTTGACTAAAGGAAGCTGGAAGTACGAAGGATCTGCCCAAACTCGAGCTCAAACGACTGGAAATTTAGAGAGAAAGTGCGGATTCTTAGGGTTTTCTATAACCCGAAACCTTCCAAGTTCAAACTCGGTTTCAAGACATCAAAACCCATAAGCTAACTTCCATTCACTCTTTGAGACCCTTAGATAACCTTGGTTTAAACGAGTGAAGGCTGGAAAAGGTGTTGCTGGTCGAAACAACTAGTATCGATGAAGAACATCAAGGCCGAATAGTATCTATGGCTCGGGGAAGAGACAGGTTACTTGCCATCGATATTAGTAAATTTGATGGCCTCAAAATGCTGAGGATCCTTCGATATTGTTATCTTTGATGTCATCCCAGTGAAATGGTTTAGGAACCCATCGATACTATTAAGTTCAATGACCATGTTGCTTCACACCAGATAGTATCGATGCTGGGAAGTTCGATGACTCACCGAGAACAACCGAGGGCTTTCGATACTGTTAGTATCGATGCAACCCCTGAATGAGTTCCAACCTTCAACACTAAACTTGGTTAAGAGATCCAAGGGTTATGGAAAGAATAAGGGTTATGGAAAGAATAAGGGTTATGGAAAGAATGTTGGTGTTCATTGATTTTAAGAACGGTTGAACATGTAGTATCGATGCACCCTTGTAGAGGTGTTCATTGATATTATAGTATCCATACTATGTCTTGCTTCTCCTAAAACCTTCGATATTAACTACTTCAACCTATTCCAAGTGTTCCAAACCATTAATGAACCCAAAACAATTATATACCTAGTGCCAAGACAACCCATGAATCCTAGAGGGTCGGGGAGGGTGATATGGGTTTCAATCGGCTTTAGATGATTAACACTTGATTGTCTTATAACTTAAGCTTAGCCTATCTAAAATATAACTTAAATTAATCGTAATGAGGGTCTAAAACATGAAATGATGAATGTTAACACAAAAAACAAATGGTAACCAACCTTGATGAATATGGACAATCTCATGCGTAACAAATGTTATGCATGGCAAGTGCATTTCTAAACTTAAACATATTTTAAAGACTTAATCAGATCCTTTAAAAACTAAAAGAACAATCTAACATGTTCTATTTATTAAGAAAACATGGCTAAGCTTAGGTTGATAAGAGAGTGTTAGGTAACCTAGAACAGTTGAGAAAGTACATAAAAATAACGAACCATCACCAAACTAAGGGAACATGTATTTATAAGTCATAAATCATATCAAATACAACACAGGAATCTGAATACAACCAAAGTACAACAAGTGAGAACGTTGGTTATCAATTATAGTTAAAGTGCACAAATGAACAAGGTGAGAACATAGCCCCTATTTTACCGTTTTACTGTTTTATAACTGTTTAGGGGTGAAACATGTGATCAAATGTTTTCATTATACAATATTATCAAGTAGGTTTTATAAAACTCTTTCACAGTAACAAGTTTTATAAACAATTAAACTTGTAAATTTTGGAATTTCAATGGAACTGTTTTAGTTCAATCTTTGTGTTAAAACAAGGCTTTCAACCATTGTATTCAATAAAGGTATTCAATCATGGTAATCAATTAAGGTATTCAACCATGGTATTCAATCATGAAATCACTGTTCAAACATTTTATATCATTTCGACATTTTAATGGTATAAATTTCATAACATGTAGTCATGGTGTACATCGTTATAAACAAACTTAGATACATCAAGATACATTCATTCATTCTTGATCATAATCTTTTTAACATAAGTACTGGGTGATTACCATAAGGGAAATCGGGACACATTGGGTTACGCCAAGGCTGCAGTTAGCGTTTTAAATTTATTTTAGATACTAACTGCAGATTGGATGATTTACGGCAAATGGATTTGCTGCTAATTAAGTTTACCAACATAGGTCATATTGGCCGCGTTACGTCAACGTGGAGTTGTTGTTGGATAAATTCAACAACATGGGCCATGTTGAATGCTTTGGGTTGACTACCGATCTAACTCCGAATGTAATTTGGGACCTGATCTTAAGTTAGCATATTGCAGTGGACAGTCGTAGACTGACCGCATTCATTCTTCTTACTTAATGTTTGTTTGGTTACAATTATCCATGATGCGTGTAACTATGTTTTATTCATGTGGTTCAAAACTTCATACTTATAATTTCATTTACTAAACCTATTGTTCTCACCAACACTTGTAGTTGACAGTTACTTTTCACGTGTTTCAAGTAATAATTGATAGGACATTTCACAGACAACTAAGGCGACCTAGTGAGATAGCACATGATCAAGAAACAAGCTAGGATGGAATAGAAACTCACTTAATCCTTGTTATTTAATTATTTTGTCTATTCTTATTTTATAAACAATATTTTTTTAGGTCGGTTAAAAGTAATTATTTTGATAGTTAGTTAGAAATCTTGTAATCAAACCATGTTTAACATTATGAAACTTACTGAACATTTTGGTTGTTCTTTTAATGCTTGTGCATGATTCTACCATCGATCGTCACTGTGCCGTGGATTCCGTACGCGGCGCAGGGGGTGATAGGATTGTACATAGCCAAGGTTGTAGAGAACTAGGAAAAACCCAATAATTAATTGCTTGGACTATAACCTAAGCTACCCCATAGGACTAAGTGCTATAGGCTTAAGTATGCTTAAGATCCAGGTAAACTTGAGAATAGCATTAAGTCCACATTAAGCTTGGAGATCTTAAGGACAACATTTTTCTAACACTATTTTTCAAAATCAAGGAAGTTGGATTCGGGATTCTGTAATCTTAAGATCCGAACTAAATTTCTCATTGTGTATTCATCAATGGATTTAAGAGGCAAAGATTTGTATTCTTAGCATCTTTGATCTGAAATTCTCAACATGTTAACATATTTAGAACTTCATGAGTAGGAATCTATGTTGTCATTATACTTGAATTGAGGTTTTCATCGTTGAATCATAATACTCAATATTGTAAGTGTTGAGAGACTGGAAAAAATATTCCAGGACACATGAACATGAAAACTAAGGTCTTGATTTCAAGTGAATCAAGACTATGGTTTTCACAATCATAATCATAGTCATAGATCATGAAACAACCATAAACAATCATGGGTTGGGATCCTAGCTTCAAATACAAATGGCAGCATATCCCTGACATAATGAAGTGGAGGTGGGCTGGAGGCTGGGCTTGACCCTACGTATGCCCTATATATAAACTAACTTCTGTATGACAGGGGGAATTCGGCATGACTATTTGAAGTGAAGATCCGGGATCAACCCGAATCATTATAACATTATACAACCATTGTGTGAATCAACCATATGTGATACGACCATGATTTGAATCGACCATATGAGATACAACCATTGAGTGAATCAACCATATGAGATACAACCATTATGTGAATCAATATGGTGAGAAACAATCCAATAGGATTCAACCTTGTGTACAATCTCTAGGTGTTAATCATATGCATGAGAACATACACAGATCAGGTGGATCACACATACCTTGTATATGTAAACTATAGTTCATTTTAATAATTTTGTTCATAGATGCTAACACAGTTAGACATGAAATCACTACTAGTACATGACTACATAGTATATGCAGGCTTAAGCCTAAATGTACTATTTGTCTGTATCAATCATTGTATGTCATACAACCATAATCTATAGACGAATTGCATACCCATTATTACAATTGAATGATAATATTAGTAGTATGATAATATTACTGACTTTATCTTGTAATTCAATTGTAAACTTCATGTTACTAACACGGTTATGGCTTTCTCTTCGTAGAATGCCTCCTCGACGTAATCCTCACGACGAGGGTTCAACAAGCGGAAACGATGAAGAGATCAACAGGATCGCCCGAGTAATCACCACACACATGTAGGAAGTGATCCCGCGAATGGTAAATGATATCACCAACAACCTGCAGGGAAGTGGTGGTGAATAAACAACAAAAAATTCTAACACCAGTAACACTGCAACTGCTACCTTCACTTTCAAGAAGTTCAATGATGCTAGGCCTCCTAAGTATGCTGGTACAAAAGGAGCTACAAGCTTGCTGCAATGCCTTAAAAGCATTGAGGACATTCATGACTTCACCATGTGTCCTAAACATCTTAAGGTCAAAATGGCCTCAAGCGCTTTTCATAAAGACGCTCTGACTTGCTGGAATTCTGAGAAAAACACCAGAGGCCAAGAAGTTGCTTTGGCCTTACCGTGGGGCGACTTCAAGAAGCTGCTCATGGAGAAATTTTTTCCCTCACCACAAACTAAAGAAGCTAGAGGCCGAGATGTGGAGTCTGACTCAAGGTAGTGGAGAAAATTCAAAATACACAACCCGTTTGCATGAGTTGTGCATTCTTGTATCTCACCTGGTTACTCCTATATCCAGAAAGATAGAGAAGTACATTGAGGGACTGCCACTAGTAATTAGGGGATATGTTATAGGTAGTAGCCCCACCAGTATAGAGGCGGCTATTCATCCGAGTGCAACATTGACCGAGGATTATGTCAAGGCTAGAGTACTTCACCGAAAAGGCTCAAAGGGGGCTAAAACTAAAGAAATCAGTAAGCCTGAGCAACAACAACCTAAGAAGAAACAACAGAAGATGATCAAGAACTATGCAGCCACGACTGTAGCTGTACCAAGACAAGTTGCCCCAATCAATGATGTGCCACAAACTGCTATGGCTAGAAAGCTCTACACTGGCATAGACCCATAATGTCCTAAGTGTCAATATCATCATCTCCCAGCCTTCCATGCCGCCAGTGCACAAAGTATGGAAGGTAGGGGCACTTGGTGGCAATGTGTCGTGCCAAAACTTTTGCTACCACTACAAATGCAAATTTTCCTCCCATTACAGGTGGAAAATCCTGTTACAACTGCGGGGCAGAGGGACATTTCAGAAACTAGTGTCCTCATCTCAACAACAACACAGCTGCTACTGCCACTACTCGTGCCTTTGTCAACGGAGCTACCAAGGCATGTGTGGTGCATGCAATCATAACAGGTACATTTCTCATCAACAACAATTATGTGTCCATATTGTTTAATACTTGTGTAGACAAAAGTTTTGTCTGTGCTACCATTGCATCTTTATTTGATATAGAACCATCGGTGGTTGTGAACTCATGTTAAATGATCATTCGTTCATCGTTGATCTCATCCCAATGACACTCGGAATTTTTGAGGTGGTCATAGGAATGGATTGGTTATCGAAACATAACGTCGAAGTCGTTTGTTTGGAAAAATTAATTCGAATTCCCCTACCGTCCAACAAAACGATGTAGGTATATGGCGAGAAGCCATTCCGTGGGTTGAAAATTGTGTTGTGCATCAAAGCGCAGAAGAACTTAAAGAAGAAATATTGTGCCTTCCTGCACATGTAGTGGAGAAGAAGTCGAAAAAGAAGACGGTTAAAGTCGTACCAGTCATCAGATTCTACCTAGAGGTATTCCCAGAAGACGTGCCAGGACTACCATTGGTCCGACAAGCGGAGTTTCGCATAGATCTCGTCCCTGGAGTGAATCTAGTGGCGAAATCTCCTTACCGATTAGCACCGCGTGAGATGCTATAATTGTTTAGTCAGCTTCAGGAACTTCTGGACAAAGGGTTCATTAGACCGAGCTACTCACCTTGGGGAGCTCTGGTTTGTCTTTGTCAAGAAGAAAGACAGTTCGTTTAGAATGTGCATCGATTATCGTGAGCTGAACAAGTTAACAATCAAGAAAATATATCCTCTACCCAAGATCGATGATCTGTTTAATCAATTACAGGGAGCAACTTGCTTCTATAAGATTGACTTCTGTTCTGGGTATCATCAATTGAAAGTAAATGATGAGGATATACCAAAGATGACGTTTAGGACTTGATATGGGCACTACGAGTACGTGGTCATGCCATTCGAACTGACTAACGCATCGGTAGTGTTCATGGACTTGATGAATCGAGTCTGTAGGCCTTACCTAGATCAGTTCATTATTGTCTTCATTAATGATATACTGATCTATTCTAAGACAGAACAAGAACATGAAAGTCATTTGTGGAAGATATTATAGTTTCTAAGAACAGAACAATTTCTTAGGTTCACGTTGTCAATAGAGATGGAATACATGTAGATCCAACAAAGATAGAAGTCGTCAAGAACTGGAATACCCCATCCACTCCAATAGAGATTCGTTCATTTTTGGGTCTGGCGGGTTACTATATAAGGTTCATCATAAACTTTTCAAAGATTGTCTTGCCACTTATGACATTAACCCTAGTAAAGTCAAGCGTTTATGTGGGAGAAGAAACAAGAAGATACATTTCAACTTCTCAAACAGAAGTTATGCAACTCCCATGTCTTTAGTCTCCCAGAAAGCAGTGATTGTGACAACTAGTACCCGACCGCCCGGCAAGTCCGTACAGTGCGTGTACTTTCTACAGTAACTATGTGTATTTACATGTGTGTAAACAGTGTTTGTAATATCAGAAATCCAAATACAAGAAACCGTTGTACGTATTTTGGTGTAAACATAAATACTGTAAGTACAACGTACATTTGAAACATTAGTTGTGTTTATTAAGTGAAAACTTAATTACAGTTAACACAACAGATCGTGAGAAACAACAGTGTTCAAGTGAATAACAGAAAAAAATCGGTTGCGATCTAATATCCATAGATGACAGAAATCAGATGGCCGACAATTCAATGTGAAAACAATGTGATATCAGGGAGTTTAGTTGAGTCCGACAGTGAGGAAACACAATTCAAACATAAACTGCAGTGTCGTTTCAGAATAACGAATTGACAGTGTGTTTGCGTGGGTGACGATTCACACAAACATATATGTGAGTTTAACGTTCTGAAATGATGACTGGAAAGTAGAAAACAAAAGTCGGAAAGCAAAACCATCGTCGTGTTCGTTCGAATGACGATTTAAACGAATACGCGCGATGGTGACGCGATTCGACGAAACGAAAACGAAACACGACACGAAACGATAATAAATTTAATAAAATAAAATATTTAACATTTTACAATTTTGAAACTCATCAAATAATTAAAATAACATTCTTTATTTACTTAAATTAAATTACACGTAATTTTCCGGTTACGCGACGAAAACGCGAACCGAGCAACCGAAACGAACCCGAACACCACTTAGGGTATAAAAACCCTAAATGAAGAGTTTCTTTCATTTATGATTCAAACTCCCTCTCTCTCTTCAATATTTCCGGCCAAGAAACTCACCACCACCAAACCACCTTCAATCGCTCATAACCTCTTCGTTTCTCAACCGATTTGGGTGATGCTTGCGCCCACGCGAAGCCCTTGATCTCCTCTACACGAAAGTACAACAGATCTGGAGAGATAACCGCTGAAATTTGAGGTATTTGAGCATGAATAATCTGAATATTAGGGTTTTCTATGCTCTCCTTGTTCGACACACACACCTAGCCGGCCGACCATCCCATAGCCGGAAACACACGACCACAAGCCACTATACTACCCTAACCCAGCTCCGAGATCAACACAGCAACAGGTGAGGTCGTGGTGATGGTGAGCTCGTTGTTCGTGAGGTGGTTTAGCCATGGTCGAACCCACCTTGCCGAACCCTGCTGCTGTCATGGCTCACGAACCCTGACACCGAACCATCAACATTTCACACGAACCCTGTGCTGCTGACTTCGACTCGACCACCGAACCCTCAAGGCTGCTGCGAACCTTTGCTGTTCGACCAGCATGCAGCGAACCTTTTGTCATACACCGAACCCTCTGTCGACGTCACGAACCTTCAGTCATTTTCACGAACCTACATCAACAGCCGAACCCATGATAATCCCGGCGAACCTATGGTCGAACATACAGGTGGATGAACCTTGCATGAAACTGCCAAACCTGTTAAACCTCATACTCGCCGAACCTACCTTAAAATGGTTCGTTGATATGCAATTGAGAGCAACACCTTCTCGGCCGAAAGTCATAAGCAGCCCAACTTCGTTCTGTTAAGGCCATTGACAACCAGGGCCCATTAATAGCCCAACATATTCACCTTTGGTCCAACACTAGGATTCCAGCCAACGACTAGCCTCGGCCCACACACACATCTATGGCCCATCTGTTTAAATCTTGGCTCATGAGTGGCTAAACCAACTGAATCGGCCCATGTAGTATTTCGGCCCAATTGAATTGGCCCACCAGCCCACGATAGTTATAAGGCCCAACTACCTAGTCCAAGTTGAGATTTTGGTTAAGTTGGTTAACACATCCATTCGGCCACTTGGTTATTATAATAACTAAACAAATCTCATAAGATTAACTCGAATAGAAATTATTGAATCATGATAAACGTGAATTATCTCATGAAATCTAAAACCCTATGTTTTATAAAATAGTGACATATGGTAACAAAGTTTGCATGAAGTGAAATAGAAAATAAATAAGAGATGTATCAATCTAAATTGTGTGGACTATGAGTAACCAAGATCAATAATAATTAAACAAGGCCGAATGAAGACCAAGAATCGAGACTCTCAAGTGTTAGCCAACATTAGGGCTAACACATACACAAGCGCAAAACACATTAATTGACACTTATAAGTACATACAACTTGTGAACAATACAGGATCGTGAAACCAACTCAAGTACAAACAAGAGCGCGTATCTTCATTCTTTTTTAATTAAGTCAACCCTACAACAACAAGGTGAGTTCATATTCCCCTTTTCTTTAATCTTTACTGATTTTAAACTCTCAGGGCTGAGAAACATGCTTTACTTTTATTTACTTAAAAGTTTTGCTTACTTATTGTTAATACTTTGATTAAATGATATTAAATTGTTTATTATCATATATCATTGTATGTTTGCTTGTATGATTGCATGATGACAGGGAAAATAAGATGATTATGATATTATAATATCATAATTCATCAATACAATAGAATAACATAGTTGTATGATTATCTCTTACAACACTTAGTTATTCTTACAAGAATTAACATAGAAACAATTACAAGGATCAAGATGACAAGAACAAGACATAAGAATGATATAAAGATAACACATCTTTATTACATCATTCGATACAAGAATTAAGTAAGTGTATTAAGACTAGTTCTTATAACACTTAGCTTTTCAATTCAATACATGTTACAAGAGAACAAGGAACAAAGAATGATAATCATGATAATGTAACTTCATGATAACAACATCATTCACTCAAACGATTAACATAATGTAATTAGACAAGTTCTTATTTAACTTTGTTAATATCACTGAGAACATATGATAATGAGAACAAGAATACAAGTGAATACAATTACAATTAGTTACTATTGACCTGTTGCATTTATATCATTTCAATCATGTGCAAAATTGTACAAGTAGATCATGTAAGCCCCTTTAATTCGCTGACCAGTTAGTTTGACGTGACTAAACCGACGATAGCATAGTGGTACCATAGGTTTGACAAACCTCTAGCTTGTAGGGCTAGTATGTTGATCGTATTGATTTATTGGCCGGTAACGTATGACCGGTGACAGGGTGACCTCAAGTCAGGTTCTGGTAAGCGACACATGGTGATATTAATCTGCAGTGATAAGTAATTAATCAAGCGGAAAAGCTATTGACTAGTAGGTTGAGAAAGTGATCTGCTCTCATGTTACACTACTAGTAATAGATTTCTTTGAGGACACTAGACATACAAAGTGGTAGGGGTTAATCGGATGCATTGAAATCTGATTACGTGAGGATTTCAATGGATTCCTTTTAGGCTCTATGCACTATGGTTCAAGAACAAGTTGCAAGCGGTTAACTAACACTCTTAATATTTAAAAGTGTAACAACAGTTAACCCCCCCCCCCCCAATATAGAATAATACGAGGAACAGAGTACATTAATCTAAACCCCTTAATACATGGAGGGTTTATCAATACTTCGGTTTGATAACTAAGCTCCTCACACTATATTATTCTATAATTGATACAACAGACGAATACATATCAAACACGTTGAACAAACGGGAAATGGATATTTTTAGTTGTATCGCAAGTGGTGTGGAACTTGACTGAGTATGTGGTGGGATAGCATCTGGGCTTGACCCTTTCGTGATTCCCTATATATAAGCATACTTAATCAGGTGATACACTACTTGTACATATAACTAAGGAGAGGCCATTGGGTGGAACAGGTGAATCAAGTATTACAAGTAACAAGTATGACATTGTGGATGTGTGTATGATCAATTCAATGATTTCAATTACTAAACTTATGAACTCACCAACCTAGTGTTGACTTTGTTTAAATGCATGTTTTTCTCAGGTGACGGACAGGTGTAGATACATATATGCAAGTACTAAGCTAGAGGACTTTTAGAAGACCTAGCTTACTTTTGATTGCATATTTTGGGATGACAAAACAGCGAATCACTTTTGTATATCTTGTACAGATACAAGATATAAACTCATTGATTCTCTTTGATTAGATTTACTTAGTTAAATTATGATGTACAATGTAATTTAACTTTGTAATTCTATTTCATGTCATGTTAGCATTTCTCATTTATATCTCATGTGCTATGTAAACAATCTGATCATTTGATTATCACTCAAAGATATCGCGCCCCGGGAACCTTCCGCCCGACGGGAAAACACGATCCGTTCCCGCTGGCCTGGGGTGTGACAGATTGGTATCAGAGCCATGGTTATAGAGAAATATAGGTCATATTACTTAAACGGTTTGGCCTAGACTATAACCTAGGGACCCTCATGTAGAGATCATATGACTTAGGATTCTATTTGCATATGTCTTCTTCTTCTGATCACTACACTAACTGATTTTCTTTCGGTTATGATCAGAATGCCGCTGAGAAGACAACCACCTCTATTACCGCTAACTCAAGGTTCAACTCCACACTCATCTACACCTTCACCATCTGACTCTCCTACACAACCTCCTCCACCTCCGCCACCACCGGTCTTTCAGTTGGATCCTGCTACTGTGGCATTGGCCACTCTTTTGACTAGCCAGCTGAGGGATGTGATTCCAGAGATGATGAACCGCATCAACAGTAACAACAGCAACAACGCTGCCAACTCAACGGGAGAAGGCAGTGGTAACGCCAGGCAATAACAGGACTATGCCTACAAGAACTTTGTAGGTTGCAAGCCACCCAGTTTCAGTGGCGGTGAAGGAGCTGTAGGATTTATTCAGTGGCTCGAGAAGATGGAAACTACTTTAAATATCAGTGGCTGCCCCAAACAGAGTAAGGTCAAATATGCTGCAGGATCATTCCACAAGAGTTCGTTAACTTGGTGGAACGCTCAGGTTTCAATCAGAGGCCGTGATGAGGCCCAGGCTATGCCTTGGAATGACTTCAAGGCGATGTTGAGGGCAGAGTTTTGCCCAAGAAACGAACTGAAAAAGGTAGAATCTGAACTGCTCAACCTGGAGATGATCGGTGGTGGGCATCTGGCCTACACCACTCGATTTCATGAGTTAGCCACCTTGGCACCTGACGTGGTGCCAACACTGGAGAAGCGGATAGAGTGGTACATTGGTGGATTACCGCCCAGTATCCGAGGGCATGTGATTTCTGCTCACCCTACTACCATGGAGTTAGCTGTTACACTGTCACCATCCCTGACATATATGATGGTTGCTTCTGGTCATTTCAAGAAAGAGGCTGACTCAGCCAAAGCTGGAACTTCAAGAAAGTCGGACAAGAGGCCAGCTAAGAGACAAAAAGTGGCAAGAAACTTTGCTGCCACTACTCAAGCTCCAATGCTAAACCAGCCACCACCACTGCAAGTCCGAAAGCCCTACACTAGCACTGCACCTTTGTGCAACACTTGCCAGTATCATCACGCGCCAAACACTCAGTGCATGCAATGCACAAACTGTGGGAAGTTTGGCCACTGGGCAAACCGCTGTAGGAGCACGGGAGCTCCGAACAGGAACAACAATGCAGCTATTGCTGCTGCTGCTGCAGATCCTAGGTCTTGCTACGACTGTGGCGAGCCTGGACACTTCTCTCGGGATTGTCCCAAGAGAAACCAACAAAGGGCTCAAGCACCAAGAGGACGAGCTTTTCAGATAGGAGCTGTTGCCGCTCAACAGGACCCGAATGTTATTACGGGTACATTTCTCTTATCTGACTTCTATGCATCCATATTATTTGACACTGGTGCGGATCAGAGTTTCATCTCATCCGATTTTGCATGCCATCTTAATTATGATAAGGAATTGTTAGACTCCCCTTACACTATTGAGATAGCAAATGGCAAACAGATCACTGTAGACACTATATTTAGGAATTGCCCACTAACACTTGGAGATCACACATTTTCCATCGACTTGATACCGATGGAGTTGGGCAGTTTCGACATCATCATCGGAATCGATTGGCTATCTCTTAACCGAGTTAAGTTCATCTGTTTCGATAAACTACTACGCATTCCAATGGAGAACGATGAGGTCTTGGAGATTCGTGGAGACCAAGCGAAACGCAGTGTCAAGATAATATCGTACATGAAGGCTCGCAAGTATTTACGGAAACAATTCGTTGCGTTTCTAGCTCACGTGATTCAGAAAGACAAGAAGGCGATCAAGATTCAAGATGTACCAGTTATGAGAGACTTTGCAGATGTGTTTCCGGATGACTTACCGGGACTGCCACCCGATAGATCAGTGCAGTTTCGAATTGATTTGATTCCGGGAGCAACTCCTGTAGCTAAGTCTCCTTATAGACTTGCACCATCTGAAATGTAGGAGTTGTCCAATCAGTTACAAGAGCTACTCGATAAAGGATTCATCCGACCAAGCTTTTCCCCGTGGGGAGCTCCGGTTCTTTTTGTTAAAAAGAAGGATGGAACTTTCAGGATGTGCATTGATTATAGAGAGCTCAACAAACTTACCATCAAGAATCGGTACCCGTTACCGAGGATTGATGATTTGTTTGACCAGTTACAGGGAGCACAATACTTTTCAAAGATAGATCTGAGATCAGGCTATCATCAGCTCCGGATTCAAGAAGAAGACATACCCAAGACGGCTTTTCGTACCCGATATGGTCACTACGAATTCATGGTGATGCCATTCGGATTGACGAACGCACCGGCTGTGTTCATGGATTTGATGAACCGGGTGTGCAAGCCATACCTAGATCAGTTTGTTATCGTCTTCATTGATGATATACTAATTTATTCGAAGAACGAGAAGGAACATGAGCAACACCTTAAGACAATTTTGGAGCTTCTGAAAGAAGAACGACTCTATGCCAAATTATCCAAATGTGAATTCTGGCTAAGGGAAGTTCAGTTCTTGGGTCACGTGATAAACAGTAATGGTATTCACGTGGATCCTGACAAGATTGAGGCAATCAAGAACTGGGATGTGCCTACAACCCCAACAGAGATCAGATCATTTTTGGGATTGGCAGGCTATTACAGGAGATTCATTTCGAATTTCTCTAATATAGCCTTGCCTCTCACTAAGCTCACACAGAAGTCTGAACCTTTTGTGTGGACTCAGAAACAAGAAGAGGCATTCCAGACACTGAAACAAAGATTGTGCAATGCTCCAATCTTAACACTCCCAGAAGGCAATGATGACTTTGTAGTTTACTGTGATGCTTCCCATCAGGGACTCGGATGTGTTTTGATGCAACGAGACAAAGTCATTGCTTATGCCTCACAACAGCTGAAGATACACGAGAAGAATTACACGACACACGATCTCGAACTGGGAGCCGTTGTTTTCGCATTAAAGATTTGGAGACATTACCTTTACGGTACCAAATGCACTATCTTCACAGATCACAAGAGTCTACAGCACATATTTGATCAGAAGGAGTTTAACATGAGACAGAGACGTTGGGTTGAGCTCCTGAACGATTACGATTGTGTGATCAAATACCATCCGGGCAAAGCAAATGTTGTTGCAGATGCTTTGAGCCGGAAGGAAAGAGTCAAACCCTTACGCGTTCGCGCAATGGGAATGACTGTGCATGTCACACCCCCAATTTCCAACTAACGGAATCATACCGTTTGGGAACATGACAAACCAGGATCTCAGATCATTAGACATAGCGAAGACCTCTATATGAATTTTCAAAACATACTTTGGTCTTTAAACATAACATCAGAGTTTACAAAAGTTGCGGAAGCGTTTAAAACCAATAACAGTTGTAAAGTAAACATTACAAAACAAAATACTTAAATGTTCAAATTCAAATATTCAAAATGTTTAAAATGCATGAGACTCTATCTCCTAGTCCATGCCAGCTTTAACGCGCGCCTTAGCGTCCTGAGAAAACATGTAATTCAAGTCAACACAAAGGTTGGTGCATAACACAGGTTTTAAGCATTCACAATGTTCAAAACAACAGTTTGAATAACAAGATTGTAGATAACATAATCACACATGCACAGTCATGATAGCTAGTCATATAAACTATTTACATACGTGTTCGACACCGAAACTGACGGATTGCCATGCTATAGCATGTTTTCGCCTTGCCAATATTGTCTATCACAACAATAGTAAAATTGTGTTTGGTCAGTCAAACACCTGCGTAGATCCCATCTACCAGGTGAGGTTTGTCAAACCTAATAGATCTATTTCCAACTACCACGCTTTGCATTACAGCAAACTAAACGGTTTGAGGTGTGTAAGGACTTTCAAGTTGATATCTTGTCACATAATGTAAACAGCTAACTCATGCAAGTGATATGTATCTAAAAATAGTTTGTTGCACATGTTTTCTCCCCCAAAACAGTTTAAAATAAGAAAGGGGTCGTGTACGCACCTTTGATAATTGCAGAATGATCAAATACGTGTGAACTTGCGTAGAAATCCTCTACGAAGAATCTGTGGTTTAAACAATAACCTAAAGTTATTCGGAATGTCGTTTTGTGCTTGACATCACATACGTGTCAACACACGTATGTTAAAATGTTAAGAATGTGTATACGTATATACGCGTGACTTAGAAATCGTTTAAATAAATCACATCATTATTTATTTAAACCAACGTAATTATACGCGATTTCGTTTTCGAATTAAAATATGAATTTTATTATCCTAATACGTTCGTATTCTCGTTACGGTTCCAACGCAACTTGAACGAGTCAAAACGGAGTTCGTATGTGAAAGATATATCAAAAATACCAAAAATGGTATTTTTTTTGAAAAACCCGGCCATCCCATGGCTCGAACCCGCGACCCTTCACACGCAACACACACACTCTACCATCTCGCCCGCTAAGGTATCGCGACATGATTCCAGAATTAATTGTTTTAACTCCTAACAGATCAGTTCCCCTTTGACATTCTATAGCCGAAGCAACCATTCCAAATTGAACCTCAATACTCATGATTTCGATCTTTAACCTTAGGGCTTCTGTTATAATCACTTAATCGAATCCTTAGATGATCTTAATTCTAACAATTAACTATTGAAACTCAATTAATCGACTATAAACCGGTTCGAACTCAAGTTCCCTAATTCCCACATTAAATCAGTCGAATTGATAATAAAAAGATTTCTGATTCAAATGAATTTCATTAAGATTGATATTTCGAAACCTTCTGATAGTTTTAATTGAATTATAGAACACATTTGAATCGAACCCCCACTTCGACATTGTTCTATAACCCTAGAAATCGAATCATTGCTAAATCGTTATAGAATCATGAAATTAACTTAAACTAAACTTACATCGGAGTCTTCTGAAGCTAGGGATGTAATTCAATTTCATTTTCCAATTCGTTTGCTATGAAATCCCCAAAACATTTTATCATTAAGAACCCTAGAATTGAAATCATTCAATTCGTGCTTATATCATGAAATTGACACATGGATTAGTTTAGCCGAAGCATTCTGAAACTAGTGGTGATGTTTAATTAGATTTAAGAATCCATCTAAATCAAAACCCCAAAACCGTATTTATATGAACCCTAGTTATTAGTTTTTCTACAATTCGATGTTAACAGCCTCAATTGACTTAGGATCAACCTTATTCGACTCCTTTAGATGTAGTAGATGTCGAGAATTACCTGTTTTGACTCCCGATTGATGTAGTTCCCCTTGAGGATGATATTCGGCCTAGGTCTCAATCCAATTTCTTCTTCCAACGCTTCTGGAATCACTTTGTTGTGGGTAAAACTCTCTAAAGAAGCCGATTAGTGTTTAGGAGTTCTCAATTGTGAGAATTGTAATCGAATTGTGAGAAATCTAAAGGTAAGGACGACGATTTCAACCTTTTGCTATCATTCCAGTTTAATTCGATCAATAATTGTAACCATAACGTCTGATAACTGATAATAATCATCAATACTATGATTAGGAGTAATCAATTTCGGTTACACTTAAGTTTAATGTGGAAATTCGAATTCCATAAGCCATTTAGTCGAATTTGACTTATAAAAGTCAAAATTGACATTAAAAATCACTTGCAAGTTTAATCTTCAACAACTTAATACTTAGGAATTGATTTTTCTTAATTCCTAACTCCTATAGGTTATTCTGGATCGACAACATATCATTTCAATTAACAAAGTTGAGCCTAAAATCCCTAATTGTTACTAATTGAATTACTTAGAATATTGTTGGGCTAATTTAATCCTTTTGGGCTTCTTCAATACAATTGGGCCTCACCAGGCCTTCCTTGGGCCTACTTTGGCCTTCATTGGCCTTACTGGGCCTTATTGGGCCTTGCATTTATAATTGGGCTTCCTAGATCTCAATGGGCCTACCTTGGGCCTTCTTTGGCCTTAGTGGGCCTATCTGGGCTTCAGTGAGCCTTCATAGACTTCCTTGGGCCTAATTTATCCTGTTGGGCCTGTGATCTCACTCTCTTCAGTTAACAAAGTTAATCCGAAAAGTCGGATTGTCACAGTGCAAACAAGTTTGAGAGATCGCATTCTACAAGCACAACAAGAGGCAGTGGCAAGAGACAATCTGAAACGCGAGCTCGATTGTGGAGCCGAGAAACATTTCAAAACAAAACAGGACGGAGTTATCTATTATCTGGATCGTGTTTGGATTCCAGCAGTAGATGAACTCCGGACACTCATACTTGACGAGGCACACAAGACACGTTACTCAATTCATCCCGGTGCCGATAAGATGTACCAAGATCTTAGGTCATTTTATTGGTGGCCGGGTATGAAGAAAGACATTACCACTTATGTTGGTAAATGTATTACATGTGCCAAGGTCAAAGCAGAACATCAGAAACCTTCGGGTTTGCTGGAACAACCGGAGATACCACAATGGAAGTGGGAGCAAATAGCTATGGATTTCATTACCAAGCTGCCCCGTACTTCCAGCGGATATGATTCTATTTGGGTCATCATTGATCGATTGACCAAGTCCGCACATTTCTTGCCGATCAGAGAGACATACAAGATGGAGAAACTAGCGAGGCTATACATTGACAAAATAGTAATGAGGCACGGTGTGCCATTGTCTATTATTTCCGACCGGGACAGTCGATTTACTTCGCGGTTCTGGCAATCATTGCAACAATCCTTAGGGACAAGTGTTAACTTGAGCACCGCTTATCATCCACAAACGGATGGACAAAGCGAGCGCACCATTCAAACCCTAGAGGATATGTTGAGAACATGCATCCTAGATTTCGGTGGAAGTTGGGACACACACTTACCACTCATTGAGTTCTCCTACAACAATAGCTATCACAGCAGCATTGGATGTGCTCCTTTTGAAGCACTCTATGGTAGAAAATGTCGGTCTCCAATTTGTTGGACCGAGGTGGGAGACAACAGAATAACTGGGCCTGAACTGATTCAGGAAACTACTGATAAGATTGCCCAGATACAACAACGATTACAAGCAACACGTAGCCGCCAAAAAGAGTTGCGCAGACAAACGGCGCGAGCCTTTGGAATTTGATGTGGGTGACCGAGTCATGTTAAAAGTGTCCCCATGGAAAGGCGTAGTTCGTTTTAGGGCTAAAGGCAAACTAGCACCTAGGCATGTCGGACCGTTTGAGATTACTCAAAGCATAGGACCTGTGGCATACAGACTCAAACTCCCTGATGAACTCAGCGGAGTACACGATGTGTTTCATGTATCAAATCTCAAGAGGTGTTTAGCAGACGAGTCATTGATCATACCATTGGAAGAAATACAAGTTGATGACCAACTACATTTCATTGAGGAACCTGTAGAGATTATGGAACATGAAGTTAAGAAACTGAAACGTAGCCGTATCTCTATTGTAAAGGTTCGATGGAACTCCAAGCGTGGACCAGAATTTACTTGGGAGCGCGAGAACAACATGAAAGCAAAGTATCCCCACCTGTTCGAGAAGTAAAGCCCGACCTTTATGCTTAAATTTCGGGACGAAATTTCTTTAACAAGGGGAGACTGTGACAACTAGTACCTGACCGCCCGGTAAGTCCGTACGGTGCGTGTACTTTCTACAGTAACTATGTGTATTTACATGTGTGTAAACAGTGTTTGTAATATCAGAAATCCAAATACAAGAAACCGTTGTACGTATTTTTGTGTAAACATAAATACTGTAAGTACAACGTACATTTGAAACATTAGTTGTGTTTATTAAGTGAAAACTTAATTACAGTTAACACAACAGATCGTGAGAAACAACAGAGTTCAAGTGAATAACATAAACAAATCGGTTGCGATCTAATATCCATAGATGACAGGAATCAGATGGCCGACAATTCAATGTGAAAACAATGTGATATCAGGGTGTTTAGTTGAGTCCAACAGTGAGGAAACACAATTCAAACATAAACTGCAGTGTCGTTTCAGAATAACGAACTGACAGTGTGTTTGCGTGGGTGACGATTCACACAAACATATCTGTGAGTTTAACGTTCTGAAATGATGACTGGAAAGTAGAAAACAAAAGTCAGAAAGCAAAACCATCGTCGTGTTCGGTCGAATGACGATTCGAACGAATACGCGCGATGGTGACGCGATTCGACGAAACGAAAACGAAACACGACACGAAACGATAATAAATTTAATAAAATAAAATATTTAACATTTTACAATTTTGAAACTCATCAAATAATTAAAATAACATTCTTTATTTACTTAAATTAAATTACGCGTAATTTTCCGGTTACACGACGAAAACGCGAACCGAGCAACCGAAACGAACCCGAACACCACTTAGGGTATAAAAACCCTAAATGAAGAGTTTCTTTCATTTATGATTCAAACTCCCTCTCTCTCTTCAATATTTCCGGCCAAGAAACTCACCACCACCAAACCACCTTCAATCGCTCATAACTTCTTCGTTTCTCAACCGATTTGGGTGATTCTTCGCCCACGCGAAGCCCTTGATCTCCTCTACACGAAAGTACAATAGATCTGGAGAGATAACCGCTGAAATTTGAGGTATTTGAGCATGAATAATCTGAATATTAGGGTTTTCTATGCTCTCCTTGTTCGACACACACACCTAGCCGGCCGACCATCCCATAGCCGGAAACACACGATCACAAGCCACTATACTACCCTAACCCAGCTCCGAGATCAACACAGCAACAGGTGAGGTCGTGGTGATGGTGAGCTCGTTGTTTGTGAGGTGGTTTAGCCATGGTCGAACCCACCTTGCCGAACCCTGCTGCTGTCATGGCTCACGAACCCTGACACCGAACCATCAACATTTCACACGAACCCTGTGCTGCTGACTTCGACTCGACCACCGAACCCTCAAGGCTGCTGCGAACCTTTGTTGTTCGACCAGCATGCAGCGAACCTTTTGTCATACACCGAACCCTCTGTCGACGTCACGAACCTTCAGTCATTTTCACGAACCTACATCAACAGCCGAACCCATGATAATCCCGGCGAACCTATGGTCGAACATACAGGTGGACGAACCTTGCATGAAACTGCCGAACCTGTTAAACCTCATACTCGCCGAACCTACCTTAAAATGGTTCGCTGATATGGAATTGAGAGCAACACCTTCTCGGCCGAAAGTCATAAGCAGCCCAACTTCGTTCTGTTAAGGCCCAATATTGACAACCAGGGCCCATTAACAGCCCAACACATTCACCTTTGGTCCAACACTAGGATTCCAGCCAACGACTAGCCTCGGCCCACACACACATCTATGGCCCATCTGTTTAAATCTTGGCTCATGAGTGGCTAAACCAACTGAATCGGCCCATGTAGTATTTCGGCCCAATTGAATTGGCCCACCAGCCCACAATAGTTATATGGCCCAACTACCTAGTCCAAGTTGAGATTTTGGTTAAGTTGGTTAACACATCCATTCGGCCACTTGGTTATTATAATAACTAAACAAATCTCATAAGATTAACTCAAACAGAAATTATTGAATCATGATAAACGTGAATTATCTCATGAAATCTAAAACCCTATGTTTTATAAAATAGTGACATATGGTAACAAAGTTTGCATGAAGTAAAATAGAAAATAAATAAGAGATGTATCAATCTAAATTGTGTGGACTATGAGTAACCAAGATCAATAATAATTAAACAAGGCCGAATGAAGACCAAGAATCGAGACTCTCAAGTGTTAGCCAACATTAGGGCTAACACATACACAAGCACAAAACACATTAATTGACACTTTTAAGTACATACAACTTGTGAACAATACAGGATCGTGAAACCAACTCAAGTACAAACAAGAGCGCGTATCTTCATTCTTTTTAAGTTAAGTCAACCCTACAACAACAAGGTGAGTTCATATGCCCCTTTTCTTTAATCTTTACTGATTTTAAACTCTCGGGGCTGAGAAACATGCTTTACTTTTATTTACTTAAAAGTTTTGCTTACTTATTGTTAATACTTTGATTAAATGATATTAAATTGTTTATTATCATATATCATTGTATGTTTGCTTGTATGATTGCATGATGACAGGGAAAATAAGATGATTATGATATTATAATATCATAACTCATCAATACAATAGAATAACATAGTTGTATGATTATCTCTTACAACACTTAGTTATTCTTACAAGAATTAACATAGAAACAATTACAAGGATCAAGATGACAAGAACAAGACATAAGAATGATATAAAGATAACACATCTTTATTACATCATTCGATACAAGAATTAAGTAAGTGTATTAAGACTAGTTCTTATAACACTTAGCTTTTCAATTCAATACATATTACAAGAGAACAAGGAACAAAGAATGATAATCATGATAATGTAACTTCATAATAACAACATCATTCACTCAAACGATTAACATAATGTAATAAGACAAGTTCTTATTTAACTTTGTTAATATCACTGAGAACATATGACAATGAGAACAAGAATACAAGTGAATACAATTACAATTAGTTACTATTGACCTGTTGCATTTATATCATTTCAATCATGTGCCAAATTGTACAAGTAGATCATGTAAGCCCCTTTAATTCACTGACCAGTTAGTTTGACGTGACTAAACCGACGATAGCATAGTGGTACCATAGGTTTGACAAACCTCTAGCTTGTAGGGCTAGTATGTTGATCGTATTGATTCATTGGCCGGTAACGTATGACCGGTGACAGGGCGACCTCAAGTCAGGTTCTGGTAAGCGACACATGGTGATATTAATCTGCAGTGATAAGTAATTAATCAAGCGGAAATCCTATTGACTAGTAGGTTGAGAAAGTGATCTGCTCTCATGTTACACTACTAGTAATAGATTTCGTTGAGGACACTAGACATACAAAGTGGTAGGGGTAAATCGGATGCATTGAAATCTGATTACGTGAGGATTTCAATGGATTCCTTTTAGGCTCTATGCACTATGGTTCAAGAACAAGTTGCAAGCGGTTAACTAACACTCTTAATATTTAAAAGTGTAACAACAGTTAACCCCCCCCCCGGCAATATAGAATAATACGAGGAACAGAGTACATTAATCTAAACCCCTTAATACATGGAGGGTTTATCAATACTTCGGTTTGATAACTAAGCCCCTCACACTATATTATTCTATAATTGATACAACAGACGAATACATATCAAACACGTTGAACAAACGGGAAATGGATATTTTTAGTTGTATCGCAAGTGGTGTGGAACTTGACTGAGTATGTGGTGGGATAGCGTCTGGGCTTGACCCTTTCATGATTCCCTATATATAAGCATACTTAATTAGGTGATACACTACTTTTACATATAACTAAGGAGAGGCCATTGGGTGGAACAGGTGAATCAAGTATTACAAGTAACAAGTATGACTTTGTGGATGTGTGTATGATCAATTCAATGATTTCAATTACTAAACTTATGAACTCACCAACCTAGTGTTGACTTTGTTTAAATGCATGTTTTTCTCAGGTGACGGACAGGTGTAGATACATATATGCAAGTACTAAGCTAGAAGACTTTTAGAAGACCTAGCGTACTTTTGATTGCATACTTTTGGGATGACAAAACAGCGAATCACTTTTGTATATCTTGTACAGATACAAGATATAAACTCATTGATTCTCTTTGATTAGATTTACTTAGTTAAATTATGATGTACAATGTAATTTAACTTTGTAATTCTATTTCATGTCATGTTAGCATTTCTCATTTATATCTCATGTGCTATGTAAACAATCTGATCATTTGATTATTACTCAAAGATATCGCGCCCCGGGAACCTTCCGCCTGACGGGAAAACACGATCCGTTCCCGCCGGCCTGGGGTGTGACAGTGATGATTTCATTGTCTACTATGTTGCTTCAAACCTTGGTCTCGGTTGTGTACTTATGCAACGGGACAAGGTCATTGTGTATGCTTCAAGAAAACTTAAGGTTCATGAGAAGAACTACATTACTCATGACCTTGAGTTAGGGGTTGTTGTCTTTGCATATACGGTACCAAATATGTCATATACGCAAACCACAAGAGCCTACAACACATTCTTAATCAGAAAGAGCTCAACATGAGACATAGGCGTTGGGTTGAGCTGCTAACTGATTACGACAGTGAGATTCTCTACCATCTGGGTAAAGCCAATGTGGTGGCGGATGCTCTTAGATGCAACGAACCTATCAAGTTGATACATGTTAGAGCTATGGAGATCAACACAAACCAAACCTGAAGGATTTGATTCGTATTGCACAACATTAGGTGGTGATCAACAACCAACTAAAAACGGAGTTACATTGCGGGGTTGAAGGTAAACTAGAACCTCGATCAGATGGGGTACTCTACTTCAATGGCTGCATGTGGATTCCAAAATCAGAGGAATTGTGCAATCTTATTTTTGATGAGGCTCATAAGTCGCGATATTCAGTTCATCAAGGAGCCGACAAGATGTATCAGGAATCGAGAATATCTTATTGATGGCCCGGGATGAAAAAGGACATAGCTCTATATGTAGGGAAATGTCTAACGTGCTTAATAGTCAAAGATGAACATCAAAAACCCTCGGTTCTTCTGCAGCAACCTGAAATTCATCAATGGAAATGGGAACAAATTTCCATGTATTTCATAACTAAGTTGCTGAGAACACCGCGAGGTTACAATTCAGTTTGGGTGATAGTCGACCGACTCACCAAATCTGCTCATTTTCTCCCGATCGGAGAGGATTACAAAATGGAGAAATTGTCCACATTATACACATTAATGAGATCATTGCATGTCATGGTACACCAACGTCAATCATTTCTGATCGTGATAGTCATTTCACTTCTCACTTTTGGCAATCAATGCAAAAGGCTTTGGGAACCCATGTTAACCTTAGCACGATGTATCATCTTCAAACCGACATTCAAAGCGAAAGGACTATCCAGACACTCGAGGACTATCCAGACACTCGAGGACATGCTTCATTCTTATGTGATTGATTTTGGAGGAAGTTGGGACACTCGTTTAGTTTTCGTATGACAATAGCTACCACACGAGCATTCAATGTGCACCATTCGAAGCTCTATATGGTAGGAAGTGCCGATCACCGTTCTACTGGATAAAGGTGGTGACTCAAAGGTCGTAGGGCCTGAACTCATTCAGGAAACAACCGATAAGATTTCAATCATTCAATCAAGGCTTAAGACCGCAAGAGCTCGGCAAAAGAGTTATGCTAATTCGGGAGACCGCTTGTGTTTCAAGTCGGTTACCGAGTCTTACTCACAGTTTCTCCCTGGAAAGGTGTTTTCCGATTCGGGAAGAAAGGGAAACGTGCACCTAGGTACGTTGGACCTTTTGAAATCCTGGAAAGGATTGGCCCTGTAGCATACAAACTTAAACTTCTAGTCGATCTAAGCAACGTTTACAACATATTTCATGTGTCAAATCTTAAGAAGTGCTTGGCTGATCACGATGTCAAAATTCCATTGGATGACATCCAAATTCAGAACAACATGTAGTTCGTTGAACGTCTAGTCAAGATCATGGATCATGGAGTCAAGAAACTTAAACGTAGCCGGATTCCAATTGTAAAAGTACGATGGTAAGGCAAAGGTGGTGCCCAGTTCACATGGGAATGTGAAGAAAAGATGAAGCTAATGTACCTTCATCTTTTTGCAGTATCTACGACTAGTTAATTTTGGGACGAAATTCCCTTAACAAGAGAAGACTGTTACATTTGTACTGTAATCAACAGTACGAACGATGCTTGTAAGTACAGGAATATAATTATAAGTTTGTTTGTAAATACATTATGTATATTCATGTTTAAACAAGTAAAACAACTTGCGCACACTACAGCTAAGACACAGGATTTCCCTCAGGAACGAGGAAATCTGATGTCTGACATCATAAATTCATAAGTCATGCCATCCTAAACAAACAAATGATGGAACACCAACGATGTGAGGAAACAAATTCAAAAAAATAAATGAAAACATTATGGAATATTAAATCAACAGTGTGTTCGTGGGAATAACGATTCGCCTGAAAATATCTGTGGGTTTAATATTTTAAATGATATCTGATAATTAGAAAACCAAAACAGAAAGTAAAACAAACGTCGTGTTCGTACATGTGACCATTTGTACGAATACGCGCGAAAGGTCTACGTTCTGACGAAACAAATAAAATAAACAATTTAAAAAATAAATTGATAATAATATTTACACTAAATTCGTAAATATTTGCGTCAATGCAAAACCAATCAAACACGAACGCGCGGAAAACCACTTGGGGTATAAAAGCCTTGAATCCTTCTCCTACCCCTAATTTAATTTTACATTTTCACACTCTTTCTCTGTCTACATTCCCGTTTTTCTTTCTCTCTAGAATTTCACCATCAAAATCCACAAGCTACCTCATCAAAACCTCACCAAATCAAGCAAATAAGGTGTCTAAACTTTCATCTCGACAAAAGGAAGCTGAAAGTACGAAGGATCTGCCCGAACTCGAGCTGAAACGACTGGAAATTTAGAGAGAAGGAGCGGATTTTTAGGGTTTTCTATAACCCGAAACCTTCCAAGTTCAAAATCGGTTTTGAGCCATCAAACCCATAATCTAACTTCCATTCACCCTTGGAGACCTTTCGATAACCTTGGTTTAAACGAATGAAGGCTGGAAAAGGTGCAGCTGGTCGAAACAACTAGTACCTATGAAGAACATCAAGGCCGAATAGTATCGACGGCTTGGGGAAGACACCAGCCATTTGCCATCGATATTAGTAAGTTCGATGGCCTCAAAATGCTGAGGATCCTTCGATACTGTTATCTATGATGTCATCCAAGAGAGATCGTTCAGGAACCCATCGATACTATTAAGTTCGATGGCCCTGGTGATTCACACAAGATAGTATTGATGCAGGGAAGTTCGATGGCCATGTATGTTTTAACTGAGTAGATAATAATCACCGAGCTATTGCTAAGGGGGAGTATGTAAGTGCTTGGATTTATCAACAACTTTCGATGATTACTAAAGACATTGTTTTTTTAGTTTGGAGCATGTACTTGAGTTGTATTTTGTATTTTTCACTGGATTTCTAGTATTGGCTAGGTATAGATTATCGATACTATTAGTATCGACATGTGTGTTGTCAATACATATGGTATCGGTATGATTAGTTGTCGATATTATTAGTATCGATACTACTAAACTTGTAAACCTATAAATAGGTTTATTTAGGTTTTGGAATATAGTTCTTCATTCACAACATTAAGATTTTATTTGAATCTAGAGAGAGAAACTTTGTATAGAGACTTTGCATTTCAGTCTTCTTATTAAAAGTTTTGTAATTAGATCTTCATTCAATGAGAATACAAATTCTTACATTGTCATCTTCAATCTTTCACACAAACATCGACACGTTTACGGATTCCGCACGTTTACGAGTCGAGTGATCTCGGTTTAATCCAATTCAAACAGACTTACGACGTTGATAGCAAAGGCACGGAAAATTGCGCCTTAAGTGTTGTTGTTGAGCCTAGAACATTTTTTCCTCAAGTGACCAAACGCTCCAAACTCGTAACAAGCTCTTTCGATTGGCTTTTGTGATACCCGACAATTTCAGGTAAATTGTAACTCTTACACTTTACGTATTTCACATTCATACTTGTTGCATTTCATTTAATTATGTTTAATTAGATGAGTCAAACACACACAACTGCGAAACAATAGTTCGAAGAACTATCGGATCGTACATTGCACGTTGGTTTTAGAAACCAAGTGTGACAAACACAAACACTAACACAAAAAAATAATTCGGGGAATTATTGAATTTTGCATCACACGTTGATTGGTATTAATCAAGCGTGCAAACACTTCGTAAAACACGAACACACACTATCGAAGATAATTCAACGAATTATCAAAACACACACACGAGTCTCACGAACGTTGGCGATCAATTAAACTTATGTGCTATTATATGATTATGTGCTAAACATGCATTTGATGTTTATGATAAATGTTAGGAATCGAGTGCGAGCGAAATAGAATCATCGAAATCGAACACACAACTAATTAAGACATGAGATTTTCCTAGTATCGACGAAATCCGATGTCTGACAACATAAATTCATAAGTCATATAATCCAAAATAACTAAATAATGGAACATAAGCGTCACGAGTAAACAAGTTCAAAACCACCAATGATAACATTATGAAATATTAAACTAACAGTGTGTTCGTGGGAATGACGATTCACTCGAATATATATGTGGCTTTAATACTTTAAATGATATCTTATAGCTAGAAAACCAAATCAGAAACTAGAACAATCATCGTGTTCGTACGGGTGACGATGTACGAATACGCGCGAAAGTTATACGTTCTAACAAAGCAGTTAAAATAAACGATTTTGAAAATAAACTAATAATAATATTCCTCATAAACTATTTATTAAGAATCACCACCTAAAAAGATAAAATAAAACCATTGTTAATGAAAACGTAACATTTACATTATATTCGTAAAATAACGTGTCAATACGAAACCAATCGAACACGAACACGTGTGAAACCACTCGGGGTATAAAAACCCTTATTTCTTCCCCCACCACCCATTCAATGCAGATTTCCTCTCTATCTCTCTTTACAGTTTCCGTCTACTCTCCCTCTCACTACAATTTGACACAAAAATCCACACTCTACCATAGCAAACCTTCACCAAATCGAGCAAATTTGGTGTCTAAACATTCATCTCCATGAAAGAAAGCTATGAGTACAAAGGATCTGTCCCAACACGAGCTCAAATGATCAAGAATCTAGTGAGAAGGTTCGGATTTTTAGGGTTTGTCACTATTCAACACAACGAACTTCATAACCGGTTTTTGAGCCTTCCAAACTTGAAAGACTGCAACAAAATGAACTTGGTAACACTTGGAACAACCTGAAATGAAGTCCGGAGGAGTTCCACAATCTCAGTTGAGTCAAGAGAGAAGTATTGACACAAGAGATGTCGATACTACTAGTATTCGATGAAGCTGATATGGCAGCCCTCTTCTCATTCGATTTTATAGGCCTCGAAGGTGTTATGATGATCTATGGATGGGATAATAGTTTCATTGTTGTAATCCAAGGAGCATGGGTCAAGAACCATCGATATTAACTGATTGAAATGTCTAGTATCGATGGTAACAACCCATCGATATTAACAATATCAATGGGTATGTGGTGAAGACGTTTGATCCTAGGAATGGTCATAACTAATCTCGATTGCTACAAACATACGCCTGAGATGGTAGATATGTAATCTTTGATGAAATCCAAGTAGTATGAATCAAGTTTCAGACGAAATTGATAAGTTTGAAGCAGCATGGTCAATATTAAGGGGAACCATCGATATTCATAGTACAATGGTTACCTTTTTCTGTATCAAGTCTCCAACTTCGACATTATCAATTTCAACACTACATATCGGTTCTAGACTTACCATATTAACTCCTTGATTTAGTCCAAGTGAGGTGGTACCAAGGAATATCAACATTAACATGTTAAGGACATTAGTATCGATCACCAACAATCTTGTCGATATTATAGTATTGATGGTGTTTCTTTTGAAGTTAACCAAACTTGGGATCGATGCTAATGACTTAATTAAGCATCCAAAATCTTTATATGAACTATACTAATCATAAAAAATGATTAACAGATTGGGAAAGCCTGAGGGTTTGGTTAGCTGTAGTTCAAGGCTTCATAAACCCTATATGGTTATCACTTGAGGATTAATCAACCTTGAGTTTAACTTAGGAAGATTGTAACAAGTTTATTTGATTAACGTAGTAAATACTTTTATATGCATCTAATGGAACCAAGTAACTTAATACATGACATAAGTTATGAATAGGAACTAAGTCACATGTATTTTTCAACTACACACTAATGCTAAGTCTATTTCAAAACCTATTTTCAACTCAATCAGTGATTTCAATATAACCTGGTTACAAGAACAACTGAGAGAATCGGTAATCAATCATAGTTCAGTGCACAAACAACCAAGGTGAGAACATAGCCTCTCTATTTTGTTGTTTTATAACTGTTTTGGGGTGAAATGTGTGATCAAATGTTTTCAATTATACAACCTATTCAAGTAAGTTTTATAAGACCCTCTTTTTGCAATAACACGCTTATTAAAATTTTATGTTTAAAAACTTTGAAACATCAAAGGACAATTTTATTAACAAATCAACCTTTGTGTTAAACCAAAGCATTCAACCATTGTATTCAACCATGAAATCGTTGTTCAAAAAATTTATATCATTTCATTATTTTAATGGTATAAATCTCATAACATGTAGTCATGGTGTTCTTTATTGTAAACAAACTTATACATATCAAGATACACTCACTCATTCATTCATTCATACATTCTTGATCATAATATTTATAATGTTAAAACTGGGTGATCACAACAAGAGAAAGTGGACACGTTTGGTTACGCCAAGGCTATAGTTAGAATTTTAAGTTTATTTTAGAAACTAAATGCATAGTGGATGCTTTACGACAATATGGATTTGCTGCTAATTAAGTTTACCAGCATAGGTCATATTGGTCGCGTTACGTCAACATGGAGTTATTGAATAACTTCAACAACATTGGCCATGTTGAATGCTTCACGCTGACTACCGATCTAACTCAAAATGTAACTTGGGAATTGATAATATGTTGGCATATTGTAGTGGACAGTCGCAGACTCATCGTATTCATTCTTTACACTTGATGATAATTTGTTTTACAATTATCCATGATACATGTATACTATGCTTTAATAATATTGTTTAAAGCTTTATGTTTATCAATTGCATTCATACAACCTATTGTTCTCACCAACTACTTGTAGTTGACAGTTATTTTTCACATGTTTCAGATAATCAAGTATAGGTATCATATGGACAACTAAGGCAACCTATTAAGATAGATCAAGATAAGGAAACAAGCTAGGATGGATTATAAACACACTTAATCCTTTTTAATTAATTATCTTGTATAATCTTTTGTGTAAACATTGAGGTCAACTAGTTGTATACTTTTGGTAGTTAGAAAAGCTTTGTAATCAAACCATGTTTAATATTATGAAACATAGTAAACATTGTGGTTGTTCTTTAATTCTTGTGCATGATTCAACCATCGGTCGACACCACGCCGTGATTCCACACGTGGCACAAGGAGTGTGACATCTAACTCATCAAGTTAGGAAAGATTCCAGAAATTGCAGTATTTGTAGCATTCGCAACAAGTGTCTCTAACTGTGCATTATCTGAAGCATTGGTCTCGTTGCGTCTGTTCACACATCTCTTAGGAGCCATCTAAATTAAATAGACATTCGTGTGAGTAAAAAAAACAAGAAAAATTTAATCAAAGAATGAGATCATAACCCAACGTCTACCCATTACCTCACAAGTTCTTTTATTAGAGTTTAAGTTTTCTACAAGAAAAAGCCTTTGCTCTCATACCATAACTGTAACACCCGAACCCGGCTAGGGTTGATGTGTCACTATTACAGATATCAAATCAAAAACATCATTCGTTTAAATCCATAATAGTCCAAAAATAATCCTCAAAACAACTTAAAACAATCAAAGCCTTAAATATTAATTAATTAACATTAAGAATGTCTTTTATTAAATTCAACAGATTCAAATTCTCTCATCACGCGTCCCATGATTTCCCTAGTTTTCTTATTTTCCTGTTATAGAAACAACAAAAAACATAAGAAAGAAAAACGGTTGAGCCAAAAGTTGCTTAGTAATGGAAGAACAATAGTAGTAATAAAAGACAGTTAAGCGAAAGCAATTATCACTGTTACAGAACTGATATAACTGATCGTATGATGCTAAACTGAACATATAACACAACATGTAGCTGAACTTGTAACTGAACATGTAGCCGAACTTATAACTGAACACAACAGATAATATCAACAAAATAGTCGTGTAAATAATTGGAAGTAACAAGATCCGAAACTCATCTAAAGGATACACAGCTAGCTAGACTATGCACCTAATGAGATGGTGTGTAGGCTTACACACATAATGCCATCCCCTAAACGTATAAATGTATAGCATATAACTGAAGTAGGATCGATCCATACACCTCCAATGGCCAATTTAATCCCTGAAAACTAAATGTATAATGGAGACGCCGTGATTATTTATTATACACTGTCATGAAAAGTGTCACATCATTGACGCCATAATAGCGTGTCTGACATGTACTAAACTAAAGGTAGCACAACTACCTAATATATAACTGAACGTATTATCAAATATAATGTCTTATTATCTACAGAAACATACAATAATAAGTAAAATTTAGGAGATCTATTGCATGGTACAAACAAGAACGAAAACCGAGTACTTTCTAAGTAACATATAAAATGCTCGAAAACTAAACGGTTTGCATCAATGGAAGCAAAGTGATAATACTAAGAGTACAAGTTAAGAAATCTCTACCTATCACACCCCGCCAAGGCGGAACACGCAAGGTGTGACGGTCATGGATTCACAGTCATTGTTTACATTGAATGACTTTTACATGCAGTAATAATTAGTTTTTACATCACGTTTTAAATTTCAGTCATCCGATTTGTAACAAACATATGTTCTAATCTTCAAAATATCATTGGTAAGACTATACAAACATGTACGAGTTAATATTTCATTTTCATGACAAATATATATATATATATATATATATATATATAGTACATATATGTATGAATGTTTAAACTTTTCGTTTTGTGACAGATTCAGTTCAGAGATTCAAGTGAAATTTAAAATAGAAAACGTTTTTAGAAAATTACAAAACTTTACAGTCAAGTATTTTAAGGTGTTTAGAACAACTTTTAATTAGAAACGTTTTTCTGACTCTGCTCGGAAATAGGCCAAAACAGCCATCCAACTCAGAAGGTCGAAATCCACGCACTGATTTTGTAGAGGCTGTTTCAGGCATCATTTGGTTTAGTTAGAAAACGTATAAGTAGTCGTTGGAAAGCTAACTCGACGAACTTAATCATAGAGTTTGAGTTTGCTTCATTTCGAGTTGCTATGATAAAGTTATACTGTTTTGAAATCGGGACAGCTTCTGTATTAAAAACGGAGCTGTGTATTTGTGTGTGTATCATTTTAAATTAAAGGTTCGAGATTTGGCTTCACCTTAAAGTGAGCAGAAGGATGAAGATAAATGACAACACTTGATTTTGTTGAGTTGATGAAAATGATGGCAGTGTTGAAACCATATGTAGGTTGTTGAAAGGGATCGGGTCTTGATCAAAACAAGGAACCAAAGTTGTTTTGGTTTTGAAGTTGAGATGCACCAGGTGTGCTACGGTGCTTTTGTAGCTGCAAATGGACCTAAAGTATTGAGATAAAATTGAGAGGTGTATTATTTGAGTTGTGTTGGTGTGTTTTATAAAATGCTCCAAGCTTCTTCTTATATACTAGTGGAGAAGCATGGTTTCTTATATTATTTTAATGAAATATGATAACAAATCTAAAACAAGATTATGAAGTGTGAGTTTGGTGAAATATTTGAAGAATGATGATGAGAATAGGGGGATAGATTGCCGTCCATATGAGGTTAAAAAAATATATAATGGCTTAGCTTTGAAAGTCAAAATAAAGTATGATGTGAAGACATGTTTGGTGGTGAAAAATTGTTGAGGTTGATTTTTGGAGAAGAAAATAAGAGATGGGGTTGGGCATATGATTGTTGTCAAAATCAACAAATATGAAATGATGGCATATGATTGTGGTTCATTTTCTTTATTTTTTTTTTCATTTGACGTGTTCAAGAAAAATTGTGGTCAAAAGTTGCATAGTAAGAAATTTGTCTTCTTTCATACATATACATATATACATGTAAATACAAGTTGCCATAAATCCAAGAAACCATTTGGTAGGTGTATATATATATATATCTACATTCGTACATATATGTAAGATAAATATATAATAATAATAATTATAGTAGTAGTAGTAGTTATAGTTATTATTATTATTATTTGGTTATGAACTAAATAGTTATTATTACTTATTTAACTTGTTCAATTTAAAATGAATTTAAATGAGTTTAGTGTTGGTAGATGAAATTAAAATCCAATCGAGATTAAAACATGAAAAATTGACAGATATCACACTACCTTATATGATTATGCAAAAGCAACAATTCGAATCGTCCCTAACAAGCGAAAACACCTACATTTTAGTTTTCAGGGATTAATTTTAGATCACTTAACTTATATTTTTTGATTTGTATGTTTTTAGGTTCTGGAGACATGACTTTTAAGATTATTATTAATAAAAATTCAATCACACATTGAACCTCATGTTTTAAATGAATTAGTATACAAGGTCTCACTTCTTCATTTTGGTATATTAATCATTACAATTTATACCTAACTTCTGAATTAACTGCAGATGATATTTAATATACTCATAGTTGTCTATATCAGCTGTAATATGATTTTGATAGTATATTAATATTACTTTAAAGACCTAGTCATAACAGTTAGTCCTAAATAAACAAAGTCATAATCATGCTACTTTCCAAATTCCAATTATAAAGAATAAGGATTCAAATTAACATAAGCTATTTTAGCCATATCATTTGATATGTTTAATGATCATATACAGTTCATGATGCTGACATTCATACTATAAATTGACCAAAGAATAAATCAAAGCTTAATTGTTTTCAAATCTTAATTAATAAGGTTTCCAGATTATTAAGGTTTGTAGCTAGAACACGTCACGAACATAAAACCCATCTTGAATGATTAGAAGCATATGCATATCTTAAAAAAGGATTGACATATTACCTTTATTGATAAGCAAAAAGAACTTAAACCAATGTTTGAGGCTTGCCACTAACCGGACAAGAACGTGACTTAACTGGTAGGTTGAGAACCCGTGTGATTATGCTTTTGCGTGCGTAAGGTGCAATTGAGTTTTGAAGATTCTAAATCGACATGTGAGGCGTGATTAGAAGAAACTGCCATTCGGATTTTCCAGTCAGTTAGGTTCCGATTATAGAGGCTTAGAGATGAGGTTCTTCCACAAAGTTTCTCGATTGATGGGAACTAGTAAAGTCCCACTGCGCGTTGCGGCGGTATCAAAACGTAAAGTACTTGCAGTTTATTTCATCAAATGAAAATATAATAGAATTAACTCAACCTATCTTATAAAAGAATTTACATTGAAACATACATAAGCATAAAACGTATATAAAAATAAATACGAAAACATATCATATTTGACCATACTCATTTTTGGAAATTTTAATCTCGAAACGTGTATCAGAATGAATTTATACGTACTGTTACGTAAAACTAAGCACGTAAAAAGTTATTATTTTTAGCTTATGAACCAAAGGGATGAAAGTTATAACCTCGAAAGCATAGGATAAAGATTTAAAGTTTAGAGATCGCTTGCGACGACAATGACTTGTTTGTAGGGGAGCGATTTGATGTCGACGATGGGTCAAAAAAAGATAAAAAAATGAAGGGATTGTTGCTGGGGAGGCATTCAAACCCAAACCCAACAAACAAGAGCATAAAGCCTTGCCACTTCAACCACACCAACATTGGTGTAATATTTTTTAAATTATAACTACTTAACAAAGAAATAAAAACTATGTAACCAACCTTTATCACACATTGCAAATTGCTATTGACTCGTGAGCTGCCGCGGAGTGTTACGACTAAAACCCGCATGTAGTGATGTGAAAATTTAAATGTACATTTAAAACATTATTATGTCACATATGTTACGGTATAAGAACCTAAAAACTAATTTAATCAGAAATATCTAAAAAACGTCGAAAGCAACATAACACCAAGCGACGTGTTTAGGAACCTTATTAAAGTGACTAAGTACACAAAAGAAATGCATAAGTTGGGGTGGTCCAATTTTAGAGGTCGAAACGTAACATCAAGTCTTGTTGCGGCCTAATAATTTAAAAAAACATATGTTTGAGACTAGACATTAAAGTGGTTGAGTGTATATATAAGAAGCGCCTAAGTTGAGACTCGAAAGATATAAAGAAAATAATATTGTGTCTCATATGTTACGATCTAAGTAAAAAAAAATAGAAAATAATATTATGTCTAGTATGTTGCATTGTTACAGCCTACATATTTAAAAAAGAAATTTTGTTTTACAAGGAAAATAAAACTAAATGATAAAAAAACAGCTGTCATAAGGTTTGAGCATGAGTTGCAATCCTAGCATTGAAGAGCCAAAACCAAGTTGTTGTGGGTCAATTTTTATGGTCTGAGATTCGGGATAGCCGAGGATAATCTGGAATATGGGATTCTTAAGTATTCTTAAATATTCTTAAGTATCCTCAAATATCCTCAAATATCCTGAATACTAACGTCACTAATGATCTTTTCTCTGTATAGCTCGACTTAGTCTTGCAGGTAACTTATTATGGACGTGTTTTACCCTAAAAGTCGGGATAAAGTCAAAGAAAACGTGGTAAACATGCTAAATAACGGCTACAAGTGGAGAACAAGTCACCAACGGTCATATTGACTGGATTTGACCCAAATATTCGGGGTTTAGTTGACAGAAGCGCTTCCACACGTTTGATGGACGTGGTGGCTGCCACAATTGAAGACATGGTCATGATTCCGAGATTCTCGCCGGAATATTCGGGAATATCGTTAATTGTATTTTACTATAAAATGAGGCGATATCGATCTAGGAAAAAACACACAACTCACTTAGCTCACTTCTGATTACTTGTTGCTCACATTCTCGGCATTCGAAGTCCAAAAACACTTAGTGATCGATCAATTGCGCTCTTGTATTGTAATTTTGTATTTTTCATATTAATAAGAACAAGGCAGAGTGACGATTGTCACCTCCCGAGGTTTTTATGCCGGCAATCCTAAGGGATTAAGGGCTTTTCCTCGTATAAATCTCGTGTGCAAGCTGTTTATTTCATTTTATATTCTGAAATATCCCTAGGGATCCTCAGGGATATTTAGGGATATATTGAACATATATTTGTGATATTCAATATATTTACTTGTTAAACACAATACCCCACAAAACTAATTCGGTTTTGCTAAAAGTTACACTTGTTAATTTTTACCCGAAACAATTTGGCGCCCACCGTGGGGCAACTTGTGTTTTTGATAATTAAAACTTTGTTTAAAGGCAGTGAAAAACAGTGAAAAATGGCTTCACAACCGAGATCAACTTCTTCATTACCTATTGTCTCTGCTACTACTGCTAATGTGTCTTCGCAGATTCCTGTTTTCTCCAAGAGGCCCGATAATTCCGGGAAGAAAACCACATTTGTAGCCGAAAGTGCTCCATCAACAAGAATGACCACTTCTGCTCCTATACTTGTTTCTAACAATGATATTTTGAGTATGTTTCAACAGGTTCAGCAACAAATGATGGATCAACAGAAAATGAATCAACGGCTTCTTAGAGAAATGGAAACTTTGAGGGCTGAAAAGAATAAGCAGAAAGAGACTTCCACTCCATTGGTTCCAAGAATACTGGATTTCGGGACATCAGGGATGTCTGGGAATCATTCAGGAGACTTTATTCCTATGCAAACTAGTCTCGGGGATCCTCAGGGATCCCAAGGGTTAAGGATATCTCGGGATAGTACCAATATCCCGGGAACTTCTTATCTAACTCCCATTACTAGCAACACTCTTAATTATTCTCCATTTGAAACTACTAATCTTGGTTCTTTACAGGATTCAGGGATATCTCCCCAAGTGGCCAAGGAAATACAGAAACTCCGGGATATGATCTCAAGTGTGCCAGGAATAGTCAAACCTATCCCGGAAGTACCAACAACCACTCACAGGATATCCAGATTCGCTCCACCTATCTGTGATGCCGAGATCCCAAAAAGATTTCAAACTCCAACAATGAAACTGTATGATGGAACCACTGACCCAGAAGAACATGTGGCGCAATATAGGGAAAGAATGGAAACTAACCCTATACCCCCGCACCTGAAGGAAGCATGCTTGTGCAAAGGATTTGGGTCAACATTGACAGGGGCAGCCCTGAAATGGCTGCTTAACGTTCCTCCATATTCTATTACCTCATTTGCTCACCTAATTAATTTGTTTAACAACCAATTTTCTTGTAGCAGGACGTTTGAAAGGCTGACTAGTGATCTCTATAGGGTAACCCAGGGACCCGACGAATCCCTTAGAAGTTATGTCAACAAATTTGGCAAAGAATCCCTGGATATCCCTAACCTAGACATCACTACAGCCGTTCAAGCGTTTAAGATGGGTTTACAAAGAGACTCACCTTTTTATGATGACTTGGTTATGAATCCCTGCAGGAATATGGATGAGGTTCGAAACCGTGCACTGAGATTCATAAGATTGGAGGATGATAAGGAAATCCAAAAGAGGATCACTACAACACCTCCCAACGATCAAGGAAAGAGAAAGCTGGATTCACCTAACAGCAAGTCATTCAAATCCAAGCCATACTACAAGACGGATAACCACAAGATCAACTCCGTGGAAGAGGATGAGGATGACGAAGAATATCCCAGGATATCAGAATATTGTTTTTCTGTTGATATCCCTGAATTAATGTGTGCCATGCAGGACTTAGGTGAAAAAGCCAGGTGGCCACAAAAGGAAAAGAAGTTTGCTACAAGGGACAAATCCAAATGGTGTGCCTTCCATGAGGACTTCGGCCACATAACGGAGGACTGCATTGCATTAAGAAAGGAGATAAGCTACTTATTGAGCAAAGGCCATCTTAAAGAACTACTGGGAAAGAAGAAAGAAAGAAAACAGGATCCCAACGGATTCCCAAAAAGAGCAACATCTCCACCTAGAGATGCAAAGGTAATTAACTTCATTTCTGGTGGCTCTGATATTTGTGGTACCTCTTATTCTGCAGCTAGAAGACACGCTAAAGAAGCCAAGATGGAAAACGGAGAGAGACCCACAAAGACATCAACACTCACCACTGAAACAGTGGTGTCTTTTGAAGAACAAGACCGCAAGGATATCCTGGATCCTCACCATGATGGGTTAGTCATTACTTTATATGTCGCTAACCACTATGTACGCAGGATACTGATAGATGGAGGAAGCTCGGTCAACATCATCCAATTAGAAACACTAAAAAGGATGAACATTCCTGAATCAGAGATAACGACTAAATCTCTGATCCTAGTCGGGTTCAGTGGCGAAACTAAAGCCACTGTTGGAGAAATCAAACTACCGGTATACATCGAGGGGGTAAACTCTATGCAACGCTTTTGTATTATAGATTCCCTTTCCTGTTACAATATTATACTAGGTAGACCTTGGATACATGACATGAAAGCAGTCCCTTCGACCTACCATCAATGTGTCAAGCTACCGACACCGTGGGGAGTGGTGACGATCAACAGTGACCAGCAGGAAGCCAAGGAGTGCTACTCGTCTTCAATGAAAGGAACAACTAAACCTTCACCCGCATAGCAATCAAAGTGCGACCTTGGGGATACTCAGGAATATAGGGAAAAAGAAGTAAAGGAAGTACCTCTGAATCCCGATGATCCTGAGATCAAAGTCCTTGTGGGAACCAGTATCCCTGAGGATATTGAAGAGGAACTGATTTCTTTTCTGAAATCAAGAGTTTCCACATTCGCATGGAAACATGAGGATATGACAGGAATATCCTCAGAAGTAATCACACACAAATTAGGAATAGATAGGAATATTAAGCCTATCCACCAGAAGAGAAGGAAATTCGCACCCGAAAGAAATCTAATCATTCAAGAGGAAGTAGAGAAACTCCTCAAAGCAAAAATGATTAGAGAGGTCAAATTTTCAAAATGGCTAGCCAATGTAGTCGTGGTTCAAAAGAAGAATGGAAAATGGAGAGTCTGTGTAGACTACACAGACCTCAATAAGGCTTGTCCTAAAGACCCATTTCCATTACCACATATAGATTCCATGGTGGATGCGACAGCAGGACATGAAATGTTGACTTTCATGGACGCATCAGCAGGCTTTCAACAAATTCAAATGGAACCCTCGGACCAAGAAGACACAGCCTTCATGACGCCAACAGGAATATATTGCTATACAGCAATGTCTTTTGGCTTGAAGAATGCTGGAGCCACATACCAGAGACTCGTCAACACGATGTTCAGAGAGAAACTGGGGGACACTATGGAAGTATATATTGATGATATGGTGGTCAAATCGAAAATAACTGAGAATCACCTAAAGGATCTTCAGGAATCTTTCGATATCCTGGACCGCTACAATATGAAACTTAACCCATCTAAGTGTCATTTTGGGGTAAGATCAGGAAAGTTCTTGGGATATATGGTCACTAAAAGAGGAATAGAGGCTAGCCCTGAACAAATTCAAGCAATTTTAAACCTCAAGTCCCCAAAGAACATAAAAGAAGTGCAAAGATTAACGGGAAGAATAGCTGCACTCAATAGATTCATCTCAAGGTCTTCTGAAAAATTTAAAGGATTCTACGATATCCTTAAAAAGAATAAGAAGTTCCAGTGGGATGAAGAGCATGAGAAGGCACTTCAGGATCTGAAGGAATATTTGTCCTCACCACCATTGCTCATGAGACCAGAAAATGGTGAACCTCTATCACTATATTTAGCAGTGTCCCGAACGACTGTAAGTGCAGTGTTAGTTAAGGATCATCAGGGATCGCAACACCCTGTGTACTATGTAAGTAAAAGTTTAGTAGATGCTGAGACTAGATATTCTCATTTAGAAAAGCTAATTTTAGCTTTGGTTATGGCATCAACTAAGCTGAGACATTACTTTGAAACGCATAGAATACACATTAAAACAAATTATCCTGTCAAATCCGTACTGAGAAAACCTGAGCTGTCAGGAAGGATGGCAAAATGGTCAGTTAAACTCAGCACATATGATTTGATCTATGAACCAAGGACAGCAATTAAGTCACAAGCTTTAGCAGACTTTGTGGCTGATTTTAGTAGTGATCTACAACCAGAAGTGGATCTAGAAGTAAGACTCTTAGACGAAGATACTGGTGAGTGGACCTTGTTCACAGATGGATCTTCGAATATAAGAGGAACAGGATTAGGCATTATACTAAAATCGCCACAGGGGGACATAATACCCCAATCGATCAGTTGCGAATTTCAAGCAACTAACAATGAAGCAGAATACGAAGCCCTAATAGCAGGACTCCAATTAGCTAGGGATATGAACATCAGAAATTTACATGTTTTTGTCGATTCCCTACTAATAGCCAATCAATTTAACGGTTCTTACATGACTAAAGGAGATAAATTGGCAAAATATTTAGAAATAGTTAAGGATATATCAGGATATTTTTATAATTTCGATATCACTCAAGTACCAAGGGATGAGAATGCCGAGGCAGACGCATTGGCAAACTTAGCATCATCTCTAAGAATCCCTGAGGATATTAATATTCCTATCCTACACATATTAAGACCAGCAATAGATATACAAGATATAGATCATGATAGCGAACCCGAGAACACCGAAGTTCTTCACTCAGAATCACATGAAATATCCTGGACTATCCCTATCAAGAACTACCTTCAAACAGGGAAAATACCTGATGAAGAAACAAATCCTAGAGCTTTTAAAGCAAAAGTATCTAGATACACAATCATACGAGATATCTTATATAGGAAATCAATATCAGGCCCATACTTAAGGTGTTTGGAGAAACCCGAAAGTTTGGAAGTAATGAAAGATATCCATAAAGGAGATTGTGGAAACCATACTGGGGGTAGAGCATTATTCTCAAAGATCCTGAGAACAGGATACTTTTGGCCAACCATGAGAAGAGACGCAATGTCTTATTCCCAGAAATGTGATGCTTGTCAAAAACATAGCAATATACTTCATCAACCAGCTGAACCTCTACATCCAATAGTCTCATCATGGCCATTCATGAAATGGGGAATGGATATAGTAGGAAAACTACCTAAAGCACCTGGAGGAAAGGTGTTTATGCTTGCTATGACAGATTATTTCTCAAAATGGATTGAAGCAGAAGCCTTCGTACAAGTCAGAGAAAAAGAAGTAGTTTCGTTCATAAAGAGGAATATCCTGACTAGATTTGGAATACCCGCAGAAATCACTTGTGACAATGGGTCCCAGTTCATAGGCAAAAGGACCACAAACTTCTGTGAAAGCTGGGGCATAAAGATGATCACCTCCACACCTGTTCATCCTCAAGCTAATGGTCAAGCGGAATCAAGCAACAAGATTATAATTAACAACCTTAAGAAAAAGTTGGGATCTAAGAAAGGAAAGTGGGCTGAAGAACTTCCATTTGTCCTATGGGCTGATAGAACAACCACAAAGAATGCAACTGGTCAAACGCCATTCTCTTTAGTGTATGGTTCTGAAGCCATTCTCCCAACTGAAATGGTTGTCCCTACTGCAAGATCAAGCTTACAAGATCTAGAATCCAACAAGGAAATACTCTCCGAGGATTTAGATACCATTGATGAACTTAGGGATATCGCAAGGATAAGGATGGCAACATATCAACAAAAGATAGCCAAATCATATAACAAGAATATTAGGATACGAAGATTTCAAGTTGGTGACTTAGTACTAAGGAAAGCATTTCAGAATACTACCAATCCAGCTGACGGAAAACTCGCTCCGAAATGGGAAGGACCCTATAGGATAGATTCCGAAGCTGGAAAAGGTGCATACAAGTTAACCAACATGGAAGGAGAACCTCTTCCAAGATCTTGGAATGCCATTCATCTTAAGTTATACTTTATTTAAAACTTATTAAGTTATACTCTGCATTCGTATTTCTGAATATTTATAATTATTCTTATATATGCCTATATATTCTTGTATATTCCAAATTACCATGCTACTAATCAAGCATTCGAGGGGCATCAGGATTCCTGGTTCCCAGCAATGCAAAAATCTTATTGTCTTGTAGGTATAGCAGGAGAAGAGATGAGACTTTATGTCTTAACCCAAGGTCTGACCTGAAATCAGAACTTGATGAAGACCCCGCACTGACTTTATGTCCAGCTGCAAAGTTTTGACCTGAAATCAAAACTCAACAGAATATCATGAAGACTTAGGGCTCATGCCCTCGCCAGTTGCGCACGTTTATCCGATTATAGTCTGAGATGATGGGACCAGTACACGCATGAGTGGCTGACAATTTCATTATCAAGGGCTATAACTAAGGATCCTCCGAAATATCCCGGTATAGTTGGAGATTTTGGGACCAGTACACGCATGAGTGGCTGACAATTTCATTTTCGAAGACTATTACCAGGGATCCTCCGAATTCCGGCCTAGTCGCCAGTATCCCGGCCTTAGTCGCCAGTATTCCGGCCTTAGTCGCCAGTGGCCTTGTCGCCAGTATATCGGCCTTAGTCGCCAGTGGCCTTAGTCGCCAGTATCTCGGCCTTGTCGCCAGTATTCCGGCCTTGTCGCCAGTATTCCGGCCTTAGTCGCCAGTATTTCGGCCTTAGTCGCCAGTATTTCGGCCTTAGTCGCCAGTTTTAATCGGCCTTGTCGCCAGTATCTTGGGCTTGTCCCAAGTTTTCTTGTTTTTCTATTTATGCAGGATTGAATTTCAAGGATACTTGGGAATACCACGAGATACTTGGGGATATTCAGGTATGAAATCTTTTTGATATTTTGACAGGAACAGAGAAGATTTCAAATTAAATTTACTATCTCCAGAAATTGGTACCTGTTTCTTAACTCTTTTAATTCACCATGATGCTTTTCGTTTCTGATTATTTCTGCTTGGAATTATATTCTTATAGTGTGCATTATACTTATTTCTCTTTAGGGATATGTTATATGTCATATGAATATTTCAATTTAGGGGCATGTTAGATTAAATTAACAAGTACTTCATGTAGTAAGAT
Organism: Mikania micrantha; assembly: GCA_009363875.1. NCBI lineage: Eukaryota > Viridiplantae > Streptophyta > Magnoliopsida > Asterales > Asteraceae > Mikania > Mikania micrantha. The sequence continues at coordinate 45,778,869 of CM018683.1, read as the reverse complement.
AACCTAAACAATAAAGTTTTAGAAGTTTCATATAACTCAAAAGAAGAATATATGGAGATAAGAATATTTGTAAATCCCAAATCTCAAGGAATATCAAGACAAATCCTCACAAATGTTAAGTCTGAAAAATTTTAAAGCTGTATGTATTAAAAACAACTTACAAAATTTTTGGGGCAATTGTTGTGGGTCAATTTTTATGGTCTGAGATTCGGGATAGCCGAGGATAATCTGGAATATGGGATTCTTAAGTATTCTTAAATATTCTTAAGTATCCTCAAATATCCTCAAATATCCTGAATACTAACGTCACTAATGATCTTTTCTCTGTATAGCTCGACTTAGTCTTGCAGGTAACTTATTATGGACGTGTTTTACCCTAAAAGTCGGGATAAAGTCAAAGAAAACGTGGTAAACATGCTAAATAACGGCTACAAGTGGAGAACAAGTCACCAACGGTCATATTGACTGGATTTGACCCAAATATTCGGGGTTTAGTTGACAGAAGCGCTTCCACACGTTTGATGGACGTGGTGGCTGCCACAATTGAAGACATGGTCATGATTCCGAGATTCTCGCCGGAATATTCGGGAATATCGTTAATTGTATTTTACTATAAAATGAGGCGATATCGATCTAGGAAAAAACACACAACTCACTTAGCTCACTTCTGATTACTTGTTGCTCACATTCTCGGCATTCGAAGTCCAAAAACACTTAGTGATCGATCAATTGCGCTCTTGTATTGTAATTTTGTATTTTTCATATTAATAAGAACAAGGCAGAGTGACGATTGTCACCTCCCGAGGTTTTTATGCCGGCAATCCTAAGGGATTAAGGGCTTTTCCTCGTATAAATCTCGTGTGCAAGCTGTTTATTTCATTTTATATTCTGAAATATCCCTAGGGATCCTCAGGGATATTTAGGGATATATTGAACATATATTTGTGATATTCAATATATTTACTTGTTAAACACAATACCCCACAAAACTAATTCGGTTTTGCTAAAAGTTACACTTGTTAATTTTTACCCGAAACACAAGTCATCCATCACGTACATTTTTTATATCTATTTGAAGAAAATAATTAAATATTTAGCTAAAGAATCTAGTGATTGCTTCGATTGGCCGCCGAAATTACATTTTATTATATAGGAAATTAGGTTTGAAATGTTTGGCTCACGAGCAATTTGGTCAAAATGCCATAAACTAAGATTTGCAATTTTTCTCCTATTGTACCTCCATATTTCTTATTACCCATATCATTCAAAATTAATATATATACTAGGTTAATACCCTGTGTGTTACAAAGGTTAAATAAAAAGATATAATATATAAACACTAGTGAAAATTTATACAATATAAGATTATTTTTTGATAATATAATTAAAATTTAGCATAACTTAATACTGTAATTAATAAAATAATTATATTATATCTTAAAATCCTAATTTTTATCAAAGTTCATTTCCTTTAAACATTTCATTTTTTTAAATTGAAACTCATAGTCATTTTTTTAAAAGTGCGTATTTTAACATTATTGCATTTTTGATGTTTTAAAAATCTTTTTTAATTTTAAAATATATAAGAAATACATTTAACATGAGATGTATTTAATAGGAGAGAAATGTGGGAAAATAAAGTTGAAGGGCTCTAAGAACATGATATGTGTCCATAAAAATATTTATTTATTTTTCTCGGTTATTATACTGTGGGCTGAACAAAAGACATATTGTGACACCCCGTAATTTCCAGGTCAGCTTTGGTTTTATTTAAATGTTTATTTAAATACATTATGTACACGTGGCACTAGAATTAGATTAATTTAGTGTGACACGTGGCACGACAGTACGAACGCTGACACATGACTAGATAATTCGTGGAATTATCGGCAAACAGCACACACGTGTCAAAACACACGAACGTTGGTGAACGTCAAGCACATTGTGTAGCACAACACTCGAAACTTCACGAAACACTTCACAAGTCAATTATGGCTAATAATTGACTAATGGTGTCCAAACGATGCTCGAATGATGTCTTACAGTCGAGAAACGGGCGAGAATGGACCCGGAACAACAAAATAGGCTTATTGGGCCTTACATTTGGGCCAGGCGGTACGCCTGACCCGAAGCACCCATTTCAGGCGATGCGCGCGAGACACTAAAGGCATCTCGGATGCCTGGCCAATCCGCGCGTAACGACGGGAGATACCCCCCCACGTCAGGCGATACGCCTGGCGTGTCAGAGTCGCCAAACAGCTTTTTAAACCCCCAAGATCATCATCATACCTATCCTCATCATTTTAATCCATAACTCACGCCACAACTCGGTCAACTTCATCTTCAACCTCCTGTTTCAGCCATTTTCCACCATTATTAACCTCTTTGAAGCTCCACATTGGAAGATCGAAGCTTGTTTCTCACTTGGAAGCTCGAAGAACCACCACCACCTCGCGATTTCTGAAGGTTCTTGCTGTCCAGAAGCTCTAGAAGCTGTTATCACCATCATCTTGAAGTTCCAGAAGCTTTAGAGGTAGTCTATTCATCTCTCATGGCTTAAAACCACCATATTTCGCACATGCACGCTCATAAACACACATGCAAGCCCCATGGACTTGCATGCACGAATTTTCTTGATATTGAATCTGGGTTTATTGATAAACCTACTGTTAATGATGATCTATGATGTTATTATTGAGTTTTGTGATGATCTAAAGTGATGGGTATGAACCTCTATGCTTAAAATGATGATTTGTGATGATATTGATGCATGCATGTATGATCTAAAGCATTTTAGATGATTTTAGTTACATTAGGATGATTCTTGATGATGTTTAAGAGTTTGTGCAAGATTAGATCATGATCTTGATGGTTAAAATGTGATTAATTGGCACACTTGCTATCTTTAGAAACTTTGTGGTTACAAACTAGTGTTATGGATGATATGGTGAACATGCATGTATAGAGAATTGTTGTTAGGATAATAACATAATGATTTGATTGGTTAGAAAGAGGTTTTGATGATGTTTGTAGCCATACTTGTCATTATTACTATTTTTAGAAACTTTTCTAGTTAAGATGTTGATAGATGATGAATTTGGTTATGTTGACATGATTAAATGTTGCTAGAAGATAGATTGTGATGTTTGGTGATATGAAAATTGGTTTAGAAATGCTTAGATGGTCATTTTATGCTAAAACCACAAAGTTACTATTTTTAGTAACTTTATTTTTACAAAAACCAAATTGTCAACGTGTTGAATGATTTGAGCATGCTAAATGATTTATTATGCTATAATATGATGACTAGATGCTAAGTTAGATGGTTTCCGATGTCATGTATGCTAGAAATGGAAACTTTCCATTTTAGGAAACTTTTGTGCACAAACATGTTAAAAACGACTTATGTGAAATCGCATGATGATGTGCTATGTGTTAACATGATCACGTAGGACTAATGGACATGTTAGAACTTTAAAACCGATGTGCTTTGTGAACTTTCCGAAAATGGAAACTTACTATAAATAGTAAGTTGTCCATAGACGCGATTTGCGCGTTTCGCACACGACAAACACTTACACGATTGCTACACGATTCACAACCGTCACACGGTTCACCAACGGGTCGTTGACTTGACACGGTCAACTTTGGTCAACTCTAGTCAAACACGGTCAATGTGGACCAACACAGTCAAACACGGTCAATGTGGACCAACACGAGCAAACACGGTCATTGTGGACCGACACGGACAAACATGAACAACCAAGGGTTGTTGGACACAAACACGAGCACTAACACGAACACTAGCACGGTCACTTACACGAACTCACGTACGGTATACGATATAGGTTGCCGGTGACCGACGTGCCTACTACATCAGGAGCTTACGCTTTCATCCGTTCATATCACTAAGGTGAGTTTACGGCCCCTCTTTACTCTTTTTCAAACGTTTTTAAATAGGGGGAGAATACTAGTTGCATCGAGTCAAACATCTATTACTGTACAAACATTTTGTGTATGCTGGTTTATTGGACAAACATTAAGTGTTGAACTCGTATTAAGCCCTCACAAAGTCTTACCGTTAATGTACGAACAACGTGGTAGATTTGGATGGATCCATTAGGGAATGACTAACCCCACGGGGCACAATGTTGACTGGATGTCATAACCCGTGCAAATTCTGACCTAACTTGCTATGTATACGAGGCATAGCGGAGGCAAGGACAAACAAGTCTAGTTCGGTAGTGACGCACTGACACTTTGGGCCTAGGGCTCGGTACTAACATTGATAAACAGCATGACACACTTTTATTACTATATGTATATCAAAACCTGTGAACTCACCAACCATCGTGTTGACGCTTTTTCTAACTGGTATTCTCAGGTAACTAGCTGCGCATGGAACAGGATGCACGTTAAGGGATGAGATTTAGGAACCGCATGCATTCTGTTGTTTCTTTTGAAAACAATTTAGTTCTTAAAGTTCTAAACAATGTTGTATTAAACTATTTACATTTCCGCTGCATGCTTTCAAACATATTTATTTCCGCTGCTATGATAACTTTTATTCCGCTGCAAACTATTTTGTTATGTGTGTGTGTCAAACATGGGATTTGTAAACGCATATAGAGGTGTTCTATATGACCTTGAGCTGTGATTCTGGCCACGTCACACCCACGTGGACTGACACCACGAGTGGGAAATTGGGGGTGTGACACATATGACTTGAGAAAGTAAGATCTCTGATATGTTGTCAGGAAAAGGGACCTAGCTAGATTCTCAAGCCACCCGCAGTGGCCTTAGGTCAAATGCAGATACCCATGCTCCTACGACCCGCATACTGAGAATAGAATGGAATTGGTTCTTTGTCAGGTCATGGTGATATGCTAGATTGGATAAACAACGACATGTAATCAATACTAACACTAGTTGCGTTACTAGATTCTCCATTTATTACATTAACAAAGCGATCATCCCATGCTTGCATGTAATGGTGATGTTCACGTCTCCAGTCTTTCTTTGTTTTACCTTGATGAGTTAAAGCATGCATCATTAATGCTTGGCCTCATCAAATGATAAAACATGAGGGTTGTTGAATAATGTTATATTGTCTAGTAATTCTGCTCAGTGCATGATGTTCAACAACTTCTCAATATATGATATATGTTTCACATATCCAAAAGTTGGCATCATTTGTACAAATAGGAGGTAACAGTGATAAAACATGATTATCGAGAGTCCATTTGAACTGAATAAACAATAAAGGAAATAGGACGAATTTAATATAATATAATATTATAAAATGTACTTCAAACAATGCATAATTTTAATCACCATGTGTTTATGTAGCTCAGTCAGCTGTGAATGAAAACCTTTACATATGTAATAGTCTGACCATCTAAAAAATAATTACAAAACTTATATGATTTACTCAAATAAAAAATAAAATAATGACATGTAAAACATACCGAGCAACATATAGTTTAGTTGAATCAAAATACAAAATTGGGGACATGCATGTTATCATTTCTCATGCCCACCTTTGTAATAAAAACATCGGACCAGTTATCTCCTTGGCCAAATAAGATGCTCCTTTGCATAGATTTCTAAACAAACAAGCCAAAACAACATTTCTTTAATTATACTAAGAGCATGCTTCCAAATTAAATAAATAATTTAAATGAAACAAGTGTACTAAATGGCTAGTAGAATCAGGAAAGAGTGTAACACCAAACAAATGCAATATATACAACCTAGCTCATTGTACCGTCTCCAACTCGGTTGGATTTCGGGAAAATCGGATTTTATTTCACGTAAAATACGTGTTAATATTATTATACCTCATGTGATATCAAACTGTTGATGTGTTAACCCTAACAATTCCACATAGTTTGCTACATTTTCTTATATGGAGCAAACATAATCAATCCCGGACACAACGTGACCATTAAAAGATTAACCTCACAAAACTTGAATATGTTGAAGAGTGAATGTACTTTCCAAATGGTAGGTTAAACGTGTGCGTTTCACGTCGCCAACTATCTGCTAAAACAGTTATAAGGGTGTGATCAACAGTTCTATTACAACAATCAATAACACCGTGAATGTAGCAAGACATATATACATCATATTCGAATCCAGAACATGAGGATCTCTTATATATTTCCAGAATTTTTATCATTACGTTTGACCTTAAGCTGGACATTATTCGGTATGGTGTTAGTGAACAATGCGCACGCTCTATGAGTGTCTGCTAAGAACAAAACATATTCTTTGATTTGACCTGGGTTGACTCATAAACTCATTTTTAATTATTTTAGCAAAAAAATAATGAAATTGTTAGAAGATAAAGCGACTTTGTGAAATGGAAATTGTTCCAAATGTTTGAAAGAAACCTACAAACAACAAACTTTTAAATATAATTCAAAGGATTATTTTATTTTAACGTGTAACAAAGGAAGAAGTGATATTTCAGTCAATGCATTTTTTTTTGTTTTTAGTGCGCATGTGACTTTCTATGAAATGAAATGACAATTTAATGACAAATTATAGGTTTTTGTTTTTACCTGAAAGATTTTATACATTGGTAGTGGAAATCGCAACCCCATGCGACTCTTGGTGGAAGTCGCATCCCCCATGTGACTTTTAGGGAAGTCGCTACTCCTTGTGCTAGTTCTCCCTATGTGGCAATAATCGTTACCAGGGCCATCTCAAGTTTTCCCGAGACCCTAGGCGAAATTTGAATCTAAGGCCCTTCTCTCACACCTAATAGTTATGTTTAACACCCTCCTCCTTTATCCGAACTTAAAGACCAACAACAATTAACTAAAAGTTTAAGTAACTAAAACCTTCAATGGTCAATCAAGTAAAACACTAAAACCTAAATGAATCAATTAGTAAATATGGTTTCTGAACCTTTAGAAAATAACAATAAGCAGTTTAGCAAATGGAATTAAGAACCTTTAGCAAATGCTAGCAATTAGCAGTTTAGCATATACTAACTAGAATTAAGAACCTTTAGCAAATACTCAAGTAGTCAACTAAAAAAACGTATAAGAAATTTTGAATGAATACCTTAAGCACTTTGAAGTTTGGTATTGAATGATCGAATGAGAACCTGACCAGCTAAACCAGCCGACATCCGACTGTATCTGCCGACTTCAGACTTCTAAGTTTCGACTGACAAATAGTCAAGCGGTTTAAGATGTAAGAACCCTCACTGATGGCGCTGTGAAATTGGGATTGAAGATCTACAACCGAACAAACATTCAGACAACAATGGAAGAACTCGAAGAAACGATGGCTGATGGCGATGAGAGTGATGATGACAGTTGAGAGTGACAGGTTAATGGCTTGATGGTTTCCATGGTGCTTCGAATTCAACAATGGAAGATCTCAAAGAGACGTGATGTCCTAGTTCCAACTAGTTTGCTTAAGGGATTTCGCCCTGTCGTGAATCGTGGTTCGGGATAGGAATGATCGTACAGGAACATTGAACCCCCCTTTTGGTTTCCACACCGTCACCTTGCCTAATCTATTTGCGTTGAAGCCCACGGTAGCACTAACATCCCATCAATTCCTCAATATATAAGTTCAATTGAATATTTTATAAGACTTTATAAAATTCGAGAGCTCTAGGCAATGACCTAAATCCTCAAACCCGTTGGGCCGGCCTTACCCATCCTTGTGGCTTCACTCTTAAATCGTTCATCCCGTACAGCTTACCCAAAAAACATTACTCTTTCAAATCATCAAAAAAAAACCCTCCTTTTTCCACGTAAAACCTATTTTGGGAAGGAAAAAAAATTCTTATAAAAATTCTCATAAAAAAAAACACTCTAGCCAACGAGAGGTTGAGGGTTCGAGGTTTCTTCAGCGAAGTCGAAGATGGTGGTGATCGAGCCGGTGGTCTCCACCGATATCCAATCAAAATCATCAAAATCAACCACTGCCGGAGTAGATATGAGCGGCGGAGAGGATTCCGGCGGTGGCGATATAGTAAAAACCGCAGGATACGCATCCGACGGATACGAAACGGCGAGCGAGACGGAAGTTGGGAATGATGAGGCTGCTTCCGATAACACTTTCGTTGAACATGAACATAAACCAATGGATCAGCCTTATGAGGATGCGCTCAATGATGATGAACTCAACCAGGTTCGCTCTTTCTTGCTTTTTACGTTTCCAAGTTTGAGGGATTTCGCTTCATGTTTTAGTCAAGTTTATAATCGATTGCCTATCTATATGCGGTAGCAGACTCGGAAACACAGCGATAATATTGATTTTGTAGCGTAGATTGTTGTAATTTACTACGTTTTGAGGCATTTCCTTGATTGCATTTGGAAACCATAATTCTTATAGAATAGAGATTTTAGCGTAGAGTCTTGTAATTTACCATCGTTTTAAGGCATTTCCTTGATTGCATTTGGGAATTCGTAGTTGGCCTCAGATTATCTTTTTCCTCACGATATATTTTTTTAGTTATTTTTTTCATCAACTTTACTGCTTAAATTACAAGGAAACGGTAGATGCAAAAATACAAACATTAAACTGCTATGAAAATGGACGACATGAATGTTGTGAATGGGAACATGGATACTATCACTTATCATCACTTTGGTGTAAAATTTTTCAAATGGTAATGCTTTAAATACTTTTTTTTAGTAACCATGGAACTATATATGTGGTAAACCATTAGGTCCCCCTAATACCTTACCTACCATGGGGAAGAGGTTAAGAGAGGCTGCAAGCAATCGGGTTGGTTGCCTCTAAGGAAAACTGGCCTTTGTAAGGTTTGAATTTGAAACATTTAGGTTTTACCTCCTCCACTTAAACAACTAAACCATTTCCTTGTAGCCTTGTAGGTTTTTTGTTAGGCACAAAGTGTTAGGTTTACATAGGCCTTTTGAGAGGTTTAGGTCAGCCGACCCTAATCCTGGCCAATTAGGAGTTAAACCTAATTATTTTTCTATTTAAGCATTGTCATGTAATTGTAATCTTCAACACCTAATCAATAAAAGAATCTCTAGTTGCAACCCGTGGACGTATGTCACATCGACCCACGTTATATCTTGTGTCTGTTTATTTTCTTTGATTTCGTGTGCGTGTATGAGTTAATAAGTTTCCACTGTGCCTCTTTGATTCCTAACAAGTGACATCAGAGTTTGGCTCGTTGTTGATTAATATACGAATGCACTGGACGATTGCTGATAAAGAAAAAAAAAGGGTGAGCTACCGTCGGGGATACGAATTAGGGTTTCGTAAACCCCTTGAGTTCGTATAGCCGTCGTCTCAGCCTTGAGCGCCGTTACCGCCGCAGAAGCCGCCGGAATCGTGATTAGGGTTACCCTTGAGTTCGCCGCAGCTTGCTTTTGGCCGCCGCTAACGTCGGTCGTCATTTCTGCCGCCAGAATCGCCGCCGGAGAGTGTTTTCCGGCTGATTTTGAGCCGGTCACTCAGTTCTCTGGCCGATTGAAGGTTCTGATTTCACGATTAGGTTTCTAAACCCTTGAATTCGTCGATTGAACCTGTTTTTGACCCAATTTGGGTTCGAATTTCTTGATTAGAGGCTGATTAAAGGCTAATTGGAATGAAATGTTCTTTATTTTTACCATTGAAGGTAAGAAGTATAAGCTTCAAGGCATATCATCTGGTCCACAAAAACCTGCCACCTTTCAACATTTAGCTCTTGATTCTGACCAGCAGCCCAACATACCAGAAATGATACAGCCGTTACTTAATGAGTTTGAGGCTGTGTTCCAGGAACCCAATTCCTTACCCCCTTTTCGTTTCCATTTCCATACCATTCCTATTCAACCCAACTCCATACCCACAAACATTAGACCTTATCGTTACCCACACTCACAAAAGATAATTGGGGCACAAATGGAGCTTTTTCTTGCATATTGGTTCATTCGACCGAGTTCCAACCCTTATTTTAGCCCAGTACTATTAGTCAAGAAAAAGGATAATACATGGAGGATGTGTGTAGATTACCGAGCCTTAAACATGATCACAATTGCGGACAAGTACCCAATACCCAATGTAGATGACTTGCATGGAGCAACTGTTTTTTTCCAAGCTCGATCTATGCTCGGGGTATTACCATATCAGACTAAGTGAGTTGGACATTGAGAAAACTGCTTTTAGGATGCATTCGGGCCATTACGAATTTGTTGTCTTGCCTTTTGGCTTTACAAATGCCCCCTCTACATTCCAGGCCACAATGAATGACCTGTTTTGTCCCTATTTACAGCATTTCATACTAGTTTTCTTTGATGACATATTGGTCTATAGTCCTTCCATGGCTCAACACTTGCAACACATCCAAATTGTTTAGGATTTACTCCATAGTACTCAATTTTTTTGCGAAGTTGACTAAATGTTGTTTTAGGCAGTCCCACGTCCTGTTTCTAGGACATATAATATCAGGTGCAGGTGTGCACTTGGATCATGAAAAGGTGGAATCAATTCAGACATGGCCGATTCCTAGAAATGTTCGGGAGGTACGTGGCTTCCTTAGACTTACGGGTTATTACAGGCGTTTCGTAAAGAATTATGGCATTATAGCACGGCCACTTACTAACCTTACCAAGAAAGTTGGGTTTACATGGGATGAAGAAGTTCTTACTGCCTTCAACACTCTAAAAAAGTCTCTGGTTTCAGCTCCTGTTCAGCGCATGCCAGATTTTTCTAAATCATTCACAGTGGAGTGTGATGCGTCCTCACAGGCAGTTACTTATTTTAGTAAGGTTTTTCCTTATCTAACCGTCTTATATCCGATTATGATAGGGAGCTTCTTGCTTTGGTTTTAGCTGTCCAAAAATGGAATCATTATTTGTTGGGTCATCATTTTTTATCAAGACGGATCATTATACATTTGAAGTTCCTTATCGAGCAGCGCATCATCACGCCTGAACAACATAAACTTTTGTTGAAACTCATGCCTAATGACTTTACAGTTATTCACATGCCTGGGTCTGAAAACATAGGACCTGACACCCTTTCTAGGCGACCTCAGTTTCTGACTTTGGTGCTTCCTCGTTGCCTGGACTTTCATCAGTTATATCAGGGTTTAATGGATGACCCTTTACTAGTTCTATCATGGCAAAACTTCGGTCTGACCCTACTGTATGTCCTGTGTATTCCTTAACTGGTGATACCTTAATGTACAAGGGGCGACTAGTTATCCCAAATGTTCAATCTGTAAGGGATCTGATCCTCGCGGAGGCCCATTCTTCACCAACCGGTGGACATGGGGGTTTTTCAAAGACCCTTAAGAGGATTTCAGCTCAATATTTTTGGCCAAATTTACCATCTGATGTTCGTGTTTTTGTGCAGCAATGTTTGACTTGCCTGCAACAGAAATGTGAGACTCTCTCCTGCAGGTCTCTTACAGCCATTACCATTCCAAATCGGGTTTGGGAGGATATCTCTATGGATTTAATTACGGGTTTACCTGTTTCTAATGGTTTTGACACTATTTTGGTAGTGGTTGATCATCTCAGTATGTATGCCCATTTTTTGCCACTATGACATCCTTGTACTGCCAAGAGTGTGGCTGCTGTGTTTTGTAAGGTTATTATAAAACTTCATGGCTTTCCTCGGTCAGTTGTTTCCAATCGGGATGTTATTTTCTTAAGTAATTTCTGGCAGGAGTTATGATAGGAATCATAATCATAATTAGTTATATTAATTGTTAGTATGTTCTAGAGAAGGGTAGTAAGGGTAATTCAACCTTTAGTTTGTTAGAGGTTGGCTTATAAATAGAGAAGGGAGGGTAAGTTGTTAGGCATCCAGAAGTAATATTGAAGTTGGTTAGCCTCTTGAGGTTAGTCTCTTGCATTGCAGTGAGAAGAGGGTTTCATCTCTGGAATTGTAATCCTCTTTTGGGTGTAATTTTGAGTGTTTCATTAATACAATACTAACCCTCTTGTTCATCATTTCATTTCCTCTGTTAACGATTGTGTGTTTGGATTGAATCTCTATCGGTCCGACCTGCCACAGACCTGTCGCTGATTTGTCTTTCATTCTCTGTTGATTCCTACTGCCGCAGACCTGCCGTTATCTGCTCACTACATCTTCGTTCAAATTCATTGTCTATTGAAAGTTTTTTGGTGGATTTTCTGGTTCGCTAATCGCTGCAATTCGTCGCCGATTTCAGAATTGCTGCTCATCACTGCCGGATCTCCACCTGCAAATTGCTCTCGATTTCATCTTCAAGGATCTCATCGTCGCCGTGGGTTTTCAATTCCGACAATCGTTCAAACTAATCGTCAATTTCCGATTTCGGATGAAATTAATCGGCGCTGTTGTTCTCCAAATTCTGACACTCGTCGATTGATTTTCCTAATTAATCGTCCGATTAGCCGCCGATTTATCATGGATTTTTCAGAATTCAAAGCCTCGTGGGAGGCAGAACGTGCTGCAGAGAGGGAATTCCGCAAAACCATTCTCGCTTGGATAAAATCACAAGAGAAGAACTCAAGTGAATCAAGTGTTTTATTACAGACGACAGACAAACAGATAGTACATCAAGAGCAATTGGAGTTCCAATCAGAGCTACTGCAGCATTTTGGGGGATTCGCGATTCCTACTCCTTCTGAGCAATTGGATTCGATTCCCGATGCTCTACTCCATGTCGTCGACGGTAAGCATAACTTTGAACTTCATACTCCTGAGCAGTTCACTACGATTCATCAATCGGAGTTGATTTCCGATTTGATCGGTGATGTCGAGGTTAACAGGCGCCCTAATTCTGTCGTGAATAAGGCCGCTACTTCTCCTTTTCTTTATTCAATTGGGTCTGGGCTTTTAACAGCTGATGGGCCTCAGGTGTTGGGTCAAGGGGAGCCCACATGTGTTCATGCACCCAAATTATCTAGGAAAAGGGTTCCTGTTTGCTTTAATGATAGAGTTCATATCAAGATGGGGAATGGGTATTTAAGTCATGTGCCTGAATGGGATACAAGTCTTGGGTCCACCCCTCAAACAGATACTCCGTATTCAATTCCTGCCATTCGATCAGGCGTCTCCTCTACCCTGGAGTTGGGGCATGTTTTGCATCATGATCATGGAGTTCTATATCCTTCACGTTTGGATTGGAAAGGACGTAAGAAGAAAAGAATTTGTTTGCGTTGGGGAAACAGATACAAGCCAGCTCACAAATGTCCGGAAGGAAAGATAATTGGAGCAAAGCACGTTTCATAGTTAACTCCCAAGTCTTGAGGACAAGACTTTTAAATAAGGGGGAGTTATGATAGGAATCATAATCATAATTAGTTATATTAATTGTTAGTATGTTCTAGAGAAGGGTAGTGAGGGTAATTCAACCTTTAGTTTGTTAGAGGTTGGCTTATAAATAGAGAAGGGAGGGTAAGTTGTTAGGCATCCAGAAGTAATATTGAAGTTGGTTAGTCTCTTGAGGTTGGTCTCCTGCATTGCAGTGAGAAGAGGGTTTCATCCCTGGAATTGTAATCCTCTTTTGGGTGTAATTTTGAGTGTTTTATTCATACAATACTAGTTCTCTTGTTCATCATTTCATTTTCTCTGTTAACGATTGTGTGTTTGGATTGAATCTCTATCAAGTTATTTCGCTTAAGTCATACTAAGCTGAAATAAGCACTGGATACCATCCAGAAACCGATGGCCAAACGGAGGTGATTAATCGATGTTTGGAAGCCTATCTCAAGTGTTTTGCTCAAGAACAGCCCCGTAATTGGAGCATTTTTCTTCCTTGGGCCCAGTTTTCTTATAATAGAAGTTATCACACTGCTATTAAGACTACTCCCTTCACTGCAGTTTATGGTAGGGAGCCTCCACCATTAATCCCTTATGTTATGGGGGAAACTCTTAATGCAGAGTCAGAGTCCCAATTAATTACTCGTGATGACATGCTCCGTTTGTTACGTACTAATTTACATAAAGCTCAAGATTGGATGAAAGTTACAGCTGATTTAAAATGCAGAGACCTTTCTTTTGAGGCGGGTGATATTGTTTTCCTGCATATTCAACCTTATCGCCAAAAAAGTTGGCTAAAAGGCGTTTTGATAAATTGTCTGCCTGTTTTTTTGGTCCTTATCGTATAATTTGCCGTGTGGGGAAAGTTTTGCTTATGAGTTGGAGTTACCCAAATATTCTTGCATCCATCCTGTTTTCCATGTATCTGTTAGAATCCAAACAGTAATTCCAACAATTGGCAAAGATTTGATTGATAGTCAACCCGATTCGAGATGGGTGAATCTCCAAATTACAATTAAGTAATGATAAAAGAACAGAACAAGCAATGCTAAAACACCTCCTACGACTCAAATACTGAACAATGAAAAAGAAACTACCATGGAACTAACTGACATAAAAACTACCCACTAACATTAAGTGACCCACTAACTTTTGACCCAAATACCAACTCCATCAGCTTCAATGACTTGGATAACCTGGACCGATACTTCTTGCGCACGTACACCTTAAGTGGAGGTGTTGTATCAGTATCTATGTTAAAACTGGCGTGTGGTTAACTTCCACAACAACCATTACCATCATTGCCAATTACTCGTGATTGGGATACATCGTTGGGTCCTATTAGCTGGCCACAAGGAGTTGGAGTGATTGGTATGTTGGAAGCACAAGTCTATTGAAGATGCAACTTGGGATCATTATGATTTATTTGCCAATCACTTTCCTAAATTTAGACTTGAGGACAAGTCTTTTTATGGAGAGGGAAGTATTGATACAACTCCTATGTTAGTATATTCCCGAAAGAAAAAGAAAAAGAAAAAGATCCCAGTTGGGGCGGGAGGATCCATGGAGCTGATTGGGTTGGAGTTTGACCCGTTTTCACCTTATTCCAGTTTTTATGTTATTACTATGTAGTGGGTAGTTTCTTTTATAACCATGGCAGTTTATGTATTAGTGGTAGGTCATTTCATTTGAGAGATCATTGTGGCTTTTATCCTGAAGTATTGTAATCGGATCCATCTTGAATTGGGTTGATTAAGTTCTATCAATGTCAGTTTCATCTTGGGGCGGGAGGATCCATCTTGAATTGGCTTGATTAAGTTCTGTCAATTTCAGTTTCATCTTGGTTTTATATTTTGTTCTTAACAGAACCGCATTATGTAAAGTGCGGCTTTAAATGCATTGCCGTTAAGCTTCACTGTTTCAGATTCATTTCTTGCATACCTTTTGGATCTGAATTTCACTTTCTTGTTTTTAGTAAAAGAGAGAACACAAAATTGATTATATTTGTCAATAGAAAATATACACCATACATGAACCACCAAACTGTGAAGTCCTGCATTGAGGCATGTTGGTAATTGTAGATATACTGTTCTTATTGCTGAATTTTCTTAAAGATTATGGAAATAACTTAAGGGGAGTTAATTCCAAATTTTTAATCATTTTTCGTGGAATGCAATTCATTATATTATGCGTGTTGTTGCAAGCTTTGGTCATTACAAAGTCCACAAATTTAGTTTAGCAAAACATGTCAAACAACATTCAATTGCTTTGTCTTTTCTATTTCTCTGTCCCAGGCAATCAATCAAGAACTTGTTGAGGATAGGATCTTTTATGAAGCAAGATTAGCCTCATTGATGTAGGTATTCTCAACTTGATGGGGAAAAAACCAACGCAAACATCCCCATAAGTTATAAACTCTTACTAGATGCATAACTTTGACTAAAAAAAGTGTCTTTTTTCCTTTTCATTATAATTTGTGAAACTAATTTTGGACCGTCATATTTTCTCTAATTCAAAGGTAGCACTTCTATCATAGTGACAAAGGTCCAACTTTGTTGTTGTTGGACTAATCTTGTAATATTAATTAGTTTAAGGGTTAAAGTTAGAAAGCTTAGTTTTTTTAGTTGTTGTAAATTTATCTAAATGGAGTTTAAAGTTTAAATTAGGTTTTGGATTAGATTGTTGGTAGTGTTTTTAGGGATAAATGCTTGACTTTTTGGGTTTTGTTTTATCATAAATAGGGTTCGATATTTTGGTTTTTCTTGTACCAAAATTTCAATCAATAAGAATTTGTGTTTTTCAATTATTCATATACCTTGTTTGGTTCTGGAAACAAAGGCCAGCAGGGCTTCAGCCGTGACCCCAATGCATATCATGCTTTACTGTCACTATCCATATCATATCATGTGCTTTTTGCTTAGGAGTTCTTTTAACTTTTAAGATTTTAGAAAGAATCTCACTTTATTTTACTAATTTGCTGCTTGTTCATTATTATTCAACTGTTTTGTTAGGAATAAATGATGTTCTCTGATGATATCTTTAAAATCATAATACCCTCATGGCCTCATCTCACCTCTTATTTTTCTAATGCAGAAAATTTTGATGCAAATGATTGATGCAAAAGTTGAAGGGAATAATATATTTGGAGATGGCTCGTATGAAGAGGCGTTATTGAAGTATGATTATGCTATCCAACTTGCACCTGAGATGTCTTCTTCCTCTGATATTAGGTCTATATGTCACAATAATCGTGCTACTTGTTTCTTCAAGCAGGTAAGTTAATATTTTGTCATCATTTTAGTTCATACGAACTTTACCATAGCATATATCGGTAGAAAATGGAGATGATATGCATGTAATTAGGGCAAGTGGTGGTGTGACTCAACAAATGATTAAGGATTTACAGTATGAAGTAGCTTGACTGATGATTTGTTTTATTTAGTGTTATCAAAAGCTTGCTTGTTATTATGACAGGGCAAGTACCAGGACACGGTTAAAGAATGTACCAAGGCATTGGAGCTAAATCCCACATACATGAAAGCTTTAATTAGAAGAGGAGAAGCCCATGAAAAGCTTGAAAATTATGATGAGGCTATTGCCGGTCAGTTCTTCCCTATTTTACACTAAATCCACAATCATCTCCTTCTATGTTTTGCAAATTACAAACCCATTTTCTCTCATTCCATGTTACGCCTTGTTTTTTGTTATGGGAACTACATTGTTGTCTTTGTGGTATTGTATCCCTAACCATTGACCGTTTTGCAGATATGAAGAAAATCTTAGAACTAGATCCTTCAAATTATCAATGTAGGAAAACAATTGTCCGTTTAGAACCATTGGCTATGGAAAAGCGTGAAAAAATGAAGGAAGAAATGCTTGGTAAGCTTTACCGAAGGCCCAAATTTATAATTCATTCCAATAATTTCTCGCTACCAACATGCCATATTCATTTGGGGTCAGGTTGACCTTAACCATTTGTTTGTTCCTTTTTAGTAATTTGATAGAGATTAGAATTATATAGTATGTTAGTCATAGTTAGTAGTAGTAGGTTCTAGATAAGGGTAGTTTGGTAATATTAATATTTAGGGTGTTTGTTTGTGGGTTATAAATAGTGGTGAGTTTTATGGTTTGGGCAGAAAGAGTTTTAGTAAATGTATTGGCTCCTGCTTTGAGCAGAGAGAAGGGTTTACCCTGGACATCATATGATGATGTAATTGTTTCTATTTTCATTAGCAATACAAATCATTTATCAGATCTTCTTCTTCATTGTTTTCTTTTCAATTCCTATTATCCATTGTGTGTGATCAGATTCTCATCATTGGTCCGACCTGCCGCTTCCTTTCCTCTGCCAATTTCAAAATTGATCGCCATTTTCAACTGCCGGATACCAGCTCTTCGATATCTTCTCAATCGATTCCGATTTCATCTCCACGCTCTCATCATCGTCGTCGTCACCTGACGTTCTCCACCAGCAGTACAATTCCGATTTCTTCTTTACTGGCTCTCATCGTCGTCGCTGGTCCTCAATTTCAGAAGATTTGCGATTGATTTTTGATAGAGATCTTATTCTATTTTGTTGATTAATAGTATTTTGTAATTGTGGGAGGGGGTAAGTGTAGTTTCTAATTCTATAAATAAGGATGATTAGTTTTGTGAGAGGGGAAGGGAGATTATTGTTAGATTGGTTAGACTCATTGCATGGCATTGAGGAGGGCATAGCCCTGGGACCACTAGTTGGTTAATTACCTATTGTAGATCTTTGTGATCATATCCTTCATATTCAATTTGAATTGCATTCTGATTTCATCAAATTCGTATTTCAATTTGAGTTGTGATTTGAATCTCTATCAATGGTCCGACCTTGCCGAAGACCTGCCGTTGATTGTATTTGATTTTTTCCAGCTTCGTCGATTCGAATTAGCCGTCGATTTCAGTTTCTGCCGATTCTACATCTTCAATTTCATTCCCGACTCCTCTCTGTTGGAGCTAAGCACGGCCGTCGTCCTTACTTGCTGCCGATTTCAAACTCTTGGTTGAATCTCCGGCTTCGCTCTTCACGTAATCGCAGATTTCAGGTTTTATCGATTGATTTTCCGAATCGCCTCTCAGTCAATTGCTGATTTCAGGTACCGTCTCCTTCAATTCACGATTTCAGGTTTTCTCGTTTTCCCAATTAGCCGCCAATTTCAGGCTACGCCGTTTTCCTTTCCTTCATTTCACGATTTCAAATTCAACTCTGATTTCAATTTTATCTTCGTATTTCTGATTTGATCGAACCCGTCTCATTCAAATCACGTTCGATTTTTGCCGAGTCTCAATTACATACAAATTCCGATTTCTCATTTTCAGCTCCTGCTTCAATTTACGGTATCTCTTTTCCTTCTTACTTTCCACACCCATTAGCGCTTCCAATTTCAGATTCAATCATGGTGACTCAAACCTCGTGTTTGGATACTCAAGAGCAGCAAATCAAGCAATTGCAAGCTGATGTTGAAGAAATTAAAATCACCTTGCAATCCTTGGAGGGTGATCGAATTGAATCTGTTGCGTTTCGTAAAACGGTTCTTGCGTGGATAACACATCAAGAGAAGAAAAAGGGGGATATATCCTACGGGTCTCGTGGTTCAAGTGGGATTTTCGGCTCTTCTGGTCTACCGCCACCACCGCCAGAACCACCGTCAACCTTACCGTGGGCGGTCAACAAGGTGAAATTACCGGAGTTCCAATCAGAACTACTGCAACGTTTTGGTAGCTTCGAAATTCCTCATTCTTCTGAGCAGTTCGTTCCGATCCAACAGTCGAAGGAGATTTCCGCTTTTCTCGAAGATGTCGTGGATCCCAGGTGCCCTAATTCTGTCACGAGTACGGCCGCTACTTCTCAATTTTGTTATTCAATTGGGTCTGGGCTTTTAATAGCTGATGGGCCTGAAGTGTTGGGTCAAGGGGAGCCCAAAAGTGTTAATACACCCACATTAATGGAGCGTGGGTTACCTGTTTGTTCCAACAAGATTCATTCGGTGCCCTTCATTAAATCAGGGTCTATTCCAATGGAAGGAAGTGTCATTATTTCGCGTGATCGAGTAGTTTTATATCCTTCACGTTTGGATTGGAAAGGGCGTAAGAAGAAAAGAATTTGTTTGCGTTGGGGTAATAGATACGGGCCAGCTAACAAACGTCCGGACGACACGAAACAAGGCTGGACAAATGATTCACTCCCAAGTCTTGAGGACAAGACTTTTAAATAAGGGGGGAGTAATGATAGAGATCTTATTCTATTTTGTTGATTAATAGTATTTTGTAATTGTGGGAGGGGGTAAGTGTAGTTTCTAATTCTATAAATAAGGATGATTAGTTTTGTGAGAGGGGAAGGGAGATTATTGTTAGATTGGTTAGACTCATTGCATGGCATTGAGGAGGGCATAGCCCTGGGACCACTAGTTGGTTAATTACCTATTGTAGATCTTTGTGATCATATCCTTCATATTCAATTTGAATTGCATTCTGATTTCATCAAATTCGTATTTCAATTTGAGTTGTGATTTGAATCTCTATCAATTTTTCAGATTCACCGCTACTTCGCATCCGATTTCAGCAATTCGTCTCCAATTTCATATGTAATGGATTTCATCGTCGCCATGTGTCTCAATTACAGACGATTTTCAATTGATCTCTCAGATTTGTCGTTCAATTAGCGCCGATTTCAAGTTATTACAGTTTCAATTTCATTTTCGCGTTTCTAATTTGATTCCATTTTTCTCTGTCACATTACGTTCATCTTCTGATTTCATACTTGTCGTTCACTTCTATTTCATTCATTCAAACAACTATGGTGAATCAAGCTTATCGTCTCGATCTCCATGAACAACAGATTAAGGAATTGAAAGCCGATGTGGCTGAGATCAAGCAATTGGTGATGGCCAATCATTCCGAATCCTCTGAATTTCGTAAGATGATGACTGATTGGATGAAACAATTTGAGAAACGACTGGTCCCAAAATCACTGATCCTTTCGGTTCTCCTATTCATCAACCTTCCTCAGTGGATTCTTCATCACTACTGTTTCCTTGGAAGGTTCAGAGGGTCAAACTTCCGGACTTTCCGGTTTCGATCCTCAGGGGTGGATTAAAAAAGCGAATCTATATTTTGATATCAATGGTATTCCCGATGAACTGAGATTGAAATTGGCACAAATTAGTATGCAAGGAGTGGCCCAACATTGGTTTACAATTGTTATTCAGGTGTATGAATCTCTATCCTGGTTTGAATTTCAATCGGAACTGATGCAACGATTTAGTGGTTTAGAGATTCACCATCCTTATGAGCAATTAGCTACTATCCAACAGTCGGATTCGATTCACGATGATATTGATGATTTCGTAGCCGGCAAGGATGTAAAGGGTACGTTGCACCATGATTCCATCGTCAGTAAAGGATCTCTCTCTTGTGTTCGTTGTTCAAATGAGCTTGGGCCTGTATACAAGAATGGGCTGTCGGGTGTGGGCCAACCTCAACCCAACTCATCTTTTAGTTCCCTTCCATCTGATAATGGGGAGGGTGAACTTGTGTGGTGGGAAGCTACTTCTCTTGATCAGGGTGCTTCAGGGATGAAAGTCACCTACGAAGAGCATTCGGTTATGTTGCAAAACCTTTCAACAACTCATTCAAACAAGGGTGCTCTCAAGTTTTGGTTATTCGATTTACATTCCTCTACCCCTGAGTTGGGACATGTTTTTCATCGAGATCGAGTAGCTCGATATCTTTCACGTTGGGATTGGAAAGTACGTAAGAAGAAACGGATTCGTTTGCGTTGGGGGAATAGATATGGGCCAGCTCACAAGCGTCCGGAAGGCAAGACACCGGAAGCAAGGCATGATCAATGATCAACTCCCAAGTCTTGAGGACAAGACTTTTAAATAAGGGGGGAGTAATGATAGAGATTAGAATTATATTAGTATGTTAGTCATAGTTAGTAGTAGTAGGTTCTAGATAAGGGTAGTTTGGTAATATTAATATTTAGGGCGTTTGTTTGTGGGTTATAAATAGTGGTGAGTTTTATGGTTTGGGCAGAAAGAGTTTTAGTAAATGTATTGGCTCCTGCTTTGAGCACAGAGAAGGGTTTACCCTGGACATCATATGATGATGTAATTGTTTCTATTTTCATTAGCAATACAAATCATTTATCAGATCTTCTTCTTCATTGTTTTCTTTTCAATTCCTATTATCCATTGTGTGTGATCAGATTCTCATCATAATTATTCTCGGTAACTGTTTTTGTGCAACCATTTTAAATAATTTTTGAACCCTGATATTTTCCGTAAGAGGCAAGAGCCTCTCATAGAATCAATATCATTAGTGAAGAAAATCATGATTTAGGTAGGAGGTTGTAAGTTTTATAAACAAACCTTGGGCAACTATCAAGTAGCTGAATTTACACGAACCATGAACAACCTAAATTGAGCATACTTTTTTTTCCCTCCATGAATCGTTAGGAATCAAGCAGCGCAGCGGAACCAGATTAAACAACACACGTACACGATTGCAAAGAAAAACAGAAAACAGAAAATAAATGACACGAAGATTTAACGTGGTTCGGTCGATTTGACCTACGTCCACGGGCTGCAACTAGGATTCATCTTTTATTACTTAGGTGCACAAAGATTACAATTACAAGACTAGGATATATATAGAGAACAATTAGGTTACAAAACATAAACCGGGCCGGGCTTAGGGTCGGCTGCCCTAACTCCCTCCCAAAAGGTCTTCGAAACCTAACAATCTCCCACTCGGAGGCCTTGCGATAAAATCAAGCCCGCCATCCAAGCACACAGCAATCCAGTCTTCCAGTAACTCCAGTAATCTTTGTCAAACAGTCTTCCAAGCCTTCAGTTCCCATAAACAAGCTAAGACTTCAATCCAATCTTCCTAGTTGCAGCAGCCCTTCTCATCAGTTACATGAAGGGCTCGTTGAAGCTTCCGAAAGCTTCAACGCGTCAGTCATCACTGACTCAGTCGTGACTGTAACCATCACTGACTCATCCTCTGTCTCAACTGGCTTGCACATTCCACCAGATCCAGAGATACACAGAGGAATATTAACACTCTCCAAATTCAGCAAGTAATCCACAGGAGAGATTTTAGCAGTCGAAATCCTGGTCTTCAAAACCCACTGTTGCTTTGAAACTGTACCCGAAACACAAACCGTGCTCCCACTGTTACCAAAGCCCCTAACTGGTTTAAACCTTCGACCCTGTTCAGCTTGAACCACCTTGGCACCAGGCTTCATACTTGCAAAATGAACCTTTTTTTGCCCCTTAGATTCAGCGAACCAGACTTTGTCTTGCTTAACCGAGACGGTCACTCCCTTAGCAGGTACCTCAACCAAATATAACGATCCTTGTTTCTCTCCCCGAGCAATAACCAGATTACCCTTGATCACTTTCCATTTGCCACTACCAAAATTAACTAGTCCCTGTTCATCCAATTGACTGACAGAAATGAGATTCGTCTTCAAACCTGGAATCACCTTGACATTCTGTAATTTCCATGTAGTTCCCAATGGAGTCTCCAGATCAATATCTCATATGCCCATAACATTCAGAAACTCACCGTTACCAAGTCGTACCTTCCCAAAGTCACCAATTATCAGATTCTTCGTCAAATCACTGCTGTGCGTGGCATGAATCGATGCTCCAGAATCCATGACCCAAGAGTCCACACTGCTTTTCATCACTAAGTATCAATGCATTATCCTCAAACACATCCTCAGTAGCAACATTCAATTGTTTCTTTGGACATTGACTCTTAACATGTCCCACCTCGTTGCAGTTCCAACATTTCACACTTTTCTTAGTTCTAGACGAACTCCTTCCCCGACTCCCACTGTCCCTGCTGTCCCTTCTACCCCTGCTAACATGCAACATTTCAGAAGAAGATGATCCACCTTGATTCTTGCGTCTGATATCCTCACCAAGAACCAAATCTCTAATCCCTTCAAATGTCATACCACTGGCTCCCGCAGAACTAGTAACAGCAGTAACTGTCCCGGACCAGCTACAGGCAACGAAGATAGCAGCAGTAGAGCCTGAACCTCATCATCGAACTTTATCCCAACCGAAAGTAGCCTCGACAAAATCGAATTAAGGTTGTTAATGTGAGATGTCACAGATGCACCTTCCATCATCTTCGTGTTCACAAGCTCCCGAATCAAGAACACCTTATTAGCTGCCGACGGCTTTTCATACATATTTGACAGAGCATTCATCATACCACTAGCTGTGGTCTCCTTCATGATGTTAAAAGCAACACTCTTCGTCAAAGCCAATGTAATAACCGCTCGAGCTTTCTTGTCCTTCAATTCCCAATCGGCTTGATCCATTTTCTCCGGTTTATCCCCCAATGCCACATCCAAATCCTTTTGACACAGTAATGCTTCTACTTGCATTTTCCACCAACCAAAATCAGAACCGTTGAACTTCTCAATCGCAACCTTTCCGTCTTCAGCCATAGCAAATAGAAAACAGATCGAGACAGTGACAGACACAACAATGGCACGGGCCTGAACTTGACGGTTGTTCTACTGAACACTGTCAAATAATCCGATCTGTTCCTACAGTCCCATACAAATCAAAACTGTAAACAGTTACCCTGATTGATCTCTTGTAGACAAATCTGAACCCGAATGTTAATCTTCACAAAAAACGATTCCTCAAACCTGGTTGATCACAAATATTGCAATACCCGAACCCGAAACGCTCAAAACAGATCTGACAACAGGCTGACAATGACTCAAGGGGTTCAATTTGAAACCCTAATAGTCAAAATCAGTCAACCTAAGAAGCAAACACGATTCCAAGGGTTATACGAACCCTAATCAGCCACTAATCACGAATTTCGAACCAAATCCAGGTTCAATCAACGAATCCAAGGTTTGAAACAACCTAATCGCGAACTTGAACCTCCAAATCGGTTGAAATAGACACAATGGCGGCTCCTAGGGTTCAATCCGAACCCTAATCGTGGTCCAGAACTCAAATTCGGCCTCACCTGCGCGATTCCGGCAACAGACGCTGCGGCGACGGCGGCGTCTGTGGCTACCGGCGGCGACAGGGGTAGTAGCGGCGGCGACGGCTGATTCTGTCGAACTCCAAGGGGCTGAAAAACCCTAATTCGAAAAAACTCCCAGACGACCCCAGATGACGGCTGACGAACTCAAAGGGTTTTTGAGAAAACCCTAATTCGAACCAGCAGCTAACAACGCCTCACCTCCTTTGTTTTCTTCTTTTCTTTTTCAGTAATCGTCTCAGTACGATCGTATTTTTAATCTCCAACGAGCCTTGGCTCTAGTACCACTTGTTAGGAATCAAGCGGCGCAACGGAACCAGATTAAACAACACACGTACACGATTGCAAAGAAAAACAGAAAATAAATGACACGAAGATTTAACGTGGTTCGGTCGATTTGACCTACGTCCACGGGCTGCAACTAGGATTCATCTTTTATTACTTAGGTGCACAAAGATTACAATTACAAGACTAGGATATATATAGAGAACAATTAGGTTACAAAACATAAACCGGGCCGGGCTTAGGGCCGGCTGCCCTAACTCCCTCCCAAAAGGTCTCCGAAACCTAACATGAATTATATTGCTTGTATCTTATATAGGGCTTTTTCGCAACTCTCCCAAAACTTGCTCAAAAAAAGCTCGTTTGTAAATGAGCCGAAGCTGGCTTAATTTGTATTTGAGCCGAGCCCAAGCCAAGATTGGCTCAGCTCATTGGCTAAAGATTGATTATAATCTTATAATAACCATTCTTTATTACAATAGCCCATTTGACTTCACCAAGATAAATTCGAGCATATATATATATTTTTTATCTATCATTATTACACATGTACAACACTTTCATTTGTTAGCATGTGAATAACAAAAGAAAGTTATTATATGATCCTGATCATATATATGTGTACGTGTGAAAAAAAAAAGAGCCGGCTCGTGGCTTGGGGTTTTTTCGAGCTTGAGTTTTCAGGTTGATAAAAAAAGTGAGCCTGGCTCAGCTCCACTTGGCTTGTTTAAAGCCGTAATCTTGTATTTGTGCAGGTAAGCTGAAGGATATGGGAAACTCTATTCTAGGGCGATTTGGGATGAGCGTTGACAACTTCAAAGCAGTGAAGGATCCAAATACTGGTTCCTATTCCATCTCATTTCAGCGCTAGAGATAGATCTATTTGTTTTTTCATGTAAATAAATAATACGAAGATAAGTTCACTGTTTGATTTGAAATTTGGAAATACGTGCATTCAATAAGTTTAGTCTACTGGATACCAGTTTTCTTTATAAAGTTTTTATAATTAAGAATTTAGTTTTTAAAAGGGGGTAACTTTATAAAAATGTAACCAAGTTTGAAAATTGTCTCAACAAGTCACTGAAAGTTTTTTTTGTTACTTTAAAGTCACTAAAGTTTAACTTGTTCTCGTAATATGAAATTATCATGTTAATAGGTTGCAATTGATGATGTTTCAAGTTTCATTAATTTTTTATGTTTAATATGATGAGAAAATATAAATAATGACATGGATTTTAAAAAAAAATTAGAAAACTTTTTTTCTAAAAATAAAATTGCATTTGTATTTTTGATATTTATGAAAAAACGCAAACAATTTTTTTAAACCAAACGTTTTTAAAACCTTCAATTCTTTAAAAAAACAAACTATAAAACATTATAATGAATGCAAAATAAAAATACAAACAAATGTTTGCTTTCGTCGTATTCATCGCCACAAAAAGATAAACTAAAAAAGTAGGCATCGTCATTCAAAATTCTTTATTCACAAGAAGATAAACCAAAAAAAATACAAAACCATGTTAGACTTTCTTTGTTGCATCATTTTTTTTGTCTACCTTTTGACCTCTTTTCTTTTGACGATTTCATGGTTGAAACTTCCCAGATGGGTTTCTTTGTGAAGGTTTTTTTTTTTGTGGAAGGGCAAACCAAACGTCAAAAGGTTTAATAAATTATTTTGATTTATAATCCATATAAAATAAATAATTTCCACATATTTCATTAAAACAATCATAAATTAAGAAAAACAATCCACCCGAAAAGTGATATCCATATAAGCATTAAAAGAAAATAAGAAAATTTTAAAAAAAAAATTGTAACATGATGACCTGATAATTACATAGTATTAAAACAGTAAATTAAATGTTAGTTACTTTTGATAGACAAACAAAGTTTCAGTTATTTAATTGAAACAATTAAAAAACTTGGTTACATTTATGTTGCATTTTCCCTTTTTAAAATGAAAAAAATCATGCAAACAGCCGTTTTTATTGCATTACACATCTATGTGAGTGACTTACTCCCCAAAAGCATGCAATGCTCAAAGGGAGAAGCCGGTCCGTCTAATTGAAGTTAAGAACTAGTAGGAGCATGAGATGAGGGCTCACACATATACAAATGTTCTTAAAGCTACTAAAGAGCTTAAACAAATGAGAGTTTTCGGGAGAACGGGTGAACCATGCGAGCCGGTTAAATGCGTGGGACCGTAGCTATGGAGTGGAAGGGAAGGAGCCTACAACGACCTTTTTTCTTTTTCAAAGAAAAAAAGCAGTACAAGGATATTGCTTTTACATCATACATGTGACTTTCAAAACTCTATCATGTTGTCAAATTTACTTGTAAGCAACAAATTTCAGAAATTTAAACTTTAAATTAATACACATGATTATCTGCTATTTAAGCTTTGAATTAATAAAACTTGACGATAACCAAATTTGGGTTAGTTTGGTTTTTTGCAAATTATTTCAAATTTTTTTTTCAAGAACCTTGTAATGCATGCGCCTATTCCACTTTGTTGTATCTTGACTGGTGATTAGTTTATGTTGGTGAGTTTTAAGTTTTTTTTTTTTTTGTCTCTCTCTCACAAACAACTTAGGCACGTACTATAATTCATAATTTGAAGTGTTCTACCAAAACTTTCACATGTAGTGTATAAAATAATGCAAATAGAGTTTTAATTAATCAAATAATATACCAGCAAATTCATCCAAAGCACTTCAAGGTAGGGGTGTGTTTTTTACCCCAACCCGAACCCAAAAACTTAGAATGGTTCGGTCCTTGGGTACTCACGAGGTTTTTGGGTAAACCCAAAAAACCCGAACTAAGTTTCTAAGGGACGGTAACATTTTTTAATTTTCAAAGCATCTATATGTTTTGAGATTGTTGAAGAAATACATGTTTTGGTTAAACACGTTTTAGTTATGCTATGGTTAAACATTTGAAATTTTTAAGGAAATGTATGTTTTGGTTAAACATGTTTTAATTTTATTTGTTTGAAAAATATAATATTAGTTTTTCAAGTATTACCCATGAACCATTTAACCCAATCCGATTAAACCCGAGAACCGAAACCTGAGAACCAATTAAACCGAAGTTAAATGGTTCGGTCGTCGGTTCCAATTTCATATTACAAAAACCCGAATAACCCGACCCGAGCAACTCGAAACCCAAGGAACCAACCCGAACGACACCCCTACTTCAAGGGGTTACATTCATGATTCATCCATTTCACCGACCTTTATCTCGCATGTATAGCATCTCATACTTCAACCCCACACCACGGATTAAGCACATTCTCCTGTTTTTTGTCTAGACATTGCATAGATATACTAATTAACATGTATATTAGCATAATATAGTAAAACATTTGAACAATATTCATAAAACTCACATTGCTAAAGATTTTACAACTATGTTTCGTGCACCTTCGAGGCGGTGCCAATTGGTGGGACATTGTATGATTTGAACCACAACTTTCTTTTTCTATATCGTCATTTCTTGAGTTCGTTTTATCAATCCGTTTTCGTATGTGTTTATTATATTGATGCTTTGAATAAATTTAACATTGTAAACAACATTTTCTATTTGTTGGTAACATAATAAATATCTAAAAATTATCAATAAGAAATAATGAAGATATAAAAATATGTTTTAAGGTAAGACATAATTGAAATCTTTTTATTATTTATTAAGTTTAGTAATTTTTAGAATAATAAGAATTATGTTTTTGGTATTTAATTATATTAAATAGAAAACAGAATTTGTGTTTAATAGAGTAGTAAGATAAGTTTATTATGGGCATTAGACCCTTTGTCTCATACAATATCCTTGGGTTTCAATTTAAACCCCTAAACCTAAGGATTATGGGTTTATTTTCCATCTTTTATTATGCTAACATGTATGTTATGTTAGCTTAGCACATTTCTATTTCATGCCATTTGTCACACCCCAACTTCCAGACAACCGAATTGATTTCATATACTTATTTGGTCTTGTAACTTCCTTAAATTATTTTGACAGCATATGGAATGTTCTCCCAAAATTCTATTGTGTCTTCTTGATTATAATTTACGTAAAAACAGTCAGTCAAAATGATTAATTACTTTAAATGAAACTTGACTTCTGAATTCTTTTGAACCCGCTTCAAGTCATGATGACTAATCAATAAATCTTGGGGTAAACAGTCTCTAATATCTCCCTTAGTCACCTAATCCTAAGTTACTTTGGCAAAGCATCAATACGTATCTCCCTAACAAAGTAACGACTAACAGTGGGTATTTTACAAACTTTGAAACACCTAGGTAAGTGTTTATAGATAGGATGCAATTTTAAATTTAAAATGGTGAGATTGAACTAACCTTTTCTTGCGTTTTATAGCCAAATTTCTAGCCTCCTCACAAACCGCTAAGTGTATAGACTATAGACCTAACCCACAGTGAACCAGCTTGCCACGTGTCAGTCTCCGGTAGCATGGGTTAAATTGAGGTGTTGTAGATGTTGGGTTTCGTACGTGGGTTTTAAAATTTTAAAAAATATGAAACACAACAGAAATAATAAATCGTACGAACCAATCCAGTCAAAATTAGATTGCCCACCTGGAGTTCAGATGTTAACCAAATAGAATAAACAAACCATAGGGTGTTAGAGATTATACCTTGCCAGAATAAACAACTAACATACGTAAGGCTGTAAACGAACCGAATGAACATGAACGAGCCCTTGTTCGTGTTCATTCGTTTAACTTTTAACTTGTTCACGAACGGTTCACGAACGCTTACCGAACGAAAATTCTTGTTCGTGTTCGTTCATTAAGGATTTAGCTTGTTCACGAACGCTAACGAACACATATTATTTAAACAATAAAAATCAGCACTTTTAATCTCAAGCAATAGAGATAATCATTTATAAATATATAAATTAAGATATTATAGTATTAAACTAAAAATAACTTTAAGTATTATGGTATTAAACTAAAAATTAAAAATAAACAACACATTTAATAAGTGAACTTAACCGAACATAGAGATGGGCCGCCTTAGAAAAATGTCGCTGTAGAAAAGACGAGTGAGGGAGATGTCTTGAATTTTTTTCCTTCTATTTGAGCTACCAAGGAGGGCGCCGAGATCTCTGTGTGTGTATATATGTATGTATATGTGTGTGTGTGTATATATATAGGGAAAAGTGAATATAAGGCTATTAAGCACCTAACTTAGATGTGAAACCCATCAAAACGACGTAGTTTTGATTAAATCTCATTAATTATGATTATTCTTTTTTGTTCCTATTTTCACTCCATTAATTTTACACATACCATAATTAATAAGATTTTATCAAAACTACGTCGTTTTGATGGGTTTCACACCTAAGCTAGGTGCTTAATAGCCCCATATTCATTTTTCGGTTGATGAGCATTAAAGCATAAAACATTGAAGAAAATTAAGAACAGATAAATTAAAACTTACTTGTAAGTAGAGTAATTAGGGAGCGGAATAATTTCTTGATGAGTATTTGCAGCAAAAATCCTCTTTTTTATATATATTTTTCCTTTTTTTTATTCAAGATATAATATGAAGCTCGGATAAGAGGGGAAGTGTTTTTGGAAGGTTGATTGAAAGATGGAAGGGTATGGTCTAGTGTGCCATAGAGATTGAGAAATTTCAAATATTTTATTGAAATTGTTCGGTGTGTTTACAATGAAAGAAAGAATGCCTTATATAGGCGTACAAAAGCTATCTAAGTATTTACAATTAACGCTTTAGATTAAATCTATAAAAAGAACGACTGAGATTAAAAAGTACTAAATTATTATTAAATTTAAAAGAAAGATTCTGTAGGCTAGTCTGTTTGTAGATGTCTTCTTTTGTATTTATGTCTTCTTTTGTCTTTGTCTGTGTAATCGTCATCCATGACGACTTCTTCTAGAAATCTCTTGTCTTTGTTTGTGTAAATGTCATCCATGACGACTTCTTCTAGAAATCTCTGTGGGTTTCTGGACTGCTAATGCTGTCTCCCGAGTGTGGTGATTCGGGGCTATGGCTATTATCATCTTCTCTGTTGAAAATGTGTTCTAATTCTAATTCTTCTCCTTCTAATGCGAATGGTAGAAGCATTTTCTAGTTCTCATGTGCATAAATTTGTATATAATGTCCTTCTCCTAGTAACGTATAGTTTTGCCATCTAAAACTTCCCGGCAATTTAGGAGTATTTTGCTGTTCTCTGAGGAAATCTGAGAATTTTTGTTCAGTATTGGATTCCATGAATAACTCATTTACCCATGGAAGATTTCTGAAATCAATTTCCGTATTCACTGCTAGATCTTGTAGATAATTATGCAAATACATTCTATGAGATACAAATATTCTCTTTCTAGCAGGTCTATAACTGTTTTCATCCATGTATGGAAAAGAGGCAAAAATTTTACAAGCAATTATTGGATCTCTTGAATGTGTAGAGATATTTCCAACAATTTCTAAAAACTTATCCCCAAATCTTTGTAATAGATTCTCTGTTTTTCTATTAAATTTTATTTCTAAATAATCGATCATACCATAGTGGTAAAATTTGATTATTTCATTATCTGTTAATGTTGTTGGATAAGAGATTTGTAATAAAAGTGATCATGTTTTTCCTTCTTCACCAAGTCTTTCTATTACTTTTACGCCTGTATTATCTCTATTGAATGTAAAAGCAATGTCAAGAATTTTTTGCTGTAATTTATATATAACTAATGGAAATTCCATGCAAATCTTTTGAGGCACCAAATTCTCAAATTCTGGAAATTTATCTGTTAATGGCTTTAGATTTGATTTCCAATGTGTATCAAGCATTCTATATCTGAAAGCATCAAAGCTTCTAGAATATAGATCAAAGTTTCCAATTTCTTTTCATATTTATTTAATATCCATGTATTTTTTGCTTCCAAGATTTTTATTTGTTGTTTCAGCAATCTGTTTTCTATAGCCATGTGTATATTCTATGTATCTTTTTTACTTGCTATAAGCTCTTCTTGTAACTGTGCAATCTCTTTCTGTTGTTGTTGTATAACTTGTTCTGGATTGGTCTTGACCTTATCCGAGAACGCCTGTACTATTTCTGGTTCTATATAAAATGTTAGCCCCAGATTTTCTCTTGCCACCTTCAAGGCTTCATTAAAAGAACAAAAGCCTTTAAATATCGGACCCTAGCATTGTATATGTTTAGCAACTGTTTCCCATTTATTATAAATACCCAGCTGTGTACCTCTAAATATCACATAATGTGTATATTTAGGTTTGTGTATTTTCTCGGGATTTAATACTGTTTGCTTAGAGAAATATATACTAAGAGCATTTAGAATCTGTATTTTGAACTTAGCGGCTTGTGTAAACGTCTGTATATGCCATAAGTTATCTAACAGACACTGTTGCTTCTCTGTAAGCTTTATATTTTCCATAGGACGGAATTTTTTATGTTGTTCTTCACATTTTTGTAAAACATAATTTCCGAATGTTATAGTAGAATTTTGTATAACTGTCGGAAATATGTTAGCCTTCTGTGTAACATTTTGTGAACTTGAGCCCTGTCCAGGGAACTTTGCCATCTTTGGCTGTATAATTGGTCCAGTTATAGATACTGGTAACCTTCTGTGACTTTGTATAAACTATTTTTGCTCCTCATCGGAAGATATCTCCATTGGAGATGAGCTTCTGTTAGCCTGTATAAGTTTACCTTTGCCTTTATGATTCTTGTCCATCTACACAAAAAAGTTTGTTTATATTTCTAGATAGCATGTCTGCTATCCCATTATTTTTTCCTTTAATATGTTCGAAATTTATTGTATATCCCTGCCCTTGTATAATATTTTGTAGGTTAACCCATCGAGTCCTGTTTACCTTTTTACTTTGATCATTCTTGTTTCGGGTAAAAATTAACAAGCTTAACTTTTAGCAAAACCGAATTAGAAAAGTGGGGTATTGTGTTTTACAAGCAATTATGTTAAGTATACTGAATATGTGTTCAGAATATCCCCGAATATCCCTGGGGATATTTGAATATACAAATAGAAAAAATAGCAATACACACGAGATTTGTACGAGGAAAAACCCTTAATCCCTTAGGATTGCCGGCATAAAAACCTCGGGAGGTGACAATCGTCACTCTGCCTAGTTTTATTAATAATCAAAATAAGTAAATACAAACAAAGAGCGCAATATGATTGATTCTATGATGCTAGATTAGCTTCAATGAGTGTTGTGTGTGTTCTCTAAGTCAGCCGTGTCCTACATCGATCAATCACCTCGATATTTATACAAAGAATCTAAAAAAGGACGTTTGACAACGTTCACAAGGTAGTTCCGAATATCCCGGCACTTTCCAATCATGGACGACTCTTTCAAATCACCCGCATAGATTTCTCTTGGATTCCTCGTTTAAATTGAAGTAGTTGATGCATGTTTCCGTGATATCAGGACCAGCTATGAGACAACCTATCAAATACTGAAATCTCGCAATAAAGGTTAAGTAACAGAGATAATTGTTAGTAACATTCATATCCTTAAAATACCCCTGATCCCGAAATATCTCGGATCCTGAAATATCCCTAGTGGAAATATTTTGCGCCTAACAATTGCCCCCAATTTTACAGTTTGAGGTTTACAGCTGTAAAATTTTAAAGATAAAATTCGAATTTTAAAATTAGAATTGACGGTTTCTTGATTAAATGGACGGTTTAGATGGGGATAACGGTTACTGTTTCATTTCAGAGATTCTGCATATAATGATCACGCGTCTTTCCTTTCTAATCACTTATCTTCTTTGATCGTCTTCTCCGGTAAGTTTTCATTCCGAATCTTCTGTTTTTTCTTGATTTTCAACTAAGTAAAATGTCGCATTCTTCCTCTCTTTCCGAAGCGAGCGAGTTCTTTGATCAGAATATTCTCCCATACACTGATCAAAACGCATGCACATTTGACGATGATCATATCGAAGTCATGCAACTTTCCCGAGCATTTTCTGATGAAGCCGTTTTTCGTCAGTATGATCCTGCCCTGAAAGCCGATCACAGTTCTAACAAATGGGTTTGTTTCCCTGAATACCCATTTTCATTCAGTTCGTCTTATCCTTTCCCCACTCTGATCTCTGAGTTTTTCCGAATCACCCGTCTCTGTTATCCTCAACTGATGCCAATGGGTTGGCGGTTGCTTGTTACTCTTCATAGGTTGAACCATAAATATGGTCTTAGGATTGGTATCCCTAAAATTTCTTCTGTTTACCAACTTCGCACCCATGGGTACTCCCGTTTTTTGCTTCAGAGGCGAACCGGTGCCCCCGTTTTGGTTCATGGGGTTACTATGAATGAGGATGAGTGGAGAGACAAATTTTTCTTTGTGAAGAGGAGTTCTATCCCTGGGGGAATTTCTCTTCCAGTTAGTTGGTTATTATCGGGTAGGATTTTTTAATTTTCTGTTATTGTCATTTGAGTATTTGTTAATCAAATTTTGTTTTATTGTTCTGTTTCAGCACCGAAGTTCGAGTCGCTTATTGCTGAAAATCAGGATACTCAACAAAAGATTCAATCTTTATTGAGGATTGGAAAGAGAGAACGGAAATTCACACCATCATCCAGAGAGGATATCCCTATTTCATCTGCATCTCATAGTGCTTCTTCGCAACATTCTAACGCTCAGATGACATCAGGTATTCTGAAGTTGATTTAATTTTAATCGATTTTAGGTTCTAATGTTTTTATTTATGATTTTCAGAATCAGCTTTTGAACTTGAAGACCTTACTGATTTGTTAACCATTAAGAAGGAGAAAGTTAGTCCTGTTGCCCCCAAGGCGAGGATCATGCTCACTCGTTCGACCAAGACTTCAAAGAAATGCAAAGGTGCTGATATGGTTAATGTGGACGATATCCCTGATCTTCCTGCTTTCGATCTTCTTCACAAGGTATATCTTCATAATATGATAATTTTCTAGCAATTATATCCTCATATCATCCTTATTGTACAGGTCATCTCAAAGATATCCAGTGAAAAAGAGGCTTATGAAAAGCAAATCGAAGACCTTGATGACCAGAGGAAGATCGATGTCGCCAAGGCTGGGCATTATGAGAAGGAAGCCTCAAAGTTCAAGAAACAGGTCAAGGATAATGATGCCGCCCACAAGCTGAAGGTAAAGGAAATCATTGAGGGGAGAAGAAGTCTGCTGCTGCTGCTATCCTCAAGGCAAAGATTCAAATGGCAGAGAGGTCAAAACAAGAAGGCTCGGACTTGTGGGACAAGGACCTTGCCGACTGGGTTAAAGTTTTGGCCAAGCTGACTGGGGATATAGCGGAGACTTCTGATGCAGTGGCGAAGACGACGAGCGTGGTGGAGACCAGTAAGGTGGCAGGAGGTGATGATATCGGAGATGATGGAGGCGAAGGTGGTGTGGTGATGGGCGATGAAGATAGAGTTGCTAAGGTCTGAGCCCGTTATATTTGTGGTTCTTGGTATGGTAGCATGTAGTTTTTTAAACAATATCCTGATGTTTAAGTCCCTGGATGGGCAGACAATTTTTGAGATTTTAGGTGAAGGGACCATGTGTTTACATGGCGAAGCCTAAAATTTCTTAGTTTTCTTTTAGTTTGACATTTTCAGCATATTGGGTGGAGGGACCATGTGTTTTCGTGGTGAAGCCTAATATACTGATTTGACTTTGTTGATCTTTTGACCTAGTAATATTAATGAAAGCTTTTAGGATATTCTGTTCAATTATGTTTTGCAAGAAATTTCATTTAATCAAATTATTCCCATTGTAATTTATTCATTTGTGTTCAGGATATTTGAAAACCATGTTTAATTAGAATGCTAATTGTAAAAATATATCGAGGATATTATTATAGTTTGTAGATGAATTCGAAAATTAGAAACATTTATTCAAGGCTTTACTTCAGGATCAGGTATTTGCTAAGAATGGTTAAAAATAAAGATATTTAATAAGTTAAGAAATAAATCCCAACTTCTCGAATGAGTAGATTTATTCTCGAAGTTCTTCTTATCCCTGTCAGGATAATGTAAGAATTACGTACCTTAATTTTCTTGGACATTTTATGACCATTCTTGTATAATATCCTGAAATATTATCGAGACTTGAATCCGTTTCTTCGATATCCTTAAGCATGTTCCAAGTAGAAGTTACATCCCAAAGTATCCTTAAGAGTTTTCCCTGCACATGTTCAACAAACAAGAAATATTGGGATAAACCCAATATACTGGCGACTAAGGCCGGTTAGACTGGCGACAAGGCCGATTATACTGGCAACTAAGGCCGGAATGCTGGCGACAAGGCCGATTATAATGGTGACTAAGGCCGAAAATACTGGCGACTAAGGCCGAGAGATACTGGCGACTAAGGCCGGAATGCTGGCGACAAGGCCGGGATATTGGCGACTAGGCCGGAATTCGGAGGATCCCTGGTTATAGTCTTTGAAAATGAAATTGTCAGCCACTCATGCGTGTACTGGTCCCAAAATCTCCAACTATACCGGGATATTACGGAGGATCCATAGTTATAACCCTCGATAATGAAATTGTCAGCCACTCATGCGTGTACTGGTCCCATTATCTTGGATTATAGCAGGATATACGTGCGCTAGTGGCGAGGGTATGAACCCTTAGTCTTCAAAAGGTCTCTTGAGTTTTGATTTCAGGTCAAAACTTTGCAGCTAGACATAAAGTCAGTGCGGGTCTTCATCAAGTTTTGATTTCAGGTCAAAACTTGGGCTGAGACATAAAGCCTCGTATCTTCCCCAGCTATTCCTGCAAAACATAAAATAGTTTTGCAAAGGTAGGCATTAGGGATCTCTAAGCCTCTCCAATGCTTGAGTTAGTGTCGAGATAAATTGAGAATATATATATCAGGATATAACAGTAAGGGTA
This sequence comes from Mikania micrantha, assembly GCA_009363875.1. Taxonomy (NCBI): domain Eukaryota; kingdom Viridiplantae; phylum Streptophyta; class Magnoliopsida; order Asterales; family Asteraceae; genus Mikania; species Mikania micrantha. Next base: position 45,742,389 of record CM018683.1, on the reverse strand, counting down.
TACAGGAATATTGAAAGATAATTATGTAAATTTAGAGTAAAAATTCCAGTGAAAGTTATATAAAGTATGTTTTTAAATGAATAGCATTCCATGCCCTCGGAATAGTTTCTCCATCCATAGTAATTAATCTATATGCCCCCTTTCCAGCTTCGGAATCAATTTTATAAGGTCCTTCCCATTTTGGGGCAAGTTTCCCGTCCGTTGGATTTGTGGTATTCTGGAATGCTTTTCTTAAAACTAAGTCGCCTACTTGGAATCTTCTGATCCTTATATTCTTGTTGTAGGATTTAGCTATCTTTTGCTGATAGGCAGCCATTCTAATTTTCGCAATATCCCTAGATTCATCGATGGTGTCTATATCCTAAGATAATATTTCGTTATTAGCTTCTATAGTTTGTAAATTTGTTCTTGCAGTAGGGATAATCATCTCAGTTGGGAATACAGCTTCTGAACCAAATACTAATGAGAATGGGGTTTGATCAGTCGCATTTTTTGTAGTAGTTCTATCTGCCCATAGGACAAATGGAAGTTCTTCGGCCCATTTTCCTTTCTTAGATCCCAACTTCTTTTTGAGATTGTTTATGATTATCTTATTGCTTGATTCTGCTTGACCATTAGCTTGAGGATGTACTGGCATGGAAGTAATCATTTTTATCCCCCATGCTTCACAAAAGTTGGTAGTTCTTTTGCCAATGAATTGAGATCCATTATCGCAGGTAATCTCAGCAGGTATCCCGAATCTGGTCAGGATATTCCTTTTTATGAAGGATATTACTTCCTTTTCTCTAACCTGTACAAAGGCTTCAGCTTCAATCCATTTTGAAAAGTAATCAGTCATGGCAAGCATGAATACTTTTCCTCCTGGTGCCTTTGGTAGTTTTCTTACTATATCCATTCCTCACTTCATGAACGGCCATGATGAGACTATCGGGGATAAAGGTTCAGCCGGTTGGTGAAGGATATTGCTATGTCTTTAACAAGCATCACATCTCTGGGAACAGGACATTGCATCTTTCCTCATAGTCGGCCAAAAATATCTTGTTCTAAGGATTTTTGAAAGCAATGCTCTGCCCCAGTGTGATTTCCACAATCTCCTACGTGGATATCCTTCATTACTTCTAAGTTTTCTGGTTTTTCTAAACATTTTAAGTATGGACCGGCTACTGATTTTCTATATAGGATATCCCGAATAATTATGTATTTAGATATCCTGGTTTTAAAGGCTCGATGGTTTGTTTCTCCATCGGGTATTTTTCCTGTTTGGAGATATTCTTTAATAGGTGTAGTCCATGATATTTTAAGTGTATCAACTTTTAGTGGTTTAAGGATATGATTCGAATTTTCTATATCTATAGCTGGATTCAGGATATGTAGGATAGGGATATTGACATCATCACAAATTTTCAGAGATGATGCTAGGTTTGCTAATGCATCTGCTTCATCATTTTCTTCTCTGGGGACTTTTGTGATATCAAAGGTATAGAAATATCCCACTATATCTTTAACTACCTCTAAGTATTTTGCCAATTTATCTCCTTTAACCATATAAGAACCATTAAACTGGTTAGCTATCAGTAAGGAATCAACAAATACGTGGAGGTGTCTTATGTTCATATCCCTGGCTAATTGGAGTCCCGCTATCAAAGCTTCATATTCAGCTTCATTGTTAGTCGCTTGGAACTCACAACTGATTGATTGGGGTATTATGTCCCCCTGTGGCGATTTTAGTATTATCCCTAAACCTGTTCCTCTTACGTTTGAGGCTCCGTCAGTGTGTAGAGTCCATTCACTAGTATCCTCATCAAGAAGTTTAACTTTCGAATCTACTTCTGGCTGAATATCACTACTAAAATCAGCCACAAAGTCTGCTAGTGCCTGAGACTTTATTGCTGTTCTTGGTTCATAAACTAAATCGTAAGTGCTAAGTTTTACTGACCATTTGGCCATTCTTCCTGATAACTCAGGTTTTCTTAACACTGACTTAATTGGATAATTCGTTTTAATGTTATTCTATGTGTCTCAAAATAGTGCCTAAGCTTTGTTGATGCCATAATTAGACCTAAGATTAATTTTTCTAGGTGGGAATACCTAGTTTCTGCATTTAACAAGCTCTTACTTACATATTATATGGATGTTGTGATCCTTGATAGTCTTTGACTAGCACTGCACTTACAGTAGTTCGGGATACTGCTAAGTATAGTGATAGTGGTTCACCATCTTCTAGTTTCATAAGTAGTGGCGCTGAGGATACGTATTCTTTCAAATCCTGCAGTGCTTTCTCATGCTCTTCGTCCCATTGAAACTTCTTATTCTTTTTAAGGATATCGTAGAATCCTTTAAACTTTTCAGAAGATCTTGAGATGAATCTATTAAGAGCAGCTATTCTTCCTGTCAACCTTTGTACTTCTTTTAGATTAGTTGGGGATTTGAGGTTCAGGATAGCTTGGATTTGTTCTGGGCTGGCCTCTATTCCTCTTTTAGTGACCATGTATCCCAAGAATTTTCCTGATCTTACTCCAAAATGACACTTAGAAGGGTTAAGTTTCATATTGTATCGATCCAGGATATTGAAAGATTCTTGGAGATCCCGAAGATGATCTTTGGTAATCTTAGATTTGAATACCTTATCATCAATGTACACCTCCATTGTGTCCCCCAGCTTATCCTTAAACATTATATTGACAAGCCTTTGATAAGTAGCACTTGCGTTCTTCAAGCCAAATGACATTGCTGTATAGTAATATATCCCTGTAGGCGTCATGAAAGCAGTATCTTCTTGGTCCGAAGGCTCCATTTGGATTTGTTGGAATCCTGCCGATCCATCCATGAAGGTTAGCATTTCATGGCCTGCTGTAGCATCTACCATTGAATCTATGTGTGGTAAAGGAAACGGGTCTTTAGGACAAGCTTTGTTTAGATCTGTGTAATCTACACAAACTCTCCACTTTCCATTCTTCTTTTGAACCACGACTACGTTGGCCAGCCATCTCGGGAATTTTACTTCTCTAATCATCCTTGCTTTGAGAAGTTTCTCCACCTCTTCTTGGATGATTGCATTCCTCTCAGGAGCGAATTTTCTTCTTTTTTGGTGGATAGGTTTGAAGCTTCTATCTATCCCTAACTTATGTGTGATTACGTCTGAGGATATCCCTGTCATATCCTCGTGTCTCCAAGCGAAGGTATAAATTCTTGATTTCAGGAAGGAAATCAATTCATCTCAATATCCTCAGGGATATTGGTTCCTATGAGAACCTTTGTTTCGGGATCCTAAGGATTAAGTAGTACTTCTTTTACTTCCTGAGAGGCCCCGTTCCCCGGGAGTCTCTCGGTTGGTTAAACATCAAAAGCATAGCTCTTAAACCGTAGAATAATATTATATTATAGCAGCGGAAATCGTTACATAACATTTAATCTTAACAGGAATGCCAGTTCTTGAATAGGTAGTCCTCATGCCATGCCACGAGCCATCCTATCTCCATCATAACCTGCTCAACCTGACATGCATGCTAAACCAAGTAAGCTTTTGCTGGTGAGTTCTAAGTTAATTTTTCATAAAAATCTTTACTCATTCATATCTTTAAATAACATAACATAAGTCATAACATACATAGCCTCATAACTTACTGCTGACTGAAGTCAACAGTCTCAATCATACTGAACATAAAACATTAGCCTTCACTGTTGACCGAAGTCAACAGTCTCAATCATACTGTACATAAAACATTTCATATACATAACATGCATGACATCATAACATCAATCTTACGGTGCATAAATGTAGCAGGTCCTGTTGACCGAAGTCATCATGCTTGCACAAGACTTCTTAAACTACCAACCCGAAGTTGATAACTTATACATGCATAAGATTTCCTTAACTGGCGACACACAGTCGGCAGGCCTGTTCTTGCACAGGACTTCTGTCTGTTCTTGCACAGGACTTATGCCTGTTCTTGCACAGGACTTCTGCCTGTTCTTGCACAGGAGTTCTTAAACCATCAATCGAAATTGACGGCTCATACCGGTACAAGACTTCTTGACATACATCATTCATACATAACATGGTTTAAAGCGTGAAACCATCATAATCATAAATGGCCTTTCGCACCACAGTGCTCAGGTTTTGCCCAATCGCAGTCGGGACTTCATTATCACATTTCCTGCTCGACCTCGGTCGATGTTTTTCAAAAATCATTTTCCTTCTCAACCTCGGTTGAGAATTCAAACATTCTTTATACTCTCAACCGCAGTTGAGACTTAAAACATTATTTACTTTAAAACATTCTTTACTTGAAAACATTATTTACCTGACCTTAATCAGGTTAGCGTCACTTTCATACAATAACTTTACAACTTGAACATTCTTTACTTTAACATATTCTCTTATCTGACCATAGCCAGATAAAACAATCATTTACGTAAAATAACTTTATAACATGCATATCAGCCCTAAAACGTTAAAATAGTAAAAGAGGGCTCATAGAACTCACTTGAGCTACGCTTCTATCGTACAATTTTAGCTCCTCAATTCTTATCTTACGTAACCGCCAATTTCCTAATAACATCAGTACCCTAATGGATTACTTAACGTATCTTTATATTTTCCGGTATTGACTCGAGTCTTTAATTGGATAGCATAACAGCTTATGCTTTTCGGTTTTCTTAAAAATATTTGGGCAATATTTCGGCTTATAAAACTTTATTTTAGAGTTTTAAATTGGACAGAACCTCGTCTTATAAATATATATTTTTATAAAATATTTGGGCAGCATCTCTGCATACTCCGTGTTTTACAAAAATATTGAAAATAGCCTCCACGCATAATATTAGTGAGGTTTTAAACAAACAATATCTCAACCATACTAATTAAATAATTATTTTAAAATAAGAGTATAATAGGTAGTTACCTCAAAGTAGCTCGTATCAATGCTCGCTTAACGATCTTTGAACGAAATTCTAGTAACTACCATACCCGCTCAAGGGTTTTAAGAGGGTATTTTGACAGAGTTTTGTTACTTAAGAAAAATGAAACTTTGATCATCGACATTCATCTATTTATAGACGAAGATTCCTTCGTTATTAAGAAAGAATAATATATGTATGGTTCGAAATGTTCGACGTATTACTTTCGAATTTTGACACATGTTGAATTGATTATTTTATTATTTTATTATTATTATTATTATTATTATTATTATTATTATATTATTATAATTAATTTAGCTTAAATCTTGTTTTTCTCTTATAACTTTTTGCATATGATGTTTTAAAAATTTTCGAATATACCGTTGAAATCTACTAATTATTCTCTACATTTCTACCCAAGTTTCGTTGAAAGCAGAGCAGGGTCAAAAAATAATATATTTTAATATTCACGAGCTTATATCTTGTTCATACTTTATCGTATAACGGTCCGGCTTATATTAATGTGATCGTAATTACTTCAGGATTGTTCATAAAAATTTCGAACCCAAACGGTCACAGAAATTTTTACACGTTATTAATAGGCTTTATAACGTGTCCATACATTATCAGATATTTTTATCGTTTATATCATTTTGATCGTAATTACTTTACGAACATTTATATAAAATTTGAACATAAACGGTTACCGAAATTCGCACGTTTATTATTGGGTTGTTAAATTTTCGGTTGTTACACTTCCTTTTCCCGGGATTCCTGATTATCCCCAAGGTTATTCTTTGATTGCTATGTCGATTGTGGCTTCGTCGTCGCCTTCATCGAAGAAGAGTAACATTCCTTAGCTTCTTGTTGGTCGCTATCGATCTTCACAACTCCCCATGGTGTAGGTAATTTGACGACTGGTAATATGTTAAAGGGACTGCCTTCATATCGTGTATCCAAGGTCTTCCTAATATGATATTATAACAAGATAAAGTATCTATAATACAAAAACGTTGCATAGAGTTTACCCCTTCGATGTATACTGGTAATTTAATTTCACCGATGGTAGCTTTAGCTTCTCCGCTGAATCCGACTAGTACCAAAGACTTGGTGGTTATTTCAGATTTAGGGATATTCATCCTCTTGAGTGTCTCTAATTGGATGATGTTTACTGAACTGCCTCCATCAATGAGTATCCTGCGCACATAATGAATAGCAACATATAAAGTGATTACTAACCCATCATGGTGAGGATCTATGATGTTTTCTCGATTTTGTTCTTCGAAGGATATCACAGTATCCTTAGTTATTGTTGAAGTCTTTGTGGGTCTTTCTCCATTCTCCATCTTAGCTTCCTTAGCATGTCTTCTGGCTGCAGAATAAGAAGTACCACATATGTCAGATCCACCAGAGATAAAGTTTATTACCTTAGCATCCTTAGGTGGGGATGCAGCTCTCTTTGGGAATCCATCAGGATCCTGTCTCCTTTCCTTCTTTTTACTGAGAAGTTCTTTGAGATGGCCTTTGCTAAGTAGATAGCTTATTTTCTTTCTCAAAGCAATGCAATCTTCGGTAATATGTCCAAAATCCTCATGAAATGCACACCATTTGGATTTATCCTTTGTAGCAAACTTCTTATCTTTAGGAGGCCACCTAGCCTTTTCACCTAAATCATGCATAGCACACATTAGTTCTGGGATATCTACAGAAAAACAGTATTTAGATATCCTGGGATAATCTTCATCATCCTCGTCATCATCTATAGAGTTGACTTTGTGGTTGTCAGACTTGTGGTATGGCTTGGATTTGAATGATTTGTTGGTGGGTGAATCGAACTTTCTTTTGCCTTGATCATTGGGAGGAGTAGTGGTAATCCTCTTCTGGATCTCTTTATCATCTTCTAACCTTATGAATCTCAGTGCTCAATTCCAGACTTCGTCCATATTCCTGCAAGGATTCATAACCAAATCATCATAAAAAGGTGAGTTTTTCTGTAATCCCATTTTAAATGCTTGAACAGCCGTAGTGATGTCGAGATTAGGGATATCCAAGGATTCTCTGCCAAACTTGTTGACATAGCTCCTTAGAGTTTCATCCGATCCTTGAGTTATTCTGTAGAGATCACTGGTTAATCTTTCAAATGTCCTACTACATGAAAATTGATTGTTAAATAAATTAATCAAATGAGCAAAAGAAGTAATTGAATAAGGAGGAACGTTGAGTAGCCATTTTAAGGCTGCTCCTGTCAATGTCGAACCAAATCCCTTGCATAAGCAAGCTTCTTTCAAATGTGGGGGAATGGGGTTCGTTTCCATTCTTTCTCTATACTGAGCTACATGTTCTTCTGGATCAGTAGTTCCATCGTATAGTTTCATAGTAGGAGTCTGAAATCTTTTCAGGATCTCAGCATCACATATAGGTGGAGCGAATCTGGATATCATGTGAGTAATTGCCGGTACTTCCGGGATAGGTTTCACCACTCCTGGAACGCTCGATATCATATCCCGAGGTTTCTGGATCTCCTTGGCCACTTGAGGAGATATTGTTGATTCCCGCGAAGGACCAGGGTTAGTAGTTTCAAATGGAGAATAATTATAAGTGTTACCGATATATGGCGTAGGAAGTGATGTTCTAGGGATAAGGATATTATCCCGAGATATCCTCAGATCTTGGGATCCTGAAGAAGTTCCGATACTGGTCTGCATAGGGATAAAGTCTCCAGAATGGTTTCCGGATATCCCTGATGTTCCAAAATCGAGGATCCTTGGAACTATTGGAGTGGTAGTTTCCGGTTGTTTGTTCTTTTCAGCCTTCAAGTTCTCCATTTCCCTGAGAAGTCTTTGATTCATTTGTTGTTGATCCATCATTTGTTGCTGAACCTGTTGAAACGTATTCAAAATATCGTCATTAGAGATAAGTATGGGAGTCGAAGTGGTCATCTTTGTCGATGGAGTACTAGCAGCAACAAATGTAGTTTTTTTTCATGCATTATCTGGTTCTTTCGTGAAAACAGGGATCTGCGAAGATTAGTAGTAGTAGCAGAAACAATAGGTAATGAAGAAGTTGATCTCGGTTGTGAAGCCATTTTTTGATATATTCTTCTAGAAAACGCCTTTAAAACAAGGTTCAAAAACACAAGTTTGCCCCACGGTGGGCGCCAAATTGTTTCGGGTAAAAATTAACAAGCTTAACTTTTAGCAAAACCGAATTAGAAAAGTGGGGTATTATGTTTTACAAGCAATTATGTTAAGTATACTGAATATGTGTTCAGAATATCCCCGAATATCCCTGGGGATATTTGAATATACAAATAGAAAAAATAGCAATACACACGAGATTTATACGAGGAAAAACCCTTAATCCCTTAGTATTGCCGGCATAAAAACCTCGGGAGGTGACAATCGTCACTCTGCCTAGTTTTATTAATAATCAAAATAAGTAAATACAAACAAAGAGCGCAATATGATTGATTCTATGATGCTAGATTAGCTTCAATGAGTGTTGTGTGTGTTCTCTAAGTCAGCCGTGTCCTACATCGATCAATCACCTCGATATTTATACAAAGAATCTAAAAAAGGACGTTTGACAACGTTCACAAGGTAGTTCCGAATATCCCGGCACTTTCCAATTGTGGAAGACTCTTTCAAATCACCCGCATATATTTCTCTTGGATTCGTCGTTTAAATTGAAGTAGTTGATGCATGTTTCCGTGATATCAGGACCAGCTATAAGACAACCTGTCAATTCCTGAAATCTCGCAATAAAGGTTAAGTAACAGAGATAATTGTTAGTAACATTCATATCCTTAAAATATCCCTGATCCTGAAATATCCCTAGTGGAAATATTTTGCGCCTAACAATTCTTTATAAATTTTACTATTGCTTCACAATCTGTTCTGACTGTAAATTCTTTTTGTAAAAATATTTTGAATTTTTCTAAAGAATTTATTAAAGCTTGTATTTAAAAATCTATGCTTGTCCAGTTATTTTTTGATTTAAAATTTCCATAGAAATAAGCAAACATTTTTTCCTCTGATTTTGAGTTGTATTTATTAGGTTTACTAATCAATACTGCTCCCCATCCTTCTTTACATCCATCTGTTTCTATTGTGATGTAATCTGTTACTAATGGCAATTCTAAGGGTTTAATTTCTTTTATTTTGTTTTTAATTTGTTCTATTATTTTTATATCTTCTTTATTAAAAAATCTTTGACCGTTTTTTGTAGTTTTACTATATAGTGGTCCTACTAATTTTGATAAATTAGGTATGAATTTTATAGCATAATTTACTAATCCTAGAAAATCCTGTATTTGTTTTAAATTTTTGAATTTTTCTGGAAATTTTAAGATTTTTGTCAAGATATGTGACTGTAATTCTATTTTTCATTGCCAATTTCTAATCCTAAAAAAGAAATCTTTTTCTTAAATAATTCCATTTTTCTTTTTGATATAACTATACCATTCCTTTTTGTTTCTTCAAATACCTATTGTAAATGTTTCTCATGTTCCTGTGTTGTTTCACTTGCAACTAAAATATCATCAATATATACTAAACAAAAATCATATTTTAAAAATATGTTATCCATAAATCTTTGGAATATTGAAGGAGCGTTCTTTAGTCCAAAGCTAAGAACATTCCATTCAAACTGTCCTTCTGAACATGTAAAAGCTATCCATTTTTTAAAATCTTCTTCTAATTTTAATTGATTATATCCTGATTTTAAATCAAATTTTGAAAATATCTTTTTTCTTTGTATTAATTGTATCAAGTTATCTTTATTGGGTATGTTGTAACCATCATCTTCTGTATTATCGTTTAGTCTTTTATAATTATATACTATTCTTGCTTTTCCTCATTTTATTTCCCCATGGTTTCTTACTATAAATGCTGCTGATCTATGTGGGCTTTCAGATTTTCTGATTAATCCTTGTTCTATCATTTCTGGTATTTGTTTTTTAAATTCTTCTTTATCTAAAGGACTATATTCTATATTTGTTGTTCTAATTGTTATATCTGGATTTTTTATTTTAAATTTACATGTATATGTTACTTTTGATTTTTTAATATCTTCACCTATTAATCCAATTTTTTCTAAATGTAAAACTATTGGATGATTTATACTATCTTTCATATCTTTTCCTTTTTCTAATTCATGATTTAATAAATCTGTTAACAATTTTATTGTTTTATTCTGTAACAACTCTTTTCTTTGATTTATTTTTAAAAATTCTAAATTCCCTTTTTCCCCTCTTTTTTCAGCAAATGTAGAGGTTTTTATATATCTTGAGGTTGGAAAACTGTATATAAGTTTACTTAAAGTTATAAAAATTTTTTTGATTGTTATTGATCAATTTAATCCTAGAATAAAATTTAATCTTATCACAAAATCTTTGGATTTTATATGTTGTGGGTTTATATTTATTTGTGGTATATCATATTTTATACTATAATTTCCTGAAAAATCTAAAAACTGTATTCCTACAGGTTCTAAATAATGTGTTATATTTATTAATCTATCTTATGCTATTCTTGTTATTAATTTATATGTTAATTGTTTATGATATTGTATTGGTGCTAAGCTATATGATATTAAACTCTTTGTTGCACCTGTGTCTATTAATGCAATTAAGTCTAGAAATTTATTTGCATCTAACCATAGTCTGCATTGTATATTTATCATATTAGTTGATCCTTGTGTTTGTATATATGTTATTTCATTTTCCATTGACATCTGATTTATTTCTATTTCTTTTTTCTTGAAAATTATATCTTCTATATTATTTATTTTATTTTCTAATGCTTGTGATTTTATCTCGATTTTGTTTATTTTTTCTTCTATTCCTTTTATTTTTAGTTCACGTAATTCTGTTATTAAGTTTATTTTTTGTGATCTTTCATCATTTTCTTTGTTATTTTCTTTTGTTTCTTTATATATTTCCTTATTATTTTCTATATTGTATAATTCTTTTATGCATAAACAACATATTTCTTTAAAACATATATTACACTGTGATCTTTTTTCTATACTTGGATAATATCCACAATTAAAACATTTTATATAATTATTTCCTCTTTTATGTTTCCAATCATGTTCACAGTCTTCTTCAGTATTCATGTATGTATATGTTATTTTTGTTAAGGGTTTTTCTTCATCACTGTATATACTATATATAGATTCGTTATCGGTATTATCAGTTTCTAATACTTCTATTTCATATTCGTTTAATTGTTCTATTAAACTACTTCTTTCTGTATTTTTATTTTTATTTGGACACTTATTTGCCAAATGATTTTCTTCTCCGCAAATAAAACATTTACATTTTCTTGTTTTTGGTTTATTCACATATTTATATTTATTTTTATAATACGGTCTATATTCCTTTTTATACGTCTTGCTTTTTCTTAATTTTTTTCTTTTTATCATAATATCCATATGCTTGTGGTGTGTATATTGCTGTTTTACAAAACGCATATGCATTTCTTTTTAATTGTTCTTGTAATGCTACTTCCTTACATTTTTCTTCTAATATCCCAAATGTGTATGTTATTCTAGGTCCTATTCCTAGATTTTTCTGTTGACCCTATAATTGTTTCCATGATTCATGTATACTTTTTCCTAAATCTCCTAGTAATTTTATAAAATATTTATCACATAACTCATCCTCCATAGTCTGTCCTGTTTGTGCTAATAATCTTGTAAAATCTAATGTAAATTCATTTATATATTTCATATTTGCTATACTTAATTGTTCTAAATTTCTTATGGCTGTATCTTGTATTAATGTGTTATTTTTTGATGGATCTACTCCTATAATAAGAGTTCTAATTTGTGATGTGAAATTATAAGGGTTATCTCCTAAAGCTTTTAATCTGTTTACTTCGTTTGGATCTTCAGTTTTCTTACTCTGCCAAATTCCTAAAGCTGTTGGTCCTAATGTAGTTTCTAAATATGAGAACATATCCATACTATCTCTTTTATTTGTTTCCCACATTCTTACTACTGTTTGTTCCCACATTAATATTTCATCAATCCATAATTGTGGTTTTTGTGATTCTAAGAGTAACATGCTATTACTGTGTATATTACCTATTGGTAATCTATTTCCTCTACCTATACTGTTATCTTCTTGATAATAAGTAACCGATGGTTTTTCCTATGGTTCTCTTCCTACTCTTTCTACAGCATCATATCATGTTTTACTCCATTCTGGTATTGTGCTTTTTCTTTCATAACCTTGATCCACAAATGTTTGTTCTATGATTTGTTTGTCTTTGTAAAAATCTGATATCATTGTTTTTCCTTGTGATATACTTTCTACTAACGGTAAATTAAAATATTCCTGTAATTTATTATAACTTTCTTCATATGTCATTTGTAAATCCATCACACATTCTATTATCATATCATCTACTTCTTCTTGTATATTTAATTCTGTGAATTTTTTATTAATTATTTGTTCTATAGTTTTATTTGTTTCTTCAGTTTTGAATATTGGTTCATCTATTAATTCTTCTTCTTCAAATAAACTGTAATCCATTTCTTCTTGTTCGAATTTTATAAATTCTGGATTTATCTCATTTTCTTCTTTCATAGATTGGTAATTCTATGTCTGATTCATATTCTAGATTCATATAATTAAACTGTAATTGTGTTTCACTTGTTTCACTATTTGTTTCAGGTATATTTTCTTCTTTATAGTTTGTAAACCTTAAACTTTGTGTTCCATCAATACCTTCATATAAAAAACTTTTCTTTGGTATTAATGTTGTTGTTTCTTCTTCTTTAATATCTTCTATTTTTCATTCTAATCATGCTAATTTATCAGGATCTATTTTAATAGGTTCTATCATTTGTATTGATTTTGAAGCTATTGTACTTACTATTCCTTCTATATTTCCTTTGAAATTCATTCCTGATTTGTTACTAGCCCTTCCTAGTACTCCTATGCTTATTACTATATTATTTCCATCATATTTTTCATATCCTTTGGTTTGTAATGTTATTTTTAAATTTTTAAGATCATTTATATCTTTTAAGATTCCTGGTATACAATAAAATAAAGCTGTGTTTTGACTAAGATCTATTTCCATTCCAGAAATTATTTGTGACGCCCCTGTCACTTTATGTCCCATCCGGATATTTAAAACATTTATTAAGAATTTTGTTTAGGTCCCAGAAAACTTTCTGTGTTTTGTTTGTAAACACACCCATTTTTAATCATTCAAAAATTAAGGCATGTCAAAGTATATCGACATACTTATAAAAAGTTAATTTCAATTCACCACTCAAATCTTTTTGTTCGATCCCGATCACCATTGCCGTTCACCTTGCTCTTTTGTACCTGTAAACACCACATTTAAATCACCATTAGTTCGTTAGAACTAAGTAATTTTACCCCACTATTTCTCCAAATGTACATTCCATAACACCATATGGATACACTTCACATGTCCCAAATATAATTTGGTAACAATATTCAATCACATACATAACGATTTACTAATGGGTCTTTTTCACCCAAAACCCCATGAATCACCAATTCATGCACAATCGTTATAATTTAACACCACACATACATGTGCACACAAAACTCCAGTTGTGCACCATATTTCCCAAAAGTCAAAATTAAACAATTTGTCTCTTAAATTTTGAATATCTACACCCTTGTAGGTCATCTTTTGTTCACACACCTTGTGAATCTGTTACATTGGAATTGCAAGTCTTATGTTCACACACCTTGTGAATCAAAGCATGCATATTACCAATTTAATGCCTACATAGTTGTAGATCACCTTTTTGTTCACACACCTTGTGAATCAATTACATTGGAATTGCATGTATTATGTTCACACACCTTGTGAATCAGCATGCACATTACCAATTCATCATTTGTTCACACACCATGTGAATCAATTACATTGGAATTGCATGTCTTATGTTCACACACCTTGTGAATCAGCATGCACATTACCAATCCATCATTTGTTCACACACCTTGTGAATCAATTACATTGGAATTGCATGTCTTATGTTCACACACCTTGTGAATCAGCATGCACATTACCAATCCACCATTTGTTCACACACCTTGTGAATCATTCAACCACAATAACCGCAATCATTATTATCCATTTCAATCAACTCAACTAATCATGTATATGTGCTAAATGCACAAACACTTGTAGTGTGGACGCACCCCGTCCTACAACTACAAGCTCAATCAAATAGATAATTTACACACAATTTGAACACATTCACTTGTGTTTACATCCAATATACTCCCAATTCATATGTTCACATATATGTGACACATTTAACTACATTTCAACACACTGATTGTTCACTCCTAAGTGAATCAACCAGAACTGTCTACACATTTGTAGATCATCAAATACAATTCTTCCTTGTTACCAAACATGTGTCACACTATTAAATTCAGAACGACACACTTAGGTGTCTTATTGAGTTTTCACAGTCTTGTGAATTACTCAAACTTTCAATAATATAATTATGTTCTCACCCTTGAGAATCTACTAACACAAAGTTTACTACATGTGTTATTTACACACATAGTCAACATTAGACACAAACAACAAATAATCACACAATTGTGATTTCAAATAACATATATTAGTGTCTAACTTCAATTCAACTTTAAGGTCTATCACCCTTACATATGTTCAGACACCTTGCGAATCATATAAAGGTAAATCAATCACAATTTTTTCACATTCAAGTGAACCAATTACACTTACGTATAACAAACAGTTGTCTACATCATTGTAGATCAACTAAGTTGTCCACTACCTCCTTAGTTCACATTCAAGTGAACCATTTCAACATACTTTCAACAACATTATCCGCACTCATGTGGATTAATATCAATTTAAACAAACATGAATGCCTACACACTTGTAGGTCATCACTATATTACATTCAACACATGGTTTACATCCATGTGGATCACCAATTGGGTTTTGTTCACATGATCACAATATTTGTTATTCATTATCACAACATTAAACAAACTCAACAGTAACGGGTGACTTACCTTGATTTGAGAAGTTATCAACAATTTCAAACTCTTTTCACCTCTTCCTATTATAAATTCACATATAGCAAGATTTAAAAACATGAACCCACAACTTGTGTTATTTATATAATCTAATTCTTTTGACCTGTTTCACTCTTCATTTTTCAATCAAAACCTCATCGAGGCTTTTATCAACAACCCATGTGTAGAAATTAATCTACACATGTTCTTAATCATATTTAAATTATCAAAACTTCATATTTCGAAATCCGTTGCTTGACTTCCTTTACCAACACCTAGTTGTAACTCACACGTATACAACTAGTTTAAATACATCCCACACCCATTCATACTGATTCAAACTCGTTTGAATCTCATTTATTAGTGTGTGGCATTTAGAAGTCAAGCTATTACTTATAATTAGCAGTTTATGCTTTAATCATCAACTTTCATATTTCAATATTTAATTAAATACTTAAATTGGATTTATCATTCCAAAGAATGATCCAACACCACCCTAACCACGATTTAATCATTCCACTGGTTATCATACTCCATAATATGAGTTTCATGACAACCAGACATTATAACGGATCAAAATCAAGATTTCACCGTTAAAACATCTAGTTCTTCGTCCCTAATTATTCCTACCCATCATCTAGGCAATAATTATCAGCAATAATCATTATATCATGCTCAAAACTTGATTTAATCCGTATATTATCAAAATCAATGGGATAAAACGAATCGTTACCCTTCGAACGGATTTCTGGTTGCTATACGATGATCCGGACTTGTAGAAACAATCCAGGGCTCAACCCGAACGTTTGGATGGCTTCAAAACTGAGTTTAGCTGGCAAATATTCGATCTGATGAGTTATGGGGGAGTTAAAGTTCGAAAGAAAGAAAGTTATAAACTTTCTGTTGAAATCTGATGAATTTGAGGTGTTTCTAAACCGCCTCACCCGTCGCGTACCGCGAAGAATTTCGGGATCCTCAGATATTTTTTTTTGGTCCTTCGCGTACCGCCAAGGGACCCCAGAACTAGCTCAGCGTACCGCAAAGAGTCCCAAAACACAATATCTTAGTAATTTTCTTCGTTTTGCAATTCCAAAACATCCAGGACTCCGTTTCACGCACGGTTTTCTCCCACGTTCATCATTTCTCGTCTATTTTCAATTTATAATAATCACAATCATCCTAGTTATGATTATTTCAAACGTGTTTGATTTGTTGAAAATCGGTCGTTACATTATTGCTTTGTTTAATTCTGTTTTCCAACATTTATCTAGTATTAAAGCTAATAATTTTGTTCCTAAATTTTTTCTTCCTAAAGCCTTTATTCGTATAACTATTAATCCTGTGTGTACAAAGTTTTTTCGTGAGTTTTTAATTTTCTTTATAGTTTCAGGAGAGAATACTTCTATAGTAACTGTTTTGTCTATTACTCTTAATATTTCTTCTCTACTACTTCTTATTAATGTAGTGTTTATATTTAATGCACCTGTTTGATATAATACTTTTGGGTTTAATATTTCTATTTTATTTTTATTGTATAGATCTATGTTTTTGTTTACATCTATTTCTTCCTCTAGCTGTATATTTTTTGAACTGTTAGAACATGATCCTTTTCTTATTATTCTGTTTAGAAAGGATTCTGAGCTAATTATATCATCTATATTACTTGTAGAACTTCTTGCTTCTTGTATCGATCTGTTTTTATTCATTTTCTTGGTAGCCAATGTTTATAAGGTTTTTGTTTCTTTTCAATTTTTAATTCTTCTATGTTTAATTTATTTAAAGCTTCTGTTATTTTATCTATTTCTTCTTGATTGTTTATTACTTCTTTATTTTTATTTTTAAATTCTCTTAATATTTGATTACTCTGTTCTTTAATATATTCTAAATTTTCTGTTAATTTTTTAATTTCCTGTGTTTGTTTATCTACTTGAGATAATAAGTATCTATTATGTTGAACTTCTGTTTGTAAATTATAAATCTGTTAGGCTATTTAGATGTGCGTTGTCTGTATGTAAAATATGATTATGTTTTTC
Organism: Mikania micrantha; assembly: GCA_009363875.1. Lineage (NCBI taxonomy): Eukaryota > Viridiplantae > Streptophyta > Magnoliopsida > Asterales > Asteraceae > Mikania > Mikania micrantha. The sequence continues at coordinate 45,725,397 of CM018683.1, read as the reverse complement.
TTTTATTCGACAAATAAAATTATAAAAGTTACCAGATATCTTAGTTTCACCTTTTTCAGCGAATTCAAGATTTAGTAATTCTAGATGCTTTGCAATTTTTGTTCGATCTTCCATCCTCCTTTATCTCTCTTCCAAATTTTTCCCTATTTCTTAATATTTTTTTATATCTTGATTAATTTTAAAACATATGATTTAAAATATTTAATATAGAAAATAATTTACAATAATCCTTAAAGTATTGATTTCAAAGCAATTCACAATCCCTAATCTTCATCTGATAGAATTCTCTAAAAATAGGACTTAAGCAATTCAAGCTGCCTCACATAGAGTTTGTCTCAGCCTTTTAGATTATGAACAGTCTATGCTCTGATACCAATATTTTTCGGTTGATGAGCATTAAAGCATAAAACATTGAAGAAAATTAAGAACAGATAAATTAAAACTTACTTGTAAGCAGAGTAATTAGGGAGCGGAAGAATTTCTTGACGAGTATTTGCAGCAGAAATCCTCTTTTTTTTAGATATATTTTTCTTTTTTTTTATTCAAGATATAATATGAAGCTCGGATAATAGGGGAAGTGTTTTTGGAAGGTTGATTGAAAGATGGAAGGGTATGGTCTAGTGTGCCATAGAGATTGAGAAATTTCAAATATTTTATTGAAATTGTTCGGTGTGTTTACAATGAAAGAAAGAGTGCCTTATATAGGCGTACAAAAGCTATCTAAGTATTTACAATTAACGCTTTAGATTAAATCTATAAAAAGAACGACTGAGATTAAAAAGTACAAAATTATTATTAAATTTAAAAGAAAGATGCTGTAGGCTAGTCTGTTTGTAGATGTCTTCTTTTGTATTTATGTCTTCTTTTGTCTTTGTCTGTGTAATCGTCATCCATGACGACTTCTTCTAGAAATCTCTTGTCTTTGTTTGTGTAAATGTCATCCATGACGACTTCTTCTAGAAATCTCTGTGGGTTTCAGGAATGCTAATGCTGTCTCCCGAGTGTGGTGATTCGGGACTATGGCTATTATCATCTTCTCTGTTGAAAATGTGTTCTAATTCTAATTCTTCTCCTTCTAATGCGAATGGTAGAAGCATTTTCCAGTTCTCATGTGCATAAATATGTATATAATGTCCTTCTCCTAGTAACGTATAGTTTTGCCATCTAAAACTTCCCGGCAATTTAGGAGTATTATGCTGTTCTCTGAGGAAATCTGAGAATTTTTGTTCAGTATTGGATTCCATGAATAACTCATTTACCCACGGAAGATTTCTGAAATCAATTTCCGTATCCACTGCTAGATCTTGTAGATAATTATGCAAATACATTCTGTGAGATACAAATATTCTCTTTCTAGCAGGTCTATAACTGTTTTCATCCATGTATGGAAAAGAGGCAAAAATTTTACAAGCAATTATTGGATCTCTTGAATGTGTAGAGATATTTCCAACAATTTCTAAAAACTTATCCCCAAATCTTTGTAATAGATTCTCTGTTTTTCTATTAAATTTTATTTCTAAATAATCGATCATACCATAGTGGTAAAATTTGATTATTTCATTATCTGTTAATGTTGTTGGATAAGAGATTTGTAATAAAAGTGATCATGTTTATCTGTTAATGGCTTTAGATTTGATTTCCAAGGTGTATCAAGCATTCTATATCTGAAAGCATCAAAGCTTTTAGAATATAGATCAAAGCTTTCCAATTTCTTTTCATATTTATTTAATATCCATGTATTTTTTGCTTCCAAGATTTTTATTTGTTGTTTCAGCAATCTGTTTTCTATTATGATGTAATATGTTACTAATGGCAATTCTAAGGGTTTAATTTCTTTGATTTTGTTTTTAATTTGTTCTATTATTTTTATATCTTCTTTATTAAAAAATCTTTGACCGTTTTTTGTAGTTTTACTATATAGTGGTCCTACTAATTTTGATAAATTAGGTATGAATTTTCTAGCATAATTTACTAATCCTAGAAAAGCCTGTATTTGTTTTAAATTTTCGAATTTTTCTGGAAATTTTAAGATTTTTGTCGAGATATGTGACTGTAATTCTATTTTTCCATTTCCAATTTCTAATCCTAAAAAAGAAATCTTTTTCTTAAATAATTCCATTTTTCTTTTTGATATAACTATACCATTCCTTTTTATTTCTTCAAATACCTGTTGTAGATGTTTTCTCATGTTCCTGTATTGTTTCACTTGCAACTAAAATATCATCAATATATACTAAACAAAAATCATATTTTAAAAATATGTTATCCATAAATCTTTGGAATATTGAAGGAGCGTTCTTTAGTCCAAAGCTAAGAACATTCCATTCAAACTGTCCTTCTGAACATGTAAAAGCTATCCATTTTTTAAAATCTTCTTCTAATTTTAATTGATTATATCCTGATTTTAAATCAAATTTTGAAAATATCTTTTTTCTTTGTATTAATTGTATCAAGTTATCTTTATTAGGTATGTTGTAACCATCATCTTCTGTATTATCGTTTAGTCTTTTATAATTATATACTATTCATGCTTTTCCTCTTTTTATTTCCCCATGGTTTCTTACTATAAATGCTGCTGATCTATGTGGGCTTTCAGATATTCTGATTAATCTTTGTTCTATCATTTCTGGTATTTGTTTTTTAAATTCTTCTTTATCTAAAGGACTATATTCTATATTTGCTGTTCTAATTGTTATATCTGGATTTTTTATTTTAAATTTACGTGTATATGTTACTTATGATTTTTTAATATCTTCACCTATTAATCCAATTTTTTCTAAATGTAAAACTATTGGATGATTTATACTATCTTTTATATCTTTTCCTTTTTCTAATTCATGATTTAAGAAATCTGTTAACAATTTTATTGTTTCATTCTGTACTAACTCTTTTCTTTGATTTATTTTTAAAAATTCTAAATTCCCTTTTTCCCCTCTTTTTTCAGCAAATGTAGAGGTTTTTATACTATAATTTCCTGAAAAATCTAAAAACTGTATTCCTACAGGTTCTAAATAATGTGTTATATTTATTAATCTATCTTCTCCTGTTCTTGTTATTAGTTTATATGTTAATTGTTTATGATATTGTATTGGTGCTAAGCTATATGATATTAAACTCTTTGTTGCACCTGTGTCTATTAATGCAATTAAGTCTAGAAATTTATTTGCATCTAACCATAGTCTGCATTGTATATTTATCATATTAGTTGATCCTTGTGTTTGTATATATGTTATTTCATTTTCCATTGACATCTGATTTATTTCTATTTCTTTTTTCTTGAAAATTATATCTTCTATATTATTTATTTTATTTTCTAATGCTTGTGATTTTATCTCGATTTTGTTTATTTTTTCTTCTATTCCTTTTATTTTTAGTTCATGTAATTCTGTTATTAAGTTTATTTTTTGTGATCTTTCATCATTTTCATTGTTATTTTCTTTTGTTTCTTTATATATTTCCTTATTATTTTCTATATTGTATAATTCTTTTATGCATAAACAGCGTATTTCTTTAAAACATATGTTACACTGTGATCTTTTTTCTATACTTGGATAATATCCACAATTAAAACATTTTATATAATTATTTCCTCTTTTATGTTTCCAATCATGTTCACAGTCTTCTTCAATATTCATGTATGTATATGTTATTTTTGTTAAGGGTTTTTCTTCATCACTGTATATACTATATATAGATTTGTTATCGGTATTATCAGTTTTTAATACTTCTATTTCATATTCGTTTAATTGTTCTATTAAACTACTTCTTTCTGTATTTTTATTTTTATTTGGACACTTATTTGCCAAATGATTTTCTTCTCAGCAAATAAAACATTTACATTTTCTTGTTTTTGGTTTATTCACATATTTATATTTATTTTTATAATACGGTCTATATTCCTTTTTATACATCTTGATTTTTCTTAATTTTTTCTTTTTATCATAATATCCATATGCTTGTGGTGTGTATATTGCTGTTTTACAAAACGCATATGCATTTCTTTTTAATTGTTCTTGTAATGCTACTTCCTTACATTTTTCTTATAATATCCCAAATGTGTATGTTATTCTCGGTCCTATTCCTAGATTTTTCTATTGACCGTATAATTGTTTCCATGATTCATGTATACTTTTTCCTAAATCTCCTGGTAATTTTATAAAATATTTATCACATAACTCATCCTCCATAGCATGTCCTGTTTGTTCTAATAATCTTGTAAAATCTAATGTAAATTCATTTATATATTTCATATTTGCTATACTTAATTGTTCTAAATTTCTTATGGCTGTATCTTGTATTAATGTGTTATTTTTTGCTGGATCTACTCCTATAATAAGAGTTCTAATTTGTGATGTGAAATTATAAGGGTTATCTCCTAAAGCTTATAATCTGTTTACTTCGTTTGGATCTTCAGTTTTCTTACTCTGCCAAATTCTTAAAGCTGTTGGTCCTAATGTAGTTTCTAAATATGAGAACATATCCATACTATCTCTTTTATTTGTTTCCCACATTCTTACTACTGTTTGTTCCCACATTAATATTTCATCAATCCATAATTGTGGTTTTTGTGATTCTAAGAGTAACATGCTATTATTGTGTATATTACCTATTGGTAATCTATTTCCTCTACCTATACTGTTATCTTCTTGATAATAAGTAACCGATGGGTTTTCCTATGGTTCTCTTCCTACTCTTTCTACAGCATCATATCATGTTTTACTCCATTCTGGTATTGTGCTTTTTCTTTCATAACCTTGATCCACAAATGTTTGTTCTATGATTTGTTTGTCTTTGTAAAAATCTGATATCATTGTTTTTCCTTGTGATATACTTTCTACTAACGGTAAATTAAAATATTCCTGTAATTTATTATAACTTTCTTCATATGTCATTTGTAAATCCATCACACATTCTATTATCATATCATCTACTTCTTCTTGTATATTTAATTCTGTGAATTTTTTATTAATTATTTGTTCTATAGTTTTATTTGTTTCTTCAGTTTTGAATATTGGTTCATCTATTAATTCTTCTTCTTCAAATAAACTGTAATCCATTTCTTCTTGTTCGAATTTTATAAATTCTGGATTTATCTCTTTTCTTCTTCTATTTCATCTTCTGTGTCATAGATTGGTAATTCTATGTCTAATTCATATAATTAAACTATACTTGTGTTTCACTTGTTTCACTATTTGTTTCAGGTATATTTTCTTCTTTATAGTTTGTAAACCTTAAACTTTGTGTTCCATCAATACCTTCATATAAATAACTTTTCGTTGGTATTAATGTTGTTGTTTCTTCTTCTTTAATATCTTCTATTTTCCATTCTAATCCTGCTAATTTATCAGGATCTATTTTAATAGGTTCTATCATTTGTATTGATTTTGAAGCTATTGTACTTACTATTCCTTCTATATTTACTTTGAAATTCATTCCTGATCTGTTACTAGCCCTTCCTAGTACTCCTATGCTTATTACTATATTATTTCCGTCATATTTTTCATATCCTTTGGTTTGTAATGTTATTTTTGAATTTTTAAGATCATTTAAATCTTTTAAGATTCCTGGTGTACAATAAAATAAAGTTGTGTTTTGACTAAGATCTATTTTCATTCCAGAAATTATTGCTTTGTTTAATTCTGTTTTCCAACATTTATTGTAACATCCCAAATTTTCTAATACAAGTTATTTGAACTTACGAATGCGTAATGAACGATTAACTTGCTAGAAAAGGGAAGGAAAATAACCAAGTGAAGCTTAGAAATCGTGTACTCGAAATTTCAGAATTCGTGTACACCAGAATTCGTGTACACCATATTTCTAGTACAAGGACACTGCCTATAAATAGGAGTGCCTTGGGAAATGTGACAACCTTTGGCTGGAAGCACAATCTCTCGAGTACACGAAGTGGAGTCCCGGAACTTCAAGGATCGAGCTTTTAATTGACCAAACGGAAGGGGAAACGCACAAGGATCTACAGGAGTGCTCATCTACCTTCAAGTAAGAGTTCCAAACCAAAAAGCTAGGATGTTTATACAAAAGTTAGGATGGTCATACAAAAAGGGGACTTATGCATAAAGCTCACACCTTTATGCATAAAGTTCGGAACTTTGAGGTTCCAGTGTGTAAGTAACACCCTAAGGAAACTAGAACCAGCTCCCCAAAGTCTTAGATGAATTTCTGAGATGTTTAATGACGAAATGATGAGTACACAAAATCAGGTATAGAGGGTATTCGAAAATATATTGTTATTTCGAGTACATGACTATTTCGAATACAAGGGTACTTCGTGTACATGGCATTTCGAGTACAAGGGCCATTTCGTGTACCAAGGTTATTTCGTGTACTCTAGTGTTTCGGATACAGGGATTTCGGGTATTGAAGTAGTTCGTGAACTACAGGTAATTCGAATACTATCCAGGTCCGAGGACTTGTAATTATGAGGGGGAACTAGTTGACTATAAGGACTTAGAATAAATTCTAAGTCTAAGAATGGAATGTGATAAGATAATGTAATGATGTAGGTTCCTTGAGTCCTAGCTAAGGAGTTCGGCAAAGGAAAACAGGAGTCTACTATCAGGTTAGTTCTAGACGCCCTCTTTTATGTTTGATGTTTTGGGCTGACATACATGCTTATTGTTATGTCTATGATGTTATGTGCTTATGATGATGATGAATAAATGATGATATGCCCTGACTATGTATGCATGTTTATGTGTTAGCATGGTGTATGCATGAAAGTATGCTAAGTATGATGAATGCATGATAAATGAGTTATGATGATGAATAACATGACATGATAATGATGCTAGCATATGATATTATGATGACTTTATGATCACATGCTTCATGACGATAACTATGAGAATAGTTATAGGGATATGGCAAGGTCCTAGGTGGCTAGGATGATAGTATGATACCATGATGTTATGATATGATAACGATGCTAGTATGATATGATGGTATGATGAAACGATGCTAGTATGTTATGATGGTATGATGAAATGAGGCTAGTATGACATGCCTAAGATGCTATGATTAACCCGATGAATGATGTTATAATGCTAGCATGAAATGTATGAGGATTGTAATGAATGACGGTACGATGCTAGTGTATCATGTATGATGAATGAATGATGTCCCTATACGTGCTATAGGATATGTGCGAATGATGATGCTCCGGTACTTGTACTGGGTGACTATGAATGATGACCTGATTGTATCAGGATATGAACAGCCAATCGGGCTATAAACAGGGGAGTCGATCGGACTATAAACAGGGAGCCGACCGGGCTATAAACATGAGAGCCGACCGGGCTATAAACATGAGAGTCGACCGGACTATAAACATGAGAGTCGACCGGACTATAAACATGGAGTCGACCGGACTATAAACAAGAGAGTCGACCGGACTATAAACATGGAGCCGACCGGGCTATAAACACGGAGCCGATCGGGCTATAATGTGACAATTGCGCTCGAAGAACTACGTCATCAACGAAATGAGCACATTTGGTCTTGTTTGAAATCCACATTTATTATTACGTATGTGTCAGAAGGACCATATCATAGTATATCAGTTCATGACTTGTAGTTACTCAGGAATCTGGTGCTAGTAGATCTCAAAGAAACATTCATCACATGATGTTTATTCAAATAGATGACCAACCGATTTCATGTCTACAATCATAACTCGGAAATGAAGAAAATGAGTGTAAGCGAAATCGCAAAACGAGGCTCCGATTTCAAGATACACTGAATCGAATATAGAGATAGATAAGAGGCCAAATATTTTGAACTCTTTAGGTCTTGAAATTATAACCATTGGAAAGAGCTCGAAAAATCGTGAACGTGGGCGAAAACCGCGCGCAAAACGGAGTTCGTATGCTCCCGGAATCGCGAAAAGAAGTTTAAAATCAAAATGGTGACGGATGATGACGTGGGGCGGTACGCCCCACCCCAAACCTCCAGTTGGGGCGGTACGCCCCAGGACCTATGTCGGCTAAAATTGTGTTAAAGTGATCAGAACGCATAGAAACTCTCGAAACTTCATTCTCTCGACCATAAGCGACCATCAGACGAAAATTTAGCCTTCTTAATCCTCAAATCTTCATTACAAAGGCTTTTGAACATCCGGATCATCCCAGGAATCATATATACAAGTCCTGATCGCTGTTTTAACCGCAGGAATTCGTCAGAACAGGTAACGGTTCGTTTTAACCTTCTAGTTTGATTTTGATTGATTAGATCTTGATTTTGAACGTAATGAGATAGTTAGGATTGTTGATTATTGCCTAGATGATGGCTAGGATTGATTATAAACGAAGAACACGAAGTTCTAACGGTTAAATCCTTGTTTTGATCTGTTGTAATGCCCGATTTTCATGAAATCATAACTATGATTATAATGGTTTAAACCATTTGATTATGACAATGTAGGTGATTAGTTTGATTAATCTTTGAAATGCAAAGGTTAAATCTAAGTGTTTCAAACTAATCACAATCATTAACATAATCATTGGAATGATTATCTGATGTTTGTGATAACAGTCAGATTAGTATGTTAAATCTGGTTATTTCACCTATTCTGATGCTACATTGTGATATTTCATGATATTTGGGTAATCAATAATAAGGATTAATCACTCCTAAGCCATTAAATCATCTAGAAACTGTTTTAGCATTATAATCAACAACATTAACTATCTGATTAATCAGAGATTATTCTGATTAATCTAGAGTGTCATCAACTTTGTGTTAGGAATCTAATGCAATGTAGGTTCCTACATTATCATACATTGTATGATATGACATTAAATTAATTAATTATATAATTAATATCGAGTTGATGATTTACTAAGCAATGTCTTTGACATTGAACGTTCAGAAGGATCTAATCAGTAAACTAGAACATAAATAACTTATTAAAAATAACTAAATGCAGAATCATCTCTGTACTATCAGTTTGGTGATACTCTGCTACCTATTATCATCAGGTGAGTTTCGTACAACCCCTTTTATTTTTAATCTTTTATAAACATCGGGGAAACTCTGCAAACTGTTGTCTGAACATATGATATGCATCAATGATATCTGTGTGATTTCATGTGATTTTGTGGGATTTCATGGGATTTTGCCTGTAGACTGAACTCTATCATGGAACTGAAAGTCCTCATTTTTGAACTGTATCTAGTGAACCCATGTGTGGCCGAGCAGAAAATATTGATAGTACTATTGGTTGACACCCCATTCGCTGGGAGGATTGCATCTCCCCTTGTGTGAATGTTTGTTATCTGTTTCCTGAACTTCTTAATGGTGTGATAGACATTAAGACAATGAGGCATTAAGATATGTACCGACGGGTAATATCTTGAGACAGACTAGACGTCCGAAAGGAACTAGATACAGGTCCCATGGTTATCCAGAACTGAACTTTTGAGAACGTGCTTATCATATCATATTGTTTTAAAATGAACTGTCGATCTCACCAGCTTTGTGCTGACGTTTCAAATTTAAATCTTTTTGCAGGAAAACAGTGACACTCGGTGAGGCAGCACTTCAAACACTAGTAATTAAATAAGTCAGTTGTGTAATAAACTTAGTTGTAAATTATGATACTGATTGTAATGACGAAACCCTGTATTGTATTTATTTTAAGTTAATCTATGTGCTTATGATATCGGTTCAAGTAAGTCACCCCTCACCTCGGAGACATCACCACTATGCTTCCGCAACCGGTTCGGTGACGTCAGACCAGACACGAGGTGACGAGGGGTGGGGGTGTGACTGTAACATCAGTGCTGGAAACGTTACCGGAACAGTGAACTCTACAGTACATGAACAGTAAATCAGATACATATTTCAGTTATCATTCGTACATCATTGCCAATTCATGTATCATAGCACAGTTCAGATTCAGTTCAGAACAACAAGTTTAGAACAATGGTTCTTGAGTCAGATAATTATCTGACAACACAGAATCATCATGTGATTAATTGTTAGGATTTTATTATGTATAAACGTATGTGAGGCTTTACAGAACAAAACAGCACGGATATCGTTATGTGAATGCTAAACCGACGGGTTATTCGTATAGGTGACGATCTGTACGAATAAATCTGGAAGTTTAACGTTCTGAACAATATTTGATAATTAGAAAACCATATTGAAAAGTGTAGTTATCGTCGTGTTTGATCGGGTGACGATTCGAACAAATACGCGCGATGACCGCACGATTCGATTTAAACGTTAATTGAATATTTTTGAAAATTTAAATAAATAAAAGATATTAGTTAATTTATTAAGAATCACAACCTAAAATAAATTTTGAAATTCCAATTTAAGATCGAGTCGTTTCGTTACGACAACGAAACGAAACCGACACTTTTACGCGAACCGAACAACGAAAACGAACCCGAACTCACCCGGGGTATAAATACCCGGAATGAGTCTTCTTCCTCATTCACCCTCTCCACTTTCTCTCTCTAAACTCAAAAACCCGGAACTTTCTCTCTCTAGAAATCCCCACTCTCTCTCTAAGATTTCTCATCCATTTCTCCATGAAATCTTGAGTCGTTGGTGTCAAAATCACCACCATCACTTGTAGATCACGGAAGTACAACAGATCAGGCTTGAATCCGTCGAAAATCGTGGTAAAATCTTGTTCTTGGTTCGGTTTTGGGGTTTTGAAAACCCTAGATCGAGTCCCCTCTAAAACCGACCCAACCACTTCAAAACTTTAGGGAAATCACTCACAACACCTCTAGAACATGTTAGGAACGAGTCTTGGTTAAAACCCTGGTTATTTACCTTGAAAAGTCATGGCAGCACCTGTGTTCTTCGACAGGCCGAATGGCCAGGCTCATTCGCCGAATGGCCAGGCTCAGTCGCCAGACTCATTCGCCGAATGGCCAGGCTCAGTCGCCAGACTCATTCGCCGAATGGCCAGGCTCAGTCGCCAGACTCATTCGCCGAATGGCCAGGCTCAGTCGCCAGACTCATTCGCCGAATGGCCAGGCTCAGTCGCCAGACTCCTTCGCCGAATGGCCAGGCTCAGTCGCCAGACTCCTTCGCCGAATGGCCAGGCTCAGTCGCCAGAATCATTCGCCGAATGGCCAGGCTCAGTCGCCGAATGGTCAGGCTCAGTCGCCTGAACCATATTCGGCCTTCACCCCATTCGACCAAGTTCAGTCGCCACTACCACCATTCGGAACCAGCTCAATCGGCAAACCCTATTCGATCGGACCTCATTCGGCCCAGCTACATTCAGCCAGCTTTCCTTCTTCGGCCGAATGACTAGTTGCTCATTCGATCAAGCCCTATTCGGCCATAACCATTCGATCGGTGCAAGTCCTATACGAGCACACCTCATTCGCATGGAGCCAGTTAGTTGGGACCTTAACCCATTCGGGCAAAACAAACGGAGACCATGGGTTACTACCCGTGGAGGGCTGCTTAGTCATGAAGCACATATGGGAGAACTTAGGCACTTACACATACACACACCCTTCATGCGTTCATGGTGTGTGTGTGTGTGCATGGAACTAATTAGGGTTTCTAATAGGAGGCTAAACTAGTTAAACAAAGGGTGATAATTACTAATCTCTTCACAATGAAGGTTAAATCACCAACACTTTACTAAACATAGGTTGTGATGTTATGGGGTTCAAAACATTTGAGGTGTCATGGGAAATCAAAACAAGAACCTAAGGTTTGGGGTGTTAATTAGTTATGTATACCTAAACCTAGGGAAGTTTATAACAAACACACCATCGTCCTAGATGATCAATCGAATTAACTAGTACGAGTTATTCAAAGAATCATGGGATGATCAAAGTCTAATATTGGGCCCAAGGGTGGCCCAATGGGTTTAAAATAAGCCCATCATGTTTAATTACATTTTTCTAAACTTAAATATGTTTTTAATAAAAGAAATTAAATTTAAAACCTTATTAAAATAATTAAATGATTTCTAAATAAAAGTTTAACTTAAACAAATTAACTTAAAAATGTGTTAAATAAAAGACTCGTGAGTAATTAAAATAAACCCTAATCATCTAGGGTTTAGTAGTAATAATATGGGGACATGGGTCTATTACGGGTAATAAGTTTGACTAAGTTAGATAAAGTCATAGAAACACATTAGCAACTTAGGACACTTAGTTACACATCAAGACCAAACCCTAGTTACGACAACTACCGTATGTACTTATCGTATTCGAATTCTTTAAAAACAACTCAGGGACTGAAGATACCTAGGCAACAATCAAAGAGCGCGCATATCTTTTGTGGTAATTCATTTCAGAGCAACACAGGTGAGTTCATTGCCCCTTTTCTAACATTTTTGTTTTAAAACGCGGGGCTGAGAAGCATGCGTAAACTGTTTTTTTATTTAAACTGTTTATTTAAATGCTTTTATCTATTATGTGTTTTTATATATATATGTTTGTTGATACTCCTAGACTCCTGTCTAGGTAATTATTTAAGCAAATCAAATAACCAATTTAATTAAAGTACTCTTATGAGTAATACTTTAATTTGAACTCTAAATCAACCCTTAGTCCATCAAGCTCAAATTCGAGAATCTAAATTCAAAGTGAAATCAAATGAACAAAATCAAAATGATCATATTCAAAGGAATCTTAACTCAGTGTGTGATCTGAGAACCAAGAATCATAACCAAATCAATTATCATTGTGAATCATGGAAATTCTAAAGATCAAGATCAAGAGACTCAAGGAATCAGAAATCATAAATGTGTGTGAATCATGATAATAATGAAATCATTATGATATAATGAAATCATTAATACTCAAGTAAAGGTGGATGTCAGTTGTATAGGGAATCAAGACCACGTGTAACACACATATAAAGTCCCTTTCAGGTATAGAAGACTCTTGTAGTCAGGCTATACGGGCAATAACATGAACGATCAATGAAATCAATATCAAAGTCAAATCAAGAGAATCAAGAGAACCATTGACGATCAAGAACCAAAGGATATCCTTAAAGTCCCCGCATGTACAGAAGACCTTTGGGTCAAGCTGTAAGGGCAAAACATTAAAGTCCCCGCATGTACAGAAGACCTTTGGGTCAAGCTGTAAGGGCAAATCATTAAAATCCCGCTCTGTTCAGGTGTACTCCTTGTGAGTTATGCCTGACATGGGTCACGTGTGAGAGGTTACAACTTGGACAACCACCAACAACTAAGTCTAATTGATTGAGTCAAATAAGGCCCAATCATCATGTCTTAGTTGTAATTAAATGTTTTATTTATTTAATTAAATATTTAACATTTATTTCTATTACTGACTTTTGGGGAAATCATATGTTTATGATGAACTCAAGAGAATCAAAGGTAAATCAAGTTTTGGGAAAACAAAATCTAAATCAGAGGTGTGTAGGGTAAAAATGCTTAATTATCATTAACAACAGTGTCATATGCATATTAGTATGTGGTGGGATAGCGTCTGGGCTTGACCCTTTCATGATTCCCTATATATAAGCATACCGATGTGGATATTACATGTGGAGTTAATGAGGTTAGGGTCTTTACCAAAGGAGGTTTTCAATTCATTTTCAAATCATAAAACTATATGAACTCACCAACCATGTGTGGACTTGATCTTTTTGCATGACTTCTCAGGTGACGAACAGGTCAACTGAAGAGTTATTTCTTTTGGATTAGGTTACAGATAGAGGACCTAGCTTTTTGGACTGCATACTCTTGGACATCATACCAAGTTATTTTGTATATCTTGTGCACACGCAAGATTGAAGACTTATGATGAGATTGTAGATTTACATTGTTAAATTATAAACTTATCGGATGTGATTTAATCTTGTAATTCTATTTTGCTTAGCGAGTTTCTCATCTATATATATCATGTGCAATGTAAACCATCTGATCATTTCGATTATCACTCACGATATCGCACCCCGGGAACCTTCCGCCCGACAGGGAAACCCGATCCTACCCCGCCGGCTCGGGGTGTGACAGTGACATATAAACATGGTAAGAGCCAATCGGGCTATAAACATGGTAAGAGTCGATCGGACTATAAACATGGTAAGAGTCGATCGGACTATAAACATGGAGCCTTGTACCGGCATAAGCCCACAGTTCGTATGGCGACAGTGGAACGTATGACGATGATGGAAATGATGATATGTGCTAAGGTTATGGACTATGTGTATGAAATGATGTTTATGATATGTATGTTTAATGTTGTTTTACGAAAACTAGAACTCACCAGCGTAAGCTGACTTGATTTAGCATGTATGTCAGGTTAAAGCTATGATAAGAGAAGGCATGGAGCTCGGGCATCAATCCAGACGATCCGTTGGTTTTGGCAATTCGATATGATTTTGATACAGACACTTTATTGAATTCTGTTTATCAAACTATGTTTACATTTCTGCTGCATGATTATGAAAGTTTTTAGTTTAAGAGCTATGTGTTATGATGAAAACCAACCTCTGCGAGGTGCCCGGTTTCGGGGCCTCACAAGTTGGTATCAGAGCCATAGTTTGAGAGATCTTGGCATCCCAAATGCCAAGACTTAAACTGAGAATGGGATTAAGTGACGCGGATTGCCAACCACGGATGAACGGATGCCATGAGCTGAATGTTTATGTATGAGTTAAGGGTTAGATGTAAGGTTATGTATGTAGTTAGTGTCATGCGCATTGAAGAGATGGGATGGGAAACGTTTAGAGCCTATGAGTTGGGTAAATGGTTAATAGCACTTGATCAACGTCATTAACGATTTACAAAGCTTATTTCGTGCTAAACTGACTCCTGTACTGACTCATCAATTGTTGCATCCTGTAGATAGTTAGATGACCGGACAAAAGGTAGACCACGTAAGCAACCACAGAAACCTGAAGAACTACGTGTCGAGAGTGAAGAACCCGTCAATGAAGACGACCACGAGCACAACGAGCAACCTGAGAATGAAGATGAGTTTACTCTAGAGCCTATTGTGGTGAAGGCTATTTCTGATGAGGTCTGCAAAATCATGGATGAAAAGCTACCAGCCTTGATTGCTAAGGCACTGAAGGATGCTCTAAAATACAAGTCTGAAGGAACTAAGGAGAGTACTAAAGAAGATGAGGTGGTGATCATCGAGACTAAGAGCGGCGACTCTATGACTGGGAAACTGAAGGGCTGTGACTACAAGTCCTTCAAAGGATACAACCCACTGACCTTCGATGGTAAGAAGGATGCTGTGGCCACCTGCCACTGGATATCTGCTATGGAGGCTGTTATCTCCATCAGTGAATGCCGAGTCGACCAAGCTGTCAAGTTTGCAGCTCACTCCTTTGTCGAGGAGGCACTTCACTGGTGGAACACCATTAAGCAGTCCAAGGCTGCAGCCGATATGGAGAAGATGACTTGGGATGATCTAAAGGAACTGGTCACTAGGCAGTTCTGTCCCAAGAATGAGCTGGATAAGTTTGAAAGGGAGTTTCTGGTGCTGAAAGCGGGAAGTCTGACTCACAGGCAGTACACTTCACGGTTCAATGAGATGGCAAGACTCGTTCCTCATCTGGTTTCTACTGAGGAACGTAGGGTGAAGTTGTACATGGAGGGTTTGCCTCCCAAGGTTCGGATTCATGTGAAGGCCAATGCTCCTAAGACCTTTGACTCCACTGTTGAACTCAGTGGTATTGTATGGGATGACGTGATGGCTGATGAGCCGGTGAAAGAGGGAACCAGGGGGAGGGAGTCCGTCGGGACCAAGCGAGGCCGAACAGACCAACGATAGTCTTCTGGCAAGAAGATCAAGCGAGAGGAAACAGGTCTATGCCGTATGTCACACCCCGAGCCGGCGGGATAGGATCGGTTGTCCCGGCGGGCGGAAGGTTCCCGGGGCGCGATATCGTGAGTGATAATCGTGATGATCAGATTGTTTACATTGCACATGATATAAATGAGAAATGCTAAATATAATAGAATTACAAAGTTAAATTACATCAGTATTGTTTATAATTTAACAATGTAAATCTATCATCAACATCATAAATTTCTATCTTGTATTTACACAAGATATACAAAATAATTTGTATAATGATGTCTTCAAAAGTATGCAGGTCCAAAATGCTAAGTCTTCTATCTGTAACCTAGTCCAAAAGAAACAACTCTTCAGTTCACCTGTTCGTCACCTGAGAAGTCATGCAAAAATAAAGTCAACACATGGTTGGTGAGTTCATATAGTTTAGTAATGGAAAATGATTTGAAAATGTTCCTTTCGGTAAAGACCTTAACCTCATTAACTTCACATGTAATATCCATATCGGTATGCTTATATATAGGGCATACCCCTGGGTCGAGCCAACAAACTCGCCCAGACGCCATCCCACCACATACTAATACGCATATGACACTGTTTTTAATGATAATTAAGCATTTTTACCCTACACACCTCTGATTTTGATTATGTTTTCCAAAACTTGATTTACCTTTGATTCTCTTGAATTCATCATAGATACATGATTCTTCCAAAAGTCAATGATCGAAATAAAATGTTAACTATTTAATAAAAAAAATTAAATGAAACATTTAAATACAACTAAGACATGATAATTGGGCCTTATTTGACTCAATCAATTAGACTTAGTTGTTGGTGGTTGTCCAAGTTGTAACCTCTCACACGTGACCCATACCAGGCATAACTCACAAGGAGTATACCTGGGCGTGACGAGATTTTAATGATGCCCGTATCAGCTTGATCTAATGATCTACTGTACATGTCGGGACTTTACGGATATCCTGTGATTCTTGATCTCTTTGATTCTCTTGATTTGTGATATAGATTCCTTTGATAATTCATGTTACTGCCCGTATAGCCTGACTACAAGAGTCTTCTATACCTGAAGGGACTTTATATGTGTGTTACACGTGGTCTTGATTCCCTATACAACTGACATCCACCATAACTTGAATATTAATGATTTCATTAGATTATAATGATTTCATTATTTCCATGATTCACACACATTTATGATTTCTGATTCCTTGAGCCTCTTGATCTTGATCTCTAGAATTCCCATGATTCACAATGATAATTGATTCTTGATTATGATTCTTAGTTCTCAGATCACCACACTGAGTTAGATTTCCTTTGAATATGATCTTTGGTTTTTAGTTCCTTAGATTTCACTTTGAATTTAGATTCTTGAATTTGAGATTGATAGACTAAGGGTTTACTTAAAGTTTAAATTTAAAGTATTACTCATAAGAGTACTTTAATTAACTTGATAATTTGATCTGTTTAATAATTACCTAGACAGGAGTCTAGGAGTATCAACAAACATATATATGTAAAACATATAATAAATAAAAGCATTTAAATAAACAGTTTAAATAAAACAGTTTACGCATGCTTCTCAGCCCTGCGTTTTAAAACAAAAATGTTAGAAAAGGGGCAATGAACTCACCTGTGCTGCTCTGTATTGATTTACCACAAAATGCGCGCTCGTTGTTGTAACTTATGTATCTTCGTTTCCTGAGTTGTTTTAAAAGAATTCGAATACAATAAGTATTTATAATAGACGCAGTATCTAAGGTTTGGTCTCGGTGTGCAACTAAGTGTCCTATGTTACTACTATGTTTCTAGAATTTTGTCTAACTAGTCTAAACCTATCACCCATTAATAAACCCTTATCCCGCAAGTAATCGTTACAAGTACTTAGTTAAATCGTATTTAAATTATTTCATTATAGGTTAATTATTTAAAAGAGATTATTCAATATAGTTTAACAAAGTTTACAAATCATTTACTTCTATTCAACATAACAAATTTAAAGAAAAGTTAACGTGTGATGGGCTTAGGTTAAGCCCATTGGGCCTAGGTTAAGCCCATTGGGCCATTCTCGGCCCATTTGTTAGCCTTGATTTCATTCCATGATTCTTTAATCGCCTGTGTGTGCAACCCATCCTAGGTAGTTCAAAGGAACCACCCAAGGTAGTTGTATGTTGTTATAACTTGTCTAGGTGTTAGAAATAACTCCTGAGAACAACACCCTAATCTTAGACTAGTATATGATAAAATGAAAACTCTTGTTATTCCCAACCTTATTTCGTGAGTTAAACCCTAATTGTCATTTGGTAGTCCTTAGTTTGTAACCCCACTAGGTTTCTCTCTTCTCTTGTATGCGTACACGTAAACTAACCCATGCACACACACACCATTGATTCCCATGCATACCCCACGTATCCTCCCCATGCATCCCATGCATAAGTAAACCAACCCGACTCAAGTCTTGCCATGACGAAGGAGTTTGAGCCGGAAGGAGTCTTGGCCGAATGTAAAGTGCCGACTGAGGGGGTTTAGCCGAATAGGCTCCACCGAATGAGGCTTGGCCGAAGGGAGCATGGGAGCGAATGGGTCTTGGTCGAATGGAGGGTAGTGGTCGAATGAGATAGGGCCGATCGAATGGCCTGCTTGGCCGTATGAGGGCTGCCGATTGAAGGTCCGGTCGAATGAGAGCTAGTTCGGCGAAGGGTGGTCCCATTCGGCATTAGTGCCATTCGGCGGACTGGGTGTAAACCCATTCGGGTCTACGGTTGCACCCACCATGGAAGCCTAAATCTCACCCAAATGACCAAGAATCGAATGGTACTTGCTTACTACAACTTCCTAAGTGATTGTGGTGGTTTTTCCCTAAATTTTTAGAGCTTGGAAACGGTTCGATGGAGGGGTTCGATCTAGGGTTTTCAAAACCCTAAAATCGCGACTTAGATCTCGTTTTTACCTCAAATCAGATGGTTTGAAGCTTCAGATCCTTGTACTTTCGTGATCTACAAGTGATAGTGATGATTTTGACACCAAGAACACTCAAAATGGTGAAGATTTGAGTGAGTTCTTGAAGAGAGAAGATGGAGAGATGCTAGAGAGAGAAAGTGACGATTTTTGGTGAGGGAGAGAGGAGAGATGGCTGGTAGATGGTGGTGGTTGTGGCTTTAATTGCCACATTAAATGGGGGGAAATACCCGGGTTCGTTCGGTTTCGCGTGGTTTTGCGTAGAAACGTCTGTTTCTCGTCGTTTTCGTAACGAAACGATCCGGTTTTTAAAATAGAATTCATAAAATTTATTTTAGGTTGTAATTCCTAATAAATTAACTAAATATCTTTTATTATTAAAATTTTCAAAATATTTAATTAACGTTTAAATCGAATCGCGCGGTCATCGCGCGTATTTGTTCGAAACGTCACCCGAATAAATACGAAGATAACTACACTTTTCAATATGGTTTTCTAATTATCGGATATCATTCAGAACGTTAAACTTTCAGATTTATTCGTACAGATCGTCACCTATACGAAAAATCTGTCGGTTTAGCATTCACATAACGACATTCGTATTATTTTGTTCTGTAAAGCCTCATATACGTTTATACATAATAAAATCCTAACAATTAATCATATGATGGTTCTGTGTTGCCAGATAATTATCCGACTCAAGAACCATTGTTCTGAACTTGTTTCTCTGAAATGATTATGAATTCATTGTTTGATTCATGAAATGATAATAGTATATGATATGAATATGAATTCACACTGAAATGCATAAAAGTTGTACCTGATTACTGTTCATGTACTGTAGAGATCACTGTTCCGGTGACGGTTCCGGCACTGATGTTACACCGTAAGTGTGGCAAGAGCCACTCTGGGCTGTGTCGTGTGGGCACGAACTTATGCTTTCGATGTGGAAAGGTGGGGCATTTTTCAGCCAATTGTCCCGGTGCTATGAGATGCTACAACTGCAATGGGATTGGACATCTGTCCAAAGATTGCAGGCAACCACGGGCCGATGCTTCGGGCTCGGGTAAGAAAGAAGAGAAAGGAAAGGAGAAGCAGAAGACTAAAGCACGAGCCTTTACGATGACGAAGGATGATGCGATTGAGGACCCTGATGTGGTCACAGGTACCTTTTCTATCAACAATATTCCTGCTTCTGTATTGTTTGATTCTGGTGCCAGTATGAGTATTGTATCTTCTACTTTCTGTGATGGGTTATCTGGAAAGGTTAAGAAAATAGATCGGGTATTTGATGTAGAGACGGCAAATGGTAAGATGACCAGGGTGACTGAGGCTATTGATGATTGTTATGTTGAGATAGGAGGTCATAGGTTCCCAGTACGATTGTTTCTTATTACCTTAGGAGGATTCGATGTGGTTTTGGGTATGGACTGGTTAGCCAAATATGAGGCTAACATTGTATGTCGACGAAAGATGATATGTTTACGTGCGATGGATGGGAGCTCCGTGACGGTTTATGGTGATAAAGCGATGTATGCGCCTAAGATCATTTCGATGGTCACGGCTGATGTTATGATGAGGCGAGGGTGTGTAGCCTACTTGGCCTACGCGATTGAGGAACGTACGGATACGAGGAAGATTGATGATGTTCCCGTGGTGTGTAACTTCCCCGATATATTCCCTGAGGAATTGCCTGGATTACCACCCGAACGGGAAATTGAGTTCCAGATCGATTTAGTGCCGGGGGCACAACCCGTTGCCAAAGCACCTTACCGTTTAGCCCCAACTGAGATGAAGGAAATGATGACCCAGCTACAAGAACTCCTTGATAAAGGTTTTATACGACCGAGTGTCTCTCCGTGGGGAGCACCGGTGCTGTTCGTTAAGAAGAAAGATGGAAGTATGTGTATGTGTATCGATTACAGGGAACTGAATAAGTTGACCGTAAAGAACAGGTATCCTCTACCTAGAATTGATGACTTGTTCGATCAATTGCAAGGTGCAAGCTGGTTCTCAAAGATAGATCTCCGATCCGGTTACCATCAGTTGAAAGTTCGAAAGCAGGATATTCCAAAGACTGCTTTCCGTACGCGTTATGGACATTACGAGTTTCTCGTTATGTCATTTGGATTGACGAATGCTCCCGCAGCATTTATGGATTTGATGAACAGAGTATGTCGACCGATGCTGGACCGATCGGTGATAGTGTTTATTGATGATATATTGATTTATTCAAAGAACGAGGGAGACCATGCTTGCCACATACGTGATGTATTGGAGATCCTGAGGAAAGAGAAACTTTATGCTAAATTCTCCAAATGCGCTTTCTGGTTACGAGAGGTATAGTTTCTGGGTCACGTGGTGAACCCAGAAGGCATTATGGTAGATCCAGCTAAAGTTGAAACAATTATGAAATGGAGCCCTCCGAAGTCACCTACGGAAGTACGCAGTTTTCTTGGTTTGGCCGGTTACTATCGGAGATTTATTCAGGACTTCTCCAACATAGCGACGCCACTGACGAAGCTCACAAAGAAAGACGTAAAGTACGAATGGGGTCCAAACCAAGAACAAGTGTTTTCAGTGCTAAAGGAGAAACTTACCCAAGCTCCTGTTCTAGCACTGCTGGATGGAAATGATGATCTTGTTGTGTATGCCCATGCATCGCGACAAGGGTTGGGATGCGTACTGATGCAAAGGGGAAGGGTGATAGCTTATGCTTCGCGCCAGCTAAAGATTCATGAGGCTAACTACCCGACCCACGATCTTGAACTCGCTGCAGTGGTGTTTGCATTGAAAATATGGAGACACTACTTGTATGGAGTACGGAGTACCATCTATACCGACCACAAGAGCTTGAAGTATTTCTTCGAGCAAAAGGATTTGAACATGAGGCAGAGACGATGGCTTGAGTTGCTAAAGGATTATGATTGTGATATTCTATATCACCCGGGAAAGGCCAATGTGGTGGCGGATGCTCTGAGTCGCAAGACTGATCATCCTGCCATACGGGTAAAATCGTATAGTTTGGTAATAACTCCAGACTTTTTGAACGAGCTCAAACAGGCGCAACAGGAGGGATTGAAAGAAGAAAATGTGGGTTTTGAACGAGTCTTCGGACAAGTCAAGAACTTGGAAGACCATGACCATGGGATAAAGATGCGATTCGGTCGAATGTGGGTGCCCAGAAATGGGGACATTCGAACGAGAATTTTAGATGAAGCCCACAAGTCACGTTATTCGGTGCACCCCGGTGCGACGAAGATGCATCAAGATCTTCGACAGGATTACTGGTGGCCGGGCATGAAGTTTAATGTGATGCAGTATGTGAACAGGTGCCTTACTTGTGCGCAAGTGAAGGCTGAACATCAGAAGCCCTACGGATATGTGCAACCTCTAGAGGTACCAGAATGGAAATGGGAACACGTCACCATGGATTTCATCACCAAGCTACCAAAGACAGCTAAACGGCATGATACCATATGGGTGATTGTGGACCGACTGACGAAGAGTGCACACTTCCTCCCTATCAGGGAAACGTATACGTCCGAAAGGTTGTCTGAGTTGTTCGTGAAAGAGATTGCGACTAGACACGGAGTTCCTGTCTCTATTGTGTCCGATCGGGATACGAGGTTTACTTCCAGATTCTGGAAGCAGTTTCATGATGCCATGGGAACAAGGTTAAATATCAGTACCGCCTATCACCCTCAGACTGATGGACAGTCAGAAAGGACTATCCTAACGTTGGAGAATATGCTTAGGGCTTGCATTATCGATTTTGGAGGGAGCTGGGATGACCACTTGCCATTGGTGGAGTTTTCTTATAACAACAGCTACCACCCTAGCATCGGAATGCCCCCATATGAGGCGTTGTACGGAAGACGATGTAGAACCCCGGTGTGCTGGGGTGAAGTGGGACAGAAAGAAATGGGAAACAAGGCTGTCGTGATTGATATGGCAGAAAAGCTACGGGTGATAAAAGCACGAATGAAAGCCGCTCAAGATCGCCAAAAGTCTTACGCCGACAAGCGTCGGAGACCGATCGAGTTTGATGTGGGAGATCGAGTGTTGCTGAAGGTATCACCATGGAAGGGAATCATTAGATTCAGAAAGAGGGGAAAGTTGAGTCCGAGGTACATCGGACCGTTTCAGATAAAGGCAAGGGTAGGGAAAGTCGCGTATCGACTGGACCTACCAGAGGAGCTGAACGGGATTCATCCTACCTTCCACGTGTCACATCTTAGGAAGTGCTTGGCAGACGAACAGGCGCATGTTCCTTTGGATGACATTGAGGTAGATAATCGACTGAACTACATTGAAGAACCAGTTACCATTGTGGATACGAAGGAAAAGCAGCTACGGAATAAAACTGTTCGTCAAGTAAGAGTTCAATGGAAGCATCGGAAGGGTTCAGACACGACGTGGGAATTGGAAGACGAAATGAGGAAGTTGTATCCTCATTTGTTCGATGCGTAACGAGGCAGGTTTCGGGACGAAACCTATTGTAAGGAGGGGAGACTTGTAACATCCCAAATTTTCTAATACAAGTTATTTGAACTTACGAATGCGTAATGAACGATTAACTTGCTAGAAAAGGGACGGAAAATAACCAAGTGAAGCTTAGAAATCGTGTACTCAAAATTTCAGAATTCGTGTACACCAGATTTCGTGTACACCATATTTCGAGTACAAGGACACTGCCTATAAATAGGAGTGCCTTGGGAAATGTGACAACCTTTGGCTGGAAGCACAATCTCTCGAGTACACGAAGTGGAGTCCCGAAACTTCAAGGATCGAGCTTTTAATTGACCAAAAAGGAAGGGGAAACGCACGAGGATCTACAGGAGTGCTCATCTACCTTCAAGTAAGAGTTCCAAACCAAAAAGCTAGGATTTTTATACAAAAGTTATGATGGTCATACAAAAAGGGGACTTATGTATAAAGCTCACACCTTTATGCATAAAGTTCGGAACTTTGAGGTTCCAGTGTGTAAGTAACACCCTAAGGAAACTAGAACCAGCTCCCCAAAGTCTTAGATGAATTTCTGAGATGTTTAATGAAGAAATGATGAGTACACAAAATCAGGTATAGAGGGTATTCGAAAATATATTGTTATTTCGAGTACATGACTATTTCGAATACAAGGGTACTTCGTGTACATGGCATTTCGAGTACAAGGGCCATTTCGTGTACCAAGGTTATTTCGTGTACTCTAGTGTTTCGGATACAGGGATTTTGGGTACTGAAGTAGTTCGTGAACTACAGGTAATTCGAATACTATCCAGGTCCGAGGACTTGTAATTATGAGGGGAACTAGTTGACTATAAGGACTTAGAATAAATTCTAAGTCTAAGAATGGAATGTGATAAGATAATGTAATGATGTAGGTTCCTTGAGTCCTAGCTAAGGAGTTCGGCTAAGGAAAACAGGAGTCTACCATCAGGTGAGTTCTAGACGCCCTCTTTTATGTTTGATGTTTTGGGCTGACATACATGCTTATTGTTATGTCTATGATGTTATGTGCTTATGATGATGATGAATGAATGATGATATGCCCTGACTATGTATGCATGTTTATGTGTTAGCATGGTGTATGCATGAAAGTATGCTAAGTATGATGAATGCATGATAAATGAGTTATGATGATGAATAACATGACATGATAATGATGCTAGCATATGATATGATGATGACTTTATGATCACATGCTTCATGACGATAACTATGAGAATAGTTACAGGGATATGGCAAGGTCCTAGGTGGCTAGGATGATAGTATGATACCATGATGTTATGATATGATAACGATGCTAGTATGATATGATGGTATGATGAAACGATGCTAGTATGTTATGATGGTATGATGAAATGAGGCTAGTATGACATGCCTAAGATGCTATGATTAACCCGATGAATGATGTTATAATGCTAGCATGAAATGTATTAGGATTGTAATGAATGACGGTATCATGCTAGTGTATCATGTATGATGAATGAATGATGTCCCTATACGTGCTATAGGATATGTGCGAATGATGATGCTCCGGTACTTGTACTGGGTGAATATGAATGATGACCTGATTGTATCAGGATATGAACAGCCAATCGGGCTATAAACAGGGGAGTCGATCGGACTATAAACAGGGAGCCGACCGGGCTATAAACATGAGAGCCGACCGGGCTATAAACATGAGAGTCGACCGGGCTATAAACATGAGAGTCGACAGAACTATAAACATGGAGTCGACCGGACTATAAACAAGAGAGTCGACCGGACTATAAACATGGAGCCGACCGGGCTATAAACACGGAGCCGATCGGGCTCTAAACATGGTAAGAGCCAATCGAGCTATAAACATGGTAAGAGTCGATCGGACTATAAACATGGTAAGAGTCGATCGGACTATAAACATGGAGCCTTGTGCCGGCATAAGTCCACTGTTCGTATGGCGACAGTGGAACGTATGACGATGATGGAAATGATGATATGTGCTAAGGTTAAGGACTATGTGTATGAAATGATGTTTATGATATGTATGTTTAATGTTGTTTTACGAAAACTAGAACTCACCAGCGTAAGCTGACTTGATTTAGCATGTATGTCAGGTTAAAGCTATGATAAGAGAAGGCATGGAGCTCGGGCATCAATCCAGACGATCCGTTGGTTTTGGCAATTCAATATGATTTTGATACAGACACTTTATTGAATTCTGTTTATCAAACTATGTTTACATTTCCGCTGCATGATTATGAAAGTTTTTAGTTTAAGAGCTATGTGTTATGATGAAAACCAACCTCTGCGAGGTGCCCGGTTTCGGGGCCTCACATTTATCTAGTATTAAAGCTAATAATTTTGTTCCTAAATTTTTTCTTCCTAAAGCCTTTATTCCTATAACTATAAATCCTGTGTGTACAAAGTTTTTTCGTGAGTTTTTAATTTTCTTTATAGTTTCAGGAGAGAATACTTCTATAGAAACTGTTTTGTCTATTACTCTTAATATTTCTTCTCTACTACTTCTTATTAATGTAGTGTTTATACTTAATGCACCTGTTTGATATAATACTTTTGGGTTTAATATTTCTATTTTATTTTTATTGTATAGATCTATGTTTTTGTTTACATCTATTTCTTCCTCTAGTTGTATATTTTTTGAACTGTTAGAACATGATCCTTTTCTTATTATTCTGTTTAGAAAGGGTTCTGAGCTAAATATGTCATTTATATTACTTGTAGAACTTCTTGCTTCTTGTATCGATCTGTTTTTATTCATTTTCTTGGTAGCCAATGTTTATAAGGTTTTTGTTTCTTTTCAATTTTTAATTCTTCTACGTTTAATTTATTTAAAGCTTATGTTATTTTATCTATTTCTTCTTGATTGTTTATTACTTCTTTATTTTTATTTTTAAATTCTCTTAATATTTGATTACTCTGTTCTTTAATATATTCTAAATTTTCTGTTAATTTTTTAATTTCCTGTGTTTGTTTATATACTTGAGATAATAAGTATCTATTATGTTGAACTTCTGTTTGTAAATTATATCCTAGATTTATAACTAAATCTGTTAAGCTATTTAGATGTGTGTTGTCAGTTTGTAAAATATGATTATGTTTTTCTTTTATTCGACAAATAAAATTTTAAAAGTTACCAGATATCTTAGTTTCACCTTTTTCAGCAAATTCAAGATTTAGTAATTCTAGATGTTTTGCAATTTTTGTTCGATCTTCCATCCTCCTTTATCTCTCTTCCAAATTTTTCCCTATTTCTTAATATTTTCTTATATCTTGATTAATTTTAAAACATATGATTTAAAATATTTAATTTAGAAAATAATTTACTATAATCCTTAAAGTATTGATTTCAAAGCAATTCACAATCCCTAATCTTCATCTGAGAGAGTTCTCTAAAAATAGGACTTAAGCAATTCAAGCTGCCTCACATAGAGCTTGTCTCAGCCTTTTAGATTATGAACCGTCTATGCTTTGATACCAATATTTTTCGGTTGATGAGCGTTAAAGCATAAAACATTGAAGAAAATTAAGAAAAGATAAATTAAAACTTACTTGTAAGCAGAGTAATTAGGGAGCGGAAGAATTTCTTGATGAGTATTTGCAGCAGAAATCCTATTTTTTTTATATTTTTCTTTTTTTTATTCAAGATATAATATTAAGCTCGGATAATAGGGGAAGTGTTTTTGGAAGGTTGATTGAAAGATGGAAGGGTATGGTTTAGTGTGCCATAGAGATTGAGAAATTTCAAATATTTTATTGAAATTGTTCGGTGTGTTTACAATGAAAGAAAGAATGCCTTATATAGGCGTACAAAAGCTATCTAAGTATTTACAATTAACGCTTTAGATTAAATCTATAAAAAGAACGACTGAGATTAAAAATTACAAAATTATTATTAAATTTAAAAGAAAGATGTTGTAGGCTAGTCTGTTTGTAGATGTCTTCTTTTGTATTTATGTCTTCTTTTGTCTTTGTCTGTGTAATCGTCATCCATGATGACTTCTTCTAGAAATCTCTTGTCTTTTTTTGTGTAAATGTCATCCATGATGACTTCTTCTAGAAATCTCTGTGGGTTTCTGGACTGCTAATGCTGTCTCCTAAGTGTGGTGATTCGGGGCTATGGCTATTATCATCTTCTCTGTTGAAAATGTGTTCTAATTCTAATTCTTCTCCTTCTAATGTGAATGGTAGAAGCATTTTCCAGTTTTCATGTGCATAAATCTGTATATAATGTCCTTCTCCTAGTAACGTATAGTTTTGCCATCTAAAACCTCCCGGCAATTTAGGAGTATTTTGTTGTTCTCTGAGGAAATCTGAGAATTTTTGTTCAGTATTGGATTCCATGAATAACTCATTTACCCATGGAAGATTTCTGAAATTAATTACCGTATTCACTGCTAGATCTTGTAGATAATTATGCAAATACATTCTGTGAGATACAAATATTCTCTTTCTAGCAGGTCTATAACTGTTTTCATCCATGTATGGAAAAGAGGCAAAAATTTTACAAGCAATTATTGGATCTCTTGAATGTGTAGAGATATTTCCAACAATTTCTAAAAACTTATCCCCAAATCTTTGTAATAGATTCTCTGTTTTTCTATTAAATTTTATTTCTAAATAATCGATCATACCATAGAGGTAAAATTTGATTATTTCGTTATCTGTTAATGTTGTTGGATAAGAGATTTGTAATAAAAGTGATCGTGTTTTTCCTTCTTCACCAAGTCTTTCTATTACTTTTACGCCTGTATTATCTCTGTTGAATGTAAAAGCAATGTCAAGAATTTTTTGCTGTAATTTATATATAACTAATGGAAATTCCATGCAAATCTTTTGAGACACCAAATTCTCAAATTCTGGAAATTTATCTGTTAATGGCTTTAGATTTGATTTCCAAGGTGTATCAAGCATTCTATATCTGAAAGCATCAAAGCATTTAGAATATAGATCAAAGCTTTCCAATTTCTTTTCATATTTATTTAATATCCATGTATTTTTTGCTTCCAAGATTTTTATTTGTTGTTTCAGCAATCTGTTTTCTATAGCCATGTGTATATTCTGTGTATCTTTTTACTTGCTATAAGCTCTTCTTGTAACTGTGCAATCTTTTTCTGTTGTTGTTGTATAACTTGTTCTGGATTGGTCTTGACCTTATCCAAGAACGTCTGTACTATTTCTGGTTCTATATAAAATGTTAGCCCCAGATTTTCTCTTGCCACCTTCAAGGCTTCATTAAAAGAACAAAAGCCTTTAAATATCGGACCCTGGCATTGTATATGTTTAGCAACTGTTTTCCATTTATTATAAATACCCAGCTGTGTACCTCTAAATATCACATAATGTGTATATTTAGATTTGTGTATTTTCTCAGGATTTAATAATGTTTGCTCAGAGAAATATATACTAAGAGCATTTACAATCTGTATTTTGAACTTAGCGGCTTGTGTAAACGTCTGTATATGGCATAAGTTATCTAACAGACACTGTTGCTTCTCTGTAAGCTTTATAATTTCCATAGGACGGAATTTTTTATGATGTTCTTCACATTTTTGTAAAACATAATTTCCGAATGTTATAGTAGAATTTTGTATAACTGTCGGAAATATGTTAGCCTTCTGTGTAACATTTTGTGAAATTGACCCCTGTCCAGGGAACTTTGCCATCTTTGGCTGTATAATTGGTCCAGTTATAGATACTGGTAACCTTCTGTGACTTTGTATAAACTGTTTTTGCTCCTCATCGGAAGATATCTCTATTGGAGATGAGCTTCTGTTAGCCTGTATAAGTTTACCTTAGCCCTTATGCTTCCTGTCCATCTACACAAAAAAGTTTGTTTATATTTCTAGATAGCATGTCTGCTATCCCATTATTTTTTCCTTTAATATGTTCGAAATTTATTGTATATCCTTGCCCTTGTATAATATTTTGTAGGTTAACCCATCGAGTCCTGTTTACCTTTTTACTTTGATCATTCTTTATAAATTTTACTATTGCTTCACAATCTGTTCTGACTGTAAATTCTTTTTATAAAAATATTTTGAATTTTTCTAAAGAATTTATTAAAGCTTGTATTTCAAAATCTATATATATATATATATATATATATATATATAGGGGAGGCTTTTTTTTAAAATGGATGAAACCCATAAAAAGCCTAAGAAGTAATCTTAAGAGTTGATCTTTGGTGTTTTACGGTGTAGATTACATGCTCACGTTCTTGTAAATACCACGGTGTTTTAAAGGCGCGTAATTATGGCTGATGGGCATAAATGTAATTATACGTTTTTAAACGGAAACAGAACCCGCAACCTCCGTAATTACCTAAACTGACGCAGAAAACCTGATTTCCTACTGCGTTAAATTTTATGGTATTTTAGATTTACGGTGTTTTTTGGTTTGTGGTGTTCTTTGGTTTATGGTGTTTATATTTATTGTTTGCTGGTATAAAACTATAGTAACTTTAACGAGGTAATTTTGAATCTTGTTATGTTGTATTGGAATTATGGTGTTTTGGATTACATACAGCTGTTTAAGATTGTTTAGTTTTTAATCTTATGGCATATTCGTTTGCTAGACAGTGGCTTAATCTTATAGTTTATTTGATTTTAAAACGTCATAAATTTTATTTCACCTGCTAACAAAAATATGATTATGGACTATATAATTGTTTATATGATTGTTATCATTTTATGATGTGGTTTGTAATTAAACACCTTGCTTATGTGTTTGGTTTTAAAACATCATAAATGATTTATATGATTGTTTATATCACTTTATTATGTGGTTTGTAATTAAACACCATAAATTATATATATATTTTTTTTGAACGGCTTGGTACAACGACACCCAAGACGGGATTTCAATCGTCCCCTCAGATTTGACGCTCTGGGGCGTATGCCCAAGCCCACCCCAGGAGGAACCCCACAACTTGAGAGGCCCCGAGCCCCTCGGTTGGCAAACATCAAACCCATACTCTTTAAAACATATTTACATTACCATAGAAGCGGAATTTAAGGCGATTACATAAAATATTATACAAACCTAAAAAAACATTAATACATAGCTCATATCATTATTAGGTTTATAACATAGCCAGTCTATGCCAGGGGTAGTCTTCAACGTATGCCATAAGTCCTCCTGGTCTCCTTTCTCAAACTATTCAACCTGATATGCATGTAAAACAAGTCAGCTTTATGCTGGTGAGTTCTAAGTTCATTTATTAGAAAATCCTTATTCATTCATGTCATCATATAGCATAATCCAAATACATAACATACCTGTTCTCATATCATAATTTTATCACATACATAGCATCATAACATAATTCCATAACATACATATCATCACAACATAATTCATACAGTGAAGGAACTTCACCGTCAACTGCTGACCCTGAGGTCAAACAGGCTTGTGCAGCACAAGGCTCTTAACTATCAACCCGAAGTCGATAACTTACACATGCATAAGATTCCATTAACTGGCGACACACAGTCGGCAGGCCCGTGTTTCCACAGGACTCTTAATCCATCAACTGAAGTTGACGGCTCATACCAGTACAAGACTTCTTTACATACATCATTCATATTCATAACATGGTTTAAATCATTTAAACCATCATAAGCAGAAGCGGCTCCTTTCACCGCAGTGCTCAAGTTCTGCCCAACCGCAGCTGGCAAAACCACATTTCCTCCTCGACCTCGGTCGAGTGTCTTATACAAAAATAATCATTTCTTTCTCAACCGCAGTTAAGACTTTAAAAACATTCGTTATATCTCAGCTGAGATTCTTAAAATCATTTACTTCTCAACCATAGTTGAGACTTAAAACATTCTTTATCTGAAAACATACTTTTCCCAAAAACATGCTTTACCTTACCATAATCAGGTTAAAATCACTTTCATACAATAACTTTATACATACATACATACACACAATCATTTTCATAAAATAACTTTATAACATGCATATCAGCCCAAAATGATAAAACATTTAAAACAGGGCTATAAGAACTCACATGAGCTTAATAAGACACAATCTGCTAGCTTTCTTCCTTTCCTTACTTTCTCACGTTCAGAATGATATCCTATTAATATGGATATCTTATCATAATTATAACCTTATCATATAATATAAACCCTCTTTTTAGGGTTTCTAAACCGGTAACACAACGACTACGTTATAGTTATCTCAAATACAAGTGTTTAGCTTGCTATAACGACCCGAAGAGTTTTATAAACTTAATATTATTTATCTCAATTAATAATAAGTTGAGATGGAATTATAATACTAATTATGAAGATGCTCAGATTTACGATTACCGCTCGAAACTTCGGCATGTCATAACTTTCAATCGGAGCTTTATTTCAAAATTTCGCTTCCACTCATTTTGACCATTTTTATCTCTACAATATTGTTATGCTTAAAAATTACTTATCTGCTCGGCTTACATAAGTGTATTCTCTTATTTAATTAACTCGTCTTAGGGCGTTGCTAAACTTACTGTATAATAACATGCTTTTAAGGCAACCAGAAGAGTATACATATTATACCCTCATAAAACTCATGAAAACCTGATCATTATCTAGATGTAATTGGGCTCCAACCGAATCAAGTTCATGTTCACCATACAAAACCAAAACTCCATCTAAACATGGTATCTAAGCATGGTGTTGGTCTCTTTAATCAATCAAGACTAAACTAACACGAGATGAGGATCATAAACACATACCTTGATTGATCTATTCTTCTTGATGTTCTTCTCTGCTCGTACGAAGAATACGTCTGTGAGAAATGAAACTTGCTTCTTTCTGAAGCTTATCAGCTTTTTTTTTTCATTAATCGATATATACACACCTTTGCCGACATTCAACAAGACTTTTATGTTGAGATTTTTATGAATTAATTAAAAGTTTCACTTAGGACCCTTGAACTTTGAGGTTTTATTTTTAAAACCCCCTTCTACTTTGCTCACATATTTTTAATATTCACGAGCTTATATCTTGTTCATACTTTATCGTATAACGGTCCCCACTTATATTTATGTGATCGTAATCACTTCAGGATTGTTCATAAAAATTACGAACTCAAACGGTCACAGAAATTTTTACACGTTATTAATAGGCTTTATAACGTGTCCATACCTTATCTGATATTTTTATTGTTTATATCATTTTGATCATAATCATTTTACGAACGTTTATATAAAATTTGGACATAAACGGTTACCGAAATTTTCGGTTGTTACAAGTCTACCCTCCTTACAATAGGTTTCGTCCTCGAAACCTGTTACATTTCAAACAAATGTGGGTAGAGTCGCTTCATCTCCTCTTCGGTTTCCCATGTAGCCTCAGATCCTTTTCGGTGCTTCCATTGAACCTTAACTTGTCTAATCGTCTTGTTGCGTAATTGTTTTTCTTTCGTGTCAACAGTTTCCACCGGTTCTTCTATGTAGTTGAACCTTTCATCAACTTCAATATCATTTAACGGCACATATGCTACATCATCTGCCAGACATTTTCTCAAATGTGAAACGTGAAATGTCGGGTGAATTCCACTCAGTTCATCTGGCAATTCTAATCGGTAGGCTACCTTACCGACTCGTGCCATTATTCGAAAAGGTCCAATAAATCTCGGACTCAGCTTCCCTCTTTTCCTAAATCGAATAATTCCTTTCCATGGAGAAACTTTCAACAGTACCTGGTCACCTACTTCAAACTCTATTGGTCTATTTCTTTTGTCAGCATAAGACTTTTGTCGATCTTGTGCAGCTTTCATTCGCACTTTAACTAGTTGAAGTTTTTCTGTCAAATCTAACACTGCAGCTTTACTTCCCACTTCTTTCTGTCCTACTCCTCCCCAACACACAGGTGTTCTACAACGCCGTCCGTACAATGCCTCATATGGTGGCATGCCAATACTAGCATGATAGCTGTTGTTGTTTGAGAATTCCACTAATGGTAAATGATCATCCCAGCTACCACCAAAATCAATAATACAAGCTCTCAACATATCTTCTAAGGTTTGGATAGTCCTTTCAGACTGTCCGTCTGTTTGAGGATGATATGCAGTGCTGATATTGAGTCTTGTACCCATTGATTCATGAAACTGTTTCCAGAATCTTGAAACAAATCGTGTGTCACGATCGGACACTATAGAAACTGGAACTCCATGTCTTGTAATGATCTCTTTCACAAATAACTCAGACAGTTTCTCTGACGTATAAGTCTCACGTATAGGCAAGAAATGAGCACTTTTTGTTAATCGGTCTACAATAACCCAAATAGTATCATGACGTTTCGTCGTGAGAGGCAATTTAGGAATAAAATCCATGGTGATATGTTCCCACTTCCATTCTGGGACTTCTAGAGGTTGCACATAACCATAAGGTTTCTGATGTTCAGCCTTTACTTGCGCACATGTCAAACATTTGTTTACGTATTGCATTACATTAAACTTCATACCTGGCCACCAATAATCCTTTCGAAGGTCTTGATACATTTTCGTTGCACCAGGATGAATAGAGTAACGTGACTTATGTGCTTCGTCTAGAATCCTTGACCTGATGTCCCCATTTCGTGGAACCCACATTCGACCAAATCGGATCTTAATACCAAATTCATTTTCTTCTAGACTTTTAACTTGACCAAAGATTCTTTCGAATCCAACATTTTCTTCCTTTAGTCCTTCCTTCTGCGCATCCTTGAGTTCGTTTAGAAAATCTGGTGTTATTACCAAACTGTAAGACTTAACTTGTATAGCAGAGTGTTCTGTCTTACGACTTAGAGCATCAGCCACTACATTGGCCTTCCCTGGGTGATACAAAATTTCACAGTCATAATCTTTAAGTAGCTCAAGCCATCTTCTTTGTATCATATTCAAGTCTTTCTGTTCAAAGAAGTATTTTAGGCTTTTATGATCTGTGTAGATTGTACATTTAACTCCATATAAATAGTACCTCCAAATTTTTAAAGCAAATACCACAGCAGCCAATTCCAAATCATGTGTTGGATAATTAGCCTCGTGGGTTTTCAATTGTCTTGAGGCATGTGCTATTACCTTTCCCCTTTGCATAAGTACACAACCCAAACCCAGATAAGATGCATCTGAGTACACAACCATGTCTTCATTACCATCTGGTAATGCTAAGATAGGAGCTTCGGTTAACCTCTTCTTTAGTTCTTCAAAAGCTTGGACCTGAGTTGGACCCCAATCATATTTTACTTCCTTCCTTGTCAATTTCGTCAATGGTGTAGCAATCCTGAAGAAATCCTGGATGAATCTTCTGTAATAACCTGCTAAACCGAGAAAGCTACGTACTTCTGTTGGTGTTTTCGGAGGATTCCATTTCATTACTACTTCTACTTTAGCTGGGTCCACCATTATGCCTTCTGGACTAATAACATGACCTAGGAACTGCACTTCTCGTAACCAAAAGGCACATTTAGAGAACTTAGCATAAAGCTTTTCTCTTCTTAGCACTTCAAGTACTTCCCGTATGTGACAAGCATGGTCGTCCTCGCTCTTTGAGTATATCAAGATGTCGTCAATAAACACAATCACTGATCGATCTAACATGGGTCTGCACACCCGATTCATCAAATCCATAAACGTTGCAGGAGCATTTGTTAATCCGAAAGACATCACAAGGAACTCATAATGTCCATAACGTGTGCGAAAAGCTGTCTTCGGAATATCTTGTTCTCTCACCTTTAGTTGATGATACCCTGATCTCAGATCTATTTTAGAAAACCAACTTGCCCCTTGTAATTGGTCAAATAGATCATCAATTCTTGGTAACGGATACTTATTCTTTATTGTAAGCTTATTCAATTCCCTATAATCAATACACATTCTCATGCTTCCATCCATTTTCTTTACAAACAATACTGGTGCACCCCAAGGTGAAACACTTGGTCGTATAAAACCTTTGTCTAGAAGGTCTTGTAGTTGGGTCATTAATTCTTTCATTTCCGTTGGAGCCAGACGGTACGGTGCCTTGGCGACCGGTTGAGCTCCTGGCACAACATCAATTTGGAATTCGATTTCCCGATCAGGTGGAATTCCTGGCAAATCCTCAGGAAATACATCAGGAAAGTTACACACCACGGGTACGTCTTCCAATTCCTTTACCTTAATTTCTTTGTCAATAACATAGGCCAGATAAGCCCCACACCCTCGCCTCATAAATTCACTCGCCTTAATCATCGAAATGACTTTAGGCGCGTTAAACACTTTATCCCCGTAAACCGTTACTGATCTCCCATTGAGAGCTGTTAAGAAAATCATATTTCGTCGACAGACAATGTTAGCCTCATGTTTGGCCAACCAATCCACGCCCAAGACTACATCAAAACCTCCTAACGTAATTACAAACAACTTAACAGGGAATCTATGACCTTCTATATCAATGTAACAATCATCATCAATGACATCCGTTACTCTAGTGGATTTACCAAGAGCAGTTTCTATGTTAAAGGCATTTTCTATCTTTTTAACATTAGCATGCAGTTTATCACAAAAAGTAATAGCCACAAAGCTCATACTTGCACCAGAATCAAATAGCACTGAAGCAGGGATATCGTTAATCAAGAATGTACCTGTCACCACATCCGGGTCTTTATCTGCCTGATCCTTAGTCATAGTAAAGGCACGAGCTTTTGCCTTTAGCTTCTCACCTCCCTTGCTACTTTCAGGTTTGCTGGCTTCAGTAGGCATTGTCTTTGGTTTAAAACAATTCTTGCTCACGTGACCGATTCCACCACAATTATAACATTTTGGCATACTTGGACAATTATTCGAGAAATGTCCAGTTTTTCCACAACAGTAGCACAAAGTAGTCCCCAGAAGACATTCTCCCCTATGTCTCCTTCCACATTTAGTGCATGTTTCAAATTCTTCCCTTCTAAACCTTTTTATAGGGGGCCCTGGTTTGTCATTTCGGTTTCTTTTAAATCTAGATGACCACTTTTGCTTAGGTTCTTCCTTTATTGGTTCAATTTCCAATACATCATCCCAGACAATACCGCTAATCTCCACGGCCGATTCAAAAGTTCTGGGAGCATGCGCCTTCACGTGTGTTCAGACTCTAGGTGATAGTCCTTCCACATATAACTTCATCCTACGTTCCTCCGTGTTTACCAAATGAGGAACCAGTCTTGACATTTCATTAAATTTTGACGTATATTGCCGGTGATTCATACGTCCAGCTTTCAAAGTCAGAAATTCCCGTTCGATTTTATCAATTTCATTCTTTGGACAAAAGTGTTTCATAACCAATTCTTTTAAGTCTTCCCATCTTAAGCCTTCCACATCAACAGTGGTCTTTGACTGCTTGACCGTGTTCCACCAGTGTAAAGCTTCTTCAGTAAATGAATGAGCTGCAAATTTCACAGCTTGATCGACCCGACATTCACTGATCTCAATGACCGCCTCCATAGACGAAACCCAATGGCAGGTAGCCACCGCATCTTTCTTACCATCAAATGGTGGAGGATTGCACCCTTTAAAGGCTTTATAATCACATCCTTTGGGTTCCTTTGTACCCGAACCCTTAACTTTAGCATTGATGATCAATACCTCATCTTCATCGTGCTCTATTTTAGAGCTGTTAGCTTTCTCTCTTTCCTCAATAGCTCCTTCTTTAGTAGTTCCCTTTTCGGCTTTGGTTCTATCTGAAGGTAATAGGTCTTTTAAAATTTTACGAACTTCATTAGATATTGCCTTTACCACCACCGGTTCAAGTCTAAGTTCCTCTTCTTCATTTTCTTCTTCACTGTTGACTTCAGTTTCCGCATTATTCACTGGTACTTCCTCATCTTGCTTCTTATTTTTAGGTGGTCGACCTCGACCTCTACCATGTCCACCTTCTTTCTTTTCTCCTGCCATTTTAGTTTTCTATACATATTGCAAACAACCATGTGTCAATAGAGGTAATAATTCAGGACGTAATAAGCATTGTAAATTGTTAATGACGTTGATCAAGTGTAATTAACTATTTACCTCACTTATAAGTTCTAAACAATCCCAATCATGAACACATTATCATTCGTAACATCATACTAATTTAATCTATATCTTAAACATAACAAACCTCTAAGGTCATATGCTCATGGCATCAAACTACCCTTGACTGGCATTCATTCTGTCCCATTTTCAGTCTAAGTCCAGCCATTAAGGATGACCGGATCTCTCAAACTATGGCTCTGATACCAACTTGAGAGGCCCCGAGCCCCTCGGTTGGCAAACATCAAACCCATACTCTTTAAAACATATTTACATTACCATAGAAGCGGAATTTAAGGCGATTACATAAAATATTATACAAACCTAAAAAAACATTAATACATAGCTCATATCATTATTAGGTTTATAACATAGCCAGTCTATGCCAGGGGTAGTCTTCAACGTATGCCATAAGTCCTCCTGGTCTCCTTTCTCAAACTATTCAACCTGATATGCATGTAAAACAAGTCAGCTTTATGCTGGTGAGTTCTAAGTTCATTTATTAGAAAATCCTTATTCATTCATGTCATCATATAGCATAATCCAAATACATAACATACCTGTTCTCATATCATAATTTTATCACATACATAGCATCATAACATAATTCCATAACATACATATCATCACAACATAATTCATACAGTGAAGGAACTTCACCGTCAACTGCTGACCCTGAGGTCAAACAGGCTTGTGCAGCACAAGGCTCTTAACTATCAACCCGAAGTCGATAACTTACACATGCATAAGATTCCATTAACTGGCGACACACAGTCGGCAGGCCCGTGTTTCCACAGGACTCTTAATCCATCAACCGAAGTTGACGGCTCATACCAGTACAAGACTTCTTTACATACATCATTCATATTCATAACATGGTTTAAATCATTTAAACCATCATAAGCAGAAGCGGCTCCTTTCACCGCAGTGCTCAAGTTCTGCCCAACCGCAGCTGGCAAAACCACATTTCCTCCTCGACCTCGGTCGAGTGTCTTATACAAAAATAATCATTTCTTTCTCAACCGCAGTTAAGACTTTAAAAACATTCGTTATATCTCAGCTGAGATTCTTAAAATCATTTACTTCTCAACCATAGTTGAGACTTAAAACATTCTTTATCTGAAAACATACTTTTCCCAAAAACATGCTTTACCTTACCATAATCAGGTTAAAATCACTTTCATACAATAACTTTATACATACATACATACACACAATCATTTTCATAAAATAACTTTATAACATGCATATCAGCCCAAAATGATAAAACATTTAAAACAGGGCTATAAGAACTCACCTGAGCTTAATAAGACACAATCTGCTAGCTTTCTTCCTTTCCTTACTTTCTCACGTTCAGAATGATATCCTATTAATATGGATATCTTATCATAATTATAACCTTATCATATAATATAAACCCTCTTTTTAGGGTTTCTAAACCGGTAACACAACGACTACGTTATAGTTATCTCAAATACAAGTGTTTAGCTTGCTATAACGACCCGAAGAGTTTTATAAACTTAATATTATTTATCTCAATTAATAATAAGTTGAGATGGAATTATAATACTAATTATGAAGATGCTCAGATTTACGATTACCGCTCGAAACTTCGGCATGTCATAACTTTCAATCGGAGCTTTATTTCAAAATTTCGCTTCCACTCATTTTGACCATTTTTATCTCTACAATATTGTTATGCTTAAAAATTACTTATCTGCTCGGCTTACATAAGCGTATTCTCTTATTTAATTAACTCGTCTTAGGGCGTTGCTAAACTTACTGTATAATAACATGCTTTTAAGGCAACCAGAAGAGTATACATATTATACCCTCATAAA
Source organism: Mikania micrantha (assembly GCA_009363875.1). Taxonomy (NCBI): domain Eukaryota; kingdom Viridiplantae; phylum Streptophyta; class Magnoliopsida; order Asterales; family Asteraceae; genus Mikania; species Mikania micrantha. The sequence continues at coordinate 45,686,279 of CM018683.1, read as the reverse complement.
ACTCATGAAAACCTGATCATTATCTAGATGTAATTGGGCTCCAACCGAATCAAGTTCATGTTCACCATACAAAACCAAAACTCCATCTAAACATGGTATCTAAGCATGGTGTTGGTCTCTTTAATCAATCAAGACTAAACTAACACGAGATGAGGATCATAAACACATACCTTGATTGATCTATTCTTCTTGATGTTCTTCTCTGCTCGTACGAAGAATACGTCTGTGAGAAATGAAACTTGCTTCTTTCTGAAGCTTATCAGCTTTTTTTTTTCATTAATCGATATATACACACCTTTGCCGACATTCAACAAGACTTTTATGTTGAGATTTTTATGAATTAATTAAAAGTTTCACTTAGGACCCTTGAACTTTGAGGTTTTTAAAACCCCCTTCTACTTTGCTCACATATTTTTAATATTCACGAGCTTATATCTTGTTCATACTTTATCGTATAACGGTCCCCACTTATATTTATGTGATCGTAATCACTTCAGGATTGTTCATAAAAATTACGAACTCAAACGGTCACAGAAATTTTTACACGTTATTAATAGGCTTTATAACGTGTCCATACCTTATCTGATATTTTTATTGTTTATATCATTTTGATCATAATCATTTTACGAACGTTTATATAAAATTTGGACATAAACGGTTACCGAAATTTTCGGTTGTTACACAACTGGGTAAACCCCCTGACCTTGCTTCAGCAAATATGTCTCAGCCCGGATTCGAGCCCAAGACCTCCCATAGGGAAGTCAAGAGGGTAACCATTAGGCTAGAAGCCCTTGGTTATATTATATAAGCACCATACTAACTTTTCTTTTTCACCTGTTGACAAAAATGTGTTTATGGGTTATATAATTGTTTATATGATTGTTTATATTAGTTTATGATATGGTTAGTAATTAAACGTCATACTGATCTCTTTGGTTTTAATTTTTAAAACGCCACAAATGATTTATGGGGTTTTATTAATCACATTGAACACTATAGCACATAAACAATTATTATACAAAAACACCATATTATCTTCATAAAATTTAATAAACAGTTCATCCGAACAAACATATAATGTCATTAAGCCCTGAATAACGTCATAAACCCTAAACTCTTTATAACATCAAAAAACAGAGTATCATTTAAAAAAACACCATATTGAAACACCATATACAATGCTAATATAAACATCATAAAAGACAATATAACGCTAACTGAAAACGCCAAATAACATCATATTAAAAACAACATAAATTTGTGTCTCTTCTTTTCGTAATTAAAACGAAACCAGCATTCACCCGCTGTAATTAAAACCATAAAATCAATAACAATCTGTGATTTCTTTTTGTAATTGATAATTATTGATTTTGAATTTTCAAAATGTTTCAGCAAGAATCATGGTCTATTTCCAAAATAACCGCTAACAATGAACACTACAAATTACGTTACTACCCATATCTTCTAAACATTTGAAATAGCATGTGTAGGGCTTAGATTCCTTCTTACACTTTTTATGGTTTTGTGACTTCTAGCCTGTGAGGCCCCGAATCCCGGGAGTCCCCTCGGTTGGTAAACATCAAACTCATAGTCATTAAACCAAATTTACATTACTATGGCAGTGGAATTTCAGGTGATTATATAAAACATGGCACACATATTATACAAACGTTAAACATAGCCCACACTCTATGGTTTTATACATAGCCAGTTTATGCCATATTATGCCAGGGTAGTCTTCAGGGTATGCCTCGAGCCTTCCTTCTATTATTTCTCAATACCATTCAACCTGATATGCATGCTAAAACAAGTCAGCTTTCGCTGGTGAGTTCTAAGTTAACTTTTCATAAAAATAAAATCTTTACAGTGCATAAAGCATCAGCATTCACTGTTGACCGAAGTCAATAGTCTCAATCCTGCGGAACATATAACATTTCATATACATAGCATACATGACCTCATAAAATCAATCACACGGTGCATAAACGTAGCCTGTTCTGTTGACCGAGGTCAACATGCTTGCACAAGACTTCTTAAACTATCAACCCGAAGTTGATAACTTATACATGCATAAGATTTCCTCAACTGGCGACACACAGTCGGCAGGCCTGTTCTTGCACAGGACTTCTTAAACCATCAACCGAAATTGACGGCTCATACCGGTACAAGACTTCTTGACAAACATCATTCATACATAACATGGTTTAAATCGTTAAACCATCATAATCATAAACGATCCTTCGCACCGCAGTGCTCAGGTTTTGCCCAACCGCAGCCGGGACTTCATTATCACATTTCCTGCTCTACCTCGGTCGATATCTTTCAAAAATCATTTCCTTCTCAACCTCGGTTGAGAATTCAAACATTCGTTACGTCTCCTAAGAGACTCTTAAAATCATTTACTTCTCAACTACAGTTGAGACTTAAAATATTCTTTACATTTTAAAACATTCCTTACCTGATCATAATCAGGTTAAGATCACTTTCATACACTAACTTTACAACATGCATATCAGCCCAAAATGGTAAAACATTTACAACAGGGCTATAAGAACTCACAATCATTTCAAATATATTTATCATGCATGCACATCAGCCCTAAAATGTTAAAACAGTAAAATAGGGCTCATAGAACTCACTTGATGTCTTACTGTAGCAAGATCCCTCATAACTGGTACTAACAGTACAACTCTCCATTGGTTTACGTTTAATTAGCTATCTATACTTTAACTTACAGATTAAATCTTTCTAAACGTTCAATGTCAAAGACATTGCCTTGATAGTCATCAAACCGATATTAGGTTGATAACAAACTTGATTAGTCAGAATAAATCTTGGATTAATCAAATAGTTAATGTTGTTGATTGAACTGCTAAAACAGGTTCCTAGACAGATTAATGGTTTATAAATGACCAATCCTTGTTATTGATTACCCAGATATCATGAAATATCACAACTTAGCATTAGAATAGGTTTAACAACCATGTTTAACATACTAATCTGCCTGTTATCACTAACATCAGACAATCATTCCAATGAGTATGTTAATGACTGTGATTAGTTTGAAACACCTGGATTTCACGTTGCATATCACGGATTAGTCAAACTAATCCCCTACAGTGTCATAATCAAATGGTTTAAACCATTATAACCATTGTTATAATTCCATACAAACCGGGCATTACAACGGCTCAAAACAAGGATTTACCTGTTAACAATTCGAGTTTGTCATTTATAATCAATCCTAGCCATCATCTAGGTAATAATCAACAACCATAACTATATCATTACGTTCAGAAACAAGATTTAACCAATCATTATCAATCTAGAAGGTTAAAATGAACCGTTACCTCTTCAAATGAAGTTCTACGCGTAAAAAGACGATCAGGACTTGTTTTAACGATCCTTGGAGCGATCCACGTGATTAAGAGGCTTCACAATTGAGGCTATAATGGATTGGAAGTGGTTTTTCGTGTGTTGTTGGCTGATCGACGAAGAAAAGGATAAATTTTGAGTTTTCTAGATGAAAATTGACTTTTTAACCCATTCTTGCGATCTGCTGACACGGGGCGCATCGCCCCACGCCAGACGGCGAAGTGGGGCGTACTGCGTGGATAGGGTTCCAGATTTTATTCGTCCACTTTTCGATTTTATCTTCGTTTCGCGATTACGGACAATCCGTAACTCCGTTTCGCGCACGGTTTTCGCCCACGTTCACCATTTCTCGCGTACTATCATCCTGTAATAATTTCGACTGTCAACTCAACATGGATTTTAAACACGATCAAATGTACTAAATTTTCGGTTGTTACAAATCTACCCTCCTTACAATAGGTTTCGTCCTCGAAACCTGTTACGTTTCAAACAAATGTGGGTAGAGTCGTTTCATCTCCTCTTCAGTCTCCCATGTAGCCTCAGATCTTTTTCGGTGTTTCCATTGAACCTTAACTTGCCTAATTATCTTGTTACGTAACTGTTTCTCTTTCGTATCAACAATTGCAACTGGTTCTTCTATGTAATTTAGCTTTTCATCAATCTCAATGTCATTTAACGGCACATATGTTGCATCATCTGCTAGACATTTTCTCAGATGTGAAACGTGAAATGTCGGATGAATTCCACTCAGTTCATCCGGCAATTCCAATCGGTAGGCTACCTTACCGACTCGTGCTATTATTCGAAAAGGTCCAATAAATCTCGGACTCAGCTTTCCTCTTTTCCTGAATCGAATAACTCCCTTCCACGGTGAAACTTTTAACAGTACTTGATCACCTACTTCAAATTCTATTGGTCTCCGTCTTTTATCGGCATAGGACTTTTGTCGGTCCTGTGCAGCTTTCATTCTTGCTTTAACCAATTGAAGCTTTTCATTCAATTCAATTACTGCAGCTTTGCTTCCCACTTCTTTCTGTCCTACTCCTCCCCAACACACAGGTGTTCTACAGCGTCGCCCGTACAACGCCTCATACGGTGGCATTCCAATACGAGCATGGTAGCTGTTGTTGTACGACAATTCCACCAGTGGAAAATGATCATCCCAACTACCACCAAAATCAATAATACAGGCTCTGAGCATATCCTCTAAAGTCTGGATAGTCCTTTCAGACTGTCTGTCGGTTTGAGGATGATACGCAGTGCTGATATTGAGTCTTGTACCCATCGATTCATGAAACTGTTTCCAGAATCTTGAAACGAATCGCGTGTCACGATCTGACACTATAGAAACTGGAACTCCATGTCTTGTAATTATTTCTTTCACGAATAATTTAGACAGTTTCTCCGACGTATAAGTCTCACGTATAGGCAAGAAATGAGCATTTTTCGTTAACCGGTCTACAATCACCCAAATAGTATCATGACGTTTCGCCGTGAGAGGCAACTTGGTAATAAAATCCATTGTGATGTGTTCCCACTTCCATTCTGGGACTTCTAGAGGTTGCACATAACCATAAGGTTTCTGATGTTCAGCTTTTACTTGCGCACATGTCAAACATTTGTTTACTGCATTACATTAAACTTAATACCTGGCCACCAGTAATCTCTTCGGAGGTCTTGATACATTTTCGTTGCACCAGGATGTATAGAGTAGCGTGACTTATGTGCTTCGTCTAGAATCCTTGACCTGATGTCCCCGTTTCGTGGAACCCACATTCGACCAAATCGGCTATTAACACCAAAATCATTTTCTTCTAAATTCTTAACTTGACCAAAGATTCTTTCAAATCCAACATTTTCTTCTTTTAGTCCTTCCTTCTGTGCATCTTTGAGCTCATTCAGGAAATCTGGTGTTATCACCAAACTGTAAGACTTAATCCGTATAGCAGGGTGTTCTGTCTTGCGGCTTAGAGCATCAGCCACAACATTGGCCTTGCCCGGGTGATACAAAATCTCACAATCATAATCTTTGAGCAGTTCAAGCCATCTTCGTTGTCTCATATTCAAGTCCTTCTGTTCAAAGAAGTATTTTAAACTCTTGTGATCAGTGTAGATTGTACATTTCACTCCATATAGATAATGCCTCCAAATTTTTAACGCAAATACCACAGCAGCCAATTCCAAATCATGAGTTGGATAATTAGCCTCGTGGTTTTTCAATTGTCTTGAGGCATATGCTATTACCTTTCCCCTTTGCATAAGTACACAACCCAAGCCCAAATAAGACGCATCTGAGTATACAACCATGTCTTCATTACCATCCGGTAATGTTAAAATAGGAGCTTCGGTTAACCTCTTCTTTAGTTCTTCAAAAGCTTGGACCTGAGTTGGACCCCAATCATATTTTACTTCTTTCCTTGTCAATTTTGTCAACGGTGTAGCAATCCTAGAAAAATCCTGAATAAATCTTCTGTAATAACCTGCTAAACCGAGAAAGCTATGTACTTCCGTTGGTGTTTTCGGAGGATTCCATTTCATTACTGCTTCTATTTTAGCTGGGTCTACCATTATGCCTTCTGGGCTAATAACATGACCTAGGAATTGCACTTCTCGTAACCAAAAGGCACATTTGGAGAACTTGGCATACAACTTTTCTCTTCTTAGCATTTCAAGTACTTCCCGAAGATGACATGCATGATCACCTTCACTCTTTGAGTATATTAAGATGTCGTCAATGAACACAATCACTGATCGGTCTAGCATGGGTCTGCACACCCGATTCATCAAATCCATAAACGCTGCAGGAGCGTTAGTTAACCCAAAAGACATTACAAGGAACTCATAATGTCCATAACGTGTGTGGAATGCTGTCTTTGGATTGTCTTGCTCTCTTACCTTTAGTTGATGATACCCTGATCTGAGATCGATTTTAGAAAACCAACTTGCCCCTTGCAATTGGTAAAATAGATTATCAATTCTTGGTAACGGATACTTGTTCTTTATCATGAGCTTGTTCAATTCCCTATAATCAATACACATTCTCATGCTTCCGTCTTTTTTCTTGACAAACAACACTGGTGCACCCCAAGGTAACACACTTGGTTGTATAAAACCTTTGTCTAGAAGGTCTTGTAGTTGGGTCATTAATTCTTTCATCTCTGTTGGAGCCAGACGGTACGGTGCCTTGGAGACAGGTTGAGCTCCTGGCACAACATCAATTTGGAATTCGATTTCCCGATCAGGTGGAATTCCTGGCAAATCCTCAGGAAATACATCAGGAAAGTTACACACCACGGGTACGTCTTCCAATTCTTTTACCTTAGATTCTTTATCAATAACATAGGCCAGATAAGCTCCACACCCTCGCCTCATAAATTCACTTGCCTTAATCATTGAAATGACTTTAGGCACGTTGAACACTTTATCCCCGTAAACCGTTACTGAACTCCCATTAAGAGCCGTTAAGAAAATCATATTTCGTAGACAGAAAATGTTAGCCTCATATTTGGCCAACCAATCCATGCCCAAAACTACATCAAAACCTCCTAACGTAATCAGAAACAACTTAACAGGGAATCTATGACCTTCTATACCAATGTAACAATCATCCTCAATGGCTTCCGTTACTCTAGTTGATTTACCAAGAGCAGTTTCTATATTAAAGACATGTTCTATCTTTTTAACATTTGCACACAGTTTATCACAAAAAGCAATAGCCACAAAGCTCATACTTGCACCAGAATCAAATAGCACAGAAGCAGGGATATCATTAATCATGAATGTACATGTCACCACATCCGGGTCTTTGGCTGCTGTCACACCCCCACCTCTCGTCACCTCGTGCATGATGTCACTGAGCGGGTTGCGGAAGCATAGTGGTGATGTCTCCGAGGGGAGGGGTGACTTACTTAATCCGATATCACAAGCACACAGATTAACTTAAAGTAAATACATTAGAAGGTTCGTCATTAACATCCACATTACAGTCTACAACTAAGTCTATTTAATTACAACTAATTTATTCAAGTGCAATTATCCCAAAAGTGCATCCTCACCGGCTCCTACTGTTTACCTGCAAAAAGGTTTGAGTTTGAAACGTCAGCACAAAGCTGGTGAGTTCGACACTTCAATTTAAAACAATATGATATGATAAGCATGTTCTCAAAAGTTCAGTTCCAGATAACCATGGGACCCGTATCTAGTTCCTTTCGGACGTCTAGTTCTGTTCTCAAGATATTACCCGTCGGTACATATCTTAGTGCCTCATTGTCTTAATGTCTATCATACCATTAAGAAGTTCTGGAAACAAATAACAAACATTCACACAAGGGGAGATTCAATCCTCCCAGTGAATGGGGTGTCAACCAATAGTACTATTGTGAGGCCCCGAAACCGGGCACCTCGCAGAGGTTGGTTTCGTCATAACACATAGCTCTTAAACTAAAAACTTTCATAAATATGCAGCGGAAATGTAAACATAGTTTGATAAACAGAGTGTCTGTATCAAAAACATATCGGATTGCCAAAACCATCGACTTCTCTATCTTGATGCCCCGAGCTCCATAACTCCTTTCGCCTTAGCCTTAACCTGACATACATGCTAAATCAAGTCAGCTTACGCTGGTGAGTTCTAGTTTTCATAAAACAACATTACACATACTTAACATAAACCTCATTTCATACACATAGTCCATAACCTTAGCACATAACATCCTTAACATCATCATCATACGTTCCACTGCTACCATACGAGCAGTGGGCTTATGCCGGCACAAGGCTCCATACCCAGTTATAGTCGTGGTTGACTATCATACCCAGTTATAGTCGTGGTTGACTATCATACCCAGTTATAGTCGTGGTTGACTATCATACCCAGTTATAGTCGTGGTTGACTATCATACCCAGTTATAGTCGTGGTTGACTATCATACCCAGTTATAGTCGTGGTTGACTATCATACCCAGTTATAGTCGTGGTTGACTATCATACCCAGTTATAGTCATGGTTGACTATCATACCAATTTATAGTCGTGGTTGACTATCATACCCAATTATAGTCGTGGTTGAGTATCATACCCAGTTATAGTCGTGGTTGACTATCATACCCAGTTATAGTCGTGGTTGACTATCATACCTACCCAGCACAAGAGCTGGTACATCTTTCATACTTATCCTATAACACGTATAGGAACATCGTTCGTTCGTCATACATGATATACTAGCATTATATCATCTTTTATCATAATCATCATAACATTTACTACTAGCATCATAACATCATTCATAGCAGTCATCATGGCATCTTAGACATGTTATACTAGCATCGTCTCATCATACCATCATAGCATACTGTCATCATGCACAGTTCATCATAACATACTAGCATCATCAGCATATCATAATATCATGTCATCATGCCTACATATCATACCTCCATCCTAGCAACCTAGGACCTTGTCATACTCCTATAACTATTCTCATAGTTATCATCATGAAGCATGTCATCATAAAGCAATCATCATATCATATGCTAGCATCATTATCATGTCATGTTATTCATCATCATAACTCATTTATCATGTATTCGTCATACTTAGCATACTTTCATGCATAAATCATGCTAACACATAAACATGCATACATATTCATGGCATATCATTCATTCATTTATCATCATCATAAACACATAACATCATAAACATAACAATAAGCATGTATGCCAGCCCAAAACATTAAGCATAAAAGAGGGCGTCTAGAACTCACCTGATAGTAGACTCTTGTTTTCCTTAGCCGAACTCCTTAGCTAGGACTCACGGAACCTACATCATTACATTTACCGTATCACATTCCATTCTTAGACTTAGAGTTTATTCTAAGTCCTCATAGCCCGCTAGTCCCCCTTACTGAATCCAAGTCCTCAACACTTAGCTAAGTGTTCGAAACCCTTGAAATTCATTAAGTCTTCATGTACACGAATTGCCATGTACTCGAAATATCTATTGTTCACGACGTGCCGTGTACACGAAATGCCATGTACACGAAATGCCATGTACACGAAATAACCATTGTATTCGAAATAGTCCCTGTACTCGAAATAACCATATACTCGAAATAACATGTATGATTTCGAGTACCCTCTGCTCATGATTTCGTGTACTCATCATTTCGTCATTAAATATCTCAGAAAATTTATCTAAGGCTTTGGGGAGCTAGTTCTAGGTTCCTTATGTTGTTATCAACATACTGGAACCTCAAAGTTTCGAACTTTATGCATAAAGGTGTGAGCTTTATGCATAAGTTCCCTTTTTATATAACCATCCTAACTTTTGTATAAAAATCCAGCTTTCTATACATGAATCACTTACTTGAAGGTAGCTGATCCTCCTGGTAGAATCCCGTGCGTTTCCTACTTCGTTTGGTCGATCAAAGTTTGATTCTTGAAATTCTTGGACTTAAACTTCGTGTACTCGAGAGGAACTGTGCTTCCAATCAAAGATTGTCACATTTCCCAAGGCACGACTATTTATAGACAAGGTCCCTGTATTCGAAAACCCCTGTACACGAAAATGTAGTGTACTCGAAATGTGATGTATTCGAAATCTTCATTATTTCGAGTACACGATTTCTAAGCCCCATCTTGGTTATTTTTCGTCTATTTTCCCACATGTTACTTATTCGTTACACGTACGTAGAATTCAAATAACTTGTATCTTAGAAAAATTTGGGATGTTACAAGTCTCCCCTCCTTACAATAGGTTTCGTCCCGAAACCTGCCTTGTTACACATCGAACAAATGAGGATACAACTCCCTCATCTCGTCTTCCAATTCCCACGTCGTGTCTGAACCTTTCCGATGCTTCCACTGAACTCTTACTTGACGACCGTTTTATTCCTTAACTGCTTTTCCTTCGTATCCACAATGGCGACTGGTTCTTCAATGTAGTTCGGTCGGTCATCTACCTCAATGTCATCCAAAGGAACATGTGCTTGCTCGTCTGCCAGACACTTCCTAAGATGTGACACGTGGAAGGTAGGATGAATCCCGTTCAGCTCCTCTGGTAGGTCCAGTCGGTACGCGACTTTTCCTACCCTCGCCTCTATCCGAAACGGTCCGATGTACCTCGGACTCAACTTTCCTCTCTTTCTGAATCGAATGATTCCCTTCCATGGTGATACTTTCAGCAACACTCGATCGCCAACATTAAACTCTATCGGTCGTCGGCGCTTGTCAGCGTAAGACTTTTGGCGATCTTGTGCAGCTTTCATACGTGCTTTTATCACCCGTAGCTTTTCTGCCATATCAATCACGGTAGCCTTGTTTCCCATTTCTTTCTGTCCAACTTCACCCCAGCATACCGGGGTTCTACATCGTCTTCCGTACAACGCCTCGTATGGGGGCATTCCGATACTAGAGTGATAGCTGTTATTGTACGAAAACTCCACCAATGGCAAGTGGTCATCCCAGCTTCCTCCAAAATCGGTAATGCACGCCCTAAGCATATCCTCCAACGTTTGAATAGTCCTTTCCGACTGTCCATCCGTTTGGGGGTGATAGGCGGTACTGATGTTCAGTCTCGTTCCCATAGCATCATGAAACTGCTTCCAAAATCTGGAAGTAAACCTCGTATCTCTATCTGACACAATGGAGACAGGAACTCCATGTCGAGTCACAATCTCCTTTACGAACAATTCAGACAACCTTTCGGACGTATACGTTTCCCTGATAGGAAGAAAGTGTGCACTCTTCGTCAGTCGGTCCACAATCACCCATATGGTATCATGTCGTTTAGCTGTCCTCGGTAGCTTGGTGATGAAATCCATGGTGATGTGTTCCCATTTCCATTCCGGTACCTCAAGAGGTTGCACATATCCGTATGGCTTCTGATGTTCAGCCTTCACTTGCGCACAAGTAAGGCACCTATTCACATACTGCATCACATTAAACTTCATGCCCGGCCACCAATAATCTTTCCGAAGGTCTTGATACATCTTTGTCGCACCGGGATGCACAGAATAACGTGATTTGTGGGCTTCATCTAAAATCCTCTACCGAATGTCCCCATTTCTGGGTACCCACATCCGACCGAATCGTATCTTTACACCGTAATCATTGTCTTCCAAGTTCTTGACCTGCCCGAAGACACGTTCAAAACCCACGTTCTCTTCTTTCAACCCTTCCTGTTGCGCCTGCTTGAGCTCGTTCAGAAAGTCTGGCGTTATCACCAAACTATACGATTTTACCCGTATGGCAGGATGATCAGTCTTGCGACTCAAGGCATATGCCACTACATTGGCCTTTCCCGGGTGATATAGAATATCACAATCATAATCCTTTAGCAGCTCAAGCCATCGTCTCTGCCTCATGTTCAAATCCTTTTGCTCGAAGAAGTACTTCAAGCTCTTGTGGTCGGTAAAGATGGTACTCCTTACTCCATACAAGTAGTGTCTCCATATTTTCAATGCAAACACCACCGCAGCGAGTTCAAGATCGTGGGTCGGGTAGTTAGCCTCATGAATCTTTAGCTGGCGCGAAGCATAAGCTATCACCCTTCCCCTTTGCATCAGTACGCATCCCAACCCTTGTCGCGATGCATCGGCATACACAACAAGATCATCATTTCCATCCGGCAGTGCTAGAACAGGAGCTTGGGTAAGTCTCTCCTTTAGCACTGAAAACGCTTGTTCTTGGTTTGGACCCCATTCGTACTTTACGTCTTTCTTCGTGAGCTTCGTCAGTGGCGTCGCGATCTTGGAGAAATCCTGAATAAATCTCCGATAGTAACCGGCCAAACCAAGAAAACTGCGTACTTCCGTAGGTGACTTTGGAGGGCTCCATTTCATAATCGTTTCAACTTTAGCTGGATCTACCATAATGCCTTCTGGGTTCACCACGTGACCCAGAAACTGTACCTCTCGTAACCAGAAAGCGCATTTGGAGAATTTAGCATAAAGTTTCTCTTTCCTCAGGATCTCCAATACCTCACGTACGTGGCAAGCATGGTCTCCCTCGTTCTTTGAATAAATCAATATATCATCAATAAACACTATCACCGATCGGTCCAGCATCGGTCGACATACTCTGTTCATCAAATCCATAAATGCTGCAGGAGCATTCGTCAATCCAAACGACATAACGAGAAACTCGTAATGTCCATAACGCGTACGGAAAGCAGTCTTTGGAATATCCTGCTCTCGAACTTTCAACTGATGGTAACCGGATCGGAGATCTATCTTTGAGAACCAGCTTGCACCTTGCAATTGATCGAACAAGTCATCAATTCTAGGTAGAGGATACCTGTTCTTTACGGTCAACTTATTCAGTTCCCTGTAATCGATACACATACGCATACTTCCATCTTTCTTCTTAACGAACAGCACCGGTGCTCCCCACGGAGAGACACTCGGTCGTATAAAACCTTTATCAAGGAGTTCTTGTAGCTGGGTCATCATTTCCTTCATCTCGGTTGGAGCTAAACGGTAAGGTGCTTTGGCGACGGGTTGTGCCCCCGGCACTAAGTCGATCTGGAACTCAATTTCCCGTTCGGGTGGTAATCCAGGCAATTCCTCAGGGAATACATCGGGGAAGTTACACACCACGGGAACATCATCAATCGTCCTCATATCCGTACGTTCCTCAATCGCGTAGGCCAAGTAGGCTACACACCCTCGCCTCATCATAACATCAGCCTTGGTCATCGAAATGATCTTAGGCGCATACATCGCTTTATCACCATAAACCGTCACAGAGCTCCCATCCATCGCACGTAAACATATCATCTTTCGTCGACATACAATGTTAGCCTCATATTTGGCTAACCAGTCCATACCCAAAACTACATCGAATCCTCCTAAGGTAATAAGAAACAATCGTACTGGGAACCTATGACCTCCTATCTCAACATAACAATCATCAATAGCCTCAGTCACCCTGGTCATCTTACCAATAGCCGTCTCTACATCAAATACCCGATCTATCTTCTTAACCTTCCCAGATAACCCATCACAGAAAGTAGAAGACACAAAACTCATACTGGCACCAGAATCAAACAATACAGAAGCAGGAATATTGTTGATAGAAAAGGTACCTGTGACCACATCAGGGTCCTCAATCGCATCATCCTTTGTAATCGTAAAGGCTCGTGCTTTAGCCTTCTGCTTCTCCTTTCCTTTCTCTTCTTTCTTACCCGATCCCGAAGCATCGGCCCGTGGTTGTCTACAATCTTTGGACAGATGTCCCATCCCGTTGCAGTTGTAGCATCTCATAGCACCGGGGCAATTGGCTGAAAAATGCCCCACCTTTCCACATCGAAAGCATAAGTTTGTGCCCACACGGCACAGCCCAGAGTGGCTTTTGCCACACTTACGGCATAGACCTGTTTCCTCTCGCTTGATCTTCTTGCCAGAAAACTTTCGTTGGTCTGTTCGACCCCTCTTAGTCCCAGAAGACTCCTTCACCCTGGTTTCCTCTTTCACTGGCTCATCGGCCATCACATCATCCCATACAATACCACTGAGTTCAACAGTGGAGTCAAAGGTCTTAGGAGCATTGGCCTTGACATGAATCCTTACTTTTGGAGGCAAGCCCTCCATGTACAACTTCACCATGCGTTCCTCGGTAGAAACCAGATGAGGAACGAGTCTTGCCATCTCATTGAACCGTGAAGTGTACTGCCTGTGATTCAGACTTCCCGCTTTCAGCACCAGAAACTCCCTTTCAACCTTATCCAGCTCATTCTTGGGACAGAACTGCTTAGTGACCAGTTCCTTTAGATCATCCCAAGTCATCTTATCCATATCGGCTGCAGCCTTGGACTGCTTAATGGTGTTCCACCAGTGAAGCGCCTCCTCGACAAAGGAGTGAGCTGCAAACTTGACAGCTTGATCAATTCGGCACTCACTGATGGAAATAACAGCTTCCATAGCAGATATCCAGTGGCAGGTGGCCACAGCATCTTTCTTACCATCGAAGGTCGGTGGGTTGCATCCTTTGAAGGACTTGTAGTCACAGCCCTTCAGTTTCCCAGTCATAGAGTCGCCGCTCTTAGTCTCGATGATCACCACCTCATCTTCTTTAGTACTCTCCTTAGTTCCTTCAGACTTGTCTTTTAGAGCATCCTTCAGTGCCTTAGCAATCAAGGCTGGTAGTTTTCATCCATGATTTTGCAGACCTCATCAGAAATAGCCTTCACCACAATAGGCTCTAGAGTAAACTCATCTTCATTCTCAGGTTGCTCGTTGTGCTCGTGGTCGTCTTCATTGACGGGTTCTTCACTCTCAACACGTGGTTCTTCAGGTTTCTGTGGTTGCTTACGTGGTCTACCCTTTTGTCCAGCCATCTAACTATCTACAGGATGCAACAATTGATGAGTTAGTATAGGAATCAGTTTAGCACGAAATAAGCTTTGTAAATCGTTAATGACGTTGATCAGGTGTTATTAACCATTTACCCAACTCATAGGCTCTAAACGTTTCCCATCCCATCTCTTCAATGTGCATGACACTTACTACATACATAACCTTACATCTAAACCTTAACTCATACATAAACATTCAGCTCGTGGCATCCGTTCATCCGTGGTTGGCAATCCGCGTCACTAAATCCCATTCTCAGTTTAAGTCTTGGCATTTGGGATGCCAAGATCTCTCAAACTATGGCTCTGATACCAACTTGTGAGGCCCCGAAACCGGGCACCTTGCAGAGGTTGGTTTCGTCATAACACATAGCTCTTAAACTAAAAACTTTCATAAATATGCAGCGGAAATGTAAACATAGTTTGATAAACAGAGTGTATGTATCAAAAACATATCGGATTGCCAAAACCATCGACTTCTCTATCTTGATGCCCCGAGCTCCATAACTCCTTTCGCCTTAGCCTTAACCTGACATACATGCTAAATCAAGTCAGCTTACGCTGGTGAGTTCTAGTTTTCATAAAACAACATTACACATACTTAACATAAACCTCATTTCATACACATAGTCCATAACCTTAGCACATAACATCCTTAACATCATCATCATACGTTCCACTGCTACCATACGAGCAGTGGGCTTATGCCGGCACAAGGCTCCATACCCAGTTATAGTCGTGGTTGACTATCATACCCAGTTATAGTCGTGGTTGACTATCATACCCAGTTATAGTCGTGGTTGACTATCATACCCAGTTATAGTCGTGGTTGACTATCATACCCAGTTATAGTCGTGGTTGACTATCATACCCAGTTATAGTCGTGGTTGACTATCATACCCAGTTATAGTCGTGGTTGACTATCATACCCAGTTATAGTCGTGGTTGACTATCATACCCAGTTATAGTCGTGGTTGACTATCATACCCAGTTATAGTCGTGGTTGACTATCATACCTACCCAGCACAAGAGCTGGTACATCTTTCATACTTATCCTATAACACGTATAGGAACATCGTTCGTTCGTCATACATGATATACTAGCATTATATCATCTTTTATCATAATCATCATCAACATTTACTACTAGCATCATAACATCATTCATAGCAGTCATCTTGGCATCTTAGACATGTTATACTAGCATCGTCTCATCATACCATCATAGCATACTGTCATCATGCACAGTTCATCATAACATACTATCATCATCAGCATATCATAATATCATGTCATCATGCCTACATATCATACCTCCATCCTAGCAACCTAGGACCTTGTCATACTCCTATAACTATTCTCATAGTTATCATCATGAAGCATGTCATCATAAAGCAATCATCATATCATATGCTAGCATCATTATCATGTCATGTTATTCATCATCATAACTCATTTATCATGTATTCGTCATACTTAGCATACTTTCATGCATAAATCATGCTAACACATAAACATGCATACATATTCATGGCATATCATTCATTCATTTATCATCATCATAAACACATAACATCATAAACATAACAATAAGCATGTATGCCAGCCCAAAACATTAAGCATAAAAGAGGGCGTCTAGAACTCACCTGATAGTAGACTCTTGTTTTCCTTAGCCGAACTCCTTAGCTAGGACTCACGGAACCTACATCATTACATTTACCGTATCACATTCCATTCTTAGACTTAGAGTTTATTCTAAGTCCTCATAGCCCGCTAGTCCCCCTTACTGAATCCAAGTCCTCAACACTTAGCTAAGTGTTCGAAACCCTTGAAATTCATTAAGTCTTCATGTACACGAATTGCCATGTACTCGAAATATCTATTGTTCACGACGTGCCGTGTACACGAAATGCCATGTACACGAAATGCCATGTACACGAAATAACCATTGTATTCGAAATAGTCCCTGTACTCGAAATAACCATATACTCGAAATAACATGTATGATTTCGAGTACCCTCTGCTCATGATTTCGTGTACTCATCATTTCGTCATTAAATATCTCAGAAAATTTATCTAAGGCTTTGGGGAGCTAGTTCTAGGTTCCTTATGTTGTTATCAACATACTGGAACCTCAAAGTTTCGAACTTTATGCATAAAGGTGTGAGCTTTATGCATAAGTTCCCTTTTTATATAACCATCCTAACTTTTGTATAAAAATCCAGCTTTCTATACATGAATCACTTACTTGAAGGTAGCTGATCCTCCTGGTAGAATCCCGTGCGTTTCCTACTTCGTTTGGTCGATCAAAGTTTGATTCTTGAAATTCTTGGACTTAAACTTCGTGTACTCGAGAGGAACTGTGCTTCCAATCAAAGATTGTCACATTTCCCAAGGCACGACTATTTATAGACAAGGTCCCTGTATTCGAAAACCCCTGTACACGAAAATGTAGTGTACTCGAAATGTGATGTATTCGAAATCTTCATTATTTCGAGTACACGATTTCTAAGCCCCATCTTGGTTATTTTTCGTCTATTTTCCCACATGTTACTTATTCGTTACACGTACGTAGAATTCAAATAACTTGTATCTTAGAAAAATTTGGGATGTTACAAGTCTCCCCTCCTTACAATAGGTTTCGTCCCGAAACCTGCCTTGTTACACATCGAACAAATGAGGATACAACTCCCTCATCTCGTCTTCCAATTCCCACGTCGTGTCTGAACCTTTCCGATGCTTCCACTGAACTCTTACTTGACGAACCGTTTTATTCCTTAACTGCTTTTCCTTCGTATCAACAATGGCGACTGGTTCTTCAATGTAGTTCGGTGGTCATCTACCTCAATGTCATCCAAAGGAACATGTGCTTGCTCGTCTGCCAGACACTTCCTAAGATGTGACACGTGGAAGGTAGGATGAATCCCGTTCAGCTCCTCTGGTAGGTCCAGTCGGTACGCGACTTTTCCTACCCTCGCCTCTATCCGAAACGGTCCGATGTACCTCGGACTCAACTTTCCTCTCTTTCTGAATCGAATGATTCCCTTCCATGGTGATACTTTCAGCAACACTCGATCGCCAACATTAAACTCTATCGGTCGTCGGCGCTTGTCAGCGTAAGACTTTTGGCGATCTTGTGCAGCTTTCATACGTGCTTTTATCACCCGTAGCTTTTCTGCCATATCAATCACGGTAGCCTTGTTTCCCATTTCTTTCTGTCCAACTTCACCCCAGCATACCGGGGTTCTACATCGTCTTCCGTACAACGCCTCGTATGGGGGCATTCCGATACTAGAGTGATAGCTGTTATTGTACGAAAACTCCACCAATGGCAAGTGGTCATCCCAGCTTCCTCCAAAATCGGTAATGCACGCCCTAAGCATATCCTCCAACGTTTGAATAGTCCTTTCCGACTGTCCATCCGTTTGGG
This sequence comes from Mikania micrantha, assembly GCA_009363875.1. Taxonomy (NCBI): domain Eukaryota; kingdom Viridiplantae; phylum Streptophyta; class Magnoliopsida; order Asterales; family Asteraceae; genus Mikania; species Mikania micrantha. The sequence continues at coordinate 45,668,124 of CM018683.1, read as the reverse complement.
GGTGATAGGCGGTACTGATGTTCAGTCTCGTTCCCATAGCATCATGAAACTGCTTCCAAAATCTGGAAGTAAACCTCGTATCTCTATCTGACACAATGGAGACAGGAACTCCATGTCGAGTCACAATCTCCTTTACGAACAATTCAGACAACCTTTCGGACGTATACGTTTCCCTGATAGGAAGAAAGTGTGCACTCTTCGTCAGTCGGTCCACAATCACCCATATGGTATCATGTCGTTTAGCTGTCCTCGGTAGCTTGGTGATGAAATCCATGGTGATGTGTTCCCATTTCCATTCCGGTACCTCAAGAGGTTGCACATATCCGTATGGCTTCTGATGTTCAGCCTTCACTTGCGCACAAGTAAGGCACCTATTCACATACTGCATCACATTAAACTTCATGCCCGGCCACCAATAATCTTTCCGAAGGTCTTGATACATCTTTGTCGCACCGGGATGCACAGAATAACGTGATTTGTGGGCTTCATCTAAAATCCTCTACCGAATGTCCCCATTTCTGGGTACCCACATCCGACCGAATCGTATCTTTACACCGTAATCATTGTCTTCCAAGTTCTTGACCTGCCCGAAGACACGTTCAAAACCCACGTTCTCTTCTTTCAACCCTTCCTGTTGCGCCTGCTTGAGCTCGTTCAGAAAGTCTGGCGTTATCACCAAACTATACGATTTTACCCGTATGGCAGGATGATCAGTCTTGCGACTCAAGGCATATGCCACTACATTGGCCTTTCCCGGGTGATATAGAATATCACAATCATAATCCTTTAGCAGCTCAAGCCATCGTCTCTGCCTCATGTTCAAATCCTTTTGCTCGAAGAAGTACTTCAAGCTCTTGTGGTCGGTAAAGATGGTACTCCTTACTCCATACAAGTAGTGTCTCCATATTTTCAATGCAAACACCACCGCAGCGAGTTCAAGATCGTGGGTCGGGTAGTTAGCCTCATGAATCTTTAGCTGGCGCGAAGCATAAGCTATCACCCTTCCCCTTTGCATCAGTACGCATCCCAACCCTTGTCGCGATGCATCGGCATACACAACAAGATCATCATTTCCATCCGGCAGTGCTAGAACAGGAGCTTGGGTAAGTCTCTCCTTTAGCACTGAAAACGCTTGTTCTTGGTTTGGACCCCATTCGTACTTTACGTCTTTCTTCGTGAGCTTCGTCAGTGGCGTCGCGATCTTGGAGAAATCCTGAATAAATCTCCGATAGTAACCGGCCAAACCAAGAAAACTGCGTACTTCCGTAGGTGACTTTGGAGGGCTCCATTTCATAATCGTTTCAACTTTAGCTGGATCTACCATAATGCCTTCTGGGTTCACCACGTGACCCAGAAACTGTACCTCTCGTAACCAGAAAGCGCATTTGGAGAATTTAGCATAAAGTTTCTCTTTCCTCAGGATCTCCAATACCTCACGTACGTGGCAAGCATGGTCTCCCTCGTTCTTTGAATAAATCAATATATCATCAATATATTGTTCGGCTTGATCGGCCATATATATCATATTTATCAGAGGTTTCCCTATCATGTGATTGTACAGCGATGCCTTCAGATTTCACCACCGCCTCATCCGCCGTGTACCGCGGCGGGAAGCCAAAGAAGGCTTCGCGTATCGCGACGATTTCCGGAGGAATCTTAGATATTTTACATGCATCGCGTACCGCGGCGGACTCTCGAGCCCACCTCCGCGTACCGCGACGAGCCCATTCGATCAACACTTAGAAATTTTTCTTCGTTTTTCGATTTCAGGCAATCCAAGACTCCGTTTTGCACACGGTTTTCGCCCACGTTCATCATTTCTCGCCTATTATCAATCTGTAACAATTACAATCATCAAATCAACGTGGATTTCTAGAACGATAAAGTGTGCTTACATCATTGATGACGTAATTCTCGTATACAACTGTCACAGTCTTCTCCTGTTAGAGAAATTTCGTCCCGAAATTTAGTGAAAACTTACTGTATGACAATCATTTATGAGAATAGATGTGGGTACTTTGATTTCATTTGATCTTCACGTTCCCAAGTATATTCGGGCCCACGTTGCGAGTTCCATCGCTCTTTAACGATTGGTATGCGGCTACGTTTCAGCACTTTCATTTCTCGATCCATTACCTCTACTGGTTCTTCACTGATCTGAAGTTTTTCATCGATATGAATATCTTCTAGAGGTACGATCAATGATTCATCAATTAGACACTTCTTCAGATTGGATACGTGAAAAACATCATGGATGTTACTAAGTTCAGGAGGTAACTCAAGTCTATAGGCCACAGATCCAATTTGCTCAAGAATTTTGAATGTCCTTAAAAATCTTGGTGAAAGTTTACCTCTCTTTCCGAATCTGAAAATGCCTTTCCAGGGTGATACTTTCAACATAACCCGATCACCTACTTGGAATTCTAACGGTCTACGACGATTATCAGCATAACTCTTTTGACGATCGCGAGCAGCTTTAATTCGTTCCTGAATGAGTGCGATCTTATCAGTTGTTTCCTGAATGAATTCTGGGCCTATGATTTGATTCTCACCTACCTCTGACCAACAGATAGGTGATCTGCACTTGCGTCCATAAAGTGCTTCGAATGGAGCGCATTGAATACTGGTATGGTAGCTGTTATTGTATGAAAATTCAACAAGTGGTAGATGAATATCCCAGCTACCTCCAAAATCAATCACACAGCTTCTGAGCATGTCTTCAAGAGTTTGATTTGTTCGTTCAGTTTGCCCGTCGGTTTGTGGATGATAAGCTGTGCTCATATTGATTTGCGTGCCCAGAGCATTCTGAAGAGTTTGCCAAAATCGTGACATAAATCGACTATCTCTGTCAGAAATGATAGAGATTGGTACTCCATGTCGAGATACAATCTCATTAACATAGAGTTTAGCGAGTCGATCCATAGAATAATCCTCTCGGATGGGTAAGAAATGCGCAGATTTCGTAAGGCGATCAACGATAACCCATATAGAGTCATGATTACGTGATGTTCTGGGTAACTTAGTGATGAAATCCATAGAGATCTGATCCCATTTCCACATGGGAATCTCAGGTTGTTGTAATAACCCAGAAGGTCGTTGATGTTCAGCCTTAACTTTGAGACATGTTAAACATCGATCCACATATTCAGCTATTTGTTTCTTCATTCCAGGCCACCAGTAAAAGTCTTTGAGGTTTTTATACATTTTATCAGCACCTGGATGAATAGAATATCTGGAATTGTACGCCTCATCCAAGATAATTGTTTTAGAATTACCGAAACAAGGAATCCACATTCGGTTTTTGAAATACAAAACTCCATCAGCTTTCGTTTCGAGTTTCTTGTCTAATCCCCTTAGTCCCTCAGCAGAATAGTTCGTTGCTTGTAAAGCTTGTTGATGAGCTTCTTTAATTTGAGGAATCAGACTGGTTTGAATAGTCATACCTAACGCTTTCACACGTAAAGGTTTGACTCATTCCTTGCGACTTAAGGCATCGGCTACAACATTCGCTTTACCTGGGTGATAACGAATTTCATAGTCATAGTCGTTTAGAAGTTCAATCCATCGCCTCTGTCGCATGTTCAACATTTTCTGATCTAGAATGTGTTGGAGGCTTTTGTGATCAGTGTATATAATACAGTTAGTTCCGTATAGGTAATGTCTCCAAATCTTGAGTGCAAACACCGCTGCACCAAGTTCTAGATCATGTGTGGTATAGTTCTTCTCATGTACTTTTAGTTGTCGAGAAGCATAAGCAATTACCTTATCCTTCTGCATTAGGACACACCCAAGACCTTGACGAGAAGCATCACAGTATACTGTGAAATTATCAGTACCTTCCGGTAATGCCAAGATAGGTGTGTTGCAGAGTTTGTGTTTCAACAGTTGGAATGCCTCCTCCTGTTGAGAATCCCATATAAACGGATGATTCTTTTGGGTCAATGTGGTGAGTGGCAAGGCTATCTTAGAAAAGTTCTTGATAAACCGGCGATAATAACCTGCCAATCCCAAGAATTGACGTATTTCAGTCGGGGTTCGTGGGGTCTCCCACTGTTTCACCGCTTGAATCTTACTGGGATCCACTTGAATACCGTTCTCATTCACAACATGCCCGAGAAATTGAACTTCTCGTAACCAGAACTCACACTTGGAGAACTTGGCATATAATTTCTCATGAGCCAAAAGTTCTAGGATTAACTTCAAGTGCTGAGCATGTTCTTGTTGCTTTCGAGAATAAATGAGAATATCATCAATAAACACAATCACAAATTTATCCAGATAAGGTCTACATACTCGATTCATCAGATCCATGAAAACTGCTGGTGCATTTGTTAATCCAAACGGCATTACTAGAAATTCATAATGTCCGTATCGGGTTCGGAAAGCAGTTTTTGGAACGTCATCATCATGAATACGCAACTGATGATATCCGGATCTTAAATCGATTTTTGAGAAGTAAGTAGCACTTTGCAATTGATCAAACAGATCATCGATACGAGGTAGTGGATAACGGTTTTTGATTGTCAGTTTATTGAGTTCCCGATAGTCAATGCACATTCTGAATGAACCATCCTTCTTTTTCACAAAAAGAATTGGTGCTCCCCAGGGTGAGAAACTAGGTCTGATAAAACCTTTGTCTAACAGTTCTTGCAATTGACCTGAAAGTTCTTGCATTTCTGATGGTGCAAGCCGATACGGAGCTTTAGCAACAGGTGCTGCACCTGGAATCAAGTCAATCCGAAATTCAACTTGCCTCACTGGGGAAATCTTGAGATATCCTCAGGAAATACTTCAGGAAAATCTTTGACTACTGGGATGTCTGTGATTCGTTTGGATGAAGAATTGTGCTCAGTCACGTGTGCCAGAAAAGCATAACAGCCTTTCCTTAAGAATTTCTGAGCTCGCATACAAGATATGATACCAAGTTTTCTACCGGCTCGTTCTCCTTGAACTATCAGTGTAGTACCGTTAGGTAATGGAATACGGATCATCTTGTTTTGACACACAACTTCCGCTTGGTTATCAGAAAGCCAGTCCATACCAACAACGACATCAAAGCTCCCAAGCTCAATAGGAAGTAAATTGATATTGAAAAGATGATCATTCAAATTCAAGGAACATCCTTGAATAACACTGTTAGTTTTGATTAACTTGCCATTAGCAAGTTCAATAACATAAGGAGTTTCTAGGTCTACCGTAGGCAATGAAATTAACGATGCAAATTCAAAAGAGATAAAGCTCTTATCTGCTCATGTGTCAAACAGAACTGATGCGTATAGATTATTAAGAAGAAACGTACCAGTGACAATGTTCGCATCATGTCTTGCTTCAGTAGCACCAATCTGAAAAGCTTTCCCCCTAGCTTCATTTCCCGGATTGGTGTTATTGTTTGGACAGTTTCGCATGAGATGGTCAGGGCTTCCACATTTGTAGCATGACCGGTTGGTTTGAGTGGTTTGTCGTGGTGCTTGGTTTGGTGTTTGAGCAGGAAAGTTGCAATATTTAGCATAATTTCCAACTTGGTTACAGTTCAAACAAACAGGACATGGTCCCGTGTGATGGAGTGGACACTTATTGCATTTGGGCGCCTGCCCAGTATAAGCTTTCCTCTCAGGAATAGCAGCACCATAGTTTTTCACAGTTGGCTTGCTCTGGGTGATCTCAGCCGGAGCCTTCGCCTTGGTTTTGCCAAACCACTTTCGTTTGGTACCTTTCGACACATTTGAGGTACCGACATCACTACGGCTGTGAGCCGTCTGAGGTTTCAAAGACAAAGTACCACTCCTTACCGCCTCATTGGTAAGCTTAGTGGTCAAAAGAATCGTATGTTTCAGAGTTGTAGGTTCAGCAGCAGTCACCATTTCCCGAATCTGGGGAATCAAACCCTTAATGTACTTCTCAATCAAAGCTGCTTCCGTAGGAAACATATCGGGAAGTAAGCAAGTAAGTTCGTGAAACCGATCGGTGTAAGCCAGACAATCAGCACCGATCATAGAGTGATTCCAGAATTCCTCCTGGAGTTTTTGAATTTCAGTGATTGGGCAGTACTCTGATCTAATCAGAGTTTTGAAATCATTCCAGCCCATCGAGTCAACTGTGGCTGAACCCAAAGTCTTGGCCTGGGTATTCCACCAGGTCAAAGCTGAGTCTTTCAGAGAACAGGCAGCATAAGACACCTTATGCTCCTTAAAACACTGACTAATTTTGAGTTTGGTTTCCATCTCCTCGATCCACCTTAAAAGACCAGACGCTCCTTCCTTGCCTGTAAAAGTAGGAGGATTGCAAGAAGCAAAGTACTTATATGTACACCCTTGCTGTGGTGGATCAGGAACAGTTGTTTTCGTGGTTGTTGCACCGGTGGTAGTATGAGTTTCGACGTGACCACTAGTAGCATTATGTTTAGCATGATCATGCTCCCCACCAGAACCTGCGGTGATATGTGGTTGGTGTTGTGTCAGAACACCACAAGCAGATAATTGTTCACGCACAATTCGTGCTATCATAGCCTCATTTGTTTCAGATCCGCTTGTACCAGCAGGTGGAACAAATCTTGCTCCAGGGTTCACTGGTGGAGCAGTATTTGTTTCCAAGTTCCCAGGTGGAACTACGTTCATTTCCGGATTAACATGTGGATCCGGATTCAATTCAACATTCACAGGTGGGATTTGATTTTGTTCAGGGTTTGTAATGTTCTGACCAGCTTTCTTAGCTGGTCGACCTCTTTTAGGAGCCATTAATCTGCTCACAAGCAGAAAACTCAGGTCAGTTTAAGAACATTAAAGATATAACCCGTTCTATCACATAAATACAATCACATTCAGTTACACTAAAAATTTGTATTGAAATGTGATATAAAGAATACAGTATAACTACATGAATTTAGTCCAGACATGTTCTCGATACACACAGATCACACAAAAGTTCGTAGTTATACTTAGTCCTGTTATTTCAAAAACATGTTAGAGTCTTACCCAGCTCATTGCATTGCAACACATGTTTTTAGAGATATGTTCATACAGGACTAGGATATGTTCTCACACAAGTTTTCTGATATGTTCTCAGTTCATGCACTAAGTTCTCATACACACAATAGATATGTTCCCGTTTAGATATGTTTTCGTACAGTATGGCTCTCGTACTGTACTTTAGTTATAGATATGTTCACAATTAGATATGTTCTCGTACAGTATGGCTCTCGTACTGTACTTTAGTAACAAATATATTCGCATACAGTATTGTTCCCGTACTGTATTTCAGCGAAATATATATTTTAGTTCGATATATTCGCATACATTATTGCTCCCGTACTGTATTTCAGCGAAATATATATTTTAGTTCTTTATATTCGCATACAGTATTGCTCCCGTACTGTATTTCAGCGAAATATATATTTTAGTTCGATATATTCGCATTCAGTATTGCTCCCGTACTGTATTTCAGCGAAATATATATTTTAGTTCGATATATTCGCATACAGTATTGCTCCCGTACTGTATTTCAGCGAAATATATATTTTAGTTTGACATGTTCTCATCTTGATACGTTCGTATACAGTTATGTTCTCACACAGAAGAATTAATTATAGTTCACACATCACACACATAGTTCATTATACAGACAGATATACAAAAACACCCACGTTATTACACTACCATAGTTTTATATATCACAAAGTTTTAATACAAGAACTATCAGAAACGATACATCAACACTAACTACCGGGGATCCATTTCACAATCAAAACTTCCCATCCACATCACACACTAACAACCTATTCGTCTGTACATAAGATATCCCTAAAAGAACTGCATAAACATACTTATCGTAAAAAGTACGATAAGCAGGAAAACACCATGGCTACTGCCGCCATAATCACGCCCAAAACTATCATCTTAGTCTCGAAACTGGCCATCACAAGCCAAATCAGAAACTCTCTCACTCTCACCACTCCTGTCCTCAACAACTCAATCCGCTGCCAAAAGGTAGCAATAATCCTCCGCACCCACGTCCTACGCAACCGCTCCTCGACCGAAGTCCTCCACGCCTGTGCGTCTACCTCTAATGTGTTCACTCGATCTATAATGGTCAAGTGAGAAGTCAAAATCTCTAAAACAGTGCTACGGGTATCATCTATCATAGCACTCTGCTGCTGTATATCCTGACGCATCCCTTGCAGATCCTGAGTGACTTGCTGTAGCTGGGCTCTCCACTCAGCTTGGTGAGAGGATTCTCCCACCTCATGTATGGTCTGTGGCTCATCTCGGGGAACCATCTGACGTCTAATGGGTAGTCCCGTGGTTTAGCGGGCTTGTCCCCGCATCCGTCGTAATCCGTCCCACGCGGGGACTCTCCGTGGAGAGGAGTCCTGTCTCCTCTCAGCAAAAGTATGAACCAAGGGTGAATGGGGGGACTGGGTAGAATGGGGGCTGCTGATGGTAATACTGGTGATGGTGGTGGTGGTGGAGTAACAGGTTTGGGGGATGATGGTGTACGTGGTCCGACAGGGGTCGCCTGAGAGGCTGCAGATGAAGCCTCACTAGGATCTGAGTCTGACGCTGCATTAGAGCTAGGGGTATCATCCAACCTCAGATAGGGAAACCTCTGATAAATATACTGTTCGGCTTGATCGGCCATCGATGTACAATCAAAATCTCTAATCAGTATCATGAAGTAAATATTAAATAACAATATTTAACATAAACATAAACATAAACATGATATGATGCTTCTTCCTATCTCAAAACAACTATTCGTCCTTATAGTTATTAATGTTCTACTTGAATTAAAGTAAATTAGAATGCACACGTGTTGCAAATTTCAGTTATGCTGGCCACTCATAACTGGAATTTGTACCACCTGATTATCCTGGCTTAATTCAAAACAAGTTTTGTTCAGTTGATATGTTCGGTGCTCTCTGTGTCACTATACGAGCCTATGGTTATAGTCTAGGTCTCTAAGTCCACCTAAATTCTATAACCTGTGGCTCTGATACCACCCTGTCACACCCCCACCTCTCGTCACCTCGTGCATGATGTCACTGAGCGGGTTGCGGAAGCATAGTGGTGATGTCTCCGAGGGGAGGGGTGACTTACTTGATCCGATATCACAAGCACACAGATTAACTTAAAGTAAATACATTAGAAGGTTCGTCATTAACATCCACATTACATTCTACAACTAAGACTATTTAATTATAACTAATTTATTCAAGTGCAATTATCCCAAAAGTGCATCCTCACCGGCTCTTACTGTTTACCTGCAAAAAGGTTTGAGTTTGAAACGTCAGCACAAAGCTGGTGAGTTCGACAGTTCAATTTAAAACAATATGATATGATAAGCATGTTCTCAAAAGTTCAGTTCCGGATAACCATGGGACCCGTATCTAGTTCCTTTCGGACGTCTAGTTCTGTTCTCAAGATATTACCCGTCGGTACATATCTTAGTGCCTCATTGTCTTAATGTCTATCATACCATTAAGAAGTTCTGGAAACAGATAACAAACATTCACATAAGGGGAGATTCAATCCTCCCAGCGAATGGGGTGTCAACCAATAGTACTATCAATGTTTTCTGTTTGGCCACACATGGGTTCACTAGATACAGTTCAAGAATGAGGACTTTTAGTTCCATGATAGAGTTCAGTTCTACAGGCAAAATCCCATGAAATCCCACAAAAATCACATTAAATCACACAGATATCAGTGATGTATATCATAAGTTCAGAAAATAGTTTGCAGAGTTACCCCGATGTTTATAAAACATTAAAGAGAAAAGGGGGTTGTACGAAGCTCACCTGATGATATAAAGGTAGCAGAATATCTCCCAACTGATAATAAAGGGTGATTCTGCATTTAGTTATGTTTAATGAGTTATTTATGTTCTAGTTTACTGATTAGATCTTTCTGAACGTTCAATGTCAAAGACATTGCTTTGTAAGTCATCAAACCGATATTAAATGTTTAATTGCTTAATTTGTTATCATATCATACAATGTATGATAATGTAGGAACCTACATTGCATTAGATTCCTAATACAAGGTTGATGACATTCTTGATTAATCAGAAAATGTTGTTGATTATAATGCTAAAACAGTTTCTGGATGTCTTAATGGCTTAGGAATGATCAATCCTTGTTATTGATTACCCAAATATCATGAAATATCACAATGTAGCATCAGAATAGGTGTAATAACCAGGTTTAACATACTAATCTGACTGTTATCATAAACATCAGATAATCGTTCCAATGAGTATGTTAATGATTGTGATTAGTTTGAAACACTTTGATTTAACCTTGCATTTCAAGGATTAATCCAACTAATCACCTACATTGTTATAATCCAATGGATTAAACCATTATAATCATGGATATGGTTTCATGCAAACCGGGCATTACAACGGATCAAAACAAGGATTTAACCGTTAAAACTTCGTGTTCTATGTTTATAATCAATCCTAGCCATCATCTAGGCAATAATCAACAATCCTAACTATGTCATTACGTTCAAAATCAAAATCTAATCAATCAAAATCAAACCATAAAGTTTAAACGGATCATTACCTAATCTGGCGGATATTTGCGGTTAAAACGATGATCAGAACTTGTATAGATGATTCCTGGGCGATCTATGGCTTCAGAAAGCTTGAAAATTGAGTTTGGATGGTGGTTTAGTTGATGTTCTTCGCCTGTAAATGAAGCAGATGCGAGGAGAAGAAGAAAATAATTTCTTCTGCATGAAATCTGATGAAGTAGATCAGATATCACCACCGCCTCATCCGCCGCGTACCGCGGCAGGAAGCCAAAGAAGGCTCCGCGTATCGCGACAATTTCCGGAGGAATCTTAGATATTTTACATGCATCGCGCACCGCGGAGGACTCTCGAGCCCACCTCCGCGTACCGCGACGAGCCCATTCGATCAACACTTAGAAATTTTTCTTCGTTTTTCGATTTCGGGCAATCCAAGACTCCGTTTTGCACACGGTTTTCGCCCACATTCATCATTTCTCGCCTATTATCAATCTGTAACAATTACAATCATCAAATCAACGTGGATTTCTAGAACGATCAAATGTGCTTACATCATTGATGACGTAATTCTCGTATACAACTATCACAGCTGCCTGATCTTTAGTCATGGTAAAGGCACGAGCTTTTGCCTTTTGCTTCTCCCCTCCCTTGCTACTTTCAGGTTTGGTAGATTCAGTAGTTATTGCCTTCGGTTTAAAGCAATTCTTGCTCAGATGACCGAATTCACCACAATTGTAACACTTTGGCGTACTCGGGCAATCATAAGAGAAATGTCCAGTCTTTCCACAACGGTAGCACAAAGTAGTCCCCGTACGACATTCTCCTCCATGTTTCCTTCCACACTTAGAGCATGTTTCAAATTATTCAGTTCTAAGCCTATTCATAGGAGGTCCTGATTTGTCCTTTTTGTGTCTTTTAAATTTAGATGACCACTTTTGCTTCGGTTCCTCCTTTGTTGGTTCAGCTTCAACAACATCATCCCAGACAATGCCGTTAATTTCTACGGCGCCGATTCAAAAGTTCAGGGAGCATGCGCCTTCACATGTGTTCGGACTTTAGGTGGTAACCCCTCCACATATAACTTCAGTCTGCGTTCCTCCGTGCTTACCAAATGAGGAACCAATCTTGACATTTCATTAAATTTTGACGTATATTGACGATGATTCATACGTCCAGCTTTCAAAGTCATAAATGGTGTTCCACCAATGTAGAGCTTCTTCAGTAAATGAATGAGCTGCAAATTTTACAGCTTGGTCTTCCCAGCATTCACTGATAGCGATCACCGCCTCCATAGCCAAAACCCAGTGGCAGGTGGCCACGGCATCCTTTTTACTATCAAAGGATGGTGGACTGCATCCTTTGAAGGCCTTGTAGTCACAACCCTTCAGTTTCTCTTACACAGAATCACCATTCTTAGTCCCGGTGATCACAACTTCATCTTCTTTGGTGCTCTCCTTAGTTCCTTCAGACTTATCTTTCAGAGTATCATTCAGTAGTTTTGTAATCAAAGCCGGTAGCTTATCATCCAAAACTTTGGAGACCTCATCAGAAATGGCTTTCACCACCACAGGCTCGAGTGTGAACTCTGGCTCCTCTTCTGACCGTTCCTCGTACTCTTCTTCCTCAATGATCAGTTCTTCGATCTCGATACGTGGTTCTTCAGGTTCCTGTGGTTGCTTACGTGGTCTACCCCTTTGTCCAGCCATCTAACTACCTACAGAATGCAACAATTGATGAGTCAGTACAGGATCAGTTTAGCACGAAATAAGCTTTCTAAATCGTTAATGACGTTGATCAGGTGTTATTAACCATTTTCCCAACTCATAGGCTCTAAACGTTTCCCATCCCGTCACCCCAACGTGCATAGTACTAACTATCTTTCTAACTTTGTACCTATGTCTTAACTCATACATAACATTCAGCTCATGGCATCAAACTACCCTTGACTGGCATTCATATCATTCTGTCCCATTTTCAGTTTAAGTCCAGGCATTAGGGATGTCCGGATCTCTCAAACTATGGCTCTGATACCAACTTGTGAGGCCCCGAATCCCGGGAGTCCCCTCGGTTGGTAAACATCAAACTCATAGTCATTAAACCAAATTTACATTACTATGGCAGCGTAATTTCAGGTGATTATATAAAACATGGCACACATATTATACAAACATTAAACATAGCCCACACTCTATGGTTTTATACATAGCCAGTTTATGCCAAATTATGCCAGGGTAGTCTTCAAGGTATGCCTCGAGCCTTCCTGCTATTCTTTCTCAATACCATTCAACCTGATATGCATGCTAAAACAAGTCAGCTTTCGCTGGTGAGTTCTAAGATAACTTTTCATAAAAATAAAATCTTTACAATGCATAAAGCATCAGCATTCACTGTTGACCGAAGTCAAGAGTCTCAATCCTGCGGAACATATAACATTTCATATACATAGCATACATGACCTCATAAAATCAATCACACAGTGCATAAACGTAGCCTGTTCTGTTGACCGAGGTCAACATGCTTGCACAAGACTTCTTAAACTATCAACCCGAAGTTGATAACTTATACATGCATAAGATTTCCTCAACTGGCGACACACAGTCGGCAGGCCTGTTCTTGCACAGGACTTCTTAAACCATCAACCGAAATTGACGGCTCATACCGGAACGAGACTTCTTGACATACATCATTCATACATAACATGGTTTAAATCGTTAAACCATCATAATCATAAACGGTCCTTCGCACCGCAGTGCTCAGGTTTTGCCCAACTGCAGCCGGGACTTCATTATCACATTTCCTCCTCGACCTCGGTCGATATCTTTCAAAAATCATTTCCTTCTCAACCTCGGTTGAGAATTCAAACATTCGTTACGTCTCCTAAGAGACTCTTAAAATCATTTACTTCTCAACTACAGTTGAGACTTAAAATATTCTTTACATTTTAAAACATTCCTTACCTTATCATAATCAGGTTAAGATCATTTTCATACACTAACTTTACAACATGCATATCAGCCCAAAATGGTAAAACATTTACAATAGGGCTATAAGAACTCACAATCATTTCAAAGATATTTATCATGCATGCACATCAGCCCTAAAACGTTAAAACAGTAAAAGAGGGCTCCTAGAACTCACTTGATGTCTTACTGTAGCAAGATCCCTCGTAACTGGTACTAACAGTATAACTCTGCATTGGTTTACGTTTAATTAGCTATCTATACTTAACTTACAGATTAAATTTTTCTAAACGTTCAATGTCAAAGACATTGCCTTGATAGTCATCAAACCGATATTAGGTTGATAACACACTTGATTAGTCAGAATAAATCTTGGATTAATCAAATAGTTAATCTTGTTGATTGAACTGCTAAAACAAGTTCCTAAACAGATTAATGGCTTATAAATGACAAATCCTTGTTATTGATTACCCATATATCATGAAATATCACAACGTAGCATTAGAATAGGTTTAACAACCATGTTTAACATACTAATCTGCCTGTTATCACTAACATCAGACAATCGTTCCAATGAGTATGTTAATGGTTGTGATTAGTTTGAAACACCTGGATTTCACGTTGCATATCACGGATTAATCAAACTAATCCCCTACAGTGTCATAATCAAATGGTTTAAACCATTATAACCATTGTTATAATTCCATGCAAACCGGGCATTACAACGGCTCAAAACAAGGATTTACCCGTTAACAATTCGAGTTTGTCATTTATAATCAATCCTAGCCATCATCTAGGCAATAATCAACAACCATAACTATATCATTACGTTCAGAAACAAGATTTAACCAATCATTATCAATCTAGAAGGTTAAAATGAACCGTTACCTCTTCAAACGAAGTTCTGCGCGTAAAAAGACGATCAGGACTTGTTTTAACGATCCTTGGAGCGATCCACGTGATTAAGAGGCTTCACAATTGAGGTTATAATGGATTCGAAGTGGTTTTTCGTGTGTTGTTGGCTGTTCGACGAAGATAAGGATAAATTTTGAGTTTTCTAGATGAAAATTGACTTTTTAACCCATTCTTGCGATCTGCTGACACGGGGCGCATCGCCCCACGCCAGACGGCAAAGTGGGGCGTACCGCGCGGATAGGGTTCCAGATTTTATTCGTCTACTTTTCGATTTTATCTTCGTTTCGCGATTCCGGACAATCCGTAACTCCGTTTCGCGCACGGTTTTCGCCCACGTTCATCATTCCTCACGTACTATCATCCTGTGATAATTTCGACTGTCAACTCAATGTGGATTTTAAACACGATCAAATGTGCTAAATTTTCGGTTGTTACATAGCCAAACCTGAATCTATATATATAGTGTAACAACTGCACATTTATTTTTTTTATAAAATAAATTGTTCAATATTATAATTTTAAATATCTAGTTATTATATACAATTGTAACACTTACATACTATTAAGTAACGAGTAAAATGATTATCAAAAATTTTTGACATACTTATTCGATTAGTTGATATTATAGGGGACCACCTAAAATTAATAAAATATATTATAATTAAACTTTCTCCGTTTTTAACGAAACTTGGGTCCAAACGTAGAGAAAAATGAGCTGATCCTAGCAGTATTTTTAGAATTTTATAAAGCATCATATTTTAAAAGTTATCAAAGAAAAACAAAATTTGAGCTAAAGTAATAAAATATTCAAATGTTGAATTACAAATTCAATTTGAATGAATTGTGCAACGTTACTGGCAAGAATATATTATGATGCTTCATTCAAATGACAACACGTAGCAATCCTATTCTACAAACTTCCTTCGGCATTAAGTTTCAATTCGTCTATAAATACGTTCACGGCTATTAAAATCACATACATACATAAAAACATATATACACACAAACACACACCTTTAAGAAGGAAACTAGAAGCTTTGGATGCTAGGAGATGCTGATCAGTATAAAAGTCAACATTAAGAAATTGATCCGTTTAGGTATATTATCTAATTTTTAGTTAAAATCATAAATTTAAAGTTTTATTAAAATATTAACCTATAGGGTTAGGGTTAAGATCTGACCCTATGTATATATTAAAAATTTTAGTTTACTTAAAATAATAATATTATTAATAATAATCGTAGTAATAATAATAATAACAATATTAATAATAATAATCTATCGTAATAACAATAATAGTAATATTAATAATAAATGAATAAATAAATCTTCGTTGCAGAATAATTATAAAAATTGATTGAGCAAAAACGCTGCCCAAATTTATATTGCAAAGTTCTAAAGCTGTTACCCAGCCAACCAAAAATTCAGGTGAATACATCTAACTTGTTTTTAAATTTATAAATGAATTTTTATGAGCATGGTATGTTAAATTTTGACGCATAAAGGGATACTATTAGACCAATATTTAGGCTATTAGTATACGTATGATCTGCAAATCGTATCCGCATATGGGTGAAATTCCCATACGTGGCTGGTACAGGTGGGCTGGAAGGTTAAACGTAAGACGTACTACGCAGGCAACCTAACCAGTGACCAGCTGTGGGCGGGAGGGAACAAAACGTAAGACGCGCTGCGCTATAGTTCCTAATCAGTGACAGTTATAAACCAGTGTATGCAGTAGTTGTATCGATCAGTGAAATAACCTGCTAAATGTGTAGTATTGCCAATATTACTTATCGTTAAAGGACCGAACATGCTATGTTTACATATCGAGTCTGTTATTTGTATTCACCAACTTTATGTTGACGTTTTATTTTCAAAAACTTTTAAGGTAATAATGAATGAAAAATCAGAAGCAAGATTAGAGGTTTAAGGCCTATGACGCCATAAATAAAATCTTGCGGCGAAACCGTGGAGCTATTGGAGTTATATCTCCAAGTCTGAATAAACCGGAAAATCTTGAAACGATGTGTAAATATATGTTTTTGTAAATCCGGTTTATACGAAAAGTTTTATATTAAATCCTGAAAAGTTATTTACGAATCATGAAATGCGGTTTTCATATCTATGCATATGAATTATTTACAATATTATGAAAAGTATAAAAATAATGATTTCCGCTGCGTAAAATTTTGAATTTCATGAAACAACGCTTCCGTTTAAAATAAATAAATAAACTCTGACCGAGAATGTATTATCCATGATACCAATTCGGGTCGCAACGCCCGGGCCGCCGAGAGCCCGGGCTGTGATATATATATATATATATATATATATATATATATATATATATATATATATATATATATATATATATATATATAGGGCATGGAATTTTTGATAACCCTCATCTTTTGTTACAACCTATTAACCATCATCCAATGGTTACTTTAAAACTGTAAGTGTATAGGATGGTGACACGTGTCAGATTCCTTTTTTTTTCTTTTTTTTAATATAAAGGGCATTTAAGACATTTGTTATTTAAGTAAAGTTTCCTCCATTTTTTTTAAACATTCATAACTTTTTTATACTATATTATTTTTTAAAAAAAATTGCACCATTATACTCGTCTCATTTTTCTCTTTAATTTCGTTATAGTCTCGACTAGTTTTTTTTTTTATGTCATGTATTTACATCATTGTAACAAGCTTAAAGATAACAAATTAATTAGAAATTTTTTCTAACAATGGTAAATTACAGTAATGTAACAAAAAATGAAGTAATGTAACACAAAATGAAGTAATTTACAATGACATAATTAACGGTGACGTAACACATTATTTTATTTTTTTCTCTAACAATGATAATTACAATGATAAATTACAGTGATGTAAATAGAACACATTATTTTGATTTTTTTCTCTCACAATGATAATTATAGTGATGTAATTTATCATTGTTCGAAAAAAATTTAAATTAATTTGTTGTCAATGTAAATTACATCACTGTAATTTAAACCAAATTCACCGAAAAAAACCGAAACCGAATTTTACGTCAATGATAATTACAATGATAAATTACAGTGATGTAATAGAACACATTATTTTGATTTTTTTCTCTCACAATGATAATTATAGTGATGTAATTTATCATTGTTCGAAAAAAATTTAAACTAATTTGTTGTCAATGTAAATTACATCACTGTAATTTAAACCAAATTCACCGAAAAAAACCGAAACCGAATTTTACGTCAATGTAAATTACATCACGATAAATTACGTCAATGTAAATTACATCACGATAAATTACGTCAATGTAAATTACATGACTGTAATTTATCATTTTTAAAAAAAAAATTCAAATAAATTTGTTATATTTAACCTCGTTACAATGATGTAAATATAAGGCATTTAAAAAAAGTAAAAAAAATTAGTCGAGACTATAACGGAATTAAAGAGAAAAATGAGACGAATATAATGGTGCAATTTTTTTAAAAAAAATAATATATTATAAAAAAGTTATTAATGTTTAAAAAAGAGGGGGGGAACTTATAAGGGGTAAAATGACTATGATGCCCTTTTTAATATTTTAATGTAATGCTTATGTGTAAGTTTCTGATTGGTTTAAATGGGTTATGTAGTTGTAGCAAAAGATGAGGGTTATTTTTTATACCCTTCCCTATATATATATATATATATATATATATATATATATATATATATATAGGATTTGGTTCAAATAAGAACCCACCATATTTGTGGTAACCTATTAACCCATTTAAGCCAATCAGATTCACCCACATCATAGATTCCCTTTTGCTTTAATAAGGGTATTATGGACTTTTTATTAACCTATTTAAGTCAATCAGATTCACCCACATCATAAAAATATATACTATAATTTTCTCTCGTTTTTTCAAAATCTTTCCATTTTTAAAATGTTTTATAAATATATTGAGCATTCGTAATTTTCTCTCATTTTTTCGAGTGTTTGCAATTACACCAACGTAAAATCTTTCCATCTTGTTACAAATTATTTTTTATTACAAAAATTAGTTCATTAATATTTTAAAGAATTAAGAACACTTTGAAAAAATCCAGCTCCTTACATCAGTATAAAACGTCGTTGCATCAGTGTAAAACTTAGTTGCATCAGTGTAAAACGTAGTTGCATCAATGCAAATTACGAAAATTTTAAAAAAAATTGACAAAATTATACTTGAATTAAAGATAAAAAAGTGACAAATTTAACGGTGAAGTTTTTATAAAAAAATAATAATGTATATAAAAGCTATGAGTGTTTAAAAAATTGGAGGGTAAACTTTTTTTAAAAAAGGAATCAAGTACACCCTACCAAATGTCAAATCAGTGTAAAAAATGTATTTCGTTACGTCAGTGTAAAACGTCGTTGCATCAGTGTAAAACGTCGCTGCATCGGTGCAAATTACGAAAATTTAAAAAAAAATTGACAAAATTATACTTGAATTAAAGATAAAAAAGTGACAAGTTTAATGGTGCAATTTTTATAAAAAAATAATAATGTATATAAAAGTTATGAAGGTTTAAAAAATTGGGAGGTAAACTTTTTTTTAAAATGAAATCAAGTACACCCCACCAAATCTCTAAAATACCCTTAAACAAATCTCATCCACATGTTTTTTGACTTTTTTTCAGAATAAATATGGACCACACATTTCAAAAGGCTTCATTTTAACAATCAATGAAAATGAGTTAATAAGTTACCCCACTTTGAGTGGGTTACCATTGGAACTTTTCCCTATATATATATATATAGGGCCATGTTCACATAACAACTCACTCTTAAAATATTAACTCAAATAACTTTGCCAAGATGAAGTCAAATCTTGGGATTTTTTTAACATCACAGTAACACATCTATAACATTTTCTTCTTTTATCAGAATTCATCACCGTTTAAAATGTAACATCGTTGTAAGTTTGTAACTTATATCACTATAACTGCTTTAGCCTAAAACTTACAATGATGTTACCTCTTAAACGATGATGAACTTTCGCAAACTCATAAAAAAAGAAAGTGTTATAGATGTGTTACAATGATATTCAAAAAAAATCAAGTTTTACTTTATTTTGGCAAAGTTATTTAGGTTAATGTTTTATGAGTGGGTAATTATCTAGGGAGAATTACATATTTCCCTTTCCTAATTTTAAAAATTACATATTTCTTCAAGATACAATTTAAAATGCATAATGTACAATGCTCTTAAAGCATGATTTGGGTAAATATATAATTTTACAAGTTAGGAGGGGAGAATATGTAAAAGCCACAATTATCTAATAGTAGTATATATTGATGTCATTACTTTGGCATACAAATCAAACAGCAGACCACTAAGGGAGTGTATTACAACCCATTATAAGGCTTAGTCATCACACAAACGTAAGATGGATGACACATGTCAACACTCAATTTTTTGCATCGGGGTTGCGTTACAGTCCGCTAAGGTTTTCCTAGCTGATCAATTTCATTTTCTAGGTTTGGTCCTTGAACTTTTTCTCGTATACAATTTTAGACCCCGAGATGTATATTTATTACAAATTAAGGCCAAGATTTTGACGCATGTTACATCCTTCCCATATTTGACTAAATCTCGTCCTCAAGATTAGTGGAATAGATGCAAATATTTGCTTTTCATTTCTGATTACATTTCTTAAGCATATTCAGGGCCACGCCTAGAATTGCATTTACTTACATTAATAACGATCTTTTTCATTTGAACTTCTTTACTTGTCGATCCTCAATCTATAGGAGTTGTTGGATAAATTTTAGCTTTCAATTTACCTCTATATCCAACAGATGGTAGCAATTTGGTAATCATAGCATCTTGGGCAAACAATGTTAAGGCTTCACTTATTAGGTAAACAATAGGAGATGAGTTTGAAGACGTGTATTCTACTAAAATGTTGGTAATATATCGGAAAAACTATAAGATTTTCTTCACAAAATTAATAGACTTCAATTAAGAATCTATTTGGTTTGTGGATTTCAACAGAATTGGAATTGGAATTGGAATTTGACTATTGCTTGAGAGATACTCACGACAAAGACGAATTAAACTAGAGAAAAAATTGAAGAAAAAGACTAGAATTGGAGTGTTCAAGGTCTGGTATTTATGTGTGTACACATACATACGGTCTGGTTCGGTTTTTAAAAACTGGTTTTTGATGAAAATAGTAAACCAATTAATTTAATACGGCTTTAAAAATTTTGAAACTGACTAACCAAATGCTTGGGAAAAAAATCGGCTGCGAAACCCAACTGAAGATCCAAATTTGTAGACGAAAACTAGAAAGAACCGTGGACTAAAGTAAGTCTTTGTTGCTGAATGAATATGGGTCCAATAAGAACAAGAATTAGTTTGGTTGTTCAAGGTTGACTCCTGAAATTGTTTGAAAGGAAAGGAAAGAAAATTAGGGTTAGAGGTTGAGGGAATGATGAGGAAACGTTGTAAGAAAGTGTTCATTATAGGTAATAATACAATATTTTAATTTATATATTTATTAGTGATTATCCCCTGTGCTTGAGATTAAGAATGTTGATTTTTATTGTTTAAATAATGTGTTCGTTAACGTTCGTAAACAAGCTAAATTCCTTAATGAACGAACACGTACAAGAATTTTCGTTCGGTTAACGTTCGTGAACAAGTAAATAGTTAAACGAACGAACACGAACAAGGGCTCGTTCGTGTTCGTATGGTTCGTTTACAGCCCTAATTGGAATTAATTCCAATTTTAATGAATTCAAATTACTTTAAAGCATTCCAATTCTCTCAAAAACCTTTCTTAAATCAAATGCCCTAATCTTTAGGCAGATGGATTTATCAAGATAAAGATGAATATTTCTTGTATAATATGATGGAACCTATTTCTACCAAAAACAAGATAATCATTTATTAGAAAGATCTATCCTGACCCAAATATGTTTTAACGTTGTTACCTTACTCTACCTGACCCACGTGTTTTGCCAGGCCTAGAAAAACAACAATGAAAGATATTTACAACAATAATTTCGTTTAAATAAATAGCATCTCCAACTTCATTTTTAAATAAGTGTTTCCCAAAACATGAAAAAAGAAACATATCACAATCACAAGATTATGTACACATCATGATAACACGAATGCTCATCATCATTAAACCTTCAAGGACATGTGGGTTCCGAGCCATACCAGGGTCACGATTCGCTTTCGGAAATGGCTGTTAAAATATTAAACTCACGATCCAACGTCCATGAAGACTCGTTCTGATGGTTGATGTTAAGAACATATTCCAGGAAATATCCACTGTATGTAATAATGGATATTGTGGCTCTAAAAGCAAAGACAACAAAAGGCTTCAAGTTAAAAGGTGCAAGACATTACAAACAGCAACATAGACGGGTAAATAAATGTTAAAACGGGTCAATTTTTGGGTGCTCGAGTTTACATGCACACTTTTTATCCTGCACCCAGAAAGACCTCCAACTCAGACCAATTAACCCAACTAATTACTTTAGTTTCATATTTACTTGTTTGATTTAATAAATAAATATTTAATTATTTTTTTTACTAATTTATTTAATTCATCAAATACAATATTAATACCAACATTATTCCCTTCTTTTTCTGTTTACCACTCGACTCTTATAACCCAACACAACTTTCATGGGAAAGTTTAAATGTTAAAGAACTAGGTTTCCCACGTGTTGCAGTGGGAAGTTCGCAACGATTGTAAATATTTGAATGAAGGCATGATCTCATATATCAAAATGCAGATATAAAAACACGACACAAAGGTTGTCACTCCAACATCAAACACTAAAGTTTCTCGTCATAAGCGTGGCCATCACACAAAAAACAGTCATGCTTAGTCATAAAATCTAGCATCAAGAAACACAGAAACAACAAATATAACAAGGAAAAGAATAATTATTATTATTTATTTATTTAATATTATAGTTAATTTGTGAGTATCCAATAAAAGTAAAAAATTAAAAACGATTTAGAACGTGCTGCACATAATGCCACCCAACAAAAAAAGCTTGAGCCATATTGCTTTGCAGATATAAGTACTCCGCCACGATAGCGGTAACAATATCACAAATATCATAATGTAGACCTAAAAACGGCCACAGTGGCTCGTTAATTCGTCCTATAACAACAAACCAAACTATTGCAAAAGTATGAGCTACCCCTAAAAAATAGGGATGCAAATATAAGAATGCGGTGCTAAATATCGTTGAACGAAAAATAATAAAAATAGCTTTTGCATTCGTAAAATATAATGTGAAGAAATACAAACATAGCATTGACAAATAAAATAAAGAAAATGTTGTTTAATTATCTATATTATTTACCTACTGTTATTATTTAATTAATATCATTATTTATTTACTACTACTATTTTATTATTATTATTAAAGTAGAGAGAGATAAAATGTCACTGCAGCTGATAATCGAACCCTTCGGTAAAAAAAAAAAAATCTAAGCCTTTAACCTTTAGGCCATGTTTGCATTGGAAACCTTTTTTGCAAAACATAAGTATTTTATTTTATAATCTAAAAGGTGAGATTTAATGGTACTACCTTCATTTGTTTAATATTATGATTTTTCATTACATTTCCTTTTGTATATATGATAATTTGAAAAGGGAATATTTCAACAATAATGATTTTTAGATAAAATGATCCAGGAGGGTTTATCCATGGAAGATATATCATGCTCATTTAGTTGATAAATAATATGGCATTTTTAATAGACACGGAAGCTCTTTTATTTATAAGAAAAGATAAAATTAAACAGCTTCCATATTTTATTTCAATATTGAGTTAATTTCTTGTGTTAAATCAAATATGTGATCATGGTTTCAGTTTACCGCCCTTGGATGTAGTTTATCAACACCCACCCACCCCCCCCCCCCCCCCCGCGCGCGAACAAACACACACACAACACACTCAAAAAAGCAAAAACAAAAAAAAAAGAAAAGAAAAACCAAGCAGACTGAGCGCTTAAAAATGTATTTGTAGTACGGATTACAAACAAGAAAAAAGCCAGAGTGCATATACAAGAGTAGGTAAAGGGGTGGGGTGGGTTGGATTGGTTATGGGTCGCAACGAACAGCTTTTTGGCCCAGGTCAAGGTCAGGCTATATTGACCCAAACCACCATTAATCTTTAAAAAATAATTTATCGGTTACATATAACAAAACAATCTCATTAAGTTGAATAAAAACAAGACAACTGACTGCAAATTGTAATACAAAATTTGGGCAACTTTCAACCTGTCATTTTAGCCATTATTTTATTTTACCCCTTAGACAAAACGAGAATCCAAATCAACCCACTTGCAAGTAAATGAGACGATATTGTTACCTCGTATAATAATACTAATAGTAATATGAAAAATGAATAGGTTTATGATGGCCTGGAGTGAATTTAAGGTACTCACTTGCAAGGTGTTGATTCAGATGTTGGTGTGTCTGAAGCTCTGTCAACCTTGCGAATTACTGCATAACTGTGGCAAGCAAAAATAACAAAAATATATAAAGATAGCAACCCTAAATTAACTGTTAGAATGAGAACATTTTCAATTTGCATGATTACAAGGTCCTGTTACTTGTCAAGGAAAAAAGAAATACGGGCCCGCAAATATACCTCACAAGAAAATTTTCAAAATTGAATTTAATTAAGGGTGCATGAAGCATTAAACTGAACATCTCTACGGATACATCGCAAATCCAGAACCATTAACAATTTCTCTCAAAGATACATCTAAACTGAATCAATCTACTAAAAAAAATGGATGGAAAGCCTGAGTTGAAACTATAGGTGGAAAATTTCAATCATTTTTGGGTATGAATGGGTTGATTTAAGCCATGATTTATCTCCAAGGGAGAAAACTGGTAAAATAAAAAAATAAATTCAGCTTAATTGGAAACGATAACTAGTTGGATGTCGGCTGGACTGTAATTTTCTAATTGTTCATGTTTAAAACATTATTTAAATTCTGTAATCATGCTTAACATATAGCAAAAATCAAAAGAAGTAGATGAGAGACAAAGCTTTTAGTATACATGTGTCACCTCTTTACTCCGGATGCAACAGCATTATGAAGAACATGATGATGAGCTGCATCAAGTGCATCACCCACAGAATTAGGCACTAGTGATCCAAGAAAGGTATTTGACCTTCTACTTCTGGTAGAAATAGCCAAAAAAAAAGGTGTCAGATAGATTGAGGGTATCCAAATGTATTCACTTCAAAATCACTTACAAAATAATAAATCATGATGTAACAACATAGCCTTAGTTGTTACATGGTTTGATGGTAACAAAAGACTTAGTTTACTCGCCTTTTATCGATAGCCAGCCCAAGAAAGAATGCATGAACAGAGCCTGAAGAGCTTGTAGCCACAAGAATATCAGGAAGCCCATTAGATGGTCCAAATGACAAAGAAAATACAATTGATGGGTATGTTCCTCTTCTGAAACTATATGACTGAAAATGATGAGGAAAAGAGATGATCAGTTATTAAAAAGATGGTGTCTATGTTGTGTGGAAAGTATCAGGGTTTGGATACTAAAAGTTTGAGTAACAAATTTGAGTTTTATGCGGGAATATACTGGGTAAGTTGTTTGTTTGTTTCTGTTAGAAAAGGAGCAGGGAGCTATCACAACACCGCAACCAGCAGTACTACCACCACCGCCACCAACAGTACCACCACCGCACCTCACCCATTGCAGCAGACCAAACTTCTTTTCTTTCCTTTATGTGTTGACCCACAAACCAGGGATCTTCACAAGAAACCACTGGGGACAGTTACAAAATAAGGAGACAGGAAACAAGGATTTTGTCCTGCTTCCTGTGGCTGTTGAGATTCTTGCAGGTTAAACGAGAAGACAGAAATCGATCGACGGATTGGAGGAACCCGCTGTGAGATTGTTCCCTCTCTTTTTCTTTGCACACCTTGCCTATTTGTATATTTGTCTGATTTTTATCGCAGGATTGTTACAGTTTGTTATATTTTAAATCTGTGGTTGTTGGGCGGTCTTGCAATATTTGTGTGAGTTTCTTTGTGTTCCTTTCAGACCTATTTATGTGTATTGTTGGTCCTTGTGGAGACTTGTATCTTTGACTTGACAACATAGACGGGATAGCACAGTATGATACTTTGAGATCATGTCCGGGGAGGAGAGGTGTGGGTAGAAGGAATAATAGGACAGGGGAGATTTTGCGCATAGGATCATGGAACATCGGAACCCTTACGGGAAGGGTTTTGGAGCTGGTGGATGCACTCAGAAGACGCAAAGTTAAAGTTGCATGCCTGCAGGAGACAAGGTGGAAGGGAACAAAAGGAGCAGAATACAATGGATACAAGTTGTGGCACTCAGGATCCAATGGAGTAAAGAACGGAGTAGGATTCTTAGTGAGCAGAGAACTTCAGGACCAGGTGGTGGAAGTAAGAAGGTACAATGACCGGATCATGATGTTGAGGATGGTGATAGGAGACGAGGCGATAGCATTAGTGAGTGCCTATGCACCACATGTTGGGTTGGGAGAAAATGAAAGGAGGGAGTTTTGGGATTGCATGGATGAAGTGATGAGAAACATCACAAGTGATGAGAAAGTTTGTATAGGAGGAGACTTCAATGGCCACATTGGAAAGGAAGAAGACGGGTTCTCCACGGTTCATGGGGGTTTCGGTTTTGGATCCAGAAACGAGAGTGGGGTCACACTTTTGGAGTTTGCGGTGGCTCATGACCTAGGCATCATAAACTCCTTTTTAAGAAGAGAGATTCACACTTGATCACGTTCAGTAGTGGAGGACGGGACACTCAGATCGACTACCTCATGATGAGAAGGACGGATCGCGGCAGGTGGTGGGACTGCAAGGTATTCCCGAGGGAGACAGTGGTGTCGCAGCATAAACTCTTGGCAATGGATATTGTTATGCGTAAGAGGCTTGTAGATGGGAAGAGGAAGAATCCCCAGATTAGGTGGGGCGCCCTGAAGGGAGAGAAGATAGCGTTATTTAGTAACAAGGTACTCGAAGGGAGGCATACCAGTACATGCGAAGACGCAAACCGCTTGTGGGAGGATATGGCCGAAAGGGTGATTAGAGTGGCAAAGGAAACACTTGGGATGACAACAGGGAATAAAAGCGGGCAAAAGGAGTCTTGGTGGTGGAACGAAGAGGTGCAGATCAAGGTTCAAGAAAAGCAACAAAGGTTCAGAGGGTTTGCCAGATGTACAGAAAGCACAGAGAGGGCACGACTGCAGACGAGGTACAAAGAAGCGAAACGTGAGGCAAAGAAGACAGTTTCAGAAGCTAAAGGTAAGGCTTACATGGAGATGTATAAGCGCCTTGAAACTAAAGAGGGAGAGCACGCCATGTTCAAGATTGCAAAGGCTAGGGAGCGAAAGAGGCAGGACCTGGGAGTAGTGAAATTCATAAAGGGAGAGGATGGACGTGTATTGGTAAAAGAAAGTGAAATAAAAGATAGGTGGCAAACATACTTCCACGGTCTTTTCAACAAGAGCAACTATCAAGAAGTAGATAGAGGAAACTCCACAAGCACAGGAACATCTGGAAACAACTGCTATTGTAGACGTATTACCAAAGAAGAGGTTCTTGCAGCACTCAAGAGGATGGGTAGGAGGAAAGCGGTGGGACCTGACGATATTCCAATTGAGGTATGGAAATGTTTGGGGGATGAAGGATTGGGGTGGTTGACAATGTTGTTCAACACTATACTCAAAACCGGGAACATGCCAAACAAGTGGAGAAGTAGTACTTTAATCCCTCTATACAAGAACAAGGGAGACGCACAGTGTTGTGAAAATTATAGGGGGATAAAGCTGTTGAGCCATACCATGAAACTTTGGGAAAGGGTGATTGAGACCAGACTGAGAAGAGAAACCCAAGTTACGGTAAATCAGTTTGGATTTATGCCAGGAAGATCGACAACCGAGGCAATACACATTCTGCGGAGATTAATGAAGAAGTACAGAGAAAAGAGGAAGGACCTGCATATGGTTTTCATCGATCTTGAGAAGGCGTATGACAGTGTACCACGACAAGTGATTTGGGATACTTTGGAGAGCAGAGGTATTCCCCATAGGTATATAGAAGCAATCAAAGATACATACGAGAATGCTAAAACCAGTGTCAGAGCACCGGTGGGAGATACAGACTTCTTCCCAGTGGAGGTGGGACTACACCAAGGATCGGCATTAAGCCCCTTCCTTTTTGCGGTTATTCTGGATGAGTTGTCGAGGTCTATCCAGGATCATATCCCATGGTGTATGCTTTTCGCGGATGATATTGTCTTAGTGGCAGAAACAAAAGAGGAGCTAAATGGTCGTTTAGAAGAGTGGCGAACAGCTCTAGAACAGAGAGGCTTACGCATAAGTAGAACAAAGACTGAGTACCTGCATTGCCAATTTACAGAGGCAAACGAGGAAGCTGAAGACGATCAGTTGACGATTGGAGGCCAGGAGGTGCCAGGGACAACAAGATTCAAATACTTAGGATCGTTTATACAAGCCGATGGCGACATTGACAGCGACGTAGCTCATCGGGTTCAGGCAGGTTGGAAAAAGTGGAGAGCAGCAACGACCATCATATGCGACAGGAAGTTCCCAGAAAAACTCAAAGGTAAATTCTATAGAGTGGCAATTAGGCCAGCTATGATGTACGGCACGGATTGTTGGCCGATTAAGAAGAACCAAGCTAGAAAGCTGGAGACGGCGGAGATGAGGATGTTGAGATGGATGTGCGGGCACACAAGGCTTGATCGGATAAGAAACGAGGTCTTTCGGGAACGATTACAGGTGGCAAACATCTCGGACAAAGTTAGGGAAGGAAGATTGAGATGGTTTGGACATGTCAGGAGAAGAAGCCAGTCGGCGCCTGTGAGAAAAATAGAGTTGCTTACGGTGCAGGGGAAAAGAGGACGGGGGCGGCCGAGGTTGACATGGGAGGAGCAGATAAGACAGGATTTGGCAGCGCTACACCTCTCGGAGGACATGATCTATGATAGGAGTCAGTGGAGACGTAGAATAAAGGTGCAAGATACATAGGTCCTTTCAGAGGTTTATTCACATAGGGGTCGTTGGCTGGTGTTGTGTCTGTTTGATGGGTTGGGTTGGTATGATAGGTGTTTTTTGTGTAAATTGAATGTTCCTGGGGTGGTGGGTTGGTATGTGTTTATATTTGCGGGGTGGTGGGTTGGTATGTGTTTATATGCGGGATGGTGGGTGGTGGGTTGGTATGTGTTATATGCAGGTTGGTGGGATGGTATGTGTTTCCTGTATTTGTGTCTACGCGTGTTTTATGTGTTATATGAATGTCGGGGATCTAGGTTATGTGTTTATACGTGCCTGTTTGCTAGTTTGGGATTTATTGATATGTGTTTATATGTGTTTTTTTTGTTTATTTGCGGGTGGGTGGGTTGGGTGTTAGCTTTTGCTTAGATGACTCATACGTTTTTCATGTTTACATGTCCGTTTAAATCGTTGGTGTTTTCATGTTGGTACTTTATACTTAAAAAAAAAAAAAAAAAAAAAAAAAATTGTTTTCTTTTGAGCCGGGGGACTCTACCGAAGCAGCCTCTCTATTCTACTTGTAGATAGAGGTAAGGTGTGTCTTTATCTTTCCCTCCCCAGACCCCACTCTAAGTGGGATTTTTACTGGGTACGCTTGTTGTTGTTGTTTTTTTTCTTTAACTTTTCTGTTATATTATGGTGAAATGACCAAAGTGCCCTTTAACCTTTCACATTTTAAGTTTGGCTTTGACTAGTCATAATATCCAAAGGGTATTTTTGGTCATTTTATCCTAATTTAACAAAAAGTTAACAAATTTAGCCTTTATACCCAAACTTGTTACAAAACTGAAAACACTAAACACTAAACTTGTTACTTTAAACTCTTAGTACCCAAACCCGCTACTTTCGGAAAACCATAGTGACCATCTGTGTAATTGACTCTAAAATTTATATATAATTGTTAACTGTGGTTACAAAAACAATATTATTACAATAATTATCATAATCTTTCAACAAAAATAAATTAGGAGATATTAGATGACTCTCAACCCGTTTGATCCATTGGAAGTATTCATCATGTCCTATTTCAGCTTTATTTTTTATCTACAAATAGAAGGTAGGTCAAAATTGCCATTTTTACATAATTTTGGGTATAGTGATTCACCTTGGTTGCATCTGAAACAGAATGAACTCTGATTATTGTCCCGTGTTCGGATGCTGTCGCTATGTACATCCCATTTGAAGAAAATACTATTGCGGCCAATGGCGACTGATGTGCGTCTATCTGCATTTACCACATACATGACCACACTTGATTAAATGACGGCTACTAGTTCACATTCGACTTTTACATATAAATTTTCATTTCGATAAAGCAAGCATTAACTTTCATGTATCATATTGACCCAAAGAACCAGCTTAAAGCAAATTGGCTGAATTTGGTGGGTCGGCCAGTTTTAATAGGAAGGTGGATTGAAGGTTCAGTTTGGTGGTTTGAGCCAACTCTTTGTTATTTTGTCTTAAAATACTTGGTCCGTACAAGAATTTTTAGAGTGACAAAGGTGGTTCATGAATACAATAATTATACGTAAAAAAAATAATCATTACGGGCAAATGGATGGTTTGGTTTATATGGCCGGTTCCATGTGACCCGTCTGTCAGAGTGTTAAACTGTGAAACCATCAAAACTGAACCGTTAGACCTGGTGTGTGCCATTAATTTTATGGGATTTCGAAAACTTCCAGTAAAATAATCATCCAAAATCATAATAATCATTTTGACTAACAAAAACTCATATAGCTGTTCAAAACATGTTTAATCAAATTTCATACATGCCGGCAAAAATTTTCTTTAATATCTAAAAAAATCCATCATTTCAGATATAAAAAGGCATCTCTCTTTATAAAGAAAATATATCTTTAGTGACTTTGGGTATAGAAGCAGCTATTGATTATCTAAAGTTTTCATTTAAGAAAATAGTAACAAATTTTGGCATGACATGGATGGAGTTTCAATTTGGATTCAGGATGGGTATATGACCTGAAATCATGCAAATTTTAATCGTAATTAGTAAATTAATAATAATTAACCTCACAGTGTGAATGGAGATCCATAACATTATAGACTAACACAGACCCTTTTGTGATACTTGCTGGAAGAGCTAAAAAGCAACCATCCAAACATGGAGAAAATGCACAAAGTCCTAGGAGAGAAAATAAATGAATAAACAAACTGATGCATAAGCATAGCATTATAGCATTATTTTTCATCCCATTCAAATAACAAGTATGAGAAATTAAGAAAGAGAAAAATAGGTACCTTTCAAATTTGGCACTGTGTCTATTGTGTCTAAAATAACAAGACTGTTTATGTCATATATGAATGTTTTTCCTTGCAAAACCACTATCAGCCTGGATGCATAAAGGATATTCCGCTTAAGATAAGTATCAATTAAGATATATTGAAAATATCAACAAAATAATACCAGTGAATGACAATTAGGCTATATTTACCAAGTTGAGGGTTGGATCACTACAGAGTAGAGTTGTTCAAATAGGTCAAAGAAAGCTCACTCGAAATCAGCCCGTAAAAATTCAAGCTGTGTTGAGCTGGCTCATATAAGTTTCGAGTAGGTGAACTCTAGAATAATTTTGATTAACTTGTTATTATTTAAATATATATACATACATATATATACACATATATTATCTTATATATATATGAACACTCACAGACGATGAGGGATAAGCTTCATCGTCGAGAGGGAAATAGCCCGGGGGGCCCCTATGCCAAAAGTGAGAGAAACCTCGTAATATATATATATATATATATATATATATATATATATATATATATATATATATATTTGAAGAAAAATGTTGTTTAACATGCTTCTTCTCATTGAGATTTCCCCCTTCCCTAAAAGAATCCCATCATTCATTCTGTCCTAAAAGCCCAGTTGCTTGACATGCACCAATTGCTTTAAATCACCCATCTTTGTCTTCCACAGTTCCACTATATCATGGAGGCTTTTAATCCTAATGTGAAACAGTAAAGAAAGTTGAAGAGTGATCTATGCATAGTCATTCCAGGTCCACGAATGTTGGAGATACACCACAACAACAACAACATGTTGGGGATGAACACATACCTTACCCCTACCCCAATGTGGTAGAGAGCTTGCTTCGTGATTACCTCGAGTATTTCACACGATTGAAGCTTGGAATTACCGATTGTAGCTTGAATCGCCGTCAACGGATCGTCCTTTGCCTACCGATCGTCCTTCGTCCATCGCCTACCGATCTAGTCCAGTCGTCCGTGATCGTCTATTGTCGACCCAGATTGTTGCCCTACTGATCGTCATGCAGTGGCAGTTTTCACACGATTGAAGCTTGGAATTACCGATTAGGGCTGTTCACGAGCCTAACCGAGCGAGGGTATGCTCGTGCTCGGCTCGTTTTCAAACCGAGCGGCTCGACTTGGTTCAGTTTTGCTAGATTTAATAAAATTTAATACCACGAATAACTACCAACTGCCATCTAGTTGGTTATTGTAGTTACATATCAACACTCACATTAGCAACTAATAATCCAAACCACAAACAATCAAATTTAAGATTAAAGGAAGCCATGTTCGGTAGCAATAATCTCAAGCAATGACAGAATTTTTTCAAAACATAATACAAATAGTCTAAACCTCTAAAAAGTCCAAACATCCATACTAGTCTAAATAAAAAGATCACGGCTGAGAGTAAACAAACTGCTGAGTATTGGGCATTCGGGAATTAAATTCTAACATGAAAAGTGAAACAAATGGATCTGGGAATTAGATTTAAATTTTTGAGTATTGGGTATTTGCCTATTTGGATATTGGGTATTTTGAAAGTAGTTTGAATATAAAAAAATTATATTAGTTATACATTAATAAAATATCATTAGTAAAATATTATATATATATATATATATAAAATTCAGTTATACTTTAGCAAACAAGCCAACCGAGCAAGCCAATCGAGCGACTATCCGAGCGAGCTTACCTTGGCTCGTGCTCGGCTCGTTTATAAACCGAACCGAGCGTGCTCGGCTCGTTTAAAACCGAGTGAAATTCGAACGAGCTTTTTCTGAGCTTTTTCCGAGCGAGCGACGAACGAGCAACGAGCGGCGAGCGATTTGAACAGCCCTACTCAAACTTAGAAAATTTTATACACTTCCTTCATGTGTGTGTGTATACTATATATATAAATGGTGATATTATGGAAAATTTTTGAAGTATTGAAAATTAATACTTATTTTGAAAATTATATATAAATTTCCAATCCGATTAATCTCGATTAATCCCGATTAATCCCTAGTCCCCACCTCGCCGCCCGACTACCGACTAGCGATTTCTACAACCATGGGACCAGTTATACAGACTGAATGACCATGAATTGGAGGTCCATGAAGAGGTTGGTTAGAGATTGTAGAATACGCCACGGGTGGAATGTGCCATGGTTGCGGTGCCCACCATTGTTAGAGCAACTGCATCCATGGTGGTAATGGAAAGGAAGAATTTCCTTGATAACATGATGGAACCCAATTGTTGGTGTGCCTACCCCTACCGTGACCATGGCCTCAAGACTATCCATGGGTTGAGTTTAAGTAACCGTGGATGGTAGAGTGGGCTTGTAGTTGTGAGTTTGTAACTTAAGAAGGAGATAAGACAGATGCAGGAAGTATGGCAACATCATGAAGAGCGGTATTCGATGGGTTTTGTTGATCATGTTAGGTTTCTTCCAAGATGAGTCGATACATAAAAATTATAAAGAGGAGTCGTCAATTGCAACATCATACCGACTCCGTCTAGTTTGTTTCCGGTGAGACCACTGATCAGTTGGAGAGAAGTTGTTGATCAGAATCAAATGCATCCACATTTGCAAGTTGGTTAGAGATAACCTTTAGTTCTTGACAATAAGATGAGGCAATGGAAAACAATGCAAGTTTAATTGTGGAGAATTTGCTTTGAAGATACAGAGCCCTAGAATTGTTGTCTTGAAAGATGTTAGCCATAGTTGTTAAAAGAGCTCGCCCGGGCGCCTAGGCGCAAGATAAAGCCCAGCTCACTCTTAGCGCTTCTGTGATGCTTGGGTGCAGATTAGGACTTTTTTGTTTCAAAACCATAGAGGCAGTGGCTTAAGGGTAGGCGAAGTTGAATCCAGGCGGTTGATTTTTTAAGAAAAGCTTTTTTTTTATTTATTATTTTTGGGTTTTGATATTATTGGATTTAGTTAATCTTTTTTTTAAATACTCGACTAAACGAATAAGGAAAATATTATTTTACGTATTATTTTTTTTTTTGAAAATCAAAAAATTGGGCCAACTACTCTGACTCTTCAGTCTAACCGCATCACATTATCGGCTTCATGAGCTTGTATTCGAACATCATGGAAATGGTATTTATCATTTGATATTTATTAATATGAATTGGACTTTTGGTACAAAGTATATAATGTTATATTCTAAAGTATAAATGTGTAATATAATTTTATTTTTTTTAATTATATGTGTGCTTTATTTTCTCAGGCTAGCGCTTTTTTTGCGCATATCGCCTAGGCCCTGGGCGAGACCATTGCGCCTTAAGTGCGCCTAACGCCTTTAACAACTATGATATTAGCATAGACTTGCCAAGCAAGAGCTGAAGTAGACTTGGGTTTCAAGATTGTATGCAGAAAAATCATTGGAGTTTGTCCCATATATCCATTGCAGGATGATTGCATCAAGGCGAGACCATAAACCGGATCAGCAGGTGTTGTGTCGACGACTTTGTCTGCTAGTTTAGCGGCGGGTTTGGCGGGTTCAGGAGGAAGAATATGATCAGGTACCTGAAACATAGTAGAGTGAATCTGGGACAATTCAGACCAAGTGGTGTATTGAGCATTGTCCATATCCAAAACAAGAGGAATGAAGTTCCTGATGTTAATGACAGATTGACAGTAACAGTCAGGTGAAGATGGGCCATCAGAGAAGGCAGTGACACAGTGTAATTGGAAGCAGGGTGATTGGAGAAGGCTTTCGAATTAGGGACGGCTGGTTGGAGGATCAGAGAGGGTGATACCATGATAGAATGCGATATGCTCAAATCATTTCTATATTCTCATTCACGTATAACATATATAGATTTACATATTAACAGTTTATACCCCATACTATACATCAATGACATAATGACACAATAAGTCTAATAATATCTTTGCAGGCTTCTTTTTTTGTGCGCTAACAGTGAGTTGGGCTTTCTTTTTGCACCCAAGCATTACAAAAGCGCAAATAGTGAGCTGGGCATTTTTTTTTTTGCACCTAGGCAAGCAGGCAAGCGCTTTTAACAATTATGAAGTGAAATGGATGATTAATAAAAATTAATACACAATATATATCAAAGTCGCATTTACCTTTTTCTATTAACGAAAACAGCTAAAACTGAAGTTAAAAAGTTTAATTCCCGCAAAGCAGTTCCAGTTTCAGTATTGAACAAGCATAAACGTCTTGGAGATAAAGATGCCTGTCATTATTAAGGGAAATTTGATGACAAAATTACATAGGTTATGTTGTGCAATAATAACATAAGTAAAACACATATCAGAACTACCTTACCTGTTCACCAGCTCCAACAATGGCAAGAAGACTAGAGCTGAAAAGCATTTCCACAATAACAAATGCTCCAATTACTGAGGAAAAAAAATTGGATCATCTTAAAAATGATTACAAATCAAATGAAGTGCAGACACTTGGGGTGTACATGGTTTTGAATTGCGTAAACATACAACCGTACCAAATGGAAACTGCAAAAATCAGAAATGAGAAATTGGTTTTCGGTGTAAACCAAATTTGATAAACTGTGTTTGGATAGGTGTGAAGTTGGCTGAATTCACATGCTGCTAAGGCTAGAGTTCTTTTGTCCCTTTTTTTACTATAAAAAACCAAACTAAATTTAAAGCAGCGTTCAGTTCAGTTTTATCATATCTAAAAACGTTTCATTTAGTGCCCAGCTGCTTCAGCAACAATTTCACACCAAGGAACCCAAACCGATAAAACTTAAACCAATGAGCAACCCCAGTGTGCATGAAAATCGATGGTAAGTGGTCAAGTTGGCAAGATGTGTGGTCAGACATTTGGGTAACAGGTTCAAAAGAATTCTAGTTGAAACAGGCCATTTCTTAGTGAGGAAAAAAAGGTTGCGTCAGGTATGTACAGAACTAACTTTAAGTTGTAAACTATGAGAACCGCATAAGCAACTATACGTAGTGTTTTCTAGGTATAATACAATGGAAAACGAGAGAAGTTTATACAGTTACACAACTGCCTTATGTAGCACATTTAAAGCAACAGATACATGTGCTTGTCCAGTTCCTGTAATACTCTACTTAAAATCAGACATGACCCAATCGTCTCGTATTAGTTTTATGTATGAATTGCATGAATAAATAAGCATGTGAATACACTCCCTATCATCAATTAATTTTTTAAGTCCACTATATGGTGTATTTGCAGCATAGCCATTTGATTCAGCTATTAACCAAACCATCTATCGTTTTTCTCAAAATGTATTCGTCTATAAAATTCTCCTTGTCAAACTCATCAATTCAATTACTTGTACTATATATTCCACATACTTCTAATCAAAACATTATACCTGTTAAGAGCAACAAGTGTTTGGATGCGCATTAAATACGGTAACTATGTTTCGTGGTTTTGACTAATCTAACATCAAATCCATGTTGTCGAAAGCTCTTCGGGCGTGTGCCTAGGCACTAAGGTGAGGCGAGGGGCGGCGCAGGAAAAACGTCTTGCAACTGTCAAGGCGCTCAGCGAGGTTCCGACAAGGTTTTGGCAAACATTTAGGCTAGATTCAGTTAAGATTCCGGCATATATTATCCTAAACTAGCCTTAAATAAGTCTAAAACAAGTCTAAAACCCCTAAAAATGGTATGTTTATATTAAGCGTCTTGCTCCTGGGCCCAAGGAGTACCCTTTACACCTGAGTGCCTTGATTCTATGATCAAATAATGAGATATATTACAAAAAACACAACTTTCCAGGTGAGATCGCATACCTCGTTCGTATAGAACTCTCCCTGTGTTGGAAGCGAATATTCTGAATCCATCTTTGGTCCCAATTACAAAGCAGCTGCGTTCGTTCAAAGAATAAGCAAAACCTAAATCGATCTTAAGAACAGTCGGAATCAATACCTGTAATCTTGATTGAAAGAAGCACACAGAATTGGATTTGATGCGGAGCTACTTGCAGCCATTTGAAGAAAGCAACTGATGCTTGTGTATGACTATTGTAAACAAACGTGATATCAATTTAAGCAAGGGCCAATGTTTAGGCCCTATTTCGTATTCCATTTGAAAATGAGCTGTTAAGTTAATGGCTTTTCGCTCGAAAAGCGAGCAAGTTGACAAGAGACTTATGACTTGTTAACATAAAATTACAAATTTATCGAGGGCTAAATTGATAAAAGATTTTATTTTAGGCCGAAATATAACACTTAAATCACTTGGGTCAAAATCGTAATTTACTCTTTATAATATTAATTAAAAATATGCGGTTAAATTGAGTCAAAAAGTTAGTCACTCGAAACTCGTTTAATGTTTGCTAGGAAAAAGCTCCATTGAAATTCACTTTATTGTAAACAAACTGATCATGCTTTGTTTGGATTCTAAACGAGTCAAATACGAGCCAACGTAAGCTCGATTGTTTTTCGCTCGGATAGTTACTCATTTGGCTCTTTTTCTTTTGACTCATTTCAGTGTAACTCAATTTGTATATTACTATATATACAATTTAGAAATGTAATGATAGCTTATAAACAGTACTATTATTTTTTTTATCATTTTTGTTGTAAATAAGTAAGTATTAATGTGAGCAATGTTAGCCATTGTTCGGCTAGATTAAATGGCAAATGGCCATGACACTATTTGCTTTGTTTCCCGTTGCCCATGGTTCGATTCTCGTATACCCCACTTCTTTTTTTCTCTTTCATGAATCTTTCAACAATTAGAATTAAATGCCAACAATTCTAAAGTTAAATAATTAAACATTCAAGCATTCGAACCTAAGAAGGAGAGAGAGTTTATAGAGTTATTCGGTTTCCTCTGGCCCGAGGGATATGGTGTTACGGCATTCAAGGAATCGACCTTAGGTACATCGCCACGTTCTCTATAGTTAGCACGTGAAGATCCTCTAGCGTTAAAAAATTATTAAATATTACCAATTCTAATTTAATGATACTAATTAATAATAATAATAATAATAATAATTAAATATTTGTTCATTTTATGTTTTGCGCTTATGTTTGTGTTCATATTTCTTACGATTAGCACTTGATTTTGCGACGGTTCAACGTATTGTTTTACGACGAGCTAACACCTTTTATGACCAGTTTTTTTGGTATGTGTTTGATATTCATGGTATTGTTACCTCCATCATGATTGGATACTCATATCAACACTGTGATATGACTCAATAGTTATTTTTGTATAATTTTAATTGAGAAGATATAGTGCTATTTTCTGTTTAATAGGGGGTTACCGCCACAACACGAAGGGTAATCCCTAGTTTAAACTAAATATGATGTGGGGTTATTCCCCAATTTGAAATTTAAGTTAAATTTTTGTTTATTTTTTATTTATTTATGTTTATCTTGAAGAGTTATTTGTTGATATCTTACGGAGTAGCCTCTCTATCACATTTGAAATAGGGTTAAGGTATGTCTTCATCCTTCTCCCCCCTCAGACCCCACAAGGTGGATTTCACTTGGTACGTGTTGTTGTTATTGTTGTTTAAGAGTGATTTTAGTTACTGTAAATATTAGGGTTTGTTTCTTTGTATTATTAGTTTTTTTTTGTTATTGAATACAAAGAACATTGTTTCTTGGAACCTTTGAGTTCCTATTGAAGTTATTGAATTAAAAATTGTTTTTGAGTTATTTGATTACTTTCAAAACTGCATCTTTTGGTATCATAGATTTGGTTTTCTTATAGCTCGACGTGGAAGAGAAGATCCTTTTGCTTGTAGATTTGCCAGCCAAGGCAACAACAGGGCTACTCGTAGGTCATGCACTCGTGGTAATTATCAACCTTCTACTAACAAAACCAGCTGTAAAGGCAGTGGTGGAGTTGGTCTTTGTAACATCACTGTACTTTCGGTTGTCCGTACGTCCGTACATCCGTACGATTGTACTGTTACGACCGGAGATTTATTTATTATGAATGATTATGAAATTGTTGACTTACACTATTGATATTATCACTGTACTGGTATACATGTTATAGCACATTTATTGTACGCATAAACCACGGGAAGTTTAGCTGTAATTCCACTACACGGACCCGTAGTGTTTATTGCAGTTACTTATTACTGATGATGAAGGATTATTGGTTGAGAATTGATTTGTGATGGAACTGGGAGTTTGTTTGAGTCTGGTTACTAAACGTAGTCAAGGACCCATGGTCATGGTTTATCGAAATAACGGTGGGGCGGTGGCTAGGGCAGTTGCGACTGACCCTTACATATGCCCTATATATATGCATATTTCGGTCTATCATGGATGTGTCAGTGACTAGGGTTTAGTGGGTTTTGGTTTGGGAAATGATAATATTAAAGATAATAAATAATGAGAATTGATTACGCGAAGTGAGGTTACGAACATTACTTAAACGTGAATGTCGAATCAGAAATATTAACTTAATAATATATTCGCGTGAGTGACGATTCACACGAATATAATTATTAAGAATAATAATCTGAACCGATATTCCATAAATTGTAAATCGAATCGAAATACGGTACGAGCGTTGGATTCGCAAAGGTGACGATCTTTTCGAATACGGTACGCGAGTAACGTGTTTCGGCGAGATAAATTAAATAATATCAAACGATATTAATTTAATAAATTAAAACTAAAAATATTTATTAGGAATCACAACTTAAATTAAATCGGAATAATTTAATTTATTAAAGAATTATTTAACGATAAGGAAACGAAAAACGATTTTACGAAACAAATTATTTAAACTTATTTTATCTAAGCTAAACCAATTGATTTAAAATAAGTTATTGTTTTAAAAATATGTTTACGTTTAAAAACCGAGCATTTTATTTATCGCGATAAAAACGAAATCGAGCACGCGGGTATAATATGCGATATAAGAAAAGAGGTTCTCCTCTTTCTTTCTCATTCACCAAGTCTCTCTCTCTCTCTCTAAGAACACACACACACCACATTTTCCTTCTCCAACTTCTCTCTACATTATCTTCCTCGTTTCTTGACGGATCTTCGAGATCTTGGCGCCTACACGACCGCGTGATCGAGAGGAACAAGAGGATACGAAGAAGCCCAACTGTTGATCACGATTTCGAGGTAAATCTAGAATGTTCTTTTCGGTTTATTACACTAAACATCAACCGGTTATGCTTTGTATGTAGAAGGCGATTTTTACAAGTTATTACAGTAAACCGAGTAGGCCTAGACTAGGATCGACGAGGGAAAAGGTTGGTATCAAGTAGAGGCCGACGAGGATGATGATGAGGGGTGTTAGTTGCAGGGTTCATGAGGCTACTGCTGGCCGAACCCTGGAAACCAACCTGGCCGAACCCTGGAAGTTCACGAACCATAGGGACCCTGCGACGAACCTTGGAGGTTCGTGATCTGGTGGCCGAACCCTCATCTCCTTTCATAGGGGCGAACCCTCATGAGAAGGGGACTCTAGCCGAACCTTCTTCCCCAGATGGTTAAGCTTTGTAATGACCGAACCTATGACCATCTTTTACCCTAGACGAACCCGTCGTATGCATGGCAAGCCGAACCTTTGGTTCTAGCCGAAAGGTTCGCTGCCCTCTTGTGAAAACCGAACCTAAATCCATTAAAGTGATCGGTCAAGGGTAATAAGAGAACATGATCATAAATATATATATACATATATATGAATACTCATGCATGCATGCAATAAAATTCTAGTTTGCCACCTTTAATTTAATAAAAATAAATTATAAATTTAGAAATTTCATACCTTGAATATAATTGATGAACAAGTTAAATTGGTTCTTAAATCTAAATTATATATTGTTAACTTGGATATCATGATGATTAGATTTATCTAAAGCATGCATGCGAGTACACATACATATATATACATTTATATATGAATGTGTGTGGGTAACATAAGGGTTCATAATGGAATTATCTTCATTAGGTAATTAAGCTATCATGTATGAATCCATAATCAATAATGAAATCATGTGTTACCAACTTAACTTAGATAATAGAAACTAAGTTAAAGGGGCATTTGTAATTTTAAGTAAACACTTAAGATCGCTTAATTAAATGAAGACACGTATACTTATAATCATGAAACACAATAATCACAGATTGTTGAGTTGACTTGAGTTACGCACGCGAGCGCGCATTATTAGAGAACACTGATTCTAAGGACTTCAGGTGAGTTCTCATAACCTCCCTTTCTTTAAACTGTTCTGTTTTAAAAACTCGGAGGTGAAGCATGTATACCAAATTCAAATATTATTTTGACAACTCAAGGTTAATACATGTTTATCAATATGATATTCACGTTTGAAAATATCATTATTAATGGATTATCTCTTATTATCTTATATCCGTGTAAACATTGTTATTGACCTTGGTCAATAACAAAGATTACAAGTATTGTCACAAACTCCATGAATCATTGCTTTTGACTTCGGTTAACCGCTTTGAAATCATGTATTGTCACGTGGAGGATTCCACATCTGTGAATCATTGTTTTAACTTCGGTTAATTACTTTGACTTCATGTATTGTCACGTGGTTAGCGACCACTCCATGAATCATGTATTTAACTTATGTTAATTACATAATAATCATGTATAGTCACGAACATTATTTGAGAATATAAATGATGAGATTGGTTGATTTGTTTATGGATTGATTATCTATGTTTGATTATGATTATGTGGGATTGACTATGACTGATTGATTATGTGATTATGTGATTGTGTATGTGTTTGGTTGTTGAATGGATGGATGTGTGTTGGATTATCTCATACAGGTATTCATATGGATTTTCTCAAGAAGATCATAAGTCTTATACTTGTTTTAAACAAAGCATTTTACAAAACTATTTTAAAACACAAACTTTTAAACTCATTTTACTAAAACATTTTTAAGTATAAAAACTTATGATTACTCACCAACTACTTTTGTAGTTGACACTTGATTTCTTACATGTTTCAGGTGATGGAGACAAGTAGGATGAAGAGGATGATCTCTTCTATTTTGGACAGCATCATCATATAGGATTCTTGGACTTAGTTAATTAACTAAATTTCTGGCAATTAGAGTTTAGTTAGTTTAACTAATTCTTTTGTGTAATTGATGTAATTGATTCATGAAGAACATGATTTTTGTGTAATTATGTTGTTTGCTTAAATGATATATGATGATTAAATTAGATGCCCACGAGCTTTTGAACAATCTACACATCCCTCGTGGCATCCCGACGTTTCCGCCGCCGGTCGGGGTGTTACAGATTGGTATCAGAGCCTGGGTTATAGGGAATTAGGTTACTAGAAATGGTTGACCTAGTCTATAACCGTAGGATACCCTAGTATGAAGTTACTTCATACACTAGTTAGTATATTCAGGATTTCATGCTTATGTGTTTATTACATGATTAACTGAACTCCTGCTATATATCTGATTCGCATGTATTTCTTGCTTACGTGTGCCCTAATGATTCGATAAGGACATGCACGTGGTGTATCGTAAAGGTGGTGGGACGTTGGCTAGGGCAGTTGCGACTGACCCTTACATATGCCCTATATATATACCATTTACGGTACATTGGGTGGATGTCAGTATTGAAGAATGTGGGAACTACCCGTTTAGGAAATTACCTGCTTAGGAAATTAAATGCTTAGGAATTATCTGCTTTAGGAATTATTTGTTTGATCTATAAACTCCAGACAAGGACACACTCGTGGTATACTACAAAGGTGGTGGGACGGTGGCTGGGGCAGTTGCGACTGACCCCTACATATGCCCTATACATATACCATTTGTAGTATATTGGGGGTCTGTCAGTGTCAGGAACTTAGGATATTATTAGGATCTCCTGCGAGGTTATGATTGATGGTTGGTGATGATATGTTGGTTGAGAATGTGTTGGATTGACATTTTGATGATCACATTGATGGACACTATTAAATTCACTTATGAACCAAAATGATTAGACACATAGGGTGCATAGGATTAATGAACGGTATGAGCGATTAGTGATGAATATGGATTTGGGTGATGATATAGACACTTGGTGATAATATAAACGCATAGTGATGATACTAACACTTAGTAATAGTATGAACACTTGATGAGGATGAACCATAGGGGGGATATGAACACTTAGTGACAATTAGAGCACTTAGTGATGATATGGACCCTTATTGATGATTATGGACATTGAGAACAGCATGGAATTTAGTGAACTTAGACAATTAGGGGAACTCTAATGTCAGGTGAACTTAGACATTAGGTGAACTTAGACATTAGGCGAACCTAATTTTCCAAGGGAACTAAAGATCACTTCACTCAAAATTATCCTATCTTGGATAAGGTTTGTGAAGTGAGAATATGGTGAAATACATGATACACCCTAAACACTAACAAGGGCATAATCGTGGTGCAACGGAACGGTGGTGGGACGGTGTAGGGGAGATTGCGATCTACCTCTGCATATGTGACACCCCGTAATTTCCAGGTCAGCACCTTATTTATTTAAATGTTTATTTAAATGCATTATGTACACGTGGCACTAGAATTAGATTAATTTAGTGTGACACGTGGCACGACAGTACAAACACTGACACATGACTAGATAATTCGAGAAATTATCGAGAAACAGCACACACGTGTCAAAACACACGAACGTTGGTGAACGTCTAACACATTGTGAAGCACAACACTCGAAACCTCACAAAACACTCGCACATTGAACTTAGAAGTTCGAGCGAGGCCAAACGGTAGTTCGTAAACGTGAAAACGGCAACGAACGGATCAACCCAATGAAAATGGGCCTATTGGGCTCACTAAGGGATCTGTCGCGCTACGCGACGGCCCACAAGGACACTGTCGCGCTACGCGACAATGGGCGGGGGAAATTCGAACGCGGGACTCCCTCGCGCTACGCGAGAGATTCTCTTATACTTGTCGCGCTACGCGACGAGACCCAGTTCGCAGAATCTTTATTTAACCAAGACAATTATGCCTAATCTATCTCTCCTAATCATAATACTCGACTGAACACGCCATATCTCGACCATTATCAGCTGTAATCACCAGATTTGACATCAAGGAAGCCATTGAAGGACTCCTTGAAGCTCTACACTTGAGGATTGAAGCTTGGTAACCTTGAAGAAAGGCTTCTAGATCATTATCCACCACCACCATCTTCTTGTTCCAGCTGAAAACCACGAACCAGGAGGTTGGAGAGCTGTTCTCATCATCATCTCAAGAGTTTGAAGCTTTGAAAGGTAGTCTTGACATCCCTTGTGGCTTAAAACCACCATTACACACACATGCAAGGCATTATACTCACATGCAAACACCATGGACACACATGCACGAGTTTAACTTCTGGGTTTGATGATTTCACTATGATTCTTGATGATCTAAGATGATTAGAATGCATCTTATGATGATACAAGATGTTGTGTATGTATAGATTTCATGTTTTGTTCATAAAGTGTTGAATGATGGCCATGCATGCATGATCCATGATGGTAGGAATGATCTTGAGTATGTTGATATGCTTATTGATAATGTTAGAAGGATTACTCATGGTTGGATTTGTTTAAAATGATCAAAATGTTGATTTTTAGTAATCTTTCCATTATTAGTAACTTTTATTTGCAAAATGATTGTTGGAGATGAATTCATGAACATGTAAGTATGTGGATTTGCTATTAGGATGATAATATGATGATTTGATTTGTTAGAATGTAGTTTTGGTAATGTATATGGTCATTTTGACATAGTTACTATATTTAGTAACTTTTATCAATGAAATATTGATAAATGATGATTTGGACTATATTGGTATGATTAGATGATGCTAGATTGGTTATTAAGATGATTGGTGATATGAAAATTGGTTTAGAAATGTTTCAATGGCTATTTCTATGCAAAACCACAAAGTTACTATATTTAGTAACTTTATTTTTACAAAAACCGATTTGTCAACGTGTTGAATGATTTGAGCTTGCTAAATGGCTTAATATGATATAATATGATGTTTAGATGCTAAGTTA
This sequence comes from Mikania micrantha, assembly GCA_009363875.1. Lineage (NCBI taxonomy): Eukaryota > Viridiplantae > Streptophyta > Magnoliopsida > Asterales > Asteraceae > Mikania > Mikania micrantha. Next base: position 45,623,324 of record CM018683.1, on the reverse strand, counting down.
GATGGTTTCCGATAACACGTATGCTAAAAATGGAAACTTTCCATTTTAGGAAACTTTTGTGCTAACATGTTATAAACGACTTCTGTGAAACCGTATGATGATGTGCTATGTGTTAACATGATCACGTAGGACTAATAAGCATGCTAGAACTCGAAAACCGTTATGCTTTGTGAACTTTCCATAAATGGAAGCTTACTATAAATAGTAAGTTGTCCATAAACGCGACCTACGCGTTTTGCACACGACAAACACTTACACGATTGCTACACGAGTCACAAACCGTCACACGGTTCACCAACGGGTCGTTGACTTGACACGGTCAACCTTGGTCAAACACGGTCAACCTTGGTCAAACACGGTCAACCTTGGTCAAACACGGTCAAACATGGTCAAACACGGTCAATATGGACCAACACGAGCAAACACGGTCATTGTGGACCGACACGGACAAACATGAACAACCAAGGGTTGTTGGACACAAGCACGAGCACTAACACTAGCACGGTCACTTACACGAACTCACGTACGATCTACGATATAGGTTGCCGGTGACCGACGTGCTACACAACAACTCGGGAGCTTACGCTTACGTACGATCATTTCACTAAGGTGAGTTTACGGCCCCTCTTTACTCTTTTCAAACGCTTTAAATAGGGGGAGAATACTAGTTGCATCGAGTCAAACATTATTGCTATTACAAACATTTTTGTGTATGCTGGTTTATTGGACAAACATTAAGTGTTGAACTCGTTACAAGCCCTCACAAAGTCTTACCGTTAATGTACAAACAACGTGGTAGATTTGGATGGATCCATTAGGGAATGACTAACCCCACGGGGCACCATGTTGACTGAGTGTCATAACCCGTGCAAATTCTGACCTAACTTGCTATGTATACGAGGCATAGCGGAGGCAAGAGCAAACAAGTCTAGTTCGGTAGTGACGCACTGACACTTTGGGCCTAGGGCTCGGTACTAACATTGATAAACAGCATGACACACTTTTATTACTATATGTATATCAAAACCTGTGAACTCACCAACCATTGTGTTGACACTTTTTAAACTTGTATTCTCAGGTAACTAGCATGACAGGCTCGTGGAGCAGGAAAGCACATAGGGGACATGAGCATAGGGCCCCACATGCATTTGTTTTCGTGTCTTTTGAAAACAATTTGACTTTATCTTATTTAAAACGTTGTTGAATTAAACTACTTACAATTTCCGCTGTGTAAACAATCATTTTCCGCTGCATGTTATGACTTATTTATTCCGCTGCAATACTACTTTATTTCCGCTGCAAACTATTTTATCAAGTGTATGTGTCAAACTTGGATTTGTAAACGCATATAGAGGTGTTCTATATGACCTTGAGCTGTGATTCTGGACACGTCACATCCACGTGGACATACGCCACGAGTGGGAAATTGGGGGTGTGATTCTGGACACGTCACATCCACGTGGACATACGCCGACGCAGGGTCCACGATATAGTATCACAGGTTGACGCCGAGATGGACCGGCGGGCGAGGGACGCAGCACGGGCCAGATATTGGGGATGGCTTCCCACCATACTCCAGAGTTGGATCGTCGAGGAGAGAGTACCTCCATATCGATATCCCGGCGACACCACTCCAGGACACCGACTACCACCGTTCGGAGTGCCGATGGAGCAGGCCTTCGCGGCACATGTTGCTTGCACACGACGGGAAGTCTGGAGGGGTAGGGAGCTAACAGACGAGGTCCGAGTTCTTCGCGAGAAGAGCGATCGATTGGAGAGGCAGAACGAGAGACTGGAGGAGCGCAACAACAGACTGGAAGCCCAGATGGAGGCTCTACGACTCCAAATGTCCCAACTACTGACCGAGCATGGACAGGTCGTCGATGTCGTGCAGGAACACGACGTGCGTATAACCGAGAATCGGACGGACATCACCGAGACTCAGGCCATGGTGCAGGCCAGTGATGCCATGCTTAATGCATGGGCTGCACAGTTTATTGAGGAACCACCTCAGGAGGATGGTCCCGAGTTCGAGGCCGAGGACCTCGAAGATGAGGACCTTGATGAGGATCCTAATGAGGATCCGGAGGAGGATGATGACGACGGAGACGCTGCTAGCGATATTTCGCATGTTTCCATGGATTCTGACTAGTGGACTGTTGCATTTTGTACTTTCTTTATTTTAGCCTAGACGAGCGGGATGTGCTCGAAGAACTTATTATGTATTTCCTTTTGAAATTATTGTACTTCCAACTTATTATTAATGAGAATTATGTTTTGTCTTACTTATTACATATTGACCATGATTGCTTTGACTTGACAACTAACATGACATATGATCTGACTTCCGACACAACATCTGACATGACATTTGACTAACACTCTAACATGTGCTGATTAAAACTCTATCCCTTATGTATAGAACCATACATGGCGGGAAGAGGACCGTACGCGCGTCCTGCTAAACGGACACTAGATGCCGCTGTGATAAAAATGATGGTTGACCGTCGGGTCAACAAAGCAATCGCTGACTACGAAGCCAGTCGCCAGCATAGCGAAACTAGCGGAAACAACAACGGTACTAACACTTGCCTGACGCGACTAATATAGTGTAGCTAACACAATACTAACACACGACACTGGTTTCTGACAAACAGGGTCAAACAGCAGCAACGGGAAAGGATGTTCCTTTAAATCTTTCCTAAACTGCCACCCACACAAGTTCAAGGGAACTGAGGGAGCTGTCGGAATGCTCCGCTGGGTGGAGAAAGTGGAGTCTGTATTCGCCATGTGCGAATGTGCTGAAGAGAACCGGGTGAAGTTCGCAACTGGTACACTGGAAGGACCAGCACTCACATGGTGGAATACCCATGTACAAACCCAGGGGTTGGACGGTGCCAACTCCATGCCGTGGGCTGATTTCACCAGACTACTGCAGGAGGAGTATTGCCCTCGTGATGAGATTCGGAAACTGGAAGCCGAATTCTGGGTACACAAAATGGTGGGATCTGAGATCGAGCAATATTGCACTCGATTTCATGAGCTATGTAAGTTATGCCCGGCAATGGTGACGCCGGAATACAAGAAGATCGAGCAGTTCATCAGCGGGCTGCCCGAACAAATCCAAAGCATGGTGACTGTTTCTGATCTCACCACCATCCAACCACTGATCCGACTGTCCCACAAACTAACCGACCAAGCGGTAGCACAAGGCAAGCTACCCAAACGAGGCGAACATCTGAAGCCTCAAGAAAGCCAGAAGAGGAAGTGGGAACCCAGCCACCACCAATCTCATCAACCTCAGCAACAACAAAGATCTGCACCAGCCAGAGCCTTTACTGCCACTCAACCCGACGACAAGGGGAAGGGTGTGTACCAAGGGAAATACCCCTTGTGTAACCGGTGTTCATACCATCACCTCGGACAATGTGAACGATACCGTTGCCTGAAGTGCGGAAGGCATGGCCATATGGCCAAAGATTGCAGATCAAGATTTCCAACCAACAACAGCAACCCCAACCACAACCAGAACAACAACCAAAACACCTCCAGAGGGTGTTATGAATGTGGAAAACCAGGCCACATGAGGAGGGATTGCCCTCAATTGAAGAAGGCCGGAGGAGGAGCGGCCAAGGGGAGAGCATTTGTGATTGGCTCGGGAGAAGCCAAGGACGATCCTAACATCGTAACCGGTACGTTTCTTTTAAATAATGTCTATGCTAGCATATTGTTTGATACCGGTGCCGATAGGAGCTTTATATCTAGTGAGTTTAGCAAATTACTAGATACTACCCCAACACCACTAGACTACAAGTATACCGTAGAGCTAGCCGACGGCAAGCTAATTGAAACACAACACATCTTTCGAGGATGCGTCATGGTATTGGCGGATCATGAACTCGAAATCGATTTGATGCCGGTGACTCTCGGAAGCTTTGATGTGGTCGTTGGAATGGATTGGTTATCCGCTAACCAAGCTGAGATCGTATGCAACGAGAAGATCGTACGAGTGATGTTGCAGAACGGAGAACAGATCTCGATTCAGGGGGAAAGGCGGGGAGTACCTTTGAACATCATGTCATGCATGAAGGCGAACAAGTACCTGCAAAAGGGATACACTGCCATACTAGCCCTCATCGCAGAACAACCGAAGAAGGAGAGGAAGATTGGGGACATCGCCGTAGTCTGCGATTTTCCCGAAGTGTTTCCCGAGGATCTACCTGGACTACCTCCGAAACGACAAGTCGAGTTCCAGATAGACCTTACACCTGGAGCAGCACCGATTGCCAAAGCTCCATACCGACTAGCACCAACGGAGATGCAGGAACTGTCTAACCAGTTACAAGAGCTGTTAGACAAGGGATTCATCAGACCAAGCTTCTCACCTTGGGGAGCACCGGTCTTGTTCGTAAAGAAGAAAGACGGATCATTCCGTATGTGTATCGACTACAGAGAGCTGAACAAGGTGACGATCAAGAATCGATATCCCTTACCGCGAATAGACGATCTGTTTGACCAGTTGCAAGGGTCAAGCTACTATTCGAAGATCGATTTAAGATCGGGTTACCACCAACTAAGGATACAGGAAAACGATATCCCTAAGACTGCCTTTAGAACCCGATACGGACACTACGAATTCTTGGTTATGCCCTTTGGACTGACCAACGCACCAGCCGTATTCATGGATCTCATGAATAGAGTGTGTAAACCTTACCTGGACAAATTCGTGATAGTGTTCATCGACGACATCCTGATTTATTCAAAGGATCGGGAAGAGCATGCCGAACATCTAAGGCTAGTCTTGGAACTACTGAAGAAAGAGCAACTGTACGCGAAATTTTCAAAGTGCGACTTTTGGATTCGCGAAGTCCAATTCCTTGGACACGTGGTTAATGAACGGGGAATACACGTAGACCCAGCCAAAATCGAAGCCATCAAAAACTGGGAAGCACCCAAGACTCCAACTGAGGTGCGGCAATTCCTTGGACTGGCCGGGTACTACCGGAGATTCATTGAAGGATTCTCGAAGATTGCCCAATCATTGACGTCCCTGACCCATAAAGACAAAAAGTTCGATTGGGGAGACAAACAAGAAGCTGCTTTCAATCTGTTGAAACAGAAACTATGCACTGCACCCATCCTATCCCTACCGGAAGGATGTGATGACTTCGTGGTGTATTGCGACGCTTCGAAACAAGGACTCGGTTGCGTGCTCATGCAACGCGAGAAAGTGATAGCCTACGCTTCACGACAACTGAAGGTGCATGAGAAGAATTACACGACTCATGACCTTGAGTTGGGAGCCGTGGTGTTTGCCTTGAAGATCTGGCGACACTACTTGTACGGCACGAAATGTACAATCTTTACCGATCATAAGAGCCTACAACACATCTTCGACCAGAAAGAGTTGAACATGAGACAACGAAGATGGGTTGAACTCATAGGTGATTATGATTGCGCCATCAAGTATCATCCCGGTAAAGCCAACGTAGTGGCCGACGCGTTGAGCCGAAAAGAAACAACAAAACGCGTGCGCGCACTACAACTTACGATCCATTCCGAACTGCCGAATCAAATTCGGATAGCACAACAGGAAGCTCTGAAAACTGAAAACCTCACTCTTGAAGCCATGCGTGGCATGGATAAGCAAATAAAGGCAAAAGACGACGGAGCTTACTATTTAATGGATCGAATCTGGATTCCACGCTACGGAGGATTGAGAGAAGTAGTGATGGATGAAGCTCACAAGAGCCGGTATTCCGTACACCCAGGCTCTGATAAGATGTATCACGATCTGAAGACAACCTATTGGTGGCCAAACATGAAAGCTGAGATAGCTACTTACGTAAGTAAGTGTTTAACGTGCTCAAAAGTCAAGGTTGAGTACCAGAAGCCATCAGGGTTACTTCAACAACCGGAATTACCAATGTGGAAATGGGAGCAAATTTCCATGGACTTCATAACTAAACTGCCTAAGACGGCAAGTGGTTGCGATACCATCTGGGTTATCGTAGACCGACTGACGAAGTCTGCTCATTTCCTACCCATTAAAGAGACTGACAAGCTAGACAAACTCACTCGGATTTATTTGAAGGAAGTGGTCACTCGACATGGAGTGCCAATCTCCATCATATCTGATCGCGACAGTCGATTCACGTCGCATTTCTGGAAGTCCTTGCATAAGGCTTTGGGCACGAGATTGGACATGAGTACTGCTTACCACCCGCAGACGGACGGGCAAAGTGAGCGAACGATACAGACACTGGAAGACATGCTCCGGGCATGTGTCATTGACTTTGGAAATAGCTGGGAATCTCACCTACCGTTAGTTGAGTTTTCATATAACAATAGCTACCACACTAGCATTCAAGCTGCACCATTCGAGGCACTTTACGGACGTAAGTGTCGATCACCCATCTGCTGGGCGGAAGTTGGAGACAGCCAACTGACTGGTCCAGAACTGGTGCACGAGACAACTGAGAAGATCGTGCAAATACGCAAACGAATGGCAGCAGCTCGGGACAGACAGAAAAGCTATGCCGACAAGCGACGCAAACCGTTGGAGTTCCAGGTGGGGGACAGAGTGTTACTCAAGGTCTCGCCCTGGAAAGGTGTCATTCGGTTTGGCAAACGAGGAAAGTTGAACCCTCGTTACATTGGACCGTTCGAGATTACAAAACGAATAGGCCCTGTAGCCTACGAACTAAACCTGCCAGTTGAACTGAGCAGCGTACACAACGTATTCCACATCTCGAACCTCAAGAAGTGCCTATCAGATGAAACACTTGTTATTCCTCTCGAGGAAATACAAATCGACGAACAATTGAACTTTGTTGAGGAACCGGTGGAGATTATGGACCGGGAAACCAAGAAGCTCAAACTCAGTAAAATCCCGATTGTGAAAGTACGATGGAATTCGCGACGAGGACCGGAATTCACGTGGGAACGTGAAGACCAGATGAAACAAAAGTACCCACACCTGTTCGCGGAACAGACAAACGCTGACAACGCAAGTTGAATTTCGGGACGAAATTCTTTCTAACATGGGGAGGATGTGACACCCCGTAATTTCCAGGTCAGCACCTTATTTATTTAAATGTTTATTTAAATGCATTATGTACACGTGGCACTAGAATTAGATTAATTTAGTGTGACACGTGGCACGACAGTACAAACACTGACACATGACTAGATAATTCGAGAAATTATCGAGAAACAGCACACACGTGTCAAAACACACGAACGTTGGTGAACGTCTAACACATTGTGAAGCACAACACTCGAAACCTCACAAAACACTCGCACATTGAACTTAGAAGTTCGAGCGAGGCCAAACGGTAGTTCGTAAACGTGAAAACGGCAACGAACGGATCAACCCAATGAAAATGGCCTATTGGGCTCACTAAGGGATCTGTCGCGCTACGCGACGGCCCACAAGGACACTGTCGCGCTACGCGACAATGGGCGGGGGAAATTCGAACGCGGGACTCCCTCGCGCTACGCGAGAGATTCTCTTATACTTGTCGCGCTACGCGACGAGACCCAGTTCGCAGAATCTTTATTTAACCAAGACAATTATGCCTAATCTATCTCTCCTAATCATAATACTCGACTGAACACGCCATATCTCGACCATTATCAGCTGTAATCACCAGATTTGACATCAAGGAAGCCATTGAAGGACTCCTTGAAGCTCTACACTTGAGGATTGAAGCTTGGTAACCTTGAAGAAAGGCTTCTAGATCATTATCCACCACCACCATCTTCTTGTTCCAGCTGAAAACCACGAACCAGGAGGTTGGAGAGCTGTTCTCATCATCATCTCAAGAGTTTGAAGCTTTGAAAGGTAGTCTTGACATCCCTTGTGGCTTAAAACCACCATTACACACACATGCAAGGCATTATACTCACATCCAAACACCATGGACACACATGCACGAGTTTAACTTCTGGGTTTGATGATTTCACTATGATTCTTGATGATCTAAGATGATTAGAATGCATCTTATGATGATACAAGATGTTGTGTATGTATAGATTTCATGTTTTGTTCATAAAGTGTTGAATGATGGCCATGCATGCATGATCCATGATGGTAGGAATGATCTTGAGTATGTTGATATGCTTATTGATAATGTTAGAAGGATTACTCATGGTTGGATTTGTTTAAAATGATCAAAATGTTGATTTTTAGTAATCTTTCCATTATTAGTAACTTTTATTTGCAAAATGATTGTTGGAGATGAATTCATGAACATGCAAGTATGTGGATTTGCTATTAGGATGATAATATGATGATTTGATTTGTTAGAATGTAGTTTTGGTAATGTATATGGTCATTTTGACATAGTTACTATATTTAGTAACTTTTATCAATGAAATATTGATAAATGATGATTTGGACTATATTGGTATGATTAGATGATGCTAGATTGGTTATTAAGATGATTGGTGATATGAAAATTGGTTTAGAAATGTTTCAATGGCTATTTCTATGCAAAACCACAAAGTTACTATATTTAGTAACTTTATTTTTACAAAAACCGATTTGTCAACGTGTTGAATGATTTGAGCTTGCTAAATGGCTTAATATGATATAATATGATGTTTAGATGCTAAGTTAGATGGTTTCCGATAACACGTATGCTAAAAATGGAAACTTTCCATTTTAGGAAACTTTTATGTGCTAACATGTTATAAACGACTTCTGTGAAACCGTATGATGATGTGCTATGTGTTAACATGATCACGTAGGACTAATAAGCATGCTAGAACTCGAAAACCGTTATGCTTTGTGAACTTTCCATAAATGGAAACTTACTATAAATAGTAAGTTGTCCATAAACGCGACCTACGCGTTTTGCACACGACAAACACTTACACGATTGCTACACGAGTCACAAACCGTCACACGGTTCACCAACGGGTCGTTGACTTGACACGGTCAACCTTGGTCAAACACGGTCAACCTTGGTCAAACACGGTCAACCTTGGTCAAACACGGTCAAACATGGTCAAACACGGTCAATATGGACCAACACGAGCAAACACGGTCATTGTGGACCGACACGGACAAACATGAACAACCAAGGGTTGTTGGACACAAGCACGAGCACTAACACTAGCACGGTCACTTACACGAACTCACGTACGATCTACGATATAGGTTGCCGGTGACCGACGTGCTACACAACAACTCGGGAGCTTACGCTTACGTACGATCATTTCACTAAGGTGAGTTTACGGCCCCTCTTTACTCTTTTCAAACGCTTTAAATAGGGGGAGAATACTAGTTGCATCGAGTCAAACATTATTGCTATTACAAACATTTTTGTGTATGCTGGTTTATTGGACAAACATTAAGTGTTGAACTCGTTACAAGCCCTCACAAAGTCTTACCGTTAATGTACAAACAACGTGGTAGATTTGGATGGATCCATTAGGGAATGACTAACCCCACGGGGCACCATGTTGACTGAGTGTCATAACCCGTGCAAATTCTGACCTAACTTGCTATGTATACGAGGCATAGCGGAGGCAAGAGCAAACAAGTCTAGTTCGGTAGTGACGCACTGACACTTTGGGCCTAGGGCTCGGTACTAACATTGATAAACAGCATGACACACTTTTATTACTATATGTATATCAAAACCTGTGAACTCACCAACCATTGTGTTGACACTTTTTAAACTTGTATTCTCAGGTAACTAGCATGACAGGCTCGTGGAGCAGGAAAGCACATAGGGGACATGAGCATAGGGCCCCACATGCATTTGTTTTCGTGTCTTTTGAAAACAATTTGACTTTATCTTATTTAAAACGTTGTTGAATTAAACTACTTACAATTTCCGCTGTGTAAACAATCATTTTCCGCTGCATGTTATGACTTATTTATTCCGCTGCAATACTACTTTATTTCCGCTGCAAACTATTTTATCAAGTGTATGTGTCAAACTTGGATTTGTAAACGCATATAGAGGTGTTCTATATGACCTTGAGCTGTGATTCTGGACACGTCACATCCACGTGGACATACGCCACGAGTGGGAAATTGGGGGTGTGACAGCATATGCCCTATATATAAGCTTGTTGCGTTGCATCGGGAGGTTGTCGGTGTTGGTATAGGGTGGGAAATGTATAGGACTTAGGAATAGCTAGCTAATATTAGTTATGACCAACTAGGACACTTAGTATAATGTTGGGAAATTTATAAATGTTATGAGTTTAATGACAGATAGGGGAGAAATATAGTTCCTATATGTAATCCTAACTGTTTAAATGAACTCATTTGACCATTGTTTGTATGCCTTATGTTGTAAACGGTAATAACATGTTTCTAATTTCTTTAGAAACATGCCTCGCCGTCACAACGGAGATGATTCAAACAATGGGGATGCTAACAACAGTAATGCCAACTCCGGCATACAAGAGTTAGCTAATCTTATCTCTGGACTGGTGAGCCAATTGACTCAGGCTAACCAGAATATCAACCAGAATAGAGGTGGTGCAAACCCTCCAACTTGCACATTCAAACACTTCAATTCCTGCAACCCCCTGAAATTCACGGGTGCTGAATCGGCCACTGGTCTGCTGCAGTGGTTCGAGAGTATGGAGAACACCTTCATCAACAGCGAATGTCCCGAAAATCTGAAAGTCCGCTATGCCACCAGTGTTTTCCAAAAGAGAGCACTGACTTGGTGGAATGGGGAAAAGCGAACTAGGGGAGTGGATGCTGCACTTGCACTGACGTGGACTGAGGTCAAGAACTTGATGACTACTGAATTCTGTCCTCGAAGCGAGATGAGGAAACTGGAGACTGAGTTCTGGGAACTCAAACAAGATAGTGGCGAGAACGTCATCTATAATACTTAGTTTCATGAGTATAGCTTACTGGTACCTCACATGGTGGCACCCTTGGAAAGGGCGATTGAGAAATATATCGGCGGACTGCCGGTACAGATTCAGGATACAGTCTACGGGAGCAATCCCAAAACACTTGAGGCTGCAATCCGATTATCTGCAACTCTTACTGACAATCATATGAGGAATGGAACACTCACTCGGAAAGGATACAAGAAGACTGACACCAAGACTGCTGCAAAGGAAGTCAAAACTGAAGTCAAGTCTGAAGCTGCTAGTTCATCCAAAAGCAGCAACAAGAAGAGAAAGACCAGAAGCTTCATGGTCACTGCTCCTGCTGCTAAGTCTGCGCAGCAATCATTCAATAACTCTACTGCAAGAAATTACACTGGGAACACTCCCCAATGTAATACTTGTAGATATCATCATGCACCTAACTTGCCATGTCGCGTCTGCAACAACTGTGGCAAGTTTGGGCACTATGCTAATGTTTGTCGGAGTGCACCGCAAGCACAAAGGATGCAACATGCACCGCTTGCACTGCCAGCTCCTCATGCACAACCTATCCCGGCTGTACCCATTCGCCAAGTACCTCAAGCACAGGCAAGAGCCTGTTATGAATGTGGTGAAGTGGGTCACTTCAGAAATCAATGCCCAAAGTTCACTGGAAATAATCAAAGGGTGGCAAGAGGCTGGGCTTTTCAGTTGAATGCTCCAGCTGCTCAAGCCAACCAGGACGTCGTCAACGGTACATTTCTGATCAACAACTCTTATGCATCTGTCTTATTTGATTCTGGTGCCGATAGGAGTTTCGTTTCATATGATTTTGAATGCTTTCTTGGTAGAACACGTACATATTTAGATAAACCGTTTAACGTGGAAGTGGCTGACGGAAACACTATTGATATTGACACTATTATCGTTGGATGTACGGTGAACTTAAATGATCACGTTTTCCCAATTGATCTCATACCTATGCATCTTGGTAGCTTTGACGTTATCATAGGCATGGACTGGTTAGCCACCCACAAAGCGGATATTGTATGCCATGAAAAGTACATTCGTATTCCCTTACCTTCGGGTGAAACTTTGAGAATATTGGGATAAACTGCTAGTAAAGGTCTTAAGCTAATGTCTTGCACTAAAGCACACAAGTACCTTAGGAAGAAATGTATAGCATTTTTAGCTCATATTGTGGAGAAGAAAGAGAAAGGAAAGAAGATAGAAGATGTTCCAGTAATACGAGATTTCCCAGAAGTTTTTCCAGATGATTTGCCGGGTCTTCCACCAGAACGTCAAGTTGAGTTCCGAATCGACTTAGTACCTGGTGCGAACCCAGTCGCCAAAGCTCCTTACAGACTTGCGCCATCGGAGTTGCAAGAATTGGCAAGTCAACTGCAAGAACTTACCGATAAAGGATTCATTCGCTCGAGCCATTCGCCATGGGGTGCACCGGTCTTGTTTGTCAAGAAAAAGGACGGGTCATTCCGAATGTGCATTGATTACCGCGAATTGAACAAACTCACAATTAAAAATCGATATCCACTGCCGCGCATCGATGATCTCTTCGATCAGCTTCAAGGCTCGGCATGGTTTTCAAAGATCGATCTTAGGTCTGGGTATCATCAGCTTCGCGTACATGATGATGATATTCCCAAGACAGCTTTCAGAACAAGATATGGTCACTATGAATTTCTGGTAATGCCTTTCGGCCTTACCAATGCACCTGCGGTTTTCATGGACCTCATGAACCGTGTTTGCAGGCCATACTTGGATAAATTTGTAATTGTATTCATTGATGATATTCTGATCTACTCAAAGACCAAGGAAGAACACGAGAAACACCTTAAGTTGGTTTTGGAGATCCTGAGAGAAGAGCGACTGTATGCCAAATTCTCTAAATGTGAATTTTGGCTTAAAGAAGTTCAATTCTTGGGGCACATAGTCAACGAATACGGTGTTCACGTGGATCCTGCAAAGATCGATGCTGTGAAGAATTGGAGTACACCGAAGACACCGACGGAGATTCGATCTTTTCTTGGACTTGCCGGTTACTATCGGCGGTTCATCTCGAATTTCTCTAGGATTGCTGTCCCACTAACTTCTTTGACTCAAAAGAACAAACCATACGAGTGGGGACCGAAGCAAGAAGAGGCATTTCAGACCTTGAAGCAGAAACTTTGTGATGCTCCTGTCTTGACATTGCCGGATGGAAATGATGATTTTGTGGTTTATTGTGATGCATCCAACCTAGGTCTCGGTTGTGTTCTCATGCAATGGGGAAAGGTTGTGGCTTATGCATCAAGGCAACTGAAGATTCACGAGAAGAACTACACCACACACGACTTGGAACTTGGTGCAGTCGTGTTTGCCTTGAAGATATGGAGACACTATCTTTATGGCACTAAGTGTGTAGTGTTCACTGATCATAAAAGCTTGCAACATATTTTTAATCAGAAAGAACTCACTATGAGACAACGGAGATGGGTTGAACTGTTGAATGATTATGATTGTGAAATTCGCTACCATCCTGGTAAGGCGAATGTAGTAGCAGACGCGCTTAGTCGTAAGAGTCAAGTTCAAATCCATAGTGTTCGAGTGCACAATAATCTCCGAAAGGATGTTCTCGCAGCCCAACAACACTCATTAGCTCAAGATGACTTGAAAAATGAGATGTCTTGCGGGGCTGAAATACTGTTGGAAACTAAGGATGATGGTTTAATGTATTACTTGAATCGGTTGTGGATACCGAACAGGGGTGATCTCAGAATGGTGATTATGAATGAAGCTCATAAGTCTCGTTACTCAATCCATCCAGGTTCTGACAAGATGTATCAAGACCTTAGGGGCTTGTACCGGTGGCCTGGAATGAAGAAGGACATTGCTGAATATGTGTCTAGGTGCCTTAACTGTGCCAAAGTCAAGGCCGAACATCAGCGACCTTCGGGATTACTATTACAACCAGAAATACCGATGTGGAAGTGGGAGAACATCTCTATGGATTTCATTACTAAACTCCCACGGACCGCGAACGGTAAAGATAGCATATGGGTAATTGTTGACAGATTGACCAAGTCGGCTCATTTCTTACCGATACGCGAAACATATCCTGTGCGAAAGTTAGCGCGTATCTACATTGATGAGATCATTAGCCGACATGGTATTCCCTTAAGCATAATATCGGATCGTGATGCTCGCTTCACGGCACGATTTTGGGAGTCACTTCATGAAGCCTTTGGAACAAGACTGGATCTTAGCACTGCTTATCATCCTCAAACGGATGGTCAAACAGAGCGAACGATTCAGACATTGGAAGACATGTTAAGAGCTTGTGTCATCGATTTCGGTGGCAATTGGGATAGCCATCTACCATTGGTTGAGTTCTCGTATAACAACAGTTATCACGCGAGCATTGGTATGGCACCATTTGAAGCTCTTTATGGCAGGAAATGTCGGTCACCTATTTGTTGGACCGAAGTCGGCGATTCGCAGATCACTGGTCCCGAGATTATTCAGGAAACGACTGACAAGATCCGCCAAATCCGCGACAATCTGTTAGCTGCTCGCAGTCGACAGAAGAGTTACGCGGATAAACGAAGAAAACCTTTAGAGTTTGAAGTGGGAGATATGGTATTGCTCAAAGTATCGCCTTGGAAGGGCGTTGTTCGATTCGGAAAGAAGGGGAAGCTTGCTCCACGATACGTTGGCCCTTTTAAGATCCTTGAACGGATCGGGAAGGTTGCTTACAAATTGGAACTTCCTCCTGAACTTAGTAATGTGCATCCGACGTTTCACGTGTCCAATCTAAGAATGTGCTTAGCTGATCAAGATCTTCAGGTACCACTCGATGACATTCGCATCGATGATACCATGCACTTCGTTGAAAAACCAGTGGAGATAATGGACCGTGAGGTTAAACAGCTCAAACGCAGTAGAATTCCAATTGTCAAAGTACGTTGGGAATCGAAACGGGGTCCAGAATTCACATGGGAGCGGGAAGATCAGATGAAGCTTAAGTACCCACATTTATTTACTACGATCACTCCAAGTTGAATTTCGGGACGAAATTCCTTTAACTAGGGGAGACTGTAACATCACTGTACTTTCGGTTGTCCGTACGTCCGTACATCCGTACGATTGTACTGTTACGACCGGAGATTTATTTATTATGAATGATTATGAAATTGTTGACTTACACTATTGATATTATCACTGTACTGGTATACATGTTATAGCACATTTATTGTACGCATAAACCACGGGAAGTTTAGCTGTAATTCCACTACACGGACCCGTAGTGTTTATTGCAGTTACTTATTACTGATGATGAAGGATTATTGGTTGAGAATTGATTTGTGATGGAACTGGGAGTTTGTTTGAGTCTGGTTACTAAACGTAGTCAAGGATCCATGGTCATGGTTTATCGAAATAGCGGTGGGACGGTGGCTAGGGCAGTTGCGACTCACCCTTACTTATGCCCTATATATATGCATATTTCGGTCTATCATGGATGTGTCAGTGACTAGGGTTTAGTGGGTTTTGGTTTGGGAAATGATAATATTAAAGATAATAAATAATGAGAATTGATTACGCGAAGTGAGGTTACGAACATTACTTAAACGTGAATGTCGAATCAGAAATATTAACTTAATAATATATTCGCGTGAGTGACGATTCACACGAATATAATTATTAAGAATAATAATCTGAACCGATATTCCATAAATTGTAAATCGAATCGAAATACGGTACGAGCGTTGGATTCGCAAAGGTGACGATCTTTTCGAATACGTACGCGAGTAACGTGTTTCGGCGAGTTAAATTAAATAATATCAAACGATATTAATTTAATAAATTAAAACTAAAAATATTTATTAGGAATCACAACTTAAATTAAATCGGAATAATTTAATTTATTAAAGAATTATTTAACGATAAGGAAACGAAAAACGATTTTACGAAACAAATTATTTAAACTTATTTTATCTAAGCAAAACCAATTGATTTAAAATAAGTTATTGTTTTAAAAATATGTTTACGTTTAAAAACCGAGCATTTTATTTATCGCGATAAAAACGAAATCGAGCACGCGGGTATAATACGCGATATAAGAAAAGAGGTTCTCCTCTTTCTTTCTCATTCACCAAGTCTCTCTCTCTCTCTCTAAGAACACACACACCACATTTTCCCTCTCCAACTTCTCTCTACATTATCTTCCTCGTTTCTTGTCGGATCTTCGAGATCTTGGCGCCTACACGACCGCGTGATCGAGAGGAACAAGAGGATACGAAGAAGCCCAACTGTTGATCACGATTTCGAGGTAAATCTGGAATGTTCTTTTCGGTTTATTACACTAAACATCAACCGGTTATGCTTTGTATGTAGAAGGCGATTTTTACAAGTTATTACAGTAAACCGAGTAGGCCTAGACTAGGATCGACGAGGGAAAAGGTTGGTATCAAGTAGAGGCTGACGAGGATGATGATGAGGTGTGTTAGTTGCAGGGTTCGTGAGGCTACTGCTGGCCGAACCCTGGAAACCAACCTGGCCGAACCCTGGAAGTTCACGAACCATAGGGACCCTGCGACGAACCTTGGAGGTTCGTGATCTGGTGGCCGAACCCTCATCTCCTTTCATAGGGGCGAACCCTCATGAGAAGGGGACTCTAGCCGAACCTTCTTCCCCAGATGGTTAAGCTTTGTAATGACCGAACCTATGACCATCTTTTACCCTAGACGAACCCGTCGTATGCATGGCAAGCCGAACCTTTGGTTCTAGCCGAAAGGTTCGCTGCCCTCTTGTGAAAACCGAACCTAAATCCATTAAAGTGATCGGTCAAGGGTAATAAGAGAACATGATCATAAATATATATATACATATATATGAATACTCATGCATGCATGCAATAAAATTCTAGTTTGCCACCTTTAATTTAATAAAAATAAATTATAAATTTAGAAATTTCATACCTTGAATATAATTGATGAACAAGTTAAATTGGTTCTTAAATCTAAATTATATATTGTTAACTTGGATATCATGATGATTAGATTTATCTAAAGCATGCATGCGAGTACACATACATATATATATACATTTATATATGAATGTGTGTGGGTAACATAAGGGTTCATAATGGAATTATCTTCATTAGGTAATTAAGCTATCATGTATGAATCCATAATCAATAATGAAATCATGTGTTACCAACTTAACTTAGATAATAGAAACTAAGTTAAAGGGGCATTTGTAATTTTAAGTAAACACTTAAGATCGCTTAATTAAATGAAGACACGTATACTTATAATCATGAAACACAATAATCACAGATTGTTGAGTTGACTTGAGTTACGCACGCGAGCGCGCATTATTAGAGAACACTGTTTCTAAGGACTTCAGGTGAGTTCTCATAACCTCCCTTTCTTTAAACTGTTCTGTTTTAAAAACTCGGAGGTGAAGCATGTATACCAAATTCAAATATTATTTTGATAACTCAAGGTTAATACCTGTTTATCAATATGATATTCATGTTTGAAAATATCATTATTAATGGATTATCTCTTATTATCTTATATCCGTGTAAACATTGTTATTGACCTTGGTCAATAACAAAGATTACAAGTATTGTCACAAACTCCATGAATCATTGCTTTTGACTTCGGTTAACCGCTTTGAAATCATGTATTGTCACGTGGAGGATTCCACATCTGTGAATCATTGTTTTAACTTCGGTTAATTACTTTGACTTCATGTATTGTCACGTGGTTAGCGACCACTCCATGAATCATGTATTTAACTTATGTTAATTACATAATGATCATGTATAGTCACGAACATTATTTGAGAATATAAATGATGAGATTGGTTGATTTGTTTATGGATTGATTATCTATGTTTGATTATGATTATGCGGGATTGACTATGACTGATTGATTATGTGATTATGTGATTGTGTATGTGTTTGGTTGTTGAATGGATGGATGTGTGTTGGATTATCTCATACAGGTATTCATATGGATTTTCTCAAGAAGATCATAAGTCTTATACTTGTTTTAAACAAAGCATTTTACAAAACTATTTTAAAACACAAACTTTTAAACTCATTTTACTAAAACATTTTTAAGTATAAAAACTTATGATTACTCACCAACTACTTTTGTAGTTGACACTTGATTTCTTACATGTTTCAGGTGATGGAGACAAGTAGGATGAATAGGATGATCTCTTCTATTTTGGACAGCATCATCATATAGGATTCTTGGACTTAGTTAATTAACTAAATTTCTGGCGATTAGAGTTTAGTTAGTTTAACTAATTCTTTTGTGTAATTGATGTAATTGATTCCTGACGAACATGATTTTTGTGTAATTATGTTGTTTGCTTAAATGATATATGATGATTAAATTAGATGCCCACGAGCTTTTGAACAATCTACACATCCCTCGTGGCATCCCGACGTTTCCGCCGCCGGTCGGGGTGTTACAGTCTTGACCCACTGGATCTCAAGATTAAGCGATTCCAACAACGAGGTCGTAATTTTGAAATACAACAAGATATTATATGGCTCTGATAAAGGATAGGAGATCTCGAGTTGCAATGGAAGATGCAAAAGGTGGAAACCGAGTCAAGCATTGTCGTTTGAAACAAATGTAACATTTCTGTAATTTATAATAATTATATTTATTAAATAAGTTATGAGGTCACTTGAAATTTCATTTATAAGAATATACACACTTATATGTAAGTGTACATGAGTAAAACAAATTAAATGTAAACTAAATATATATGCATATAAATACATATGTATGCAGTTTTGTATAAAAAAATTTATTTATAATTATATAATTTAAATAAATAAATAAATCTAATCTAATTTTTTGTAGGTAAAATATTTTTTAAAATAATTTGATAAAAAGTTTTTATAAAAATTACAAGTTTGGTTTCAAATAAATAGGTAAACAAATAAATTAGTTAATTTTAGTTAAAAGCCATAAAACATTGTGAATTAATAAATTTAAACATTTATAAACTTTGGAATTAATAAATAAGACATTTATAAACTTGTAGCATTTTCAAAATATTAGTTTTTATAAACTTAAATAGACTATACAAATTTAAAAAGGATTAATCTAAGTTGAAGGGTAATAATTGCCCAATTTCAAAGCTGTAATTAAAAAGGGAAAACAAAGAGGGACTTGTCACACCCCGACTAATGGCGGAACACGTCGGGGCGCGAGTTTGATTGTTCATAACTCATGATGCTACTTTGTAAGTTTCAATAGTTAATAATCCAATTTCATTCATAACAAAAAATCATTCAACATCCACCTTGTTCAAAACAAAATAAATCATAGTCCAACATTACAACTCAAAACCAAAGTAAATAACATTGTTTTGTCTTCATCCAAGCCACTAACCTGTTACACATGTAAAATAGAGTTTTGATCAACTATTTTCATAGTTGGTGAGATTCTCATACAATTTGATATATGTATATATAAGAAATAAGATGCAACAATAGTCTAATAAGAATTGATCTAAATATATATGTTCCATAATGTTTGATAATATGATTTTGACAATTTCACCTTTGCTAATATAATGACAAAAGTCATTAAAGAAATGTTACTAGTAATACTCATTGTTTTTGGCAATTTCACCTTTAATATTAAACATGAACATAAGTCATGTTAATTACAGGCTACTAGTACTAATGTCTTATATATGATAATCCAATGAGAATAACACATAGGTATACAAACAAATAGGTAACACATAACATTCAAATCTAATTCTAACTTAAACTATAGAATTGCATCATCGTATTTGTTTATGACTCTATAATAACATTGTTTGATATGACATGTGCAATATCCCAAAGATTACAAAAATGTAAAAATGGGGTATAAGAAAACTCACATGTTCTTGAATTAGAATTCCCAACAAAGCTTGATTATGTTTATGAATGGAATGAATTCAAGAGTCAACCTAAGTATAGAGATATTATAACTTAGATCCTTCTAGACATATGGTTATGTTTGTCCATGTAATCCCTTTTGATTTGTGTTTTAAAGATAATAGTATAAATTGCTTTACAACTTTTGTGATGAAATGAAATAAAAGTATTTAAATATAAAGAATAATATTTTTCATACTTGTTTATATTTTTTTTCTAAAAATATTAGTTCAAAAATGTTCATATCTTGTTAATATATTAAATTAAAGTTTAAGAATAAAAATGATTTATAAATAGTTATATGTTTAAAATAAGTTAAAGAATTAACATCTTATGTATGTTTATGAATAAAATTTTGAAAACATGTAGTTATAATATCATAAAATTGATCCCAGAAAATAAAAATAATTTTCTGGCTTTTTAAATTAATTTTATAAATAATACTTTTATTTAAACAATAAAATAGCAAATTTGTAAAATAATATTCAAAAATTTATTTAAAAATTTTCAGATTGTTAATATAGTTAGATTATAATTTCTGGAATTTTCTAGAATTTTTAGAAATGTTTTAGTATTTTTTATATAATTAAAACTATTTAAATAACATTTAAATAGCTAAATAATATAAATCTATTCTGAAAAATTCCAAACTTTTAACAGAATATTATAAATAGTATTTTAGAATTTAGAGATTTTTTTAGAATTTTTTAGAGCTTGTTTAGATGATAAAATAAATAAAATAGAGTAAAAAGGAAAAAAACAAAACCGGTTGAACCGGATTCGAACCCCCAACCCATCTGTCCATCTCCGTGTGTTTTGCCAGTAAGCTATGTGGTCTTTTTGAGATAAAACTCGTTTTTATTATACTTATCAACAAACTCATTTGCTCATTCAAATTTTATGAACCCTAGAAAATCCAATCGATCGATTCGTTGATTATAGGTTATTAATACCATAGGGTTATTGTTCCCCGTGTAAAACCGAATAGATTAGATATACTACTTACTTGATTTGCTTCCGAATTGAAGGAGTTTGAGTCGGATTTTGATCTCGTTGGTACACAAATTCGATTGGAAGAAACCGGTTGGAGATGCCATGTACGTGTCTGGGAATTGAATCAAAGAAGAAGAAGCAAAATTTTCAATATGGTCCTTGGAGTTTTATCTTTTGTTATCTTTTGACCAAAACACCAATCAAACTTTTAGTTTTTAACATATTACCCCTTAAATACTTTGTATTATCCTTCTATGTAAAATCTTATTATAAATTTATAACAATTATAATAAATACAAATTCTTTATGATTTTTAACTTTAAACATCTTAGTAATTCTTCAGGTTTTTATAAAGATGTAAATTTTTAGTATTATTAAGGTTTTTTTGATTTAAATTTATTTGTATATTTATATAATAAGTTTTATAACACATTTATAAAATAAACAAAACTATAGATTTTACTTATCTTAATAAATTTTATTTTGAACTAAGTATAGCTTTTAAGTTAAATAAAATTTATTTTATACAACTTATATATGTTTAATATAAAACAAATTCATATTTTGAATTATTCCCCAAAATTATATATATATATATATATATATATATATATATATATAGGGCTGGGCACAAAACATAACACACTAAATGCGCGCTAACCCAAATAAATTTGGCAAGATGAAGCCAAATCTTGGAGTTTTTTTAAACATCATTGTAACACATTTTGAACACCATGTTCTTTATGAGTTTATGTAGGATCTCAAACGAAAAAGAATTAGCACAAACTCATAAAGAACATGGTGTTCAAAATGTGTTACAATGATGTTTAAAAAAAATCCAAGATTTGGCTTCATCTTGCCAAATTTATTTGGGTTAGCGCGCATTTAGTGGGTTATGTAAAATTCCATGCCCTATATATATAGGGTAAGGAGCAAATAAGAACCCACCTTAATTGAGGTAACATATTAACCCTGGAAAAAAACGCTCAAATCGCAAATTTTTTTTCATGGTCTTTTTTATACAAAAATAGGGGGGCTCTTTTTTAAGCGTTCGCTAATTCACAAGCGTTTAAAAGTTAAACGAAGTGTAAGTTTGCGTTACACTGCGAAGATATATTTAAGTGTCGCAGTGTAACACAAACTTACACTTCGTTTAACTTTTTAACGCTTGTGAATTAGCGAACGCTTAAAAAATGAGCCCCTATTTTTGTATAAAAAAGACCATGAAATTTTTTTTTTGCGATTTGAGCGTTTTTTGCCAAGGTTAATGGGTACCTCAATTAAGGTGGGTTCTTATTTGAGCCCAATCCTCTATATATATATAGAGGACGATTATAATACAAAGGATTTTAACGTGAGAAGCGTAAGAAGCCATAGGAATTTGACATGTGTCATCAGGGTAAGGGGTATTACTGTCCATATAAAATTACAGACCATGATTCGTAAAATTCCAGACTGTAATTTTACACACATAATCAATGACCAACTGCATAATTACGGACCATATAATCACATACCACTTTATTTGAAAATTACAGACCGTCGTTTACTTTTCATATCAAAGGAACAACTGCATAATTACGTATCAATAATCACGTACCAAGCATTAAAATCACGGACCACGTAAAAAAAATCGAAAAAAACTATAACAATACTATACTCAAATTAAAGATAATAAAATTCTCTATTTTATGGTGTAATTTTTTAAAAAAAATATTAAGCGTTTAAAAGTTATTCGATTTAAAAAAATGGTGGAACTTGATTCCAAAAAAAAAGTCAACAAATGTAGGCAATTCCACTTTTGCCCTTTCAGCTCTAATTCACGTAAGCTTTAAATAAAATGTGGGGACCACTAGATCTTAACCATTCATTTATCTGATCAAAGACTCATATTCCTTCCTACCTTCTCACGTTAAAAACCCTTTTTATTTGATCCAGCTCCTATATATATATATAGTGTGTGTGTGTTTTAGAACTTGAATTTAACCACATGAATTTTATTTTATTATAGATAAAATACCATTACACATTATATTTAAATAAAGAAAACCCTAAAGATTTGAGGACTGAATTTGCCAAAGTCCCAAAGTACTCATCTTTTTCACCCATGGTTTCGACCCAACCGACCCAAACCCATCATTTCGACCCGGTTTCTCAATTGATCGTTTCCCACTCGATGCGACTTAACCAAAAGCATTTTTAGAATGTATTCGAACAAATTAATCGGTCACAATCAACATTTACTCCTATGAATCGCGTATCAATTCGAATAATTACCAAAAATGAGAACAGAAAACACGTAATTCAAAACAACCTTAAAACGTATAAAACTCGAATTAGAACAACCATAACACTCCCATTATCATCACGAACAATTCTGTAAGATTGAGCAACAAGAACAAACTCAAAAACTCGAAGAAATCAAGACCTAGAGCCCTCGGTTTCGTCGCTCCTGTTCTTCAGTCGAACTTCATCTAAACACACAATAAGGTTAGAATTTCTTACATCAATCAATTCGGTTTTGAGTCTAGAACAATAGCGCCGTGATTCGGATCTCAATCGGGAACCCATTCCATCGAATTGAAACGAAAAGAGAATTAGGGCTCGTTTGCTTAAGAAGGAATTTGGGGAAATTGAGTTCGCATATATTAATACCATTTCGAATGGGTCTTAGTCGCGGCCAAGTGCCTAGTTCAGCTGGTAAATGTGTATGCATCCAGGGTATATAGGTCGCGAGTTCGAGCCCGGTTTGTGGCGGTGTTTTTTACATTTTTCCAATATCTTTATATTTTAACACGTTTAAAAATCTAGAAAAAAATTTATAAAAGTTTTATAAATCATTAATATTGTTTTATATATTCTGATAATTTATAAAAGATTTTCTAATAATTTTTTTATTATTAAATTTTATTTAAGCTAACCAAAACATTATAAAAATCATTTTTAGCTTCCAAGAATATATAAAAAAAATATTTTATAAAATTATAGAAATCATTTTAAAACATTCTAAACATCCTTGGATTACCAGAATAATATTTATTCTTAAGAAAAATAATAAAATGATTTAAAAGTCATTTCAACTTAAAAAAAATAATAGTATATATAATATACAAAAGTTTTAACTTAATTATGATTTAATTTTTCTCTTAAAACCATTAACAAATGTGATAAATCAATTGATAAATTACGTACAGTTATAATTTTATGTAATGGTACATTTAAACCCTTACTCATATAACAACTATTTATTTAAAGGTTTAAAGTTTATTATAAACTTTTATGATAAAATAAATAAACCTAACTATTATTTTATGTAAATAACTAACTTGTAAATCAATGGAGAATCATTTTGAACAAAATAAACTAAATTGATTTCTAAACTATTCCATACAAAACTCAAACTCTATGAACATATAGTTACAAAATGAACTCCTTCAAGTCATAGCAAACTTTAGTAGCTTATTTAAATTGAACTATTTAGGTTGATTGGATTGTATTTGGGTATTGCTTGAGCTACTATTTGACAACTATTACAAGCTATCAATCTCAACGCAAGGTGAGTCTTCATAACCCCTCTTTTACTATTTTTACTTTTAGGGTGAAATATGCAACTTATCTATCACATTTTCATGTGAACTTAGTTTTATGACATCATATTTGTGAACTTTAGCTAAGAACATTGATTGATCACCCTCATTTAGTGACTATGATAGATCTATTGGACCGACCATCTCACTGTTGGTTGAGTTGACTTCGGTCCCCCGCAGTGATAGTTTACTACTTCAGCATTGTTAGGAATGCTAGAACGTGGTCAGAACATCATTTGTTAACATCAGTTGATCTGATTTACTTGCTAGTTCATTTTAACTATGTTCATTATGCTTTGCGTTCACATATGACATCATTTATATCATTTTTGCAAACATATTTTGGTGTGAGTGTACAAATCTAAGAAACTCACCAACTATTCGTAGTTGACACTTGATTTTAAACATGTTTCAGGTGAGGATGCCATTTAGCTATATTATTGAGCTTGGATTGGATTTTGATTATGTTTGTTGTTTTCAAATTAAATTGATGTAATAGTTAGGGTTTGAATATTTAAGCATTGTATTGAATTTTTGAAGTTACTGAGGAATTGAATGCGAAGTTTGAATTATTTACAACTATATACCTTGTGCTATGAACAATCTACACTTCGT
The DNA here is from genome assembly GCA_009363875.1 of Mikania micrantha. Classification (NCBI taxonomy): domain Eukaryota; kingdom Viridiplantae; phylum Streptophyta; class Magnoliopsida; order Asterales; family Asteraceae; genus Mikania; species Mikania micrantha. The sequence continues at coordinate 45,598,313 of CM018683.1, read as the reverse complement.
GCCGCCCCGATGTTTCCGCCATCGGTCGGGGTGTTACAACAAAGGCGGTGACGGAGAGCAACATCCATTTGACTATGATCATCTATTTAATTAGGGGTGTTTAAAATATCCGAAACTCGAAAAAATTCGAAATCTGAATCGTATCCGAAACCCGAAAAAACCGTATCCGAAATCTATTTCGGGTTTTTCGGGTCGGGTCGGGTTTCGGATATGCAAAAGTTGGTTTTTTGGGTTGGATATCCGAAAAACCCGGAAAAAACAGGGTTATTCGGGTTGTTCGGGTTGTTCGGATAAACGAATTCGGGTTTTTCGGGTTATTCGGATTTTTCGGGTCGGATGATATATTTAGAATTTCGGGTCGGGTCGGATTTCGGATAGACAAAAAAAATTTCCAACCCGAATAACTCGTTATCCGACCCGATGAACACCCCTATATTTAATTGCCACCCACTAGTGATATCAACATTGAAAGATCCATATTCCTTTTGGTTTGGTTCATTTCATTTCTTTTCGGATGATATTAAGGGGTTGAATGAGTATTTTATTAGTCAAGATAAGTCAAAGTATATCCTTGTATCTGCCATAAGTTTTGATGAATCTCTCAAAAGTCAAAACTCATATAGGTAAAATAATTGCTATTGATGATGATCCGGTTTTCATTGGTGATTGGTTTCTTGGTGTGGACCAACTGATTATGAAAAGTAAATTAGTCAAACCAAAATTAAGGGAAGTTTTGTACGGTTTAATGATAATTTTGGAAGAATATATCAATAAATATATTCAAAATGAGAAGATAAGGATGGTGAATTTGTTTCTAGAATAAATGATTTAATCAGAGATAATGGTGAAAATAATGCAGGTAAAAGTGGAATTAGTTTTCAATGTGTGAATGAGCATGACTCACAAATAAAACCTCTTGGGGATATGCAATGTCATGCAACTGATTTAAATGGAGAACTTTCAAAGGAAAAAGTCAAAACTAATTTTAATGTTATTCGACTACCTATACTTGTGCAATATCCCTCACAGAAATGGAATGAATCAAAGGAAGATGCGTTGATTTCAAAAGACGGTACATATATTGATGTGCCATCAAATGGTGAACATAACCAAGGGCCTCTAGCCTAATAGTTACTCCTTTGGCTTCCTTGTAGGAGGTCACGGGTTCAAATCCCTTCCAAGGCGAAATAGGGGTCCTTGGAAGGTCAGGGGTTTTCCGGTGCGGTTTCCTCCTGGGGTGGTGGTGGGGTCTCAACGGAGGTCATGGTAACTAGACCTTGGTGACATGGCCTGGAAATCAGTGGTTCACACGTTGAGATCAAATGCCGTTAAAAAAAAAATCAAATGGTGAACATGATTTAGTTTACGGGGAAAGAAATTATGAAAAAGAAGGTGGTGTAGACATGGGTTGTGCTTGTGCATGTGTATCATTGAAAAATCTCTTGATTGCAGCACACAAGGAAAGAAGTCAAGAAGTCACTTTTAACCCAAGAGGCTTGTGCAAGACTCGAAGTCGATTCTTTTTTAAAGTTGTGGAGAAGAAAGTTGAGAGAAATATGAATCAAATTAAACTTTCAGCCGTCAAACCAAGTAACATAAGACCGGAACCTTACAAAATGAACCAAATGAATAAACTAAATGAGCAAGTCATGATAACGACAGGCAAGAGATGACCCAATGTTCCGTTCGAACCAGATGAGTTTGATCCATAGGCAAAAATCAATGAGTGGTGGTAGTACTAAAAGATCAAGGTCTGCCGAAGAAGGCGGATATTCCAACCTAGAAATGCCAGATAGTGGTTGTAACACCCTTCAAATTTCAGTAAACAAGTCGTTGTTAATTGAACCAAATGGGTTAGGTCCAGTTAAGCCCAACATGGCCCAATAACCTCAATCATAAAGATAAGCTAGTTTAAACTTAATGATTGTTCTTAATGAGCTGAAATGTAATTATCGGGCTTGCGAAATGAAACGAACGACTTATTTATTAACGTTCAATAATCGGCTACTATCAAAAACTTGATAATTGAGTTCTCCATGTTATGTAGTAATAATAATGATATTATTATTATTATTATAATTAGTAGTGGTAGTGGTAGTGGTCGTGGTCGTGGTAGTAGTCGTGGTAGTGGTAGTAGTGGTAGGAGTAGAAGCAGGAGGAGCAGGAGCAGCAGCAGTAGTAGAAATTCAATCAAAATGGCTGTTCAAAACATTTAAACAAGTAAACATTTAAAAATACCGAGATAGCTGTTTAAACTCGTTTGTTCATCCGATTAATTCTCAGTTGACAAATTATATATTACGGGATCATTCGCGTTATTCGTAACATGTTTCGGTCACGAAATAATAATCGTAACAACAAACGCGACTCGAATGGGATCATTACGAGAATAATACGCGAGTTATACGCGATACGGACCGACCTAGGGTATTCTTACCCACCCAAACCCTAACTATAAAAAGTGAGTTTGACTCCTTTGATCCCACTTTATTCCAGCCGTCATCTACACCCATTGTGAACCAAGGGCTTCTAGCCTAATGGTTACCTCCTTGACTTCTCTATGAGAGGTCTTGAGTTCGAATCCGGGCTGAGGCATATTTGCTGAAGCAAGGTCAAGGGATTTACCTAGTTGTGGGGTTCCTCCTGGGGTGGGCTCGGGCATACGCCCCAGAGCGTCAAATCCGAGGGGACGGTTGAAATCCCGTCTTGGGTGTCGTTGTACCAAGCCGTTCAAAAAAAATCTACACCCATTGTGTGTGTTCTAATGGGAAACCGAGAAAGAGAAAAAAAAAAGAGCACCGGCTCTTGCTGGCACATCTCTGCCGTCAACCCTCCACCGGCGAACGCTCATCTCCGGCTACCTACATCACCCCCATAAGTTCTAGCCGTCACACACACAACACACAGTTGTGTGTGTGCTTTATCCCGATCAGGAGTAACACTCCTCTTTCTCCGGCGCATCTCTTTCCCGGCTTTCCTCCACACGAAAACTCCTACGGTGACCCCTGGCAAGTTTCGCCGGTGTACCAGATTTTAACGTCGTTTAACATCTAATAAAACACAAATATATTAATAAACTATCAGTTGGAGTAACCGACCGAGCGAATGACTACATTAACACAATTGTGACAAATACGTTTGTTATTAACCGAGAATTTATTTAATAATATGGTTGGGTAATCTCAACTATATGAGACTTGGATATATAAACAAATGTTAATTATTAAGAAAACTATAATATATAAATGCAAATATAAAATTGCTAGACACTTAAATACGTTAACTTTGAACAAGTGTTGATCAATAAATAATAAATCGATACACACACACAAGTACGCTATCGATTGCCCTAAAAAGAAAATTTGAATATTATTTTTTTTTGCTAAACACATCATACAATTAGAAATGTTTTAATTTTATTAACACCCAAACATTGGCTTTTATGACAAAGAATGTTAGAACGGTCACTTTATGTAAATCTAAGTGTTAAGTACTTTCAAAAATTTAATATGTCACTATATAAATAAACGAGTTTACCATAATATAAGTTCATATTGATGAATGGATTATAAAGACCGGTATGGGCATCTAATGACTATTAATTCTACAAAATAGTTTAAGTAGAGTGTATATATATATATATAATCAAATTTCAATAATTACTACTAAATGTGACAATTGATATTATATATTGAATATCAACAACGATCTGAACACAATAATAACATCTCAGATTATAACGAACTTCTTTTAATGAGTGCTACATATATGAGATGAAATTCAGGTTGTATCTTCAATCTATAAATGCAAGCTAACTTTTTAGCAATGTTACTATATAACAATAACAAATATCAAGTCTTAATAATCAAGATTAAATATATTAATGTTCAAGCATAACAATTATAATGACAAATGATAAAATACATAATGGGTTTTTCTACAAGTTTATAAATACACCCATTATTGACTTGAACTTATTCGATATAAATCAACAAAATCAAGTTAACTGAAGTGAGGACGCGCTAGAATACATATGACAACTGCGTCAAATAGACACCTAAAACAAGACTATTGGTTATTGATACGCATTTGATTTACAAACATGACCTCATATTTCATTTGATTGGGAAATGCTATACTATATCAAACGTTTAGAGTTGACTAGCACTTAGCAGTATACGGTCACTTGGACTCTGGTTATCACAACATATGGGCATGGGTTCCATTTCTATACACAATGTGAGTATTCGTAGCCTCTTTTTCTTTTTACATATTTTGGAGGAAATACATGCTACAATACTTTTCTTTTCTATTATGATACTTAAAAGGTTTTTATTACTATGCTAAATGTGTTAATGCTAGAACATAAGTTAGCTGGATGTAGATTGCATGAGATTTTGTTATTCTATTGTAAGTCCCTTATTATTTATGCCTAGATACAACCATTAACTCATAGGTTTGAGCCAGGGGATATATTGAATAGTACTATTTTGGTTGATAACCCATTCACCTATCTGGTGGTCTTGCTAGCTACAGTCACCCAATGACGTGGTCAAAAACGATGGATGAATATTTCTAAGTCTTCTATATACTTTGAACTTGGGATGAGTTAGTTGATCATGAGATCAAAAACAAGGGCAATCAGTCAAAGGCTTGGTTGTGGACTCATGTAGATTGCATCCATTCACACTTATGGCTTAACATATTATATGATAGCATAGCATTATGGGATTGATGATCCTACTGGATTTTTATTGAAACATTTTACTCGCGCCTGGAATGGCCAACACATTATGGGATTGATGATCCTACTGGATTTTGATTTAAACATTTTACTCGTGCCTGAAATGGCCAATACACTATGGGATAATGATCCTACTGAGTTCTGATTGAAACTTCTTACTCGTGCCTGAATGGCAAACACTATTACTTAAACTGTTTGATTAAACATAAAACCTACGAACTCACCAACTTTTTAGTTGACACTTGTTTTTGCATGTATTTCAGGTACTAATCTAAGGCTAAATATGGACCTTACACTTAATCAGAAGGACTAGCATTCTCTCATACTCAATGAGTTCTTGATATACAGTTTCGTCGCATATCCCGTGTTTCCACCGACGGAGGGGGTGTGACAGTGGTGGTTCAATGGTTCAACAGTTCAACATTCTTTAGTTAGAGAAACGGTAAAAAATAAATTAAAAGGTAGGTTTTTAACTACATAGCTAAAGATATTCGTGCATTGAGGATTGATCGGGAAAGTGAATGTGAAGTAATGAAGAAAAGAATCGAGTTCTATGAACTAAAAGAACCAAAAAACGGAAGAAAGAGAACAGAAAAGGGAAGAAAGGGAACGTAAAAGGGAAGAACGAGAACAAAAAAGAGAAGAAAGAGAACAAAAGAGGAATGAGACAAAGCTAATGGAAATGGAACTTCTAAATCTCAACACACTGACATGCGAAGAAGAAAACCTTAAACATTCTCTAATGTCTAAGTATTATGGAAATTAAACCTGATTTAGTGTGTGTTTTATTTTAGTTTTTTTTCATTCATTTGTAATATATTTATCTAGTCTCTTCATTCCATGTATTTACAATTTATTTGATTATCTAGTTTATGCATTTCATTTATTTCATTATCAAATAATATTTTATGACCTTATCCTTGTTGACACATGTCAGCCATCTATTGAATACTCTGATTTTATTTAGATAAAATAGTCTAACATTAACTTCACCAAATATTATAAAATAAACTAATAATATCCTTGTTGCCACATGCAACCGTCTATTGAATACTCTGATTGTAGATAAGAAAATCTAACATTATCTTCACCAATATTATAAAATAAAATTATAATAATAATTAGTTTCATTATAAATAGAGCATCAACATTGACATATATTATCCAATACTGAGTTTTTATTTATAATATCGTTGAAAAATGTCCAAAAGTGAACACTCCTCACATAGTTCTGATTCATTAGAGAGTTCTAATTCATCAAATTCGCGTGTATATGATAAATGGAAAGCACGAGTATTTCAACAAAATCAAGAGCTTGATCACATCATAAATGGTTTACTCGTAAACATGCCATATATGATGATAAGTGATCATCTTCCTATGGAAAGAATGAGATATTGTGATTGGGAACGTGAGAAGGGTGATGCACTTTTGATGCAAGGTTATTTGGTTGATAACCCAACGTATGATGAAACGAAATTCCGACGAAGATTTCGAATGAGCAAACCACTATTCCTCCATATAGTGGATAAGTTTACAGCTAATGACATATATTTTCAGCAAAGACGTGATTGCTCGGGGTAGAAAAGGTCTCTCGCCATTGCAGAAATGTACCGGAGCTATGCGCGTGTTGGCGTATGAGACTGCAACAGATGCAGATGATGAATATTTGAGAATGAGTGAAACTCTAACAAAGGATGCTCATATAAAGTTTGTAGAAGGTGTGATTTCATGTTTTAGTCAACAATACCTTAGAAGGCCAAATGAAGATGATTTAGGAAGACTACTTTATGTAGGGGAAGAACATGGATTTCCAGGAATGCTAGGCAACATAGATTGCTTGCATTGGCAATGGAAAAATTGTCCCACCGCTTGGGCAGGGCAATATGCAAGTAGAAGCGGTAAACCGACAATAGTTCTAGAAGTTGTTGCATCATATGACTTGTGGATATGGCACACATTCTTTGGAACACCTGGCTCGTGTAATGACATTAACTTTCTCCAGTGATCTCCTCTTTTTGATGATGTATTCTTAGGTAGAGCACCAAATGTGAGCTACGTCGTGAATGGTCGAGAATATAATATGGCATATTATCTCACAGATGGCATATATCCTTCGTGTGCAGCTTTTGTCAGGTTGATAACTTCTCCACAGCTTCTAAAACACAAGTTGTTTGCTAAACATCAAGAGGTTGTTAGAAAGGACGTGGAATGAGCATTTGGAGTTCTACAAGCACGTTTAGCATTTCCTCAACATCCATGCCTTATGTGGGACAAATATATCATGGGAAAAATTGTGATTGCATGTATAATCATGCATAATATGATCGTTGAAGATGAAAGCGACAACTACCTTAACTATTAAGATCCTTTTGAATGTCACACCCCGAGCCGGCGGGGTTGGATCGAGGTCCCCGTTGGGCGGAAGGTTCTCGAGGCGCGATATCGTGAGTGATAATCGTGATGATCAGATTGTTTACATAGCATCAATGTTAAGAATAACTAAAGCACAATCAAATGATAACTAGGATTACAAAGTTAAATTACATTATCAATGTTCTGCAATTTAACTAAGTAAACCTATCAAAAGAATAACATGTTTATATCTTGTATATGTACAAGATATCAAAAGTAATGTTTATCATCAACAAAAGATGTGCTTCCCAAAAGTCTACTAGGTCCTCTATCTGGGCAGCCTAGTATGCAAATCCAAAAGTTTTAAGTCTATCCCTGTGCGTCATTTGAGAAAACATGTAAGAAAACAAAGTCAACACGATGGTTGGTGAGTTCATGTGGTTTTAGTGTTTGTAAAATAGCTTTTGCAAACCTTTTAGGTAAAACCTTAACCTCATTAATAACACCTGTATCATCCAACTCGGTATGCTTATATATAGGGCATACCCCTGAGTCGAGCCTACGACCCGCCCAGACGCCGTCCCACCACATACTAAGTCGCATAGGACATTGCTATTAATGATAATTAAGCATTTTTACCTACCCTTCGATTCATTTCTCATCATAGCTTTAGTTTATTGTTTCAAAGTTTACAAGTCTATAGCATTCGTATGTAATAGCTTCAATATTAGTTTAAAAGCATCATGTTTAAAAGTTTATGATATTAACCCAAAAGCATTCAAGCATCCCCTCGGTAACAACCTTAATCTCATTAACACCACCTGTATCATCCAACTCGGTATGCTTATATATAGGGCATACCCCTGAGTCGAGCCTACGACCCGCCCAGACGCCGTCCCACCACATACTAAGTCACATAGGACATTGCTGTTAATGATAATTAAGCGTCTTACCTACCATCCATATCGTTTATAGCTTTAGCATTGTGTTTAAGTTTATAGCATGAGTGAACATTGAGGATTCACTGTATGGCAAGCACTGAATGGCCATCAGTCTACTCCTCAAGTCATGACTATGAGGTCACCCTATGGCAAGCACTGAGAGGCCAATGGTCTGTTCCTTCAGGTCCCAACTATGTAGAACACCCCATGGCAAGCACTGAGAGGCCAATTTAGTATGTTCTATCATAGTTAATAGCTTTAGCATTCAAGTTTATAGCATTTAATAGTTTAACAACCGGTGAGGCAAGCACTGAGAGGCCAAACCGTTGCTTTTGCATGGCAAGTTTATAGCATTCAAAGTTTAACAACCGGAGAGGCAAGCACTGAGAGGCCAAACCGTTGCTTTTGCATGACAAGTTTATAGCATTCAAAGTTTAACAACCGGAGAGGCAAGCACTGAGAGGCCAAACCGTTACTTTTGAATAACAAGTTTATAGCATTCAAAGTTTAACAACCGGAGAGGAAAGCACTGAGAGGCCAAACCGTTACTTTTGAATAACAAGTTTATAGCATTCAAAGTTTAAAGCATTATGAGCACTTCAAGCATTTTGAGCATTTAAGCATGATAAGCATATGGTATTTGCATTATAGCATTAGCACTTGGCATTAGTATATAGCATTAAGCATCTAGTTTATGAATATAGTTTATAGCATAAGCATCACGAGTATAGTTTAAGAATATAGTTTATAGCATAAGCTTTAAGAATATAGTTTATAACATAAGCATTAAGCACTTAGTTTAAGCATCAAGTGTATAATTTAAGCTTCTAGTTTTCAACATAAGCATCAATCACCAAGTTTAAGCATATTGTTGTAGCATAAGCATCAAGTCTCATAAGCATCAAGTCTCATAAGCATCCAACATATGTTTTCAAACCTCAAGTTTAAAGTATAAGTTTCAAGTCTATTGCTTTTCAAAGTATTCTAAGTTCTAGCATAAGTTTCAACATAAGTATCATGTTTATGTTTAAAGCATTAAATAACATTTCAAGAGTTTATGAAAATGTTTAACATGCTTCTCAGTCCCGAAGTAAAACAAATAAGTTTGAAAAGGGACAAATGAACTCACCTTGTGTCCTTGGTAGTTGACTACGTAACACAAGAATACGCTCGTTCTTTGTTTGCCCTTTGTTGTAATGTTCACGATCCTCTATTGATTTCATGATGTTGTAGTTTATATGTATAAGTTTATAAGTATTTGTTGTGCGTATAGTCGTTAGTGTTAACCCTAAAATGGGTTGACACTCGGGAGTCTCGGTTGTCCTTATTCAGCCCTACTTATTTGTTGTAGGCTTGCAACATTTAGCCCACTAGGTCTTAGTCACCTTATTTGGTCATTACTTATAAGTTGTCATTTAATTAATTATTTTGACAAAAGAGGTTTTAAGTCTAAACTTATGTTGTAGATTAAATGTTATAACCTCTTGGTTCATAATTATGTTAACACTCCTTTGACATTACCCGCACCATGTATATTGTTCATTATCACTTGTTTCCTCGTTTTATTGTCAATTGACACGTGTGGGCCTCCTGTTGAACCGAGTATATGTAAATGGGCTTAATCCAAATTTCGTGAGTCACTTGCATGTATGTGGGCCAAACACTTGCTGTGGGGCCGAAATTAATGGCTATTGGGCCGATTCAGTTGGGCCGAAGTAATTTCATGCATGTTTGGGTTGGACTAATTTGATTGTTGGGTCCGTTTTTTTTTACTAGGACGAATGGGGTTTAATGGGCCAAATCAAGTCATGAGGCAAAGCATGTTGTTGGGCCAAAGAATCAAGACTTTCGGCTAACTCCCCCGCCCAGGTGTGGTGTGTAATCGCCCAGGCCAGCGAACCTTGACTAGGTTCGTCTCTCATGCCAGCCCCAGGTTCGGCCAAGGTTAAATCTCAGCCCCATAAAGGTTCGGATTGTGGTGTGTAGGTTCGTAGAGCCTCGGCTGGTTCCAAAGGTTCGGCTCCTTGTTGAGTAGGTTCGTGAGGTGGCTTAAGGCTCGTGGGGTTGGGTTCTCACGTAGGGTTCGTCCAGGTGATGGTTTGTTGCTACCCAAAGGTTCGGTGAAGGGCTGAAAGTTAGTAGGGTTCGTAGAAATCAAATGGTTCGGCCAGCACCTTCTTTTGCATGGAGCAAGGTTCAGCCACCATAACCCCACCTAAAAAGGTTCGGCCGAATGTGCAGGCCCACGAACCCTGTGTTCTAACTCATCCTCAAGCCCGAACCTTCGATATAGTGATTTCCATGGTGTTGTGATGTGAAGTTTGGTTTCCAGAAAGGTAATGCGTGTGTGTATACAGTTTCTACGCATGTTAGTGAGTGAATCGAACAAGGGTAAGTAGAAAACCCTAATTTCAAGAGGTTTCTTTCGATTATACCTCTATTTCAGCTGGACCAAAGCTCAGATGAGTTGTACTTCCTTGTAGAGAACTTCAAGATGGTCGTTTAGGCGAAAGAATCACTCGATTTCGTTAAGAATTGAGTGAGATATGGGATTTCAAAGGTTGAAGATTGGTGGTGAAGATGAAAACCGGGATTTTGATCTAGAGAGAAAAAGATAAGGGTTTAAATGAATTAAATGTGTTCATTTAGGGTTTATATACCCCGGGTGGTTTCGGGTTCGTTTCGGTTGCTCGGTTCGTAGTTTTGTCGCGTATCCGGCACGTTACGCGCGTATTTTGTAAATTTAAATAAAAAGAATTATTTTTGGATGTTTAGATTACAAATATCATTGGAAATTATTTTAAATATAGTTACATTTATTTATTTATCAATTTAGAATATTTTACGCGTTTTTATTAAATTTTCGCGTTTCGTTAGTTTGCTTTGCGATTTAATAAAATAGTTTAATTTATTTTATGATGAGTTTCAAAATTGTAAAATAGGAAATATTTTATTTCCTTAAATTTATGATCGTTCGTATCGTTATTCGTTTTCGTTTTCGTTTCGTCAGACCGCGTCGCCATCGCGGGTATTCGTTCGAATCGTCATTCGAACGAACACGTCGATGGTTTGGCTTTCTGATTCTTGTTTTCTACTGTTCAGTCATTATTTTAGAACGTTAAACTTCCCGAATCATTCGTACAAATCTTCACCTCTACGAATAATTCGTCCGTTTAGCATTCCATAACAATAACCGTTAAAAGTTTTGTTTTGTTTAACCTCACATACGTTTGTACACCATAGAATCAAATCAAGTATTTATGTTTCAACACTGTGTTGTCTGACTTATTTCTGACTGTTAAACCCTAAGGTTTCAGTCAGATTCAGACAATCGTTCAATAGTTTCATGTTAAATCAAAATGTATCAATAGCATAATATAGTTTTCACGTAAAGTGTACCTGAGTTACTGTACGAGTTACTGTACAGTTTACTGTTCCGGTAACGATTTCGGCACAGATGTTGTAATGTTCTCGATCCTGTATTGATTTCATGATGTTGTAGTTTATAAGTATAAGTATGGGAAAAATTGTGATTGCATGTATAATCATGCATAATATGATCGTTGAAGATGAAAGCGACAACTACCTTAACTATTAAGATCCTTCTGAATTTCTAAATAACAGACCTACAAACCAGATTTGAGCATGCACTACTGATGATGATGAACAACTATTTCAATACTCTACTGAACGGATTGTAGACGTGTCTAGTTATATGACCAATACGGCACTACTTCACAATAGAGAACCTCATAACTCTTTAAAAAATTATATCATTTAGCATGTATGGCAAAAATTCTCCCATGATGAGTAATTATGTACTATTAATCTCATGTAATTGTAATTTGACTTTTAATGTTCTAATTTTAAGTTGTTTTATCTATTTAATAAGTAATTTAATGAATCTAAAAAATATAAAGTACTATTTTAAATAAAAACAAGAGCAAATTGCACTTTTGGTCCTTTATGTTTACACAAAATTTCAGAGATAGTCCTTTATGTTTCATAATGTCAAAAACAGTCCTTTAAGTTTTCAAATGTTGCAAACTCGGTCCTTTCTCGGTTAACGCCGTTAAGTATTAACAAAATAGGGGCATAAATGTCAAAAAAAATCATCACTTTTGATCCTTTATGTTTACATAAATTTTCAGATATGGTCCTTTATTCTGTTAGTACTTAACGGCGTTAACGGAGAAAGGACCGAGTTTGCAAAATTTGAAAACATAAAGGAATGATTTTGACATTTTGAAACATAAAGTACTAACTCTGAAATTTTGTGTAAACATAATGGACCAAAAGTGCAATTTACTCTAAAAATAATATATTAAATTAAAAAAACAGTTATTTTTTATAAAATAAAATAATCAAAATGTTATTTATTTTATAGAAAAATTGGGAAAGGTTGGATTGTGAATGGGGGTAAATATAAGATAAAGGTTGGGTTATGTAGGTGAAGGAGAGAGATATTAGTTTTTTAATGAGAGGTTGGGTTGGGTTTTTAATTGAAGTGGTCCCCGTTCCACATGGCCCAAAAACTAATAATTTGCCCCATTAAACACTATAAATATCCTTGCTTGGTCTCTTATAGTTTGCAACTCCTAGTTGAGTACAAACAAGTGGAATAACCAAATTTTGGTGGTTCTACAAATGCAACACCCCTTGGGATGTTGAACGTAGTAGTTTATTTCATGCTATTGACGAGGAGGTGTTGCCCTTCCAGATCGTCTCGTCTGTAAACTTCTTTGAGGTAATTTTCTTTTCTTTTCTTTTCTCTTCTCTTCGTTATTCATTTATTTATTGCTTTCTTAGTCTAATTCGTTGAGCTTAGTTATTAGCTGTCGATATTAGGCTCATTTAGGTTGCCTTGCTTAGGCCACCTTTAGAGTTGGTGTAGCATTGTAGAGGTCGTTAGGCCCAACGACTCCGGCCTATGATGTCTGTTCATTTAGCTATGCCTAGCTTAACGTTTACCCATCCTCGTTGCATTCGTTTGACTAGGTTGAACTACATTTGCATTTAGATCGTATAATTGTTCCTTTGAGCTACTGTCTGTCCACACACATTCAAACCCGGATGCATCCGGTTTGATACAATTGTTGATCTTGATTCTTCTTTGTTATACTAGTTTTCTCAAGCACCATTAATGTGAGTAAATTCTTACTCCCTTTTTTACATTTTGTAAACTTTTTGGGATGTTACACATGCCTTACACAAAAACATATTCATAGAGTCAAAAACATATATATGATACAAAGTCTTAAGCTTAGTAGACATGATTTAGATGATATGTGAACTTATGTGTTAAATGTTATGTGGGAGCTAGGTTTGAATACGTTTCATACATCAAACATATACTAGTACATAGTAGCCTAAGAAAGTGGTTACATTCTTCGCAATGACTTGTGTCCTGTGTCAAAAAGGTGAAATGTACACAAACATAAACATTATGATTTACATTGTTTTAAGTCAAAGAGCTAGCTAGTCTTGATTTAAGCTTTGTAATATCAGTTGTTTGGATTCTTGCTTTGTGCTTAAACTTGATACTTGAAACTTACATATGATTTAGATCTAGTTCTATATAGTTTAATAGTTTCGCATCTTTTTATACGTAATATATTAAACTGTTTTGAATTGCTCACCAACTATGCAAATAGTTGACCCTTATATTTTACATATGTAACAGGTTAAGATGAAGACATATGACGAAGACATAGATTAGGTTTAGATGACCTAGTTAAGTAAAAATATTGTTAAGTATTTCATTTTTAAATTGTTTTGAACTATTGTATGTTATTGAATGTTTTGTTTGAATAAATTAATATGGATGTTTTCAATATTGAAACCTTAACATAGCACCATGAGTTTTGAGTATCCACAATCATGCCCCGGCATTTCTGCCATCGGTCGGGGTGTGACAGTATATCATACATTTTATTCACTAAAACTTTGATCTTCTTCTTGTAAGCACGAATATCAACAATGAAGACAATGTAACGAAAGATGAATAACCAATCAACCCCAACCATGGAAGAGTAACCACTAAACCCCAACCACAAAAGAATAAACATTGAACCCCAAATGTGGAAGAATAAACACTGAACCCCAACCGTGAAAGAATAAACACCGAAACGTTACTTTATTCACTGCTTATAATTTTATAATCCGTGAAAGTTTTTTTGTTTGATGTCACTATCATAGTGACGCCACCACCTTGTAATTGTCGGGTATTTAATCCCCGACATTCTCTTAATAATATGTTGATTCGTCGAATGTCTTTTTAGTCATATGTTTTTCTGAAAACCCTAGGAGAACCTTCCTTAGAAAGAAATTCATCGAGAGCACAATATGAGAGGGAGACTATCAACAAAATCATAAAAAAGTCTAACTAATAATTAATACCTAGAAATGGCCTAAACATTGTTATTTGAGCTATCGTATTATGATCCAACATTTCTTCACTCAAACAATTTTTTTAAGATTAACAACTTTGATCCCCCATTTTAAATTTTATTACTATTTTAAGTTTAATCTTTCTAAACAGAATTAACAACACTTTTGATTAAGTATTTGTAGGAAAACCGTTCACAAAATAAACAAATACTTTTATTATTCGATTACTCGAATTACAATTCGGAAAATACACAATGAAAAATACATTATTACTATAAACATAAAAGTGCTAAATTTTAAATTACAAGAAAGAAAAGTAGTGAAACAAATTCTAAAATTTAAATTAAAATATGAAGTATAGCATAAGATGAAACGAATTAAAACGAGTTCGATGGTTGAGGATTTCTGTTCAACAGAGGTCCCTTAAAACAAATTTCGAGCCACCCAGGTGAACCCGATTGTTCCCAGGGTACAACAGCCGAAGCACTATGTACTGCCAGAGTTAACCAAAAACCCGAAACGTTACCTGAAATAAGAGTGTTTAGCACTAGGAATCGATTGTTGTAGGTTGTTGAGAACTCAACAAAGTATCTTTTTGTGTTGTGAACTTGTGTTTCTGTGTTTCAAAGGGTGTAGAGATATCTCTACTTGGCCAAGAAAACAAGAGACCAGATGTCTCTATTTATACATGTTTCATATGGCATATCAAATGTTGCCATCATGTCCATTAACAAGCCAATTCATTGCTTAGTTAATAACCAATTCATGGCAAATAACAAACCATTCATTACTTAGTTAATAACCAATTCATGACAAATGAATTGGTAGTTAAAAGATTTCTAATTTCTTTTTCCTTTTTTTTTTCTTTTCACACAACATTCCAACAATCCCCCAAATGAAAAGAAATCGATCCTTACACTCGAGTATCACGATAAAATTTCAGCGATTGAATATTGCAGGAGAAGTAGGTGTTCCCTTTTAACCCTCCTTTGTGATATGTACTTGGTCTCCTGGCGATTAGTAGATGCGATGTCCTTGAACCAATCCCTGTTTACGTAGACGTTATTACATGTCACACAATACTCTTTCTGGTATGGTTAACCCCTCATTGTCGTGTCCGTTATGGTCATGGAACACTAGCCTGGTTCTGCAAGAGCTCTAGTATTTGCGCCCCCCACATCCATTCGAAGCGACCTCACTTCTCTCTCACATAGGTGACCACCATAGATCATTAAAAGCAGCGGGTTCTTTATGATTCACCCAGAATCATTAACCACATTATGCTTATCCTCAAGTATTAACACTGATTTGATAAAGGAATGAACTAGGAAGTATGCAACTCCCTTGCTATATTTGAGGTACTCCCTCACAGTGACCTTCCTTATTCATACAATTATGTTGTCCTATTGAGCCTAGATCATGGGATCTCCAATCTTCTAGGATATGTTTTCCTTTATACAAACTTATTCCAAGGGCTTTAGTCCCATTCCTCTTGACGACTTATACACTAACTCTTTGCTTAAGCATTTTGTAAACGGATCCGCTATGTTATCTTTTGACCTCACATAGCCAATTGAGATAACTCCCATTGAGAGTAGTTGTCTTATCGTATTGTGTCTACGTCGAATGTGCCGTGATTTGCCATTATACATTGCACTTTGAGCTCTACCAATAGCCCATTGGCAATCACAATGTATGCAAATAGCCGGCATATGCTTTGGCCATCCTGGAACATCTTCCACAAATTAACGTAGCCATTCTGCTTCCTCTCCAGCTTTATCTAACACAATAAACTCAGATTCCATCGTAGACGTAGCTATAAGAGTTTGCTTGGATGACTTTCTAGGCTATAGCTGATCCACCAAGGGTGAACACATAACCACTTGTGGATTTGGAATCTTTCATATCGGATATCCAGTTCGCATCATTGTGTCCTTCTATAACAGCTGGATCTCGTCCATAATGCAGCCCATAGTTTCTTGTGTATCTTAAGTACCTTAGTAATCTTGTCATGCTCTTCCACCCGCATTGAACTTTTCAAGGATTTTGTCCACATAGTGAGATTGACTCAACACAAGACCATTTGGATTCTATTGATCTTTATACCAAGAATCAAATCAGATAGACCCATGTCTTTCATGTCAAATCTCGCTTTTAACATGTCTTTAGTAGATTTGATCATCTTATCATCACTCCCAACGATAAGCATATCATCTGCATAAAGAAATAATATCGCGTAACCTCTCATTGTGTTTTTCACATAAACACACTTGTCACATTCATTAATTTTGAAACCATTGTTAAGCATAACTTTGTCAAACTTTTGATGCCATTGTTTTGGAGATTGCTTCAAGCCATACAATGACTTGACAAATTTACATACTTTGCCTTCTTGGCCTGGAGCTGAGAAACCCTCAGGTTGCTCCATGTAAATTTCCTCTTCTAAATCCACATTTAGAAAAGCGGTTTTAACATCCATTTAATGGACTTCCAAATCTCTTAAAGTCGCTATTGCAAGCACCAGCCTTATCGAGGTTATTCTAGTCACAGGCGAGTAGGTATCAAAGCAGTCTAATCCTTCTTTTTGTCTAAACCCTTTGATCACTAACCTTGCCTTGTCCTTATCAATGGAACCATCAGCTTTCATCTTCCTTTTGAATATCCATCGATATCCAAGTGGTTTACACCCTGGTGGAAGATCTACTAGCTCCTAAGTATGGCTTTGTAAGATCGAATCAATTTCATTCTTATCGCCTCTATCAATTGAGCTCCTTTCGAAGAGGTGACTGCTTCACGATGGGTTTGGGGCTCTCCCTCAACCATATAAGTAATAAAATCAGGTCCAAAAGATTTTCCAATCCTTTGCCTATTACTTCTTCTTGGCTCAACCTCTTCAGCCTCTAATTGTTCTTGATCTTCACCATGAACAATCTCATCAACTGGTGTTGATGAACTTGCGTGTTCCTTTCCAAACAAGGAAACACTTCTTCATAGAATGATGCATTCCTTGAATCCATTATAGTATTCTTGTGTATTTCAGGATTCTTTGAATCATAAACAAGAAACCGATATGCACTACTATGATGGGCATAACCAATGAATACACAATTCATGGTTTTGGGTCCCATTCTTTGAACCTTTGGTGGTGGACCACCACTTTTGCTAGGCACCCCCACACTTTCAAGTATTTGTAAGATGGATTTCTTCCCATCCACAACTCATAAGGAGTTACATCCTTTTTCTTGAAAGGTATTTTGTTTAAAAGATAAATAGCCGACAAAATGGCTTCCCCCACATGTCCTGGCTCAAACCAGAACTTAACAACATGGAATTCATCATCTCTTTTAAGGTTCTATTCTTTCTTTAGCAATGCCATTTTGTTGTGGGGAATAAGGAGATATACACTCATGGGTAATTCCACTTTGTGCACAAATATTAGCAAATGGTGAAACATATTCACCTCCTCTATCACTCCTTAAAACTTTTATATTTTTATTAAGTTGATTCTCAACTTCATCTTTGTACCAAAAAAAACTTATCAATTGCTTCATCCTTACTCTTGAGTAAGTATACATAGAAATATCTTGTACTATCATCAATAAACGTGATGAAGTACTTAGTTCCACCTCTTGTGGGAATCGATTTTAAATCACACACATCCGTGTTAATTAAATCAAGGGGTTCAGTTATTCTTTCAACTAATTTAAATGATGATCGTGTTTGTTTAGCTTCAACACATGTTTTACATTTGTATTTTGAGTCCATGGAAAATTTTAGTATGCAATCTAATTTAATCAACCGGCGCATCGAATTGAAATTAACATGACCAGACGACATGCCAAACATTAGAAAACTCAATCAAGTAAATAGAAGTAGAATCATATTCATTCATGTTCTTAGCTATTATATCGAGTTTGAACATACCATTTTGGGCATATCCCTTACCAATAAACGTTCCACGTTTAGTTAAAACAAATTTATCATACTCAAAAACAAAAACGAAAACCATGCTTATTGAGCAACCATCCTGACAAAAGACTCTTGCGCATCTCAGGAACATAGAGCACATTGCTCAAAGTGAGCTCCTTCCCCGAAGTCCTATTTAAGATCACATTGCCTTCACCCTTGATGTTGGCAGTCGCTGCATTCCCCATGAACAGCTTTTGATCACCAGTGATCTCTTTAAACGTATTAAAGAGATTCTTATCATGACACACATGACGGGTAGCACTAGTGTCAACCCACCACTCATTAGTGTCATTAGTCACCGAGTTTACCTCCTCCATACCGGCGGCAGTGAGGTCAGAAATTATGGCAACAAGAGGCATATCATCCTCAACCATATGTGCGCGGTCCTGTTTAGAAGCATTACACTTATCAGCACGGTGACCAAGATCAACACAAATGTAACATTTCCCTTTAAAAGGGAAAATCTGCTTCTTCACACCACCTTTTTTCGGCCCAAGGTCCACAACCTTGCTTTTGCCTTTGCCCTTGCCCTCGTAATTGTCAATTTTCTTTTTGTACGCACAGGAAGATTGACCATGCTCCACCACATTGGCTTTTGTCCCATTAAGAGTCATCCCCTCGGCTAGGGCAGCATGGGTACCAACTAATGGTCCCATAGGTGTTGAAGTTTGAGCAGATACAGTTTTCATTTCTCAAACAATAGTGGAAATGCAAACTAAGCACGTCAGATTTTCAGAAATAAGGTTTACACAAAACCAAAGTTTAAACTAAACTTTTTAACTCAAACAAAGTTATTTGAGTTCATGTGGCGTTTGCATGACCTGTTTTGGCCTAATAGGTTAAGACATTCTCTCTAATAATCCCCAGGAAAGCAAGACAAGTCCCTCAGCTATTTGGGATATAAGCGAATTGCTTTCCTAGATAGGAAACTCAGATAACGATGTTCACCCTTCCAGTTACTACAAGTCCGACACTTAAAACTTAAACTTTGATGAGCTTAATTTATCAAAATATTTTGTGTTTACAAAAAACCGTATGGTTTACACAAAACCAAAATCAAATTTTATTAAAATTTGACACTTGTTTGAAGAATTATGGTTTACACAAAACCGACCCCAAAATTGAATTATTTTTTTTTTAAAAAAAATTAAGCGTTTTATAATTTTCAGTTTTTATATTATAAAAACATTTTTCTAACACGTTCGTTAGAAATAAATGATTATAACTATCGTTTATAAAACTCGTAAAAAAATTGATTGAATATGTTCGTTAAATAAGCGTTAACAAAATGGTTTATAAAACTTTTGGTTTACACAAAAAAAATTGAATTATATAAAACCAAACTTTGTTAACAATTATAAAAACAGAAAATAATCAGTTATGGTTTACAAAAAAACCAAAACAAAATGTTTGAATTTTTCTATTAATAAGAAAACAATACTTGTTTACCAAAAACAAAATTTAAAAACACATTTTAAATTTCTTGATAAACAAATATTTGTACGAAACTAAATAGTTTATATTTCTGTTTTGTAATCCGATAATCTTTAAAAACACAAACTTATGAACGGTGATTTTAAAATCTGTTTTAAGCTTGTAGGAACACCGTTCACAAAATAAACTAATACCTTTATTATTCAATTACTCGAATTACAATTCAGAAAATTCACAATGAAAAATACATTATTACAATAAACTTAAAAGTGCTAAAATTTAAATTGCAAGAAAGAAATGTAGTACAAGATGAAACAAATTCTAAAATTTAAATTAAAATAAGAAGTATAGCATAAGATGAAATGAATTAAAACGAGTTCGGTGGCTGAGGATTTCTGTTCAGCAGAGGTTCCTTAAAATAGATTTCGTGCCACCCAGGTGAACCCGAGTGTTTCCCAGGTTACAACAGCCGAAGCAGTATGTACTGCCGGAGTTAACCGAAAACCCGAAACGTTACCTGAAACAAGAGTGTTTAGCACTAGGAATCGATTATTGTAGGTTGTTGAGAACTCAACAAAGTATATTTTTGTGTTGTGAACTTGTGTTTGTGTGTTTCAAAGGGTGTAGAGATTTCTCTACTTGGCCAAGAAAACAAGAGACAAGATGTCTCTATTTATACATGTTTCATATGTCATATCAAATGTTGCCATCATGTCCATTAACATGCCAATTCATGCTTAGTTAATAACCAATTCAAGGCAAATAACAAACCATTCATTACTTAGTTAATAACCAATTCATGACAAATGAATTGGTAGTTAAAAGATTTCTAATTTCTTTTTCCTTTTTTTTCTTTTCACACAAAATTCCAATAGTATTTATAGGCAAAAATTTTATAAAGCTTTATAGATTTACAAATTTCTTTTTAAAAATTATTTTTATGATAGATTCATTATTAGAATAAATCATAAGATGTGTAGCATATATATGAATATATACATAAATGTAATGGTTCCAATTTCAAAAAAATAACCACGTGCAATTTTCTCTAGTTTTATCATGTCTTAAATTCATAAATATATATACTTATACACACACATATACATATGCATATATATATATACACAATTTAATGGAAAATTAATAAGATTTAATTGATTTATATATAAATTAATTCAATTATATTAAAATAAATATTTTAAATAAGACTTTATAAGATTTAATAGGTTTATAAAGTGTTACAAAATTATCATCTTATAAAAACTAATTTTAGAAACTTCTCATAAAAGGCTTAACCTAAAAATCTAAGCTTTAAGGGACTATAAGGGCAAATTTTAAAACCTTATTTTAGTTTTAAAAACTTTGAAATGAAGTGTCAAGAACAACATAAGGACTGTTTATGCCAAATTCAAAACATCAATTCTTTCAAACCAGCTACGACTTCAAAACTCGTAACCCACGTGTTTGTTCAAAACCGATCAACGAGTGTTTCTAAAAATCAATTGAGAACAATTATATGTTCCAATATTTATCACGACCATAACCATGTATTCAATTGCATTACCGATCCCGATTAATCAAATTTAATGTTATAACATAGTATTCATTCAAACTGCAAAAATAATCGACATAATTAAACGCTCTCAATCAAAATTGAACTAATGAAACTTAGGTGACAACATTCTGATTCTAACAATACCAAAAACCCCCTTTGTAATCATCGAAAACCTCATATTTGATTTCGACTCAGCCGCAACTTGTCACGAACTCGAGCACTATCAAATCGACATCATTTCAGGTAATTCGTAACATCCTTAAACTCAGTTTTAGATAAATAACAAAAATCCTAAGATTAATTAGACTCAAGAAAAACGTATCGATTGAATTTGATTGATTTAGTTTTAGGGTTTTTGAGAATTAGGGGCAACATTAAAGATAACATAAAAGGAAATTGCTTCCAGGTTGATTAGAGAACTCCTCAGTAGCCCATCGGTTAAGATGTAATACTTCATATTAGTTGAGAGGGAGAACTAAACCTTCTTCATAAGAAGGTGGGTACGTTCGCTATCAAGACATGTTTTTCCTTAGCGAGCAACTCGTCGAGTGAAAACAAAACTGTGAGTTCCTAGATGGGCAACCCATCACGGTAAAGCGTACAATATCATGGAACACTTGGATTGTGTCACACTCCACCGTCCCGTCACTTGCTGATTGCACTGACATGACCTGAGGTTGCAGAAGCATTGTGGTGATGTCTCGAATATGAGAGTATAACTTTCTTTGAAATGATATGAGAACACATATAGTTTACTAAAAAGTATTACACATAGAATATAGGTAACTATTATACAGTATAGGACATTGTTCACAACTTATTGCACAACTAACATCCTCAAACTTACTTTTACAAAGTGCCTTTGAAAGTGCGTTGTGACAACCGGTATACGTTCCGTAATTAGTTCTGAAATCCAAGGGTGTACACAACAACAATGGAGAATGCGGTAGTACGGGAGTGACGATGGCGATAACAAACACAAAATCAAATACGAGGATAATCCCCAAGACAAAATGGGAATCCTAAGAATCACATAAACATGAAGCAAAAGAAATACGAATGTCTTGTGAGGGAAAACAATAAATCAAACCTGAATGGACAACATTTTGGGTATCAATCTTACGAGATATTCAGATGGGTGGCGATCCATATGGATATGCTATAATTCGGATTAGGTATATTTTTGTTGTCGGACTTGATACATCAAGTGATATATTTACAACATAAAACAATGTCAGAAGATTAGGCAAACGTTGTCTCTGTGTGGGTGACGATTCATACAAACGCAAACGCAAGTCTTACATCTCTGACATGAATTAAAAACTATTTTAAGAAAATTTTCACCAAATATTTTAATAAACGAATTTAAAACGAAGATAAGATTAATTTTTAAAGAATAAATAATAAAAATTGTAACACACAGTCATTCGTACGAATAGGTCACAATCCGTGAAGCTTTCCAACCGAGAATCATGGGTACGAATGGGAGTTATTCGTACAAATGACGCATTCGTGCGACAGCACACGTATAAAAGCGACACTTACGTTTTTCCAACTCATTTTTCACTCAACCCACTTAACCGAAACCCCATTCGCCCCTCACGAGATTTCGGTCATTTCTACATGAAATCGGACCATTTGGACTTCCAAATCATGTGTATTTCATCCCCAACATCTTCATTTCAAAATTTCAACCATTTTCAAGCCTTTTCGGTCAAATACGAGCTGCACAGTGAGTATTAGCACCGATCCTTTGCACTAAAACACTTCAAAACGTTTTACCATCATTTTTGACGGTAAAAAAATTGCAAACTCAAGATTTCAAAAATTGCGTTCTTGGTGAATCTGCAGGCGAATGAGACATACGAGGGGCCCATTCGTATGAATGAGACACTCCATTCTCCTAAGAAATTCATCATAATAAACCCTCTGGACGAATGAACACCTTCACAATTGAAATGGACCCATTCACATGTGATAACCATACGAATGAATACCTATTCGCACGAATGGATCACCAGAATGAAAGTGGACATTCACATAATCCCATTCGTGTAAATGAAGGTCATTCGTACAAATAGGCCATTCGTACAAAGAAAAGACCCAAAATGGCTAACTGTTGAACGTTTTCTCGATACTATCGGTATCGGCAGAACCGATCCTTAGACCAAATTTCAAATCTAATCATAACAAATAACAAATTAAAACACATTTTTCCAAAAATCACATTAGGAAAAATACACTTGAAATCCAACATCAATAAATTAGAAAACAAATGAAAACACAAGGTTCAAACAGAGTGAATACGTCGTGCGCGTGGTTGACAACCAACGAGACATAACCAATGGTGAGTTCATAGACCCCTTTTTATTTAACTTTTTGCTTTCCAAATCATTTGGGGATGAGAAAATGAAACCTCTTATAAAGAAAATGAGGCTGCCTTTCTTCTTGTTCTTCACATTCACACAAAAACGTCTCAGCTCTCTCTCTATGTTTGAGGTGCACTAGCTCAAGCCTCAAATTTTCTGCAAAATTGGTCTTCTAATCATCTAGAGTGCTCCAAAATCTTCTTCGTCATAAGAGGTATGTCTTCAAAACAAGCCCTAATTTTTTTTTCTTTCTTGGTTTACCTCCGATTGAGAGATGATGTTGGGATTTCGAAATTATGAAGGTTTTCAAAAGATTAAGGGCTGTGAAGACACCTTTTATCATTTTCAAACTCATAAGAAGGTTAGATCATTCATGCATGTCATTTTCATGAAGTAAGTTTGGTCTCGTTCATTAAGGCTAAAACAGGGTTGTTATAGGTGTTAAAAGCCTGAAATGATGGTTGTAATCGGTGGCGGAGCTTGGCCGAATTTAGAGGGGGGCGAAAATTTTTATAACCCAGAATACATGTTAATTTTTTGAAGCCAGGGGGCGAAACACATATTTTTAACTAAAAATCGCATTTCGGCCGAAAAATTAACGCTACGGACGGAAAAAAAGGGGGGCGCCCCCCGGTCTCAATAAATATGTGCCCATGGTTGTAATAAGACCTAAACAAGTTTTATTTAGAAGATTAATGGCATAAATTAAGTAGCAGTATGGTTGGGTCAATAAGGTTATAGCAATGCAATTACAGGGCTGTAATCAGCCCTAATCCAGGTTAATTTTGGAAGATTATAGCTTAAATTAAGTTGTAATTTGGGCGGGTCAACGAGGTTGTAGCAAAGCTAATAGAGGGTTGATACAAGGCTGTTACCAGGATGTAATTAGCCCTAAACCAGCCTAGTTTGAATATTTTAGTGGCTTCAATTAAGTTGCAATTTGGGTTGGTCAACAAGGTTGTAACGAGGCAAAAACTTGGCTGTTATAGGGCTGGAATGTAGTTTTAATCAGCCCTAAATGAGCTGTTAGTCACAAGGAATAGTGGCAGTTAATAAGCTGAAATGTAGGTGGGTTAACAAAGTTGTAACAAACCAAAACAAGGCTGTTACAGGGATTTTAGAGGGGCTGAAATGCAGCTGTAATCAACCCTAAACAAGCCGGCAGTCGCAAGGATTAGTGGTTGTCTATAATTCGCTACTTGGACAGGTTAAAAACATAATATTGGGGCTGAATAGTGTTAAAAACATGGCTGAAATTAGTCCAATACATGCTGTAAATTAAGAAAAAAAGTGAACCGTAACAAGGCAAAAAATTAGCTAAAATGAAGGAGAAACACGTGGTGTTTTGACAAAAAGGTCAACGACCCGTTCTAATAAAAAGTATAAGATAGAACATCTTAAAATATCTAATTATTATGTAATGATATTGACTTAAAGACGATGAAATAGGATAAAGGACTGTTACTAAAGAAACTAAGAGAGCAAGGAAATAAATTACCAAACACACAAGGTGATTCGTGGTACTCCCTTTTCATGTTTTGTTTTAAAAACTTTGGGGCTGCATACGAGTTGTTTTTTATTTATTTAATGTTTTAAGATGAGCACATGATATTAAATCTTTATTTTAGTTTAATGAACTTTGAGTTATTCTTTGGCCTTGGAAATTTTGTGATTATAATATTTATAGTTTCTTGTAGTATATTGTCAATTGATTATATTTTTATAAATGTGAGTATGGATGTATGGCTTTACTAAGTGGTCTGTCCGGTATCGTGTGGTGCTACATACTCACGTAAATCATTAAGGATAGCCTAACATCGGGATGAGTGCGCATTTATTTGGTATCAATTATTGTAGGAAAACCTACGATAGGAATCAGTGTCGCGGTCCGAGATGGAGGCCCGACGGCTTCAGGTTGCGCATCGAGCTTGTAGACTGTAGGGTTAGAGTCCTTACAGTAGATTTGATTTACCAGTCTCATAAAATGAGTAAATATGTTCTGATTTATAATTTCTTACTTTTCTTGTGAATTTCTTATTACGATTGTATTTCACTACTATGACTCACCAACAAATCAATTGCTGAAAGTGTTTTAACTCGTATGCATGTAACTAGTGCAGGTCATTGGATGGAATTGATAACTTGGAAGCATAATTTTGTTTAATTTTTATTATATTAGGAGTTGCATTATGGACAAGTATTCGGGTGGTAGTGTTCTGGATAATTTTACATCTTGAACCTAAATTGGGAGCTTGCATATGATGTTAATTGGATGGAGTAGTTGTTCGAATATTAACAATTAGATTTAAATGACTGAAATTATAATCTCTATAAGATTTATAAACTAAGTATGAATGTTTTGTACAAAAGTTTAAAATGGTTGTAATTTTTTTAGTTTAATTAAGAATTGTGGCCTCGAGATGCACGGGTTTTGTGTTTGAAAATATGTCACGTATTGTATTTCCGCTGCAACTCTGGATCAACAGATGACGCCCGGTGAGGGATGCCACAAAATTCAATCGTCGGATTGCAAAATAGATCACGAAACACTGTTCAGAATGCAAAAACGGATGAGTTGGGAGCGGCGGCGGCGGCTTCAATATTGGTCGTTGGAATATGGCCGACAAATTGGGCGGTAGCAGCGGTGCGATGTTGGTTAGGTGGTCGGCTGTGGTGCGACGGCGTTCTGGCGGCTAGGTGGCCGATGACAGTGGCTAGGTGGCCTAGGATGCGGCCTATACTGTGGCCCTTGGTCATGGCCGAGACACGATCGAGGATTTCTGGGATTGGTTTGGTTGTAATCGAGGGTAGCCGGGCGTTACCGAGAAACCATGATGGCATGCTAGTCGCAAGCAACCATTGAGAAATGCCGACGGTGTCCAGATCGTGATCTAGGGAGCTGAGAATTCCCGGAAACAATCTCAGAAGCGCCGAGAGTTCCCGATGGCTTATTGGTCACGCGACTGGAGTTTCCGGGAACGGCCAACCTGTGGTTAGCCAATATGACTTTTGGTGCTTTTCTAAGTTCTAGACTACTTTTCTCAGACACCATGTTCCATATCTTCATATTTTAGAGTTTGGTGAAAAAACCCGAATTTGGACAACATTGAAAAAATCGTGTTTTGGACCAAAATGACTTTTTTTTTTTGTGATTTTTCAACTTGTAATGATTTTTGACTCTCAAGCAAATCTTATTAACTCTTATTTAAGTTATTTGAAGCTATTAGAATCAAAAATTAGGGTTTGAACTTATTGATTTTGATTTTCGCTTAAAAACCAGCAAAATCAAGTTTTTTTCGGTTAATTTCTTAATTTTCTTGAATCTTGATCTTGGTTAACCACTTGGAATCAACAGAAATGATATTTAAGATGGTTCTTAACCTAATTTTGGTGAAAAGGGTGTAATTTTGTTGACTTAGCCAGCATGTTTTGCCACATAATCCATTCTACAATGTGGTTTAAACAAGTTTTGAGGCTCAAATGAGAATGGGAATGCTAATTACTTGATTTTTAAGGTTTTCGCGATTAATTTCTCGGATTTACGCGCGTATCTTCGGGAATTGCTACTATAGATAAACTATTATTGTTGTGCCTCCATTAGACATATTATATGATTAGGGAGTTTGGATTGTCAATCAATTATGCTTGCAGATCACTTTTTGCAAAATTCGCTATGTGACTTTCCAAAACTTATGGAATTCTCAATTTAGCTATGTAACTGATATACATAGCTTTATTTTGTTCCATAAGTTATATTGGTCTAATTTTGACATTTTATTTGGTTTTGAATAATAAATTCACCGATCTGGTCATTGTTTATGCAATTTTGCTTAACCCGGCATTATTACATATTGTTTTCGTAAGGGCGTTCCTTCTTGTAATTTCATTTCATATATACATTTATTCACATTTATAAACTTATTCATTCATAATTGCATTAATTTAGTAATTAATTCCAGAATTTAGAAAATTACCTTGTGACAAGGAACGTGATGTCAGTCTCCTCGTCTTGAATTTTAGTTGAAATTTTTCCAGAGTTG
The DNA here is from genome assembly GCA_009363875.1 of Mikania micrantha. Lineage (NCBI taxonomy): Eukaryota > Viridiplantae > Streptophyta > Magnoliopsida > Asterales > Asteraceae > Mikania > Mikania micrantha. The sequence goes on along the minus strand of CM018683.1, from coordinate 45,570,516 downwards.
AATGTTTATCAAAATAATTGACGATGTTTTCCCTTTATACGATCCTCCCGTTCCCATGTATATTATGGTCCTCATTATAATTCCATATGATTTTCACAATTAGTATGCGGCATCTCTTAGGTACATCACATTCCATGACTTTTATTGGATGCTTAGTAAATTAAAGCTTGTCATCAATTTGGATTCCTATAACATCTATGCTTATAATTTTATTTGATTATATATATATATATATAGGGGATGAGATTTTTAAGAACCCTTATCTTTTGTTACAACCCATTAACTATCATCCAATTGTTACTTTAAAAATGTAAGTGTAAAGGATCGTGGCACATGTCAATTTCCTTTTTTTTTAATATGAAGGACATTTAAGACATTTGTCATTTACATAAAGTTTACTTTTTTTAAACATTCATAACATTTATACTATATTATTTTTTTTTAAAAAAATTGCACCATTATACTCGTCTCATTTTTCTCTTTAATTTCGTTATAGTCTCAACTAGTTTTTTTTTATGTCATGTATTTACATCATTGTAACGAGCTTAAAGATAGCAAATACATTAGAAATTTTTTCTAACAATGGTAAATTACAGTCATGTAATTAACGGTGACGTAACACATTATTTACGTTAAATTAAAGTAATGTAATACAAAATGAAGTTATTTACAATGACATAATTAACGGTGACGTAACACATTATTTACAGTGATGTAATTTTCTCTTTAATTCCGTTATAATGTTGACTAGTTTTTTTAATTTTTTTTCTCATTGTCCATTATTTACATCGATGTAACGAACATAAATATAGCACATTATTTTGAATTTTTTTTCTAACAATGATAAATTACAGTGATGTAATATAACACATTATTTTATTTTTTTTTCTCTAACAATGATAATTACAATGATAAATTACAGTGATATAATATAACACATTATTTTGATTTTTTCTTTAACAATGATAATTATAGTGATGTAATTTATCATTGTTTGAAAAAAATTCAAACTAATTTGTTGTATTTAGGCTCGTTACAAATTAGGGATGAGCAAAAAGCCAAAAAAACTGAACCGAAACCGAATTAACCGAAAAACCCGAACGGGAACCAAATTAACCGAAGAAACCGAACCGGAACCGAATTACCAGAAAAAACCGAAACCGAATTTTACGTCAATGTAAATTACATCACTGTAAATTACGTCAATGTAAATTACATCACTGTAATTTATCATTGTTAGAAAAAATTTCAAATAATTTTTTTATATTTAAGCTCGTTACAATGATGTAAATATAGGGCATCTAAAAAAAGTAAAAAAAATAGTCGAGACTATAACGGAATTAAAAAGAAATATGAGACGAATATAATGGTGCAATTTTTTTAAAAAATAATATATTATAAAAAAATTATTAATGTTTAAAAAAGAGGGGGGGAACTTATAAAAGTAAAATGGCTATGATGCCCTTTTTAATATTTTAATGAAAAGCTTATGTGTAATTTTATTATTGGTTGAAATGGGTTATGTAGTTATAGCAAAAAAAGAGGGTTATTTTTTATACATTCCCCTACATACATATATATGTCTTTATAAGTGTATGTATAGTCAAAAATTGAATATAGTAGAAATAAAGAGGTAGGCCTATATATGTACAAACGTAACAGTAAAATTTGATAACATGAAAGTTAATATATGAAAGGAAAGGGATAAAGGGGGTAGTACACGGGTAAAGGATAAGGAAATCCAGTGGAATAGTGAAGAGATAAGATATTGGGGTAAAAGGGTAATTAATTTGTATCAATTTTTGGTAAAAAGACAAGCACGCAGATCTTGAAATGAATGCCCCAATTCCTAAGAATAGTATAAAAACTAGTGCACCTCCCTACCCACTCATTCCATCCTACCATTTCTACACACAATTTCATATATCTCTCTTTCTTTCTCTTTGCTACTTTTGGAGCATAGAAAAACTCTTTTTCTTCTCCATCACTGCACCTCCAATGAGACCTATATCAGCGCCAATCAAGGGGGTTTGTTGTTGCATGCCAACGATTCTACCTATACTCCCATTATCCCATCCCTGAGTGAGGTAGAAATACGCTCCTTTCCCACAAGCTTCTTGAACCCCCCAAATTTGGGGTGGGTTGAGCTTTTGTTTTTGCATGTCAATGATTCTGTCAGAATATCATTTGGGGGACTTCACTATCTAGCAAAATCATGCCCTTTTTGTGTATATGTATTATATATAGACCGAGTGGATTTAGCAGCATACTTCTGACCTAACATATTTGTTTTAGTTCAAGAGATTAAAGGCATGTAAAGAACAAAGAAATATGTATAATTTGGGAAAAAATAGTAGAAAAGATGTATTTTGTAATTCAGGAAGAAAAGTAAATATTAGAAACAAGAGGTAGTACCTACATGTAAAAATGAAATAAAGTTAATTAAATTGGGGAAAAAGTAATAAATAATAGATTATATGTGACACATGTTTCTATTAAGAATAAAAGATTCGGCAACCTGTACAAAATAAGCAAGTGTATATGATTTAAATATTTTCGATTTATAGAGTTGATTACGTAAAACTTATGTTACTATAGTTATCTGCGAATAGTACATGTACTAGTAAACTATGGAGTAAATATGGTTAACATATATATTTACAAACAGAGGATTGACTATGGTTTGCAAATATGTATTTGTGTTTACGATCAGGTAAGCATACTTCGTATATTTACCAATGAACAAATATACTAAATTTGCAAACCAGCTAGTACTCACGTTTACGAACGAGAGAAATTATACTTAACATATTTGTTAATGAGTACTTGTATTTGTGAATGAGTAAATACTCTAGTCAAAGGGTGACTGTGAATGAACAAGTATTAATGCTTGTGAATGAATAAGTATAATTGATATTATTTCCAAAGATCCTTGGCCAACTCATGGTGCAAAAGACCAGAGTAGATCTGATTCGGTAATCTCACAGCAAGTATAATTGATAATATTTGAGCATGCGGCATCAAGTTCAAGCTTCTGGAGTCTTCCTCAGTGTAATTTCAAGTGTCTTTAAAATAAGGTTTCATGTTTCAGTGTCTAGGACCATGGATTGGTGAGGTCCAAACATTACTTATATCCAACATCTGGTATGATTGTTGGACGGGAAATGGATCATCCTTCGTTGCCATATGTTTACAGGTGGCGAACGAGAATAGGGGTTTTGGTGGACGATTAGGTGTTATGAGGGTCTAAGGTAATCCTTTCAGCCATTGTTAACCATAGATGAACTTGAAGAAATCAATGGAACAATGATTTTCCAAGTTAGTTATTAGCTTGATTTTGAGTATTAGTATGAGTTCGAAAATAAAACTAGTTAACAAAAGCAAAATTAAGAACATAAAAAGTCTAAATAATCAGATTATCAATTTGAGCTCAAAAAGTTTCCAAATTTGATGATTAAATCGAAATCTAATAAATCCGGCTCTGATCCAATTCTTGGATTGACTAGGCGCTCAAAACAAGATTGTTTAGGCGATGTTCTTAATTATTGTGATTAGATACAATTGTCATCGGATTTTTGTTGATCGTCTCCTCTCAAGTTTTGCTTTCTATGGTTTTCTTGCTAAGGAAGTTTTCCAAGGGTTTTTAGAAAACATACAAGGTAAAAAGAACATTCAACAAAAATCCTTAAAGTTTATGTGAACGTCGAGGATTAAATACCCGAAATTTACAGTGGGGTGATGTCACCATGATAGTGACGTCTAAAAAAATAACTTACAACCACAGAAGAAAATTACAAGCACTAATAAAAGTAAATTACATAACAACGGAAAGTAAAATTACAACAACAGAATAAAAACCTAAACTAAAGTATTCACTGGTTCTTCATTCTTTAGTCTTCTGCAGTTTGTTCTTCCGTTATTGTTCATTCATTGATATATTCTGGGCTTGATTCGCGGTTGTTGATCCTTGGTTATTCTTCAAAGGGATTATGTGGTTGAGGGGTTCAAGTGTTATCTTCCATGTTTGGGGTTCTGAGTTTATTATTTAGTGGTTAAGGGTCCAAGGGGTGTCTCTTCGTGGTTAAGCATTCGTGGGTTGTGTCTCCGTGGTTGAGGGTTCAAGGTTTGTGTATGTGGTTAAAGGGTTTAGGGGTTGTTTAATCGTGGTTATGGGTTCAGGTGTAACAACTTTTAAAATTCGATAATCGATATGCTGTTAAATCGAACCAAATGGGTCGGGCCCAACAAAGCCCTATAGTCTAATTCGTAAAGCTTAGCTCATTTGAACTGACAAATACTTTAAACGTTTTGTTACGTAACGATCTAAGACGCTTATGAGAGAAAACGATCAAATAACGGATTAACGTTCGGTGATCAATTATTAACAATACGATGAAAAATGAATTCGTGACATGACATGTTGCCATAAATTATTATTATTATTATTATTATTATTATTATTATTATTATAAAAACTGGGTTGACAATAGTTTCGATAAACTGTATAAAAAAATTAAATACGCTTTAAACACGATTTTAAACACGGAGTTATCGTATCCAACGAAATAAATATTTTGATTATATTTTTATTTTAACTAAAATATTCTAGTCTCGAGATAATAATTGAAACAATAAACGTGACTCGTGCGGGTCCATTACGCGAATGATGCGCAAGTTGCACGCGATAGAGACTGACTTAGGGTATTCTCACCCACCCAAAAACCTTAGATATAAAAATATCATGTTCCACTTTATCCCCATAAAGCCACAAGGAGTGGTCCCAATCTTCCCCATTGTTCCCCATTGCGACATCAGCGCTCCCCACTTTTCCCCATCTTTCCCCATTTTGCACGGTTTCGTCCCACTTTTTCCCCCTTTTCCCCATTTTCAAATCTTATTTTTAATTAATTATTTTAACAATAAATAATTATAATAAAATAAAAAAGATTCATTTTACTTGAAACGAATTCATTTGAGCGGTTTGAAATTTTTTTGTCGTAGTTTTCTAAATTTTTTGCTTAACGACCCACCACGTGATAAACCACCTTCTATTTTACTTGAAAATTTTATAAATTTAGTGTATAGATTGTAGAAGATGAGATAAAAGTTTGAGATTTTTGGTTTTTAATTGTTTTAAAAGGAATAAAATTTGATTTTTTTTCGTTACGATAAACTGTGTAAAGAAATTAAATACGCATTAAACACGATTTTACACGCAGAGTTATCGTATCCAACGATATAAATATTTTGATTATATTTTTATTTTAACTAAAATATTCTAGTCTCGAAATAATAATTGAAACAATAAACGTCACTCGTGCGGTTCCATTACGCGAATGATGCGCAAGTTGCACGCGATAGATACTGACTTAAGGTATTCTCACCCACCCAAAAACCCTAGATATAAAAACATCATTTTCCACTTTTTCCCCATAAGGCCACAAGGAGTGGTCTCAATCTTCTTCATTTTTTCCCATTGCCACATCACCGCTCCCCACTTTTCTTCCATTTTCCCCATTTTGCACCGTTTCGTCCCACTTTTTCCACTTTTCCTCATTTTCAAATCTTATTTTTAATTAATTATTTTAACAATAAATAATAATAATAATAAAATAAAAAAAAAGATTCATTTTACTTGAAACGGGTTTATATGAGCCGTTTGAACATTTTTTGGTCGTGGTTTTCCAAATTTTTTGCTTCACGACCCAGCACGTGATGAACCTCCTTCCATTTTAGTTGAAAATTTTATAAATTTAGTGTATAGATTGTAGAAGATTAGAAAAGTGTGAAATTTTTTGTTGTTTAAAGTTGTTTAAATTGGAATAAAATTGGATTTTTTTTCTGTTACCATAAACTGTATAAAGAAATTAAATACGCTTTAAACACGATTTTACACGCGAGTTATTCTATCCAACGAAATAAATATTTTGAATATATTTTTATTTTAACTAAAATATTTTAGTCTCGAAATAATAATTGAAACAATAAACATGACTCGTGCGGGTCCATTACGCGAATGATGCGCAAATTGCACGCGATAGAGACTCACTTAGGGTATTCTCACCCACCAAAAACCCTAGATATAAAAGAATAATGTTTCACTTTTTCCCCATAAGGCCACAAGAAGTGGTCTCAATCTTACCCATTTTTCCCCATTGCCACATCAACGCTCACCACTTTTCCCCATTTTACATGGTGTCGTCCCACTTTTCCCAATTTTCAAATCTTATTTTTAATTAATTATTTTAACAATAAATAACAATAATAATAATAATAATAATAATAATAATAATAATAATAAAATACAAAAAGATTCATTTTACATGAAACGGGTTCATTTGAGTTGTTTTAACATTTTTTGGTCGTGGTTTTCAACATTTTTTGTTTGACGACCACCACGAGATGAACATCCTTCCATTTTACTTGAAAATTTTATAAATTTAGTGTATAGATTGTAAACGTTGAGAGAAAAGTGTGAGATTTTTGGTTGTCTAAATAGGAATAAATTTGGATTTTTTTTCGTTACGATAAACGGTATAAAGAAATTAAATACGCTTTAAACAAGATTTTACACGCGGAGTTATCGTATCCAACGAAATAAATATTTTGATTATATTTTTATTTTAACTAAAATATTTTAGTCTCGAAATAATAATTGAAACAATAAACGTGACTCGTGCGGATCCTTAACACGAATGATGCACAAGTTGCACGCGATAGATACTCACTTAGTGTATACTCACCCACCCAAAAACCCTAGATATAAAAGCATCATGTTCCACTTTTTAACTTAAGGCCATAAGGAGTGTTCCTAATCTTCCCCATTTTTCCCCATTACCACATGAGCGCTCCCCACTTTTCTCCACTTTTCCCTATTTTGCACGGTGTCGTCCCACTTTTTCTCACTTTTCCTCATTTTCAAATCTTATTTTTAATTAATTATTTTAACAATAAATAATAATAATAATAATAATAAAATAAAAAAAGATTCATTTTACTTGAAACGGGTTATTTGAGCCGATTGAACATTTTTTGGTCGTGGTTTTCTAAATTTTTTGCTTGACGACCCACTACGTGATGAATCTCCTTCCATTTTACTTGAAAATTTTATAAATTTAGAGTATAAATTGTAGAAGATGAGAGAAAAGTGTGAGATTTTTGGTTGTTTAAAATTGTTTAAATAAAAATAAAATTGGATTTTTTTTGTTACGATAAACGGTATAAAGAAATTAAATACGCTTTAAACACGATTTTACACGCGGAGTTATCGTATCCAACAAAAAAAATATTTTGATTATATTTTTATTTTAACTAAAATATTTTAATCTTGAAATAAAAATTGAAACAATAAACGTGACTCGTGCGGGTCCATTACGCGAATGATGTGCAAGTTGCACGCTACACAGACTGACTTAGGGTATTCTCACCCACCCAAAACCTAGATATAAAAGCATAATATTCTACTTTTTCCCCATAAGGCCACAAGAAGTGGTCTTAATCTTCCCCATTTTTCTCTATTGCCACATCAGCGTTCCCCACTTTTCCTCATTTTGCACGGTGTCGTCCCACTTTTCCCCATTTTCAAATCTTATTTTTAATTAATTATTTAACAATAAATAATAATAATAATAATAATAATAATAATAATAATAAAATAAAAAAATTCATTTTACTTGAAACGATTAATTATTTGAGCCATTTAAACATCTTTTGGTCGTGGTTTTATAAATTTTTTGCTTGACGACCCACCACATGATTAACCTCCTTCCATTTTACTTGAAAATTTTATAAATTCCGTGCATAGATTGTAGAAGATGAGAGAAAAGTGTGAGATTTTTGGTTGTTTAAAGTTGTTTAAATTGGAATAAAATTGGATTTTTTTTCGTTACGATAAACGGTATAAAGAAATTAAATACGCTTTAAACACGATTTTACACACGGAGTTATCGTATCCAACGAAATATATATTTTGATTATATTTTTATTTTAACTAAAATATTTTAGTCTCGAAATAATAATTGAAAAAATAAACGTGACTCGTGCGGGTCCATTACCTGAATGATGCGTAAGTTATGCACATAAGATGCTTGATGAAATGCTTGAACCAAAAGAGATTAGATGCTTAATAAAAAAATATGTTGCTGTACTGTTATTCAAAAATTCGTATAAAATCATAGAAAAATCATTAGAAAATGAGTTTTATATGGTTGAAAAGCTATTTGAAAGGGCTACAATCCATCTTTAGACATGAAAAGCTGAAAAAAAACTTAAGATGGGTTAAAATGGCAATTACAGCAGCAACATGGAAAATTCAGCAAGCTGAATTGGGAAAATGAAGGTGCAGGTCTGATTTTGTAAATTGTGTATAAAATCAACCGTGTATCCGTTTGAGGCGTATTTTATATTTCTGGAAAGGTCTAAGAGTCTACTACAAACCATCTTTGAACATGAAGAGCTAAAACATATTGTAAATGTGTCAAAAATGTTGATTTCAGCAGCAACTCAGAAAGTTGCTGCACAAAAAAAATGAGATTTGAAAGTCAATGTTTTCGACATAAACATGTGATTAGAAGTAGTAACTTGACTTCTAAACAATATATAGTGATAATTGAGATTCAAATTAGTTTGAATCAAGATATATGTGTGTGTGTGTGTTGTGTGTATTAAAACTAGTTGTATATATATGTGAATTGCAACTAAGTGTTGGTGGTGGAAGTCAAGGAATAATCCATAGAAGTGGAAAAGAGATTGTAGGAGGTGACCAACCATTTGAACAAGGTAAGTTACCCAACTTACTATAACATTACATATAGGTAGTAGAAAGAGTCTACTTGATTGTTGGTGTTTATATATTGATTGTGCATAACTTGACTAATGAAACTAATTGAGTTAAAAGACCTATGAGAAGGCATTTTTAGTTTCAATATGAATGTTATGCTTGAGTTGTATGTGTGATATAAATGGCGTAAAATTAGCCGGATGAGCCGGTAGATGAGTCATGACACCACATGAGTGTGGATAGCCGGATGAGCCGGTAAAATTGATCAATTGAACCACTAGAGAGTGGATAACCGAATGAGTTGGTAGATAGTGTGATAAACCACTAGAGTGTGGATAACCGGATGAGCCGGGAGTTAAATTGATAAAACCCACTAGAGTGTGGGTAATTGAATGAGTCAAATAGTGAATATAATTTTATGATTAACTAGAGGTGCTAGTAATGGAGTTGGGAAATAGATCATATAATCCTATTTGTGAAAATGACCCGTTAAGGGAAATTAATGCACAATGGTGAGTTATGTGCAATTAAATGTTTGAATATGATATATTATGATCTAAACATGATAAACATCCATATGATATGTATGTGGATGTGTTAGAATGAGTTTTGGGAACTTTGAGGGTTGCTTACTTAGTTCATATGAACTAATTGTGAATTTATATGTGATGTTTACACGGCAAAAATAGATATGCATCGGGCGATTAGATCGGGCACGTCTTGGAGCGGAATCACTCGTTATGTTGGTTGTTTTTTTTGTGGATGTAACTTAAACTTCCTATGTTTTGTTGACGTGTAAATGTTGTAAATAAGTTTGTGTCAGTTTTTGAATGTGACAGGTTATAAAGGGTTATTTATTGAGTTTTCAAACAAACCCTTGTAAAAAAAATTTTGGAACCAAATTCCGCAACGTGTTTATGTCTAAACAAGTGTTTTATGATCCGTGTGGGATCTGGGTGTCACAGCCTCATTGTCTTAATGTTTATCACTACATTAAGAAGTTCTGGAAACAGATAACAAACATTTACACCAAGGGGAGTTGCAAGCTCCCGGCAAATGGGTTGTCACCCAATAGTAATATCAATGTTTTCTGTTCGACCCCACATGGGTTCACTAGATACAGTTCAGGAAATGAGGACTTTCAAGTTCTGTGATAAAGTTCTGTTCTAAAGGCAAAATCCCATGAAATCCACAAGTTCTAAACAATCACATGAAATCACTCAGATAACAGTGATACATATCATATAGTTCTGAAAAGTTTAACAGCGCTACCCCGATATTTACAAAAGATTAAAAAGAAAATGGGTTGTACAAAACTCACCTGATAATATAGAGGTAGCAGAATATCTCAACACTGATAATATAGAGGTAGCAGAATATCTCAACACTGATAATAGAGAGGTGATTCTACATTTATTTATATTTAATGAGTTATTTAAGTTTTAACTTACTGATTAGATCTTTTTGAACGTCCAATGTCAAAGACATTGTCTTGAAAGTCATCAAACCGAGATTAGTTATTTTGATATTGTATCATACAATGTATGATAATGTAGGAACCTACATTGAATTAGATTCCTAATACCAGGTTAATGACACTCTTGATTAATCAGAATAATCTTGGATTAACCAAATAGTTAATGTTGTTGATTATAATGTTATAACAGTTTCTAGACAGATTAATGGCTTAGGAATGATCAATCCTTGTTATTGATTACCCAAATATCATGAAATATCACAATGTAGCATTAGAATAGGTGTAATAACCATGTTTAACATACTAATCTGACTGTTATCATAAACATCAGATAATCATTCCAATGAGTATGTTAATGATTGTGATTAGTTTGAAACACTTGGATTTAACCTTGCATTTCAAGGATTAATCCAACTAATCACCTACATTGTTATAATCAAATGGGTTAAACCATTATAATCATGGGTATGATTTCATGCAAACCGGGCATTACAACGGATCAAAACAAGGATTTAACCGTTAAAACATCGTGTTCTTCATTTATAATCAATCCTAGCCATCATCTAGGCAATAATCAACAATCCTAACTATGTCATTACGTTCAAAAACAAGATCTGATCAATCAAAATCAAGCTAGATGGTTAAAACGAATCATTACCTAATCTGACTGATTTCTGCGGGTAAAACAACGATCAGGACTTGAAAACACGTTCCCGGGTGCAATCTGTGGAGTTTGGCAGCTTCAGAAGGGTGTTTAGATGGTGGAAGTTGGTGGTTTTTCGTCTGGTTGTCGAAGGTGTTCGAGAATGTAAAGATAATAACTCTCTGCATGAAATCTGATAAAGAAGATCAAATCACTCCACCGCCTCACCCGTCGCGCCAGAAGCCAAAGAGGGCTTCGCGTACCACGAAGAAATCCGGAGGAATCTTAGATATTTTGCATGCATCGCGTACCGCGGAGGACTCTCAACCCCTCCATCGCGTACTGCGACGAGCCCATTCGATCAATACTTAGAAATTTTTCTTCGTTTTTTCGATTTCGGGCAATCCAGGACTCCGTTTTCCACACGGTTTTCGCCCACGTTCATCATTTCTCGCCTACTATCGATCTGTAATAATTACAATCATTAAAACAACATGGATTTCTATAACGATCAATTGTGCTCACATCATTAATAACGTAATTCTCGTGTGCAACTGTCACAAAAAACTATAGATATAAAAGCATTATGTTCCACTTTTTCCCTATAAGGCCACCAGGAGTGGTCCCAATCTTCCACATTTTTCCCCATTGACACATTAGCGCTCCCCACTTTTCCCTATTTTTCCCCATTTTGCACAGTGTCGTCCTTCTTTTTCCCACTTTTCCTCATTTTCAAATCTTATTTTAAATTAATTATTATAAAAATGAATAATAATAATAATAATAATATAATAATCAAAAAAGGATTCATTTTATTTGAAACGGGTTCATTTGAGCCGTCTGAACATTTTTTGGTCGTGGTTTTCTAAATTTTTTGCTTGACGACCCACCACGTGATGAAACTCCTTGTATTTTACTTGAAAATTTTATAAATTTAGTGTATAGATTGTAAAACATGAGAGAAAAGTGTGAGATTTTTGGTTGTTTAAAGTTGTTTAAATAAGAATAAAATTGGATTTTTTTCGTTACGATAAACGGTATAAAGAAATAAAATACGCTTTAAACACGATTTTACACGCGGAGTTAACGTATCCAACGAAATAAATAATTTGATTATATTTTTATTTTAAATAAAATATTTTAGTCTCGAAATAATAATTGAAACAATAAACGTGACTCGTGCAGGTCCTTTACGCGAATGATCCGCAAGTTGCACGCGATAGAGACTGACTTAAGGTATTCTCACCCACCCAAAAACCCTAGATATAAAATCATCTTGTTCCACTTTTTCCCATAAGGCCACAAGGAGTGGTCTCAATGTTCCCCATTTTTCTTTATTGCACATGTGCGCTCCCCACTTTTATCCACTTTTCCCCATTTTACACGGTGTCGTCCCACTTTTTCCCACTTTTCTCCATTTTCAAATCTATTTTTAATTAATTATTTTAACAATAAATAATAATAATCACAATAAAATTAAAAAAGATTCATTTTACTTGAAACGTGTTCATTTGAGCCGTTTGAACATTTTTTGGTCGTGGTTTTCTAGATATTTTGCTTGACGACACACCACGTGATGAACCTCCTTCTATTTTAGTAGAAAATTTTATAAATTTAGTTTATAGATTGTAGAAGATAAAATAAAATTGTTTGATTTTTGGTTGTTTAAAGTTGTTTAAATACGAATAAAATTTGATTTTTTTTCGTTACGATAAACGGTATAAAGAAATTAAATACGCTTTAAACACGATTTTACACGCGGAGTTATCGTATCCAACTAAAGAAATATTTTGATTATATTTTTATTTTAAATAAAATATTTTAGTCTCGAAATAATAATTGAAACAATAAACATGACTCGTGCGGGTTCATTACGCGAATGATGCGCAAATTGCACGCGATACAGACTAACTTAGGGTATTCTCACCCACCCAAAACCCTAGATATAAAAGCATCATGTTCCACTTTTTCCCCATAAGGCCACAAGGAGTGGTCTCAATCTTCCCCATTTTTCCCATTGCCACATCAGCGCTCCGCACTTTTCCCAATTATTTTAACAATAAATAATAATAATAATAATAAAATAAAAAAAGATTCATTTTACTAGAAACGGTTTCATTTGAGCCGTTTGAACATTTATTGGTCGTTGTTTTCTAAATTTTTTACTTGACGACCCACCACTTGATGAACCTCCTTCCATTTTACTTGAAAATTTTATAAATTTAGTGTATAAATTGTAGAAGAAGAGAGAAAAGTGTAAGATTTTTAGTTGTTTAAAGTTGTTTAAATAGTAATAAAATTGGATTTTTTTTCGTTACGATAAACGGTATAAAGAAATTAAATACGCTTTAAAGACGATTTTACACGCGGAGTTATCGTATCCAACGAAAAAATATTTTGATTATATTTTTATTTTAACTAAAATATTTTAGTCTCGAAATAATAATTGAAACAATAAACGTGACTCGTGCGGGTCCATTACGCGAATGATGCGCAAGTTGCACGCGATAGAGACTAACTTAGGGTATTCACACCCACCTAAAACCGTAGATATAAAAGCATCATGTTCCACTTTTTCCCCATAAGGCCACAAGTAGTGGTCTCAATCTTCCTCATTTTCCGCATTGCTACGTCAGCGCTGCCCACTTTCCCCATTTTGTACAGGTGTCGTCCCACTTTTCCCCATTTTCAAATCTTATTTATAATTAATTATTTTAACAATAAATAGTAATAATAGTAAAAAAAAAAATAAAAAAAGATTCATTTTATTTGAAACGGGTTCATTTGAGCCGTCTGAACATTTTTTGGTCGTGGTTTTCTAAATTTTTTGCTTAACGACCCACCACGTGATGAACTTCCTTTCATTTTACTTGAAAACTTTATAAATTTAGTGTATAAATTGTAGAGGAGAGAGAAAAGTGTGAGATTTTTGTTGTTTAAAGTTGTTTAAATAGGAATAAAATTGGATCTTTTTTTTCGTTACGATAAACTGTATAAAGAAATTAAATAAATTTAAACACAATTTTACACGCGGAGTTATCGTATCCAACGAAATTAATATTTTGATTATATTTTTATTTTAACTAAAATATTTTAGTCTCGAAATACAAATTGAAACAATAAACATGACTCGTGCGGGTCCATTACGCGAATGATGCGCAAGTTGCACGCGATAGAGAATGACTTAGAATGTTCTCACACACCCAAAAACACTAGATATAAAAGCATCATGTTACAGTTTTTCCCAATAAAGCCACAAGTAGTTGTCTCAATCTTTCCCATTTTTCCCCATTTTCACATCTGCGCTCCCTACTTTTCCACATTTGCACGGTGTGGTTCCATTTTTCTCCATTTTCAAATCTTATTTTAATTAATTATTTTAACAATAAATAATAATAATAATAATAATAATAATAATAAAAAAAAAGATTCATTTTAATTGAAAAGGGTTCATTTGAGCCGTTTGAACATTTTTTGGTCGTGGTTTTCTAAATTTTTTGTTTTACGACCCACCACGTGATGAACCTCTTTATATTTTTCTTGAAAATTTTATAAATTTAGTGTATAAATTGTAGAAGATGAGAGAAAAGTGTGAGATTTTTGATTGTTTAAATAGAAATAAAATTGGATTTTTTTCGTTACGACAAACGGTATAAAGAAATTAAATACGCTTTAAACACGATTTTACACGAGGAGTTATCCTATCCAACGAAATAAATATTTTGATTATATTTTTATTTTAACTAAAATATTTTAGTATCAAAATAATAATTGAAACAATAAACGCGACTCGTGCGGGTCCATTACGCGAATGATGCGCATGTTGCACGCGATAGAGACTGACTTAGGGTATTCTCATCCACCAAAAACCCTATATATAAAAGCATAATGTTCCACTTTTTCCCATAAGGCCACAAGTGTGGTCCAAATATTCCCCATTTTTCCCCATTGCCACATCAGCGCTCCCCACTTTTCCTCACTTTCCTTATTTTGCACGGTGTCGTACTATGTTTTCCCTCTTTTCCCTATTTTTCAAATCTTATTTTTAATTAATTATTTTAACAATAAATAATAATAATAATAAAATAAAAAAAGATTCATTTTACTTGAAACGGGTTCATTTGAGTCGTTTGAACATTTTTTGGTCGTGGTTTTCTAAATTCTTTGCTTGACGACACACCACGTGATGAACCTTCTTCCATTTTACGTGAAAATTTTATAAATTTAGTGTATAGATTGTACAAGATGAAAGAAAAGTGTGAGATTTTTGATTGTTTAAAGTTGTTTAAATAGGAATAAAATTGGATTTTTTTTCGTTTCGATAAACGGTATAAAGAAATTAAATACGCTTTAAACAAAATTTTACACGCGGAATTGTTGTATCCAACGAAATAAATATTTTGATTATATTTTTATTTTAAATAAAATATTTTAGTCTCGAAATAATAATTGAAACAATAAACGTGACTAGCGCGTGTCCATTACACGAATAATGCGCAAGTTGCACGCGATAGGGACTGACTTAGGGTATTCTCACCCACCCAAAACCTTAGATACAAAAGCATCATGTTTCATTTTTTCCTCATAATGCCGCAATGAGTGGTCTCAATCTTCCTCGTTTTTCCTCATTGCCACATCAACGCTCCTCAATTCTCCCCATTTTGCACGGTGTCGTCCCACTTTTTCCCACTTTTCCCCATTTTCAAATCTTATTTTTAATTAATTATTTTAACAATAAATAATAATAGTAATAAAAAAATAAAAAAAAAGATTCATTTTACTTGAAACAGTTTAATTTGAGTCGTTTGAACATTTTTTGGTCGTGGTTTCTAAATTTTCTGCTTGATGACACATCACGTGATGAACCGTCTTCCATTTTACTTGAAAATTTTATAAATTTAGTGTATATATTGTAGAAGATGAGAGAAAAGTGTGAGATTTTTAGTTGTTTAAAATTGTTTAAAAAGGAATAAAATTGGATTTTTTCGGTTACGATAAACTGTATAAAGAAATTAAATACGCTTTAAACACGATTTTACACGCAGAGTTATCGTATCCAATGAAATTTAAATATTTTGATTATATTTTTATTTTAACTAAAATATTTTAGTCTCGAAATAATAATTGAAACAATAAACGTGACTTGTGCGGGTCCATTACGCGAATGATGCGCAAGTTGCACGCGATAGAGACTGACTTAGGGTATTCTCACCCACCCAAAAACCCTATATATAAAAGCATCATGTTCCACTTTTTTCCCATAAGGCCACAAGGATTGGTCTCAATATTCCCCATTTTTCCCTATTGCCACATCTGCGCTACCCACTTTTCCACATTCTGCACGGTGTCTTTCTACTTTTCCCCATTTTCAAATCTTAATTTTAATTAATTATTTTAACAATAAATAATAATAATAATTAAATAAAAAAATATTCATTTTACTTGAAACGGGTTCATTTGAGCCGTTTGAACATTTTTTGGTCGTGCTTTTAAATGTTTTGCTTAACGACCCGCCACGTGATGAACTTCCTTATATTTTTCTTGAAAATTTTATAAATTTAGTGTATAAATTGTAGAAGATGAGAGAAAAGTGTGAGATTTTTGGTTTTTTAAAAAGGAATAAAATTGGATTTTTTTCGGTTACGATAAACTGTATAAAGAAATTAAATACGCTTTAAACACGATTTTACACGCAGAGTTATCGTATCCAACGAAATTTAAAGATTTTGATTATATTTTTATTTTAACTAAAATATTTTAGTCTCGAAATAATAATTGAAACAATAAACGTGACTCGTGCGGGTCCATTACGCGAATGATGCGCAAGTTGCATGCGATAGAGACTGACTTAGGGTATTCTCACTCACCCAAAAACCTTAGATATAAAAGCATCATGTTCCACTTTTTTCCCATAAGGCCACAAGGAGTGGTCTCAACCTATTTTTCCGCATTGCCACATCAGCGTTCCCCACTTTTCCCATTTTGCACGGTGTTGTCCCACTTTTCCCCATTTTCAAATCTTATTTTTAATTAATAATTTTAACAATAAATAATAATAATAATAAAATAAAAAAAGATTCGATTTACTTGAAACGAGTTCATTTGAGTCGTTTGAACATTTTTTGGTCGTGCTTTTCTAAATTTTTTGCTTTACGACACACCACGTGATGAACCTTCTTTCCTTTTACATGAAAATTTTTTAAATTTAGTGTATAGATTGTAGAAGAAGAGAGAAAAGTGTGAGATTTTTGGTTGTTTAAAGTTGTTGTGAGGCCCCGAAACCGGGCACCTCGCAGAGGTTGGTTTTCATCATAACACATAGCTCTTAATTAAAAACTTTCATAATCATGCAGCGGAAATGTAAACATAGTTTGATAAACAGAATTCAATAAAGTGTCTGTATCAAAATTATATCGAATTGCCAAAACCAACGGATCGTCTAGATTGATGCCCGAGCTCCATGCCTTCTCTTATCATAGCTTTAACCTGACATACATGCTAAATCAAGTCAGCTTACGCTGGTGAGTTCTAGTTTTCATAAAATATCATAACCGTTTAGTGAGTTAAACATTTAAACATGAAAACATTATATCATACACATAAACCATAACACATAACCATGTCATTATCGTAGCCATATAACCATCGTCATCATCGTAGCCATATAACCATCGTCATCATCCAAACCACTGTCATCAACATGAGCAGTGGGCTTATGCCGGCACAAGGCTCCATGTTTATAGCCCGATCGACTCTTACCATGTTTATGGCCCGATCGGCTCTTACCGTGTTTATACCCCGGCACTAAGTCGATCTGGAACTCAATTTCCCGTTCGGGTGGTAATCCAGGCAATTCCTCAGGGAATACATCGGGGAAGTTACACACCACAGGAACATCATCAATCATCCTCGTATCATTACGTTCCTCAATCACATAGGCCAAGTAGGCACCACACCCCCGCCTTATCATATCATCAGCTTTGATCATCGAAATGATTTTCGGCGCATACATCGCTCTATCACCATAAACCGTTACGGAACTCCCATCCATCGCACGTAAACATATCATCTTTCGTCGACATACAATGTTAGCCTCATATTTGGCTAACCAGTCCATACCCAAAACTACATCGAAGCCTCCTAAGGTTATCAGAAACAATCGGACAGGGAACCTATGACCTTCTATCTCAATATAACAATCATCAATAGCCTCAGTCACCCTGGTCATCTAACCATTTGCCGTCTCTACATCAAATACCCGATCTATCTTCTTAACCTTCCCAGATAACCCATCACAGAAAGTAGAAGATACAAAACTCATACCGGCACCAGAATCAAACAATACAGAAGCAGGAATATTGTTAATAGAAAAGGTACCTGTGACCACATCAGGGTCCTCAATCGCATCATCCTTCGTCATCGTAAAGGCTCGTGCTTTAGCCTTCTGCTTCTCCTTTCCTTTCTCTTCTTTATTACCCGAGCCCGAAGCATCGGCCCGTGGTTGCCTGCAATCTTTGGACAGATGTCCAAACCCGTTGCAGTTGTAGCATCTGGTGGCACTTGGGCAATTGCCGGAAAAATGCCCCGTCTTTCCGCATCGGAAACATAGGTTAGTGCCCACCAAGCACTGTCCGGTGTGAATTTTACCACACTTGCTGCATCGGTTCGCATCCTCACGCTTCACCTTTTTGCCTGAAAACTTTCGTTGGTCTGTTCGACCCCGCTTAGTCCCGGAGGACTCTTTCACCTTTGCTTCTTCTTTGGCTGGCTCATCTGACATAACATCGTCCCAAACTATTCCACTGAGCTCCACAGTGGAATCATAAGTCTTGGGAGCATTCGCCTTCACATGAATCCGAACCTTGGGAGGCAAACCCTCCATGTACAACTTCACCCTGCGTTCCTCGGTAGAAACCAGATGAGGAACAAGTCTAGTGTCACACCCCCAATTTCCCACTCGTGGTGTCAGTCCACGTGGGTGTGACGTGGCCAGAATCACAGCTCAAGGTCATATAGAACAACACTATATGCGTTTACAAATCCAAGTTTGACACATACACATAACAAAATAATTTGCAGCGGAAAAATATGTCATAGCAGCGGAATAATATGTTTGAATACATGCAGCGGAAAAGTAAATTGTCAGATCAAAACATTGTATCAATACCAAACATGAATGAAATTGTTTTCAAATAATATGACAGGAATGCATGCGGTTCCTAATGCTCGTCTCTTAACGTGTACATTCCTGCTATCCGTAGCTTGCTAATTACCTAAGAATACAAGTTTGAAAACAAGTGTCAACACAATGGTTGGTGAGTTCACAGGTTTTGATATACATATAGTAAGAAAGTGTGTCATGCTGTTTATCAAATGTTAGTACCGAGCCCTAGGCCCAAAGTGTCAGTGCGTCACTACCGAACTAGACTTGTTTGCTCTTGCCTCCGCTATGCCTCGTATACATAGCAAGTTAGGTCAGAATTTGCACGGGTTATGACACTCAGTCAACATGGTGCCCCGTGGGGTTAGTCATTCCCTAATGGATCCATCCAAATCTACCACGTTGTTCGTACATTAACGGTAAGACTTTGTGAGGGCTTGTAACGAGTTCAACACTTAATGTTTGTCCAATAAACCAGCATACACAATAGTGTTTGTACAGTAATAGTGTTTGACTCGATGCAACTAGTATTCTCCCCCTATTTAAAAGCATTTGAAAAAGAGTAAAGAGGGGCCGTAAACTCACCTTAGTGAAATGAATGTATGTAAGCGTAAGCTCCTGAATCGTTAAGTAGCACGTCGGTCACCGGCAACCTATAGCGTATACCGTACGTGAGTTTGTGTAAGTGACCGTGCTAGTGTTCGTGTTAGTGCTCGTGTTTGTGTCCAACAACCCTTGGTTGTTCATGTTTGTCCGTGTCGGTCCACATTGACCGTGTTTGCTCGTGTTGGTCCACATTGACCGTGTTTGACTAGAGTTGACCAAAGTTGACCGTGTCAAGTCAACGACCCGTTGGTGAACCGTGTGCCGGTTTGTGAATCGTGTAGCAATCGTGTAAGTGTTTGTCGTGCGCAAATCGTGCAAATCGCGTCTATGGACAACTTACTATTTATAGTAAGTTTCCATTTATGGAAAGTTCACAAAGCATATCGGTGTTAGAGTTCTAACATACTCAATGGTCCTACGGGGTCATGTTAACACATAGCACATTATCATACAAGTTCATATACGTCGTTTATAGCATGTTAGTGCACAAAAGTTTCCTAAAATGGAAAGTTTCCATTTTTAGCATACGTGACATCGGAAATCATCTAACTTAGCCTCTAATACGCATATTATAACATAATAAGTCATTTAGCATGCTCAAATAACACAACACGTTGACAAGTCGCTTTTTCTAAAAATAAAGTTACTATAAATAGTAACTTTGTGGTTTTTGCATAAAAATGACCATTTAACATTTCTAATCCATTGTTTATGTCACAAATCATCCTACTATATCATCTATCAACATTTAATCATGTCAACGTAACCGATTTCATCGTCTATTAATATTTCAACTAGAAAAGTTTCTAAATATAGTAATAATGACAAGTATGGCTACAAACAACATCAAAACCACTTTCCAACAAGTCAAATCATCACATTATCATCCTAACAACAATTCCACATACATGCATGTTCATCATTTCCACTAAATCATCAACTTGCAATTAAAAAGTTACTATAAATAGAAAGATTCATAAAAATCATAGTTTTAATCCTTTCAACCAAATCTAACTATGAGTAATCATTCTAATACCATCAATAAGCATATCCATATACTCAAAATCATTCCTACCGTCATGGATCATACATGCATGGCATTAATTCATCAATCCAAGACCAAATAACACACTTTAATGACTCACATCATCATAGATCGTCATGAAATACATTCTAATCACTCTAGATCATCATTAAACACTTTAAAATCAACAAACCCAGATCATAATCTCGTGCATGTGCACTATAGGTACTTGCATGCGTGATTCATGCATTGTATGTGTGTGTAGAAGTGAAAATAATGCATTTTAAGCTACAAGGAACATCAATCTACCTTTCAAAGCCTCAAAGACCCTGAGATGATGATGAGAGCAGTCACTCGAGCTCCTGGACAACAGGTTCGAGCAGAAAAACGATGGTGATGGTGGTGGTGTGGCTTCCAACTCCTCTCCTCAAGCTCTTCAAGCTTCAAGGTGGCTTCAATGGCTTCCAATGGCTTTCTAAAGGTTGAAGAAGGGTGTAGCAGAGCTCCTGGATCGGTTATGGTCGAATGGTGGCGTGTGTGGTCGAAAAAATGATGATAGTAGGTGTTATGATGATCTTGGGGGTTTAAAAAGCTGTTTGGCGACTCTGGCGCCCCAGGCGTAACGCCTGGCGTGGGCGGACATAGCCCGTCGTTACGCGCGGATTGGAACGGATGGGACGCTCAATTTCCCATCCGCGCGCATCGCCTGACGTGGGCGTCTCGGGTCAGGCGTACCGCCTGGCCTGAATTTCAAGCCCAATAAGCTTGTTTTGTTGTTCTGGCCCATTCTTGCCCGTTTCTCGACTGTAAAACATCATTCGAGCGTCGTTTGGACTCTATTGGCCAATTATTAGCCATAATTGACTTATGACAGTGTTTCGTGAAGTTTCGAGTGTTGTGCTACACAATGTGTTAGACGTTCACCAACGTTCGTGTGTTTTGACACGTGTGTGCTGTTTGTCGATAATTCCACGAATTATCTTGTCGTGTACCAGTGTTCGTACTGTCGTGCCACGTGTCACACTAAATTAATCTAATTCTAGTGCCACGTGTACATAATGCATTTAAATAAACATTTAAATAAATAAGTTGCTGACCTGGAAATTACGGGGTGTCACATCCTCCCCATGTTAGAAAGAATTTCGTCCCGAAATTCAACTCGTGTTGCCAGTGTTTGTCTGTTCCGCGAACAGGTGTGGGTACTTTTGTTTCATCTGGTCTTCACGTTCCCACGTGAATTCCGGTCCTCGTTGCGAGTTCCATCGAACTTTCACAATCGGAATCTTGCTGAGTTTGAGCTTCTTGGTTTCCCGGTCCATAATCTCCACCGGTTCCTCAACGAAGTTCAATTGTTCGTCGATTTGTATTTCCTCGAGAGGAATAACAAGTGTTTCATCAGATAGGCACTTCTTGAGATTCGAGATGTGGAATACGTTGTGCACACTGCTCAGTTCAGCTGGCAGGTTTAGTTCGTAGGCTACAGGGCCTATTCGTTTTGTAATCTCGAAAGGTCCGATGTAACGAGGGTTCAACTTTCCTCGTTTGCCAAACCGAATGACACCTTTCCAGGGCGAGACCTTGAGTAACACTCTATCCCCCACCTGGAACTCCAACGGTTTGCGTCGCTTGTCGGCATAGCTTTTCTGTCTGTCACGAGCGGCTGCCATTCGCTTGCGTATTTGTACGATCTTCTCAGTCGTTTCGTGCACAAGTTCTGGGCCAATCAGTTGACTGTCTCCAACTTCCGCCCAGCAAATGGGTGATCGACACTTACGTCCGTAAAGTGCCTCGAATGGTGCAGCTTGAATGCTAGTGTGGTAGCTATTGTTATATGAGAACTCAACTAACGGTAGATGAGATTCCCAGCTACTACCAAAGTCAATGACACATGCCCGGAGCATGTCCTCCAGTGCCTGTATCGTTCGCTCACTTTGCCCGTCCGTCTGCGGGTGATAAGCGGTACTCATGTCCAGTCTCGTGCCCAAAGCCTTATGCAAGGACTTCCAGAAATGCGACGTGAATCGACTGTCGCGATCCGATATGATTGAGATTGGCACTCCATGTCGAGTGACCACTTCCTTTAAATAAATCCGAGTGAGTTTGTCTAGCTTGTCAGTCTCCTTGATGGGTAGAAAATGTGCAGACTTTGTCAGTCGGTCTACGATAACCCAGATGGTATCGCAACCACTTGCAGTCTTTGGCAGTTTAGTGATGAAATCCATGGAAATCTGCTCCCATTTCCACATTGGTAATTCCGGTTGTTGAAGTAACCCTGATGGCTTCTGGTACTCAACTTTGACTTTTGAGCACGTTAGGCATTTACTCACGTATGTTGCTATCTCAGCTTTCATGTTTGGCCACCAATAGGTTGTCTTCAAATCGTGATACATCTTATCAGAGCCTGGGTGTACGGAATACCGGCTCTTGTGAGCTTCATCCATCACTACTTCTCTCAATCCTCCGTAGCGTGGAATCCAGATTCGATCCATTAAATAGTAAGCTCCGTCGTCTTTTGCCTTTATTTGCTTATCCATGCCACGCATGGCTTCAAGAGTAAGGTTTTCAGCTTTTAGAGCTTCTTGTTGTGCGTTTCGTATCTGATTTGGCAATTCAGAATGAATCGTGAGTTGTAGTGCACGCACGCGCTTTGTTGTTTCTTTTCGACTCAACGCGTCGGCCACTACGTTGGCTTTGCCTGGATGATACTTGATGGCGCAATCATAATCACCTATGAGTTCAACCCACCTTCGTTGTCTCATGTTCAACTCTTTCTGGTCGAAGATGTGTTGTAGGCTCTTATGATCGGTAAAGATTGTACATTTCGTGCCGTATAAGTAGTGTCGCCAGATCTTCAAGGCAAACACCACGGCTCCCAACTCAAGGTCATGAGTCGTGTAGTTCTTCTCATGCACCTTCAGTTGGCGTGAAGCGTATGCTATCACTTTCTCGCGTTGCATCAGCACACAACCGAGTCCCTGTTTCGAGGCGTCGCAATACACCACGAAGTCATCACATCCTTCCGGTAGGGATAGGATGGGTGCAGTGCATAGTTTCTGTTTCAACAGGTTGAAAGCAGCTTCTTGTTTGTCTCCCCAATCGAACTTTTTGTCTTTATGTGTCAGGGATGTCAGTGATTGAGAAATCTTTGAGAATCCCTCAATGAATCTTCTGTAGTACCCGGCCAGACCTAGGAATTGTCGCACCTCAGTCGGAGTCTTGGGTGCTTCCCAGTTCTTAATTGCTTCAATCTTGGCTGGGTCTACGTGTATTCCCTGCTCATTAACCACGTGTCCAAGGAATTGGACTTCGCGTATCCAAAAGTCGCACTTTGAAAATTTTGCGTACAGTTGTTCTTTCTTTAATAATTCCAACACTAGCTTCAGATGTTCAGCATGTTCTTCTCGATTCTTCGAGTAAATCAGAATGTCGTCAATGAACACTATTACGAATTTGTCAAGGTAAGGTTTGCACACTCTATTCATGAGATCCATGAATACAGCTGGTGCGTTGGTTAGTCCGAAGGGCATAACCAAGAATTCGTAGTGTCCGTATCGGGTTCGAAAGGCAGTCTTAGGAATATCGTTTTCTTGTATCCTCAATTGATGGTAACCCGATCTTAAATCGATCTTCGAATAGTAGCTTGACCCTTGCAATTGGTCAAATAGATCGTCTATTCGCGGCAAGGGATATCGATTCTTGATCGTCACTTTGTTCAGCTCTCTGTAGTCGATACACATACGGAATGATCCGTCTTTCTTCTTTACGAACAAGACCGGTGCTCCCCAAGGTGAGAAGCTCGGTCTGATGAATCCCTTGTCTAACAGCTCTTGTAACTGGTTAGACAGTTCCTGCATCTCAGTCGGTGCTAGTCGGTATGGAGCTTTGGCAATCGGTGCTGCTCCAGGTGTAAGGTCTATCTGAAACTCGACTTGTCGTTTCGGAGGTAGTCCAGGTAGGTCCTCGGGAAATACTTCGGGAAAATCGCGGACTACGGCGATGTCCTCAATCTTCCTTTCTTTCTTCGGTTGTTCCGTGATGAGGGCTAGTATGGTAGTGTATCCCTTTTGCAGATACTTGTTTGCCTTCATGCATGATATGATGTTCAGAGGTACTCCCCGTCTTTCCCCCTGAATCGAGATCTGTTCTCCGTTCTGCAACGTCACCCGTACGATCTTCTCGTTGCATACGATTTCAGCTTGGTTAGCGGATAGCCAATCCATTCCAACGACCACATCAAAGCTTCCAAGAGTCACCGGCATCAAATCGATTTCGAGTTCGTGATTCGCCAAAACCATGACGCATCCTCGAAAGATGTGTTGTGTTTCAATTAGCTTGCCGTCGGCTAACTCTACGGTGTACTTGTAGTCTAGTGGTGTTGGGGTAATATCTAGTAATTTGCTAAACTCACTAGATATAAAGCTCCTATCGGCACCGGTATCAAATAATATGCTAGCATAGACATTATTTAAAAGAAACGTACCGGTTACGATGTTCGGGTCATCCTTGGCTTCTCCCGAGCCAATCACAAAAGCTCGTCCCTTGACCGCTCCTCCTCCGGCCTTCTTCAATTGAGGGCAATCCCTCCTCATGTGGCCCGGCTTGCCACATTCATAACACCCCTTGAGAGTGTTTTGGTTGTTATTGTTGTTCTGGTTGTGGTTGGGGTTGTTGTTGTTGCTTGGATACTTTGATCTGCAATCCTTGGCCATGTGGCCATGTCTTCCGCACTTCAGACAACGGTATCGTTCACATTGCCCAAAGTGGTGGTATGAACATCGGTTGCACAATGGGTACTTCCCTTGATATACACCCTTCCCCTTGTCATCGGGTTGGGTGGCAGTAAATGCTCTAGCAGGTGCAGATCGTTGTTGTTGCTGAGGTTGGTGAGACTGGTGCTGACTAGGTTCCCACTTCCTTTTCTGGCCTTCTTGAGGCTTTAGGTGTTCGCCTCGTTTGGGTAGCTTGACCTGAGCTACAGCTTGATCAGTCAGTTTATGAGCCAGTCTGATCAGTGGTTGGATGGTGGTGAGGTCAGACGCAGTCACCATGCTTTGAATCTGTTCGGGCAGCCCACTGATGAACTGCTCGACCTTCTTGTATCCCGGCGTCACCATAGCCGGACATAGCTTACACAGCTCATGGAATCGAGTGCAGTATTGATCGATCTCAGAGCCGACCATCTTCAGTACCCAGAATTCGGCTTCCAGTTTTCTGATCTCATCACGAGGACAGTATTCCTCTTGCAGTAGTCGGGTGAAATCAGCCCATGGCATGGAGTTGGCACCGTCCAACCCCAGGGTTTGTACATGGGTATTCCACCATGTGAGGGCTGGTCCTTCCAGTGTTCCAGTTGCGAACTTCACCCGGTTCTCTTCAGCACATTCGCACATGGCGAATACAAATTCGACTTTCTCCACCCAGCGGAGCATCCCCACAGCTCCCTCAGTCCCCTTGAATTTGTGTGGGTGGCAGTTCAGGAAGGATTTAAAAGAACATCCTTTGTTGTTGTTGCCTTGTGATCCTTTCAGTCAGAAACCAATGTCGTGTGTCAGAGCGTGTCAGCTATACTATGTTAGTCATGTTAGGCGAGTGTTAGTACCGTTGTTCGAGCCACTGGTTTCACTAGCAAGGCGATTTGCCTCGTGCTCTGCCAGTATCTTGTTAACTCGTCTGTCAACCATCATCTTAATGACGGCTGCGTCCAGTGTTCGTCTAGGAGGGCGTGCATGTGGTCCTCTTCCCGCCATAGATATTTTCTATACGGAAGGGACAGAATGTTAGTAAGTCAGAATGTTAGTCAGATGTTGTGTCGGAAGTCAGATCATATGTCATGTCAGAAGTTGTGTTAGCAACAGTCATAATGATACAATAGATAATAACAAAACATAATTCTCATTAATACCAGAATTGTAGTACAATAATTTCAAAATGGAATAACATCACAAGTTCTTCGAGCACATCCCGCTCGTCTAGGCCAAAAAAAATAAATACAAGATAAAGTAGTCCACTAATCCGAGTCCATGGAGACATGTGAAATGTCACTAGCAGCGTCTCCGTCATCATCCTCCTCCTCCGGATCCTCATTAGGATCCTCATCAAAGTCCTCTTCTTCGAGGTCCTCGGCCTCGAATTCAGGACCATCCTCCTGTGGTGGTTCCTCAATAAACTGTGCAGCCCATGCGTTAAGCATGGCATCACTGGCCTGCACCATCGCCTGAGTCTCGGTTATGTCCGTCCGATTCTCAGTGATGCGTACATCATGCTCCTGCATGACGTCAACGATCTGTCCGTGCTGGGTCATCAGTTGAGACACTTGGAGACGTAGAGTCTCCACCTGTGCCTCCAATCTGTCGTTGCGTTCCTCCAGTCTCTCGTTCTGCCTCTCCAATCGATCGTTCTTCTCGCAAAGAACTCGGACCTCGCTCGACAGCTCTCCAGTCCTCCAAATCTCTCGTCGGGTGCAAGCAACGTGGGCCGCGAAGGCCTGCTCCAGTGGTACCCCAAGTGGTGGCAGTCGGTGTCCTGGGGTGATATCACCAGGGAAACGGTATGGAGGTACTCTCTCCCCGATGATCTCGGCGTCAACCTGGGCTACGATATCGTCGATCCGTCGACGACTCTCTGCCGCCAAATCATCTGTGTCCGTGGGTCTAGCTGCGCTCCTGTTAGCGTTGCTGTTGTTGTCGGCCATCCTGTAAGTTTCACGTTAGTAAGCAACAGTTCAACAAGTAACAATGTCATCAATGTGCAAGTTCTACGTGTAGTGTCTAAAGTTGAGCAATGGCTATAGTCTAAGTTTACTACATGCAAACCTAGTTCCCTATAACCAAGGCTCTGATACCAGTCTGTCACACCCCCAATTTCCCACTCGTGGTGTCAGTCCACGTGGGTGTGACGTGGCCAGAATCACAGCTCAAGGTCATATAGAACAACACTATATGCGTTTACAAATCCAAGTTTGACACATACACATAACAAAATAATTTGCAGCGGAAAAATATGTCATAGCAGCGGAATAATATGTTTGAATACATGCAGCGGAAAAGTAAATTGTCAGATCAAAACATTGTATCAATACCAAACATGAATGAAATTGTTTTCAAATAATATGACAGGAATGCATGCGGTTCCTAATGCTCGTCTCTTAACGTGTACATTCCTGCTATTCGTAGCTTGCTAATTACCTGAGAATACAAGTTTGAAAACAAGTGTCAACACAATGGTTGGTGAGTTCACAGGTTTTGATATACATATAGTAAGAAAGTGTGTCATGTTGTTTATCAAATGTTAGTACCGAGCCCTAGGCCCAAAGTGTCAGTGCGTCACTACCGAACTAGACTTGTTTGCTCTTGCCTCCGCTATGCCTCGTATACATAGCAAGTTAGGTCAGAATTTGCACGGGTTATGACACTCAGTCAACATGGTGCCCCGTGGGGTTAGTCATTCCCTAATGGATCCATCCAAATCTACCACGTTGTTCGTACATTAACGGTAAGACTTTGTAAGACGTTGTTCGTACGTGAGTTTGTGTAAGTGACCGTGCTAGTGTTCGTGTTAGTGCTCGTGTTTGTGTCCAACAACCCTTGGTTGTTCATGTTTGTCCGTGTCGGTCCACATTGACCGTGTTTGCTCGTGTTGGTCCACATTGACCGTGTTTGACTAGAGTTGACCAAAGTTGACCGTGTCAAGTCAACGACCCGTTGGTGAACCGTGTGCCGGTTTGTGAATCGTGTAGCAATCGTGTAAGTGTTTGTCGTGTGCAAAACGCGCAAATCGCGTCTATGGACAACTTACTATTTATAGTAAGTTTCCATTTATGGAAAGTTCACAAAGCATATCGGTGTTAGAGTTCTAACATACTCAATGGTCCTACGGGGTCATGTTAACACATAGCACATTATCATACAAGTTCATATACGTCGTTTATAGCATGTTAGTGCACAAAAGTTTCCTAAAATGGAAAGTTTCCATTTTTAGCATACGTGACATCGGAAATCATCTAACTTAGCCTCTAATACGCATATTATAACATAATAAGTCATTTAGCATGCTCAAATAACACAACACGTTGACAAGTCGCTTTTTCTAAAAATAAAGTTACTATAAATAGTAACTTTGTGGTTTTTGCATAAAAATGACCATTTAACATTTCTAATCCATTGTTTATGTCACAAATCATCCTACTATATCATCTATCAACATTTAATCATGTCAACGTAACCGATTTCATCGTCTATTAATATTTCAACTAGAAAAGTTTCTAAATATAGTAATAATGACAAGTATGGCTACAAACAACATCAAAGCCACTTTCCAACAAGTCAAATCATCACATTATCATCCTAACAACAATTCCACATACATGCATGTTCATCATTTCCACTAAATCATCAACTTGCAATTAAAAAGTTACTATAAATAGAAAGATTCATAAAAATCATAGTTTTAATCCTTTCAACCAAATCTAACTATGAGTAATCATTCTAATACCATCAATAAGCATATCCATATACTCAAAATCATTCCTACCGTCATGGATCATACATGCATGGCATTAATTCATCAATCCAAGACCAAATAACACACTTTAATGACTCACATCATCATAGATCGTCATGAAATACATTCTAATCACTCTAGATCATCATTAAACACTTTAAAATCAACAAACCCAGATCATAATCTCGTGCATGTGCACTATAGGTACTTGCATGCGTGATTCATGCATTGTATGTGTGTGTAGAAGTGAAAATAATGCATTTTAAGCTACAAGGAACATCAATCTACCTTTCAAAGCCTCAAAGACCCTGAGATGATGATGAGAGCAGTCACTCGAGCTCCTGGACAGCAGGTTCGAGCAGAAAAACGATGGTGATGGTGGTGGTGTGGCTTCCAACTCCTCTCCTCAAGCTCTTCAAGCTTCAAGGTGGCTTCAATGGCTTCCAATGGCTTTCTAAAGGTTGAAGAAGGGTGTAGCAGAGCTCCTGGATCGGTTATGGTCGAATGGTGGCGTGTGTGGTCGAGAAAAATGATGATAGTAGGTGTTATGATGATCTTGGGGGTTTAAAAAGCTGTTTGGCGACTCTGGCGCCCCAGGCGTAACGCCTGGCGTGGGCGGACATAGCCCGTCGTTACGCGCGGATTGGAACGGATGGGACGCTCAATTTCCCATCCGCGCGCATCGCCTGACGTGGGCGTCTCGGGTCAGGCGTACCGCCTGGCCTGAATTTCAAGCCCAATAAGCTTGTTTTGTTGTTCTGGCCCATTCTTGCCCGTTTCTCGACTGTAAAACATCATTCGAGCGTCGTTTGGACTCTATTGGCCAATTATTAGCCATAATTGACTTGTGACAGTGTTTCGTGAAGTTTCGAGTGTTGTGCTACACAATGTGTTAGACGTTCACCAACGTTCGTGTGTTTTGACACGTGTGTGCTGTTTGTCGATAATTCCACGAATTATCTTGTCGTGTACCAGTGTTCGTACTGTCGTGCCACGTGTCACACTAAATTAATCTAATTCTAGTGCCACGTGTACATAATGCATTTAAATAAACATTTAAATAAATAAGTTGCTGACCTGGAAATTACGGGGTGTCACATCTAGCCATCTCATTAAACCTCGACGTGTACTGACGGCGGTTCAGACTTCCAGCTTTCAGAACCAGAAATTCCCTTTCGACCTTATCCAGCTCGTTCTTGGGACAGAACTGTTTAGTAACCAGTTCCTTGAGATCGTCCCAAGTCATCTTTTCCACATCAGCTGCAGCCCTGGACTGCTTAATGGTGTTCCACCAGTGAAGTGCCTCCTCGACAAAGGAGTGAGCCGCAAACTTGACAGCTTGATCAATTCGGCACTCACTGATGGAAATAACAGCCTCCATCGCAGAAATCCAGTGGCAGGTGGCCACAGCATCCTTCTTCCCATCGAAGATCGGTGGGTTACATCCCTTAAAGGACTTGTAATCACAACCCTTCAGTTTCCCAGACATAGAATCACTGCTCTTTGTCTCGACGATCACAACATCCTCATCTTCCTTAGAGCTTTCCTTGGTTCCCTCGGACTTATCCTTCAGAGTATCCTTCAGTGCCTTAGCAATCAAGGCTGGTAGCTTCTCATCCATGATCTTGTAGACCTCATCAGAAATAGCCTTCACTACAACAGGCTCAAGAGTGAACTCTTCTTCATTCTCTGGTTGCTCATTGTGCTCGTGGTCATCCTCATTGATGGGTTCTTCATCCTCGACACGTGGTTCTTCAGGTTTCTGCGATTGCTTACGTGGTCTACCCTTTTGTCCAGCCATCTAACTATCTACAGGATGCAACAATTGATGAGTTAGTACAGGAATCAGTTTAGCACGAAATAAGCTTTGTAAATCGTTAATGACGTTGATCAAGTGCTATTAACCATTTAACCAACTCATAGGCTCTAAACGTTTCCCCTCCCATCTCTTCAATGTGCATGACACTTACTACATACATAACCTTACATCTAACCCTTAACTCATACATAAACATTCAGCTCGTGGCATCCGTTCATCCGTGGTTGGCAATCCGCGTCACTTAATCTCATTCTCAGTTTAAGTCTTAGCATTTGGGATGCTAAGATCTCTCAAACTATGGCTCTGATACCAACTTGTGAGGCCCCGAAACCGGGCACCTCGCAGAGGTTGGTTTTCATCATAACACATAGCTCTTAAACTAAAAACTTTCATAATCATGCAGCGGAAATGTAAACATAGTTGGATAAACAGAAATCAGTAAAGTGTCTGTATCAAAAACATATCGGATTGCCAAAGCCATCGAATTCTCTATCTTGATGCCCCGAGCTCCATAACTTCTTTTGCCTTAGCCTTAACCTGACATACATGCTAAATCAAGTCAGCTTACGCTGGTGAGTTCTAGTTTTCATAAAACAACATTAAACATACTTAACATAAACCTCATTTCATACACATAGTCCATAACCTTAGCACATAACATCCTTAACATCATCATCATACGTTCCACTGCTACCATACGAGCAGTGGGCTTATGCCGGCCCAAGGCTCCATACCCAGTTATAGTCGTGGTTGACTATCATACCCAGTTACAGTCGTGGTTGACTATCATACCCAGTTATAGTCGTGGTTGACTATCATACCCAGTTATAGTCGTGGTTGACTATCATACCCAGTTATAGTCGTGGTTGACTATCATACCCAGTTATAGTCGTGGTTGACTATCTTACCCAGTTATAGTCGTGGTTGACTCTCATACCTACCCAGCACAAGAACTGGTACATCTTTCATACATATCCTATAACACGTATAGGAACATCGTTCGTTCGTCATACATGATATACTAGCATTAAATCATCTTTTATCATAATCATCATAACCTTTACTGCTAGCA
Source organism: Mikania micrantha (assembly GCA_009363875.1). Classification (NCBI taxonomy): domain Eukaryota; kingdom Viridiplantae; phylum Streptophyta; class Magnoliopsida; order Asterales; family Asteraceae; genus Mikania; species Mikania micrantha. Next base: position 45,538,436 of record CM018683.1, on the reverse strand, counting down.
TCATAACATCATTCATTGCAGTCATCATGGCATCTTAGGCATGTCATACTAGCATCGTTTCATCATACCATCATAGCATACTGGCATCATGCACAGTTCATCATAACATACTAGCATCATTATCATATCATAACATCATGTCATCATGCCTACATATCATACCTCCATCCTAGCAACCTTGGACCTTGTCATACTCCTATAACTATTCTCATAGTTATCATCATGGAGCATGTTATCATAAAGTTATCATCATATCATATGCTAGCATTGTTATCATGTCATGTTGTTCATTATCATAACTCATTTATCATGCATTCATCATACTTATCATATTTTCATGCACAGATCATTCTAACACATAAACATGCATACATAGTCAGGCCATATCATCATTCATTCATCATCATCATAAGCACATAACATCGTAACAATAAGCATGTATGCCAGCCCAAAACCTTAAACATAAAATAGGGCGTCTAGAACTCACCTGATAGTAGACTCCTGTTATCCTTAGCCGAACTCCTTAGCTAGGGCCTTAAGGACCTACATCAGTTACGGCGTCTCGTTACATTCCATCACATCACATTCTTAGACTTAGAAATTATTCTAGGTCCTCATAGCCTACTAGTCCCCATTATGAACCCAAGTTCCCGAACCTTAGCTAAGTATCCGAAACACTTGAGGTTCGTTAAACATCCCATACTCGAAACCCATGTACACGATATTCCTGGAGTTCACGAAATGGCTGGTACTCGAAACCATCATCTGTATTCGAAATAAATTGTGTATTCGAAATAACCTTATACTCGAAATGGCCATGTACTCGAAATGGCCATGTACTCGAAATTCTAGGTATGATTTCGAGTACCCTTTGTGCAGGATTTCGTGTACTCATCACCTTAGTCATTAAACATCTCAGAAATTCATCTAAGGCTTTGGGGAGCTAGTTCTAGGTTCCTCATGTTGTTACCAACATGCTGGAACCTCAAAGTTCCGAACTTTATGCATAAAGATGCAAACTTTATGCACAAGTTCACCTTTCATAAAAATCCTAACTTTTGCATAAAAATCCTAGCTTTTTGATTTAGAACACTTACTTGAAGTTAGGTGATCACCCCTGTAGATTCCCGTGCGTTACCTCCTTCGTTTGGTTGATCAAAAGCTCGATCCTTGAAGTTTCTTGGTTCCGACTTCGTGTACTCGAGAGAGAGCGTGCTCAGCCAAAGGTTCGCACATATCCCAAGGCACTGGTATTTATAGGGAGGGTCCCTGTATTCGAAATCTCCTGTACACGAAATATGGTGTACTCGAAATCTCCCTCATTTCGAGTACACGATCCCTAAGACCCTTATCGATTATTTTTCGTCTGACTTCCCACAAGTTACTTATCCGTTACACATACGTAGGATTCAAATAACTTGTATTAGAAAATTTGGGATGTTACAACATCATACATACATATCCTATAACATGTATAGGAATTCATCATAACATTCTATCATCACATACATAGCATGCAAGCATCATAGCATATTATCATACATCATGGCATCATGTAGTGCTAGCATCATTTCCTCATTCATACATCATGGCATCATATTTTCATATCATGCTAGCATATAATCATCATTCAACATTCGTGCATCCTAGTATTCTAGGACCTCGTGAAAGCATCTATTAACTATTGTCTTAGTTAACATCATAATGCATGCTCTCATTAACATGTTATGTCATCATAATTCATTTACCATGCACGTATCATACCTTAGCATATTCCCAGACACATTTCATCATGTGAAATACATATTCATACATACATCATCATGGCATAACATCATTCATTAATCATCATAAAATAATCACATAACATAACAATAAGCATGTATGCCAGCCCAAAACAGTAAGTGTAAATAGTGCGTCTAGAACTCACCTGATAGTAGACTCTTGTTTTCCTTAGCCGAACTCCTTAGCTAGGACTCAAGGAACCTTCATCATTACATTATCTTATCACATTCCATACTTAGACTTAGAATTTATTCTAAGCCCCTATAGTCTACTAGTTCCCCTCCCACTCCAAGTCCTCGAAACTGTTAGTATTCGAAACACTCGTTGTTCATGAATTACTCCTGTACCCGAAATTAGTGTACACAAAATAACCTTTGTATTCGAAATGGCCATGTACACGAAATAGCCTTTGTACTCGAACATGGCCCTGTACTCGAAATGCCCATGTATTCGGAATGACCTTTGTATTCGAATTATCATTGTATCCGAATTACCCTTAGTGTATAACTTCGTGTACTCATCATTTCGTCACTAGACATCTCAGGAATTTATCTAAGGCTTTGGGGAACTAGTTCTAGGTTCCTTAGGTCGTTACCAACACACTGGAACCTTTAAGTTACGAACTTTATGTATAAAGGTGTGAGCTTTATACACAAGTTCGCTCTTTGTTTATCAACCCTAACTTTTGCATAAAAATCCTAGCTTTTTGGTTTGGAACACTTACTTGAAGTTAGGTGATCACTCCTGTAGATTCTCGTGTGTTTCCCCTTCCGTTTGGTCAATTAAAAGCTTGACCTTTGCAGTGTTCGAATTCTGCTTCGTGTACCCGAGAGAAGATGTGCTTCAGCCAAAGGTTAGCACGTTTCCCAAGGCACTGGTATTTATAGGGAGGGTCCTTGTATTCGAAAACCCATGTTCACGAAATATGGTGTACTCGAAATCCTCTTCATTTCGAGTACACGATCTCTACACCCCCTTGGTTATTTTTCGTCTATTGTCCTACAGACTTATTATTCGTTACCCATTTGTAAGTCCAAATAACTTGTATTAGAATAATAATAATAATAATAATAATAATAATAATAATAATAACTTGTATTACAAGCAGTGGTCTCAATCTTCCCCATTTTTCCCCATTGCCACATTTGCGCTCCCCACTTTTCCCCATTTTGCACGGTGTCGTTCCACTTTTCCCATTTTCAAATCTTATTTTTAATTAATTATTTTAAAAATAAATTATAATAATAATAATAATAAAATAAAAAAATTCATTTTACTTGAAACGGATTCATTTGAACCGTTTGAACATTTTTTGATCGCGGTTTTCTAAAATTTTTGCTTGACGACCCACCACGTGATGAACCTCCTTATATTTTTCTTGAAAATTTTATAAATTTGTGTATAGATTGTAGAAGATGGGAGAAAAGTGTGAGATTTTTTGTTGTTTAAAGTTGTTTAAATAGGAATAAAATTGGATTTTTTTCGTTACGATAAATGGTATAAAGATATTAAATACGCTTTAAACACGATTTTACACGAGGAGTTATCGTATCCAACGAAATCAATATTTTGATAATATTTTTTTATTTTAACTAAAATATTTTAGTCTCGAAATAGTAATTGAAACAATAAACGTGACTCGTGCTAGTCCATTACGCGAATGATGCGCAAGTTGCATGCGATAGAGATTGACTTAGGGTATTTTCACCCACCCAAAACCTAGATATAAAAGCATAAGGTTCCACTTTTTCCCATAAGGCCACCAGGAGTGATCCAAATATTCTCATTTTCCCCATTGCCACGTCAACGTTCCTCACTTTTCCTCATTTTCCCTATTTTGCACGGTGTCGTCCTTCTTTTTACCACATTTCCCCATTTTCAAATCTTATTTTTAATTAATTATTTTAACAATAAATGATAATAATAAAATAAAAAAAGATTCATTTTACTTCAAAACGGTTTCATTTGAGTCGTTTGAACATTTTTTGGTCGTGGTTTTCTAAATTTTTTGCTTGACGACACCACGTGATGAACTTTCTTCCATTTTACTTGAAAATTTTATAAATTTAGTGTATAGATTGTAAAAGATGAGAGAAAAGTGTGAGATTTTTGGTTGTTTAAAGTTGTTTAAATAGGAATAAAATTGGAATTTTTTTCATTACGATAAACTGTATAAAGAAATTAAATACGCTTTAGACACAATTTTGCACGCAGAGTTATCGTATCCAACGAAATAAATATTTTGATTATATTTTAATTTTAACTAAAATATTTTAGTCTCGAAATAATAATTGAAACAATAAACGTGACTCGTGCGGTTCAATTACGCGAATAATGCGCAAGTTGCACGCGATAGAGACTGACTTAGGGTATTCTCACCCACCCAAAACCCTAGATATAAAAGCATCATGTTCCACTTTTTCCTCATAATGCCACAAGGAGTGGTTTCAATCTTCCCCATTTTTCTCCATTGTCACATCAGCGTTCCCCACTTTTCCCCATTTTGCACGGTGTCGTCCCACTTTTTCCCATTTTCAAATCTTATTTTTAATTAATTATTTTAACAATAAATAATAATAATAATAATAATAATAATAATAATAATAATAATAATAATAATAATAAAAGATTCATTTTACTTGAAACAGGTTCATTTGAGTCGTTTTAACATTTTTTTGTCGTGGTTTTTTCTAAATTTTTTGCTTGACGACAAACAACGTGATGAACCTCCTTCCATTTTCCTTGAAAATTTTTTAAATTTAGTGTATAGATTGTAGAAGATGAGAGAAAAGTGTGAGATTTTTGGTTGTTTAAATTAGTTTAAATAGGAATAAAATTGGTTTTTTTCTCGGTTACGATAAACTTAATAAAGAAATTAAATACGCTTTAAACACGATTTTACACGCGGAGTTATCGTATCCAACGAAATAAATATTTTGATTATATTTTTATTTTAACTAAAATATTTTAGTCTCGAAATAATAATTGAAACAATAAACGTGACTCGTGCGGGTCCATAACGCGAATGATGCGTAAGTTGCACGCGGAGTTATCGTATCCAACGTAATAAATATTTTGATTATATATTTATTTTAACTAAAATATTTTAGTCTCGAAATAATAATTGAAACAAGAAACGTGACTCGTGCGGGTCCATTACGCGAATGATGCGCAAGTTGCACGCGATAGAGACTGATTTAGGGTATTCTCACCCACCCAAAACCCTAGATATAAAAGCATCATGTTCCACTTTTTCCCATAAGGCCACAAGTAGTGGTCTCAATCTTCCCCATTTTTCCCCATTGCTACATCTGCGCTCCCCACTTTTCCCCATTTTGCACGGTGTCGTTCCACTTTTCCCATTTTCAAATCCTATTTTTAATTAATTATTTTAACAATAAATTATAATAATAATAAAATAAAAAAATATTCATTTTACTTGAAACGGATTCATTTGAACCGTTTGAACATTTTTTGATCGTGGTTTTCTAAATTTTCTGCTTCACGACCCACCACGTGATGAACCTCCTTATATTTTTCTTGAAAATTTTATAAATTTAGTGTATAGATTGTAGAAGATGGGAGAAAACTGTGATATTTTTTGTTGTTTAAATAGGAATAAAATTGGATTTTTTTCGTTACGATAAACGGTATAAAGAAATTAAATACGCTTTAAACACGATTTTACACGAGGAGTTATCGTATCCAACGAAATCAATATTTTGATAATATTTTTTTATTTTAACTAAAATATTTTAGTCTCGAAATAGTAATTGAAACAATAAACGTGACGTGCGAGTCCATTACGCGAATTATGCGCAAGTTGCATGCAATAGAGATTGACTTAGGGTATTTTCACCCACCCAAAAACCTAGATATAAAAGCATAAGGTTCCACTTTCTCCCATAAGGCCACCAGGAGTGGTCCAAATATTCCCATATTTCCCCATTGCCACATCAACGCTCCTCACTTTTCCTCATTTTCCCTATTTTGCACGGTGTCGTCCTACTATTTACCACTTTTCCCCATTTTCAAATCTTATTTTTAATTAATTATTTTAACAATAAATGATAATAATAAAATAAAAAAAGATTCGTTTTACTTCAAAACGGTTTCATTTGAGTCGTTTGAACATTTTTTGGTCGTGGTTTTCTAAATTTTTTGCATGACGACACCACGTGATAAACTTTCTTCCATTTTACTTGAAAATTTTATAAATTTAGTGTATAGATTGTAAAAGATGAGAGAAAAGTGTGAGATTTTTGGTTGTTTAAAGTTGTTTAAATAGGAATAAAATTGGATTTTTTTTATTACGATAAACGGTATAAAGAAATTAAATACGCTTTAAACACAATTTTGCACGCCGAGTTATCGTATCCAATGAAATAAATATTTTGATTATATTTTTATTTTAACTAAAATATTTTAGTCTCGAAATAATAATTGAAACAATAAACGTGACTCGTGCGGTTCAATTACGCGAATAATGCGCAAGTTGCACGCGATAGAGACTGACTTAGGGTATTCTCACCCATTCAAAACCCTAGATATAAAAGCATCATGTTCCACTTTTTCTCATAATGCCACAAGGAGTGGTGTCAATCTTCCCCATTTTTCTCCATTGCCACATCAGCGTTCCCCACTTTTCCCCATTTTGCACGGTGTCGTCCCACTTTTTCCCACTTTTTCCCATTTTCAAATCTTATTTTTAATTAATTATTTTAACAATAAATAATAATAATAATAATAAAAGATTCATTTTACTTGAAACAGGTTCATTTGAGTCGTTTGAACTTTTTTTTGTCGTGGTTTTCTAAATTTTTTGCTTGACGACAAACGACGTGATGAACCTCTTTCAATTCTACTCCCACGTGATGAACCTTGAGAGGCCCCGAGCCCCTCGGTTGGCAAACATCATATCCATAGTCCTTAAACCATATTTACATTATCATAGCAGCGGAATTTAAGGTGATTACATACATAAAGTACACATATTAAACACACATTAAAACTTAACCCACTCTTCTAACAGTCATATAATACAGTCAGTCTATGCCAAGGGTAGTCTTCAACATATGCCATGAGCTTTCCTGGTCTCCTTTCTCAAACTATTCAACCTGATATGCATGTAAAACAAGTCAGCTTTATGCTGGTGAGTTCTAAGTTCATTTCTTAGAAAATCCTTATTCATTCAGGTCATCAAATTACATAATCCAAATACATAACATACCTGTTCTCATATCATAATTTCATCACATACATAACATCATAACATAATTACATAACATACATATCATCATAACATCATTTATACAGTGAAGGAACTTCACCGTCGACCGCTGACCCTCAGGTCAAACAGGCTTGTGCAGCACAAGGCTCTTAACTATCAACCCGAAGTCGATAAATTACACATGCATAAGATTCCATTAACTGGCGACACACAGTCGGCAGGCCCGTGTTTCCACAGGACTCTTAATCCATCAACCGAAGTTGACGGCTCATACCGGTACAAGACTTCTTTACATGTATCATTCATATTCATAACATGGTTTAAATCATTTAAACCATCATAAGCAGAAGCGGCTCCTTTCACCGCAGTGCTCATGTTTTGCCCAACCACAGTCGAAACTTTCATAACACATTTCCTTCTCGACCTCGGTCGAGTGTCTTACAAAAATCATTTCTTTCTCAACCGCAGTTGAGACTTAAAAAAACATTCGTTATATCTCAGCTGAGATTCTTAAAATCATTTACTTCTCAATCATCATTGAGACTTAACATATTCATTACATCTCAGCTGAAATTTAAAATCATTTACTTCTCAACCGTAGTTGAGACTTAAAACATTCTTTACTTTAAAACATTTTTTATCTGAAAACATACTTTTCCTAAAAACATGCTTTACCTGACCATAATCAGGTTAAAATCACTTTCATACAATAACTTTATACATACATACATACAATCATTTTCATAAAATAACTTTATAACATGCATATCAGCCCAAAATGATAAAACATTTAAAACAGGGCTATTAGAACTCACCTGAGCTTAATAAGACACAATCTGCTAGCTTTCTTCCTTTCCTTACTTTCTCACGTTCAGAATGATATCCTATTAATATGGATATCTTATCATAATTATAACCTTATCATATAATATAAACCCTCTTTTTAGGGTTTCTAAACCGGTAACACAACGACTACGTTATAGTTATCTCAAATACAAGTGTTTAGCTTGCTATAACGACTCGAAGAGTTTTATAAACTTAATATTATTTATCTCAATTAATAATAAGTTGAGATGGAATTATAATACTAATTATGAAGATGCTCAGATTTACGATTACCGCTCGAAACTTCGGCATGTCATAACTTTCAATCGGAGCTTTATTTCAAAATTTCGCTTCCACTCATTTTGACCATTTTTATCTCTACAATATTGTTATGCTTAAAAATTACTTATCTGCTCGGCTTACATAAGCGTATTCTCTTATTTAATTAACTCGTCTTAGGGCGTTGCTAAACTTACTGTATAATAACATGCTTTTAAGGCAACAGTATACATATTATACCCTCATAAAACTCATGAAAACCTGATCATTATCTAGATGTAATTGGGCTCCAACCGAATCAAGTTCATGTTCACCATACAAAACCAAAACTCCATCTAAACATGGTATCTAAGCATGGTGTTGGTCTCTTTAATCAATCAAGACTAAACTAACACGAGATGAGGATCATAAACACATACCTTGATTGATCTATTCTTCTTGATGTTCTTCTCTGCTCGTACGAAGAATACGTATGTGAGAAATGAAACTTGCTTCTTTCTGAAGCTTATCAGCTTTTTTTTTCATTAATCGATATATACACACCTTTGCCGACATTCAACAAGACTTTTATGTTGAGATTTTTATGAATTAATTAAAAGTTTCACTTAGGACCCTTGAACTTTGAGGTTTTATTTTTAAAACCCCCTTCTACTTTGCTCACATATTTTTAATATTCACGAGCTTATATCTTGTTCATACTTTATCGTATAACGGTCCCACTTATATTTATGTGATCATAATCACTTCAGGATTGTTCATAAAAATTACGAACTCAAACGGTCACAGAAATTTTTACACGTTATTAATAGGCTTTATAACGTGTCCATACCTTATCTGATATTTTTATTGTTTATAACATTTTGATCATAATCATTTTACGAACGTTTATATAAAATTTGGATATAAACGGTTACCAAAATTTTCGGTTGTTACAAACCTCCTTCCATTTTACTTGAAAATTTTTTAAATTTAGTGTATAGATTGTTGAAGATGAGAGAAAAGTGTGAGATTTTTGGTTGTTTAAAGTAGTTTAAATAGGAATAAAATTGGTTTTTTTTCGATTACGATAAACTGTATAAAGAAATTAAATACGCTTTAAACACGATTTTACACGCGGAGTTATCGTATCCAACGAAATAAATATTTTGATTATATGTTTATTTTAACTAAAATATTTTAATCTCGAAATAATAATTGAAACAATAAACGTGACTCGTGCGGGTCCATAACACGAATGATGCGCAAGTTGCACGCGATAGAGACTGACTTAGGATATTCTCACCACCCAAAAACCCTAGATATAAAAGCATCATGTTCCACTTTTTCCCATAAGGCCACAAGGAGTGGTCTCAGTATTCCCCATTTTTCCCCATTGCCACATCTGCGCTACCCACTTTTCCACATTTTGCACGGTGTCGTTCTACTTTTCCCCATTTTCAAATCTAAGTTTTAATTAATTATTTTAACAATAAATGATAATAATAATAATAATTAAATAAAAAAAATATTCATTTTACTTGAAACGGGTTCATTTGAGCCGTTTGAACATTTTTTGGTCGTGGTTTTTAAATGTTTTGCTTAACGACCCACCACGTGATGAACTTCCTTATATTTTTCTTGAAAATTTTATAAATTTAGTGTATAAATTGTAGAAGATGAGAGAAAAGTGTGAGATTTTTGGTTCTTTAAAGTTGTTTAAAAAGGAATAAAATTGGATTTTTTTGGGTTACGATAAACTGTATAAAGAAATTAAATACGCTTTAAACACGATTTTACACGCAGAGTTATCGTATCCAACGGAATTTAAAGATTTTGATTATATTTTTATTTTAACTAAAATATTTTAGTCTCGAAATAATAATTGAAACAATAAACGTGACTCTTGCGGGTCCATTACGCGAATGATGCGCAAGTTGCACGCAATAGAGACTGACATAGGGTATTCTCACCCACCCAAAAACCCTAAATATAAAAGCATCATGTTCCACTTTTTTCCCATAAGGCCACAAGGAGTGGTCTCAATCTTCCCTATTTTTTTGCATTGCCACATCAGCGTTCCCCACTTTTCACAATTTTGCACGGTGTCGTTCCACTTTTCCCCATTTTCAATCTTATTTTTAATTAATAATTTTAACAATAAATAATAATAATAATAAAATAAAAAAAGATTCAATTTACTTGAAACGAGTTCATTTGAGTCGTTTGAACATTTTTTGGTCGTGCTTTTCTAAATTTTTTGCTTTACGACACACCACGTGATGAAACTTCTTTCCTTTTACTTGAAAATTTTTTAAATTTAGTGTATAGATTGTAGAAGATGAGAGAAAAGTGTGAGAATTTTGGTTGTTTAAAGTTGTTTAAATAGGAATAAAATTGGATTTTTTTTGGGTTAAGGATAAACTGTATAAAGAAATTAAATACGCTTTAAACACGATTTTAGACGCGGAGTTATCGTATCCAACGTAATAAATATTTTGTTTATATATTTATTTTAACTAAAATATTTTAGTCTCGAAATAATAATTGAAACAATAAACGTGACTCGTGCGGGTCCATTACGCGAATGATGCGCAAGTTGCACGCGATAGAGACTGATTTAGGGTATTCTCACCTACCCAAAATCCTAGATATAAAAGCAGCATGTTCCACTTTTTCCCATAAGGCCACAAGCAGTGGTCTCAATCTTCCCCATTTTTCCCCATTGCCACATCTGCGCTCCCCACTGTTCCCCATTTTGCACGGTGTCGTTCCACTTTTCCCATTTTCAAATCTTATTTTTAATTAATTATTTTAACAATAAATTATAATAATAATAATAAAATAAAAAAATATTCATTTTACTTGAAACGGATTCATTTGAACCGTTTGAACATTTTTTGATCGTGGTTTTCTAAATTTTTTGCTTGACGACCCACCAAGTGATGAACCTCCTTATATTTTTCTTGAAAATTTTATAAATTTAGTGTATTGATTGTAGAAGATGTGAGAAAAGTGTGAGATTTTTTGTTGTTTAAATAGGAATAAAATTGGATTTTTTTCTTTACGATAAACGGTATAAAGAAATTAAATACGCTTTAAACACGATTTTACACGAGGAGTTATCGTATCCAACGAAATCAATATTTTGATAATATTTTTTTATTTTAACAAAAATATTTTAGTCTCGAAATAGTAATTGAAACAATAAACGTGACGTGCGAGTCCATTACGCGAATGATGCGCAAGTTGCATGCGATAGAGATTGACTTATGGTATTTTCACCCACCCAAAAACCTAGATATAAAAGCATAAGGTTCCACTTTTTCCCCATAAGGCCACCAGGAGTGGTCCAAATATTCCCATTTTTCCCCATTGCCACAATAACGCTCCTCACTTTTCCTCATTTTCCCTATTTTGCACGGTGTCGTCCTACTTTTTACCACTTTTCCCTATTTTCAAATTTTATTTTTAATTAATTATTTTAACAATAAATGATAATAATAAAATAAAGAAAGATTCATTTCACTTCAAAACGGTTTCATTGGAGTCGTTTGAACATTTTTTGGTCGTGGTTTTCTAAATTTTTTGCTTGACGACACCACGTGATGAACTTTCTTCCATTTTACTTGAAAATTTTATATATTTAGTGTATAGATTGTAAAAGATGAGAGAAAAGTGTGAGATTTTTGGTTGTTTAAAGTTGTTTAAATAGGAATAAAATTGGATTTTTTTCCGGTTAAGGATAAACTGCATAAAAAATTAAATACGCTTTAAACACGATTTTAGACGCGGAGTTATCGTATCCAACGTAATATATATTTTGTTTATATATTTATTTTAACTAAAATATTTTAGTCTCGAAATAATAATTAAAACAATAAACGTGACTCGTGCGGGTCCATTACGCGAATGATGCGCAAGTTGCACGCGATAGAGACTGATTTAGGGTATTCTCACCCACCCAAAACCCTAGATATAAAAGCATCATGTTCCACTTTTTCTCATAAGGCCACAAGCAGTGGTCTCAATCTTCCCCATTTTTCCCTATTGCCACATCTGCGCTCCCCACTTTTCCCCATTTTGCACGGTGTCGTTCCACTTTTCCCATTTTCAAATCTTATTTTTAATTAATTATTTTAACAATAAATAATAATAATAATAATAATAATAAAATAAAAAAAATATTCATTTTACTTGAACGGATTCATTTGAACCAATGAAAACACATTTTCCAAAATCACATCAAGAAACAGAGCACATAATCACCTAACACCTAGCTACTAAATTTAACACAGGATTGAAACCGAGAGAACATACCGGGTGAGTGCATCGACGACCGAAGACCTCAGGTGAGTTCACAGACCCCTTATTTTCAATTTTCTTCCTTCTAAATCATTTGGGGATGAGAACATGAAACCTCTTACTCGACTCATCTACGAATAAGAGTTATTTTCAAATGATTTCAACAAAAGGATCAACCCTCAACCACTTATACGAATGTTATACGTATAAGTGTCTTTTCAATTACTTTTACTGAGCGTTCATCGCTCCACAATGTTTTCAACAAACAACAAACCAGTTTCAAGGGTTCAAAACACAAATCATCACGGAGATGTACGTTGACCACAACAGTTCGAGGCTTTGTGCCCAAACAAGGGGTGAACGGACACAAGTCGTGGAATTGTGTGGTGCACAATCGAATACCATCATTTTCATGGGAATCCCCCATCAAACGAACAATATTTTGTATGGTATCTGCGTAGGGTAATTCACTATGACATGCATCCACACAACAACACATCGGGAATTCGCTGAGGAATTCTAGAACAACACACATCAGAGTCATTTACCATTAGTTGACGCGGGTCAACCAACGGTAACGTAGATGGTACCATAGGTTTAACAAACCTCCAGCGTTGAGGCTGGTACGTTACACGCAGCACGCATACAACAACTTAGATTAGTTCCAGGAGAACTAATCACACATCATATCAGTTAGGGTTGGTAAATGATCACAAGGGTGATATTACAGACAGACCACACAACAAAAACAAGAGTTTTCAAATCAAATAAACGTTCAAGACCTGGTCTTGAACGAGTTTCAAACGAGTACTCAGTAAACAATGTTTTACAAGAAGAAACGAGCGTCACTTGTGTGATTTTCTAAACAAACAAAATCTGCCTCGTATACCAGGAGACAGAGCATACGCTTCTTTCTCAAAATTTCATTTTACAATCATCTGTCGTGTCGAGTAGAGTGAAGATACACAAGTGACAAGGTCCGATTTCCGTTAAGGACACCTTTGTGGATCATCGAAGGGGTGGTGGGCTGGCGGCTGGGCAGGCAGTAAGTTTGACCCTACGTATGCCCTATACATAAACTACCTTCGGTGGCTTGGGATGATGTCAGTAATGATGGTCAGACCGACGCACTTGTGTATTTCATTCGTGTTTTCAACACCATTCACACATCATATTTCAAATCGATGTGAATGGAAATTTCCACTAAACCTTTTACAAAATCAAATGTTTTCAAAACTAATATGACTCACCAACCTAGTGTTGACATATTTTACATGTTCTCAGGTGAAGAAAGGTGAAAGCAGGATGACTTTAGAGAGAGAAAGATAGGATCCCTTAGAGGAATCTACAACTCCTGCGTGGAATCTCTCCGGCTAGCCCGGATACCAGATTCAAGACTTGCATGCAAGCAACCTTTGTGGGACAGGTCCTCATTCCAGATGTCCATGTCAAGCTGTAATAGAATTAAATTATGAATATGTTGTAATTTAATTTTATTCATTTAATGTAGTTAGTATTTCTCATATCATCATGTGCAATGTAACAATCTGATCACTCCGATTACAATCACGCCTCGGGACTATTCTGCCCGACGGGTCCTGATCCAGCCCGCCGGCCCGGGGTGTGACATTAGACCACTTCCATCCAAACCAACCAACCAACCAAAACTAACCAACCAAAGATATTCCATAAAATATTAATTTCTCTCTCTTTCATATATATAATCAACCAAACTTCATTTTTTCACTCTCATTCATAACCATCCGAACTTAATTTTCACTAAATAAACATTGTTTTATGTAAGACCCTACTCTCCGTAGAGGTCTTACTCGTAGGATTTACACTTTACAGCATAGTTCTTAAACTATAACTTTAAATTCATTTTAGTGGAAGACTTAAAATCATTACAAGACATTTGAATTTCTTAAATAACAAGAAACTGAAATGAAATTATAATGTTATCGTAAAACATGATGCGAGTCTTTAAGTAGTGTCAGGTAGCCTCTCAATCCATGCCAAGCTGTTATCCTTCATTTCCTTTCCTGTCAATCTAATATGCATAAAAGTCAGCAATGCTAAGTGAGTTCTAGTGTAATTCTTTTAAACAGTGATTATGTTTTTAGAACATGTTCCTTGCTTTGTTTTTTTTATGAAAATCTTTTCTTTATTTATCATGCCTCTTTGACATACTTTTTATTTTTCTTTATCATGTACCATTCTATTAATTCTGTTGTGGTCTTTACCAAATTTTTCTTTGATTCTTTCTTTAACTTAACTTCTATTCTTACTATAACCTTCATCTTTACTTTTACATATCTTTGTATATGATCTATACATTTCTTTACTCTTTTCTTTATTAACCTCACTCATGGGTATATACATGAGAGGGCCAATATTTCTTACACCCCATAAAATGGAGTAAATACCTCTTTACAAAACCAGTAAGAAAACTTACAATCCGAGTATACCAATTTCTTGGTAAGACCCTCTTTCAACTACTATTAACCGGGTGTGCCCTACATGGGCGTGCCCGAGCAAGAAAACAACGAATGCAATCTCTCTTTGGCTTACCTGCAGGTAATCTATACAACGTGGACCCCTCTTTAATTCTTTAGTCGGCCTCTTTATTCATTCATTCTTTATTGTTTAAGTATTTAAACAGTTCTCTGCACTTTAGCATGCTTCTTTATTCTTTAAATTCTTTGTTCTATACACTGTGTATGTATTTACACTTTCTAATCTTTACTTTAACAATTCTTACTTTGCTTGAATAATATTAATTTTGTTAATTAATTCTCTGATATCAATAATTTAATATTATTCCATAAGATTCCACTTTGAGATTTTATCCATTTTCGTCATAAAATTTAGTTTTAGTTCGGATAAACAATTATGTTCGAAGAGAACATGGACTTGTTGGGACTTAGTTTACTTTTCTATTCTATAGTTACTTCATACTTTAAAATATACATATATTATCTTTATTCATGATTTTTTAGTATATTCATTATTTACATTTATAAACTTTACGTGATTGTTTACCTTTGAATATACTTTATTGTTCACAAGGTGAACCTTTATCTATATACTGAGACAATGAACTTAATCACAAAAACATAACTTAAAATAGTTGAAAACCATTTAGTATGCATATTAGCACCAAAACAATTTAAAACATATAAAAGACATGGGGCTAGAAACTCACTTGAAGTCTTAGCTATCAATGCAGTCTAACTTGAACAAAGGTCTTAATCAAGTAAACCTTCATATCAATCCGTTGAGTCTACATGCACTTGATCAATACCTCGCTATGTATCTATATATAACTATTAAATGATTTAAGAAATCATTCATCTTACTTTATATAATCTTCACCAAGTCTAAACCGTATTTGAGGACGTTTAAGTTAATAAAACTTCTTTTAAATCTTACAAAAAACGGGCTAAGTTCCCTTTGTTTTTAGACAAATCCAGACAATTTAATTTGTCTATATTTTTTATAACCAAATCCCACTTCAATTGAAATAATCTTTAAACAACTAACTTTATATAACTATGTTTATAATCAAATAAACTTACATATAACAATTGACATTTTATAAAAATAAAGATATCGATCAAGTCGTTGGTTATCGTTTATCCAATTAAATCTTATTAGTCCTCAAACATGATATTAAATCAAATTACTACTAGTTAACATTCTAATAATTTGTAATTAAGTTATTTAAGTTATACCTTTAGTTCGTTTGGTTCGCCTATACGAACCCGCTCGTTAACACCCGTTTAGATAACCAGCCAGTTCCCTCGACTCGGTTTCACATCTTGAACCTTCCCGTCCTCACTGAATCAACCTGACCAAGTTGACTTCATTGACCATATTTGAACCCAAACCCACTGTTGGGTTTTTAGCTCAACAACATATGAGTAGCTCGAACCTAGACCAAACGAACTCCGATCGAGGCGATTCAAGTGTCTACGGTTTCGTATCATTGAGCTCTACCTTCTGCATCAGTTTCCGCCGACCGCCACCACCGCAATAGTCTCCAGAAAAGCAAACAGCTCGCCAGAATCCTCCCAGCAGCACTGTTCTGTTCTGTTCGGGAGCATGAAAACTCGACCTCTAGACCTCATAATCGAAATCCCAGCGGTGAAAGCCTTCATTTATGTGTTGGTTTCAAAATTTGAGAACGATCCAACGGTTGAATCTCCGGGGATCGTCTAATCTTCGAGACTGGTTCCCTCATAAACGGGATTTCATCAAGACTTTACCTTGTTTCATGAAAAGTGTGTGGTGACATCCGGAGACCAAAGTAAGCACTGTATCAGCTCTGTTTTCCTGGGAACTACCTCTGTCTAGAGCTAATCTTTGAGAGTCGTGAGAAGAGGAAAATAACACACCCAAGAAGGGTTGCCGTGTGTCATTGAGGCTCACTGGAGGTCGCCAAAACCGAACCTTGCAGCCACCGATGAGGCTGGATTTCGGCGGTGAAGCTAGTTAGAGTTGAACCAATGGAGGGGAAAGAGATTGTTGCAAGAGGAGGGACTGTAGGCTCGACATGGATCTCACCAAAAGGCTACTGTGGCCCTTGCTCTTGTGGTTTCTTCTCAGTTGATCAAAACACATAAGTGTGTTTTCTTCGTAACTTGGAAAAGAAAAAAAAAGAAGAAACGAGAAAGGGAATCTGGTAGGGTATTTGGGTTGGGTTAATGGGTTTCCAAATCTTTCATAATGCCCCCTTGAAGTTTTATTTTATATTTTTAACTCGTCTAAACTTGTATGCTCGTGTTTCTTTTATTACGTTTTGGACACGAAATCCTACATTAGTATATGTGTATGTTTATTACTAAAATTTGAGGTGTTACATTTTATGATTATTTTTATTTCATTAAAAATAATTATTTTATTTAAAAACTATATAAATTATTAAATTTAAAAATTAAAATATATATATATATATATATATATATTAAATTCTTTATATTTATTTAATAAAATTGATAAAACAAGTTATCATAACATGAAAAGTACATATTTATTCAGCAAGAGAAAAATTTTGCCATACATGCTCAATCAAATCATATTTTAAGGCGTTATGAGCTTCTCTATTGCGAATTTGTGCCATATTGGTCATATAGGTGGATAGGTCAGCAATACGTTCCGTAGAATATTGAAAATATTGTTCATCACCTTCAATTGGGGTTCTTTGTTGTCGGTTTGAAGGCATGTCATTTATAAATTCAGATGGATCATAATAGTTAAGATACGTGTCGTGTTCATCTTCAACAATCATATTGTGCATGATTATACATGCGATCATAATTTTCCCATCATATCTTTATCCAGAAAAAATCCAAGCATCGAGTAAAAAATTGCCACGTGGAGATGACGATTATGTTAGATTTTTTAAATAATATTCTTTAAAGTAATGTCAGATTGTGCTATCTAGAGAAAAGCCAAGCATCAAGTAAAAAATTGCCATGTGGAGATGATGATTTTGTTATATTTTTAAGTAATATTTTTTAAAGATAATGTCAGATTGTGTTATCCAGAGAAAATACAAGCATCAAGTGAAAAATTGCTACGTGGAGATGCCGATTTTGTTAGATTTTTAAATAATATTCTTTAAAGATAATGTCAGATTGTGTTATCCAGAGAAAATCCAAGTATCGAGTAAAAAATTGCAACATGGAGATCATGATTTTAAATATATATTACACAACTAGAAAATAAAATATCTTACAAATGCATTTAGTACAAAACATGATAATGAAATATATTACAAATACATGGTAAAACACACACGAAACTCAATTAAGTTTCCATAAAACTTTGCCATTAGATAGCATTTCATATCAACTTTTTCAAGTGACAAAGACTCCTTTTCTAACAGTGTGTTCAGATGAAGAAGTTGCATACTCTCACTCTCGGTTTCTTTTTTTGGTCTCTTTCCTGCCTATATTGTACCCTTTGTTGCTCCAACTCATTTCTTTTTCTCATGAGTTCAATTTCACTATCTCTCGTAACCCTCATTGCACGAAGTTCTTTTGCAAGTTCATTATAAGCTTTACCTTTTCCCTTTTTCTTAGCCGAATCTCTCCTTGTTGGATGTTTAATTGTTGAACCACCACTAGTTGGTATTTCTGGGTTGGAATTGACACAATAGTCCCCTTCTTGAGTAGTTCTTGATCATTTTGTGCTACCACCACTTTCTTCATTACCCGCTTCACAGTCAGTACGGGAACTTGTTGTGTCATAGATTAACTGTAAATCCCACTTGTCATGTTTACACATAACTTCATAAAAAACAATAGAGTTGTTAAACTTGCACCCAGATTATTGCTCATAAATTTTATGAGCATCATTCTCAACATCCTTCAAGCTCATTCCCCTTTTTTTGCCGATATGTTTCTCGATATGCATCAACCCATTTTTGGGCATTTTCGTTAAGTCATTTAAAACAACCTCTTATTTGATTTTCATTCTGTATCCTTATCTTTGTGGATTTTCTTTTTGAACTGCTTCATACAAATTCTTTACTTGTGACAATAGCATTTCTTTTTTCTGGTTTTTGCCACGGATTTTATTTTCACTAACAAAACACCACGCCAACATCAAAGCAATATCCTTAGCAGCATCCTATTTGTTGGCTTGCGATTCTTTTCTGACATTTTGTGACGATTGAGGAGTTTGTGTGACAAAATCTTCAACCGGGTTTGAAAATAACAAGGAAGGAGAATAATCATTTGGATCTCCAACATTGAAATAATTATTTGGATATAAAGGATCCATGACAAAAGGTTAGAAATAGAGTATTAAGAATGTTTGTGAAACAATATCAATATTACACTCCATAAATAGAGAAAAAAATTCTAGAATTTTGATATATTTTTTATATTTTTTTGAATAAGATAATGTTAGATTTTAAGAAATAAATTTGATCAAAAAAATATAATTAAGCAATCACAAAACTACATGTGGCATAAAAAAATAAATTGAACCAATAAAACTCTAACATGTGTCATTGTTTAGTAATAAAAAATTTGACGGTTGGTCATGAATTTGGTTGGTGTGGCAACCTCGTCGTGAGTTTTGATCGCAAACATATATTTTTTTTCTTTTTTTTAATACGTGGCGACTAATCAAACTAAAAAAGTCATGGATGTGAGTAGTCTTAGTGGCTTCCAATCACCATCTTTGAGCTCCAATGGTCCAAGAGCACTTCCAAATGCAAAGGAGAGGCTAAGAAGTGTCAAATGGGGTTTAGAGTGTGTTTGCCGGAGTTTCTGGTCAAGTATATTGCTAGAGGTTCGAGTTTGGGTAAAGAAAAGTGTTGTGAGGAAAAGGGGTTGTTTTATAGACTTTTTGAGCTCTCGGCTCGTCGCATACCGCCAAGGACAAATTAGCCGGGTTCTCCACCGGGACACGCTGCGTATCACCAAGGTGGAAAATGATTGGTCGTCGCGAACTGCCGTGTGTTTCGGCTGAATTCAAAATTCCCGCTCACCCACCGTGTACCGCGACGAGTTTCGTCGTGATCCCTCGCGTACCGCAAAGGGTTGAGTTTTCATATTTCTTAGTTTTGTTTGTCGAGTATCTTTCATGTTCGATTCGTATCGTTTATTCTAAACATTTACTTTGTGTTATCACATAATCACATATGGCACATTTGTTCGTTTGATTCATTGTTTCGTTAGTTCACCAATGTTCGTGTAACAAGACTCGTGTGTATTTTGGTAATTCTTCGTATTACCGATTCATGATCGTTTGTGCTCAACTTTGCGAAACATTTGCATGCTTGATTAATCATAAGCAATGTGTAATGTTCAATTTGATAATTCCCCGAATCATCATCTTGCGATTGTGTTTGTGTTTGACACACTTGATTGTCACAATCAATGTGTATTGCACGATTCGATAATTCCCCGAACTATCATTTCGCAATATTTAT
This sequence comes from Mikania micrantha, assembly GCA_009363875.1. NCBI lineage: Eukaryota > Viridiplantae > Streptophyta > Magnoliopsida > Asterales > Asteraceae > Mikania > Mikania micrantha. Next base: position 45,518,088 of record CM018683.1, on the reverse strand, counting down.
GTTTGACTCACTTAATTAATTCCTAATTAAGTGCAATTCAAGGAATATGAATGTGAATAAGTAATTGTAAGCATTACAATTTACCTGAAATTGATGGTGTCACAATTGAGTTTACCCAGTTAGGGTCCCCCGTGGTAATCATTTGCTGCTTCAACATTGTTAGGAATGCTAGAATGTTATCTAAACACATTTGAAAACATATCAGTCTGCTTGTTAATTCATCCACTAGTAAATGCTCATTTATCATGATCAGTCTACTAATAGTATCGACACATAAGTCTTGGAAAAAATCAAGTCAACCATCGATACTATCAATATCAGCATCAAGCTTGCCGATACTAGCAATATCAGTGAAATACTTTAACACTTAGAAAATTTTCAAACAAACTCTAAGGTTACCGATATTATTAGTATCGGCACCGATACTTATAATATTGGCAGGTTCATACTTAGCAATTTTTCGCAAGTTTCAATAACTCAATCAATGTTAACAATAAATACGTAAACAAAGTAAATGAACATAAACAAATCTTATAATATGTATGATTACAATATTATTGGATTCAATTAGAGGTCTCGTAGCCTAGTTGCATACACGGGAGTGAGTCTAGAACATAACCCCTCTTTCATTTATGTTTTGTATACCTTTGGGGTAGAACATGTCTCAGAACAACATTTTACACAAATAGTTTGGAAACAAACATTTCATCAAGCTTTTGTTTAAATCTTTTAGTAAACAATCTACCAAGGCTTTCAGAAAACCTCTTTACCAAACTTTTGTTGGACTTCTATCAAATAACTTTTGTGCAAAAGATTTTCAAATGCAACATTGTAACATGCATCATGCAACATATATAAGGGCAACATGTATCATGCGACATGCAACATGAGTACAACAGTGCAACACAACATTCATAGCAACATTTTTATTATAATTAAGTGATTCACATTTGGACATTAACCGGTAAACTTTTATGATGACATGGATTGCAAACAAACTTGAACAACTTCACAACATTAGTACTTTATGGTCATTAGAGGGAAAGCAGACTCATTACAGGCAACCACAATAGTTATTTCCATTAATTTAAAAATAAGGTCTTGGGTTGTCACATCATTTACAGGCAACCGCATAAACGATTTGCATTGATATGAGAATGAGTTTTGGGTAGTCAGGTCGTTTATAGGCAACCACGAGACTTGCATTCGTTAAATTGAATAGTAGTCTCGAGTGGTCACATCATTGCATCATGAAGTCGTGGACTGACCACCATTCATCGTTCATAGTTTGGGTTGCAATATCATATTTTTGCATGATACTTCTAATGACTTAATTATGATCACATCAATGGTTAAACGTCTTTTTCATTAACCTATGTTTCTCACCAGCTATTTGTAGTTGATAGATTTTCTACATGTTTCAGAAAATCAAGGATAGGTAACTTTAGGACAACCACGCCGTGGATTCCGCACGTGACGCAAGGTGTGACAGTATTTGCTTTATGCGTCTTTCAATTTTTATTAACATGCTTTGTCAATGACGTGTTCGAGTTTTTTCCAAAACAATGCCAAAAAACTTACATCAAGTTTTTTGAGTTGAATCACTCAATTCAACCAAATTTTAATACCATCAAATTTTCGTTTTCCTATTACGAGAAATAACCTAGTAACCATAGGCTTCATGTTGAAATCTTCATCAAGAGAAGATTAAGATTAAACAATTATAACATCAGCTGAAATGTAGATCAAGAATAAATGCAGTGTAAAACAAGAATATATATATATATATATAGGGGAAAGATCAAATAAAAAGTTTATTTTGCCTAAGAAGGCTAAAAATGATTTTTAAAACCTCAAAAACCGACCTAAATGAACTCCGATTGAACTCATTTCGATGGCGTTGGAATCGTCTCATCGAACCCTACAATATTAGCTTTTAAGTTTTAGGTTTAATAATTACTTTTAAAGTTTAGATTTTAGGGCTTGGTTTTTGGCTTTTTAGGTTTTATCTTTAGGTTTATAGTTTGTTTTTAAAGTTTTGGTTTTAGTATTTGGGTTTATTGTTTACAATTTAATATTTGTGTTTTAGGGTTCAAAAAGCCGATTCCAATGATGCAAAAATGAATTTAATCGGAGTTTGTTTGGGTCGGTTTTCGTGTTTTTGAAAATCCTTCTTAGGCAAAATATACTTTTTAGGGTAACCTTCCCCTATATATATATATATTGTGTTTTCTAAAGAGGTTCTAATATTCATACACCACCCACTCTTTCATACATCATACTCAAATAAAATCCATCACATGATTCTCACGTAATTTTTACTCATACATATCTTTTTAATGTTAAAAAATACAAATAATGTTGTTGGATAGTGTACCAATATAGATAGATACCCGTTCCGAAAATAACTAGTCCTTGTTGAATGTTGCTTTATCAAATGTTCCTCTTAACATTGTTAAACTCGCATAACTTCACACTTCTCATGCCTGTCGTCTACCTAACTGTAAAATTCGATTGCCCTAGATTAGAATTTAATCAATCCTTTGGTTGAATCCGGTCACCTATGGATGATGCTAACATGAATCCTCACCACCTATCTTCATCTCCACCTGCATCTTCATCTACATCGGGATCATCATGGTTTTCCGGCATTGTACGTGGTCGCAAGTCAAACAGCTCTACAATTGCAAGCAAGTTAAGCGCTGGCGCCACGGTTGGCCCTATCAATCGAAAGAATCAGTTCCGTGGTGTCATGTTCAAGTACGGCTCTAAGCCTATTCAGGTATTGCTCTGTGTTAGTTTTGTGAACTTGAAGTGTGTTTGGTGTCGTTTAATTTGTAGTTAGGAATTTTGAAATTGGGTATTCGAGAATGAATTAATTGTCGATTTTGCTAGTCTCCAGTCTTGAAATCTATTTGATCTTCAGGTTTTAATCGCATTTTCGTTATTTAATAAGATCAACAATTGTCTCTGCAATTGTTCTTCAGTCTATGGCTGTTTCTAGTGAGTGATCTACTTCAAGACGCTGGTCTTGGTTAATCATGTATCGTTCTGATGTTGCATCAGAGTTTCAGGGTTTAGCACCGGCTATATAAGCTTTGAAATGTGTGGTTATCATTTATCATGCTCATTTTTGGATCTCATATATAGGGTTTGGTGTTTGAACGTTGACATCAATCTTAATTACCAATTTATGTCCACGTGCTATTTCTAAAACTTATTACTTTCATGTTTTAAGCAACAACAACCATGCATAGTAAATTTCTTTCATAGCAAAGCTATTGGCAGGGTCTAGCAAAAAATGTAAAAGCTACTTCTAGAGATACCCTGAGCTACAATACAAAGAGCAAAAGCTGCTAAACTAACAACCAATTTTAAACATATATGAATAGAGCATTACAAATAACGTAGAAAAAAACGAAAGGATAAGTAACAAGTAACAACAGATCTATTATCATAGCACAACACATGACATAAAAACAAAGTAAGGTAATAACACAGTAGGTCCCTTTTAAAGTGCATGAAGAATTTAAGCCCCTAAGATCCAGCTAAGTTACCTCTACACCTTCCCATAAAAATCCTTAACATTTGTCCTATGTATCCAATCTCCACGAACTCGTATCCGGGACCATAAGAGAGGTGCAATTCTAACAAATCCTATCTAATTCGCTTATAAGTCATTTTCATGGTTTAAGCAAATCTTTATTAGCAAAAGAAAACATCTTGACTTGTATGTTAACTCTCTCCCTTACTCTTTACCTTTGACGCAGGTTGCATTTAAAACCGGGGATTATAAACAACAAGTTGTTTTTATTGGCGGATTGACAGATGGGTTTTTAGCTACAAAGTACGTATATTCATGTCAATAAAATTTTGTTGAATTATAAGTTGAACAAGAATACAATTTATTTACCATGTTTATAAGTAATTTTTTATTTTAAAAATATGATAGTAAGTAGGAGAATCTGACTTTGAATGACGTGGCATCCATTACCTTGTTACCTACTTGTCTCTTGTTTTAGCGAATTCATTGGTGCCTCTATAATGGCAATGGTGGAAAAAGGGAAACAACTCAAGAACCATTAAACAATGTAATTGTGCTGTGTGTTGAATATCGAAAATAATACCCAGTATATGGATTACATAAGTATAGTTAGGCCCTTTACTATTAATCTATTATTAATGTACACTAAACTGTCTAATAGCACTTGCATTGTTACCTGTTAAGACAATGTCATCAACATAGACAAACATGTATAAAAGTGTACCTTGCCAGAGTATATAAAAAGTGAAGGGTTAGTTTTGGAACCCTTAAAACCGAGTGAAAAGAGAACAGTGGAAAGGCGATGAAACCATGTGCGTGGAGCTTGCTTGAGGCCATACAGAGACTTGTGAAGAAGACATACATGATCCGGTTTTTGTGGCAACAAAGCTAGGGGGCTGATGCAAGTAAACGGTCTCCTGAAGATCACCATACAAAAATGCATTTTGCACATCAAGTTGTCTAAGGGGCCATTTTTGGATGACTGCCAATGATAAGACAACACGTATTGTTGTAGATTTAAATATGGGACTAAATCTTTCATGATAGTCAATGCCCGGTTGTTGATTGAAACCTTTAGCAACCAAACATGCTTTGTAGCGTCTAAGGACCCCAATTTGATCGCATTTAAGTTTGTACACCCATTTACAAGACACGATGTTGGTATTAGGAACTCGGAGAACCAAAGACCATGTGCTGTTTCTCATTAAGGCTAAGTACTCTTCTGACATGGCATTGCGCCATTGAGGTCTTTATTAACAATGGCAAATGTGGCAGGTTTTGTAGGAAAGGGTGTTGTTGTATGGGTATGAAATGAGGATGGTTCGTATTTATCAGGTTGTTTGGGATTTGGTTGAAGGTTGGAAGGCCTTATGTGACGTCGAGGTGGGGTTGGGTGGACAGGTGGTGTCTGATGGCTGTGTAGCAGTGATATTAAAGGGGTGATCAGTTGGGTGGGGGGTAGGCTGGTCAGGTGGTGTAGGTGAAGCAGTAGGAGTTCAATCGGATGTTATTGTATCGGAAGGGATGAATGTGGGCTGTTTAGAAGGAAAGGACTGTTTATGGCGGCATTGGTAGGTGCAAAGTGGGGCTAGTGGTGTTGGATGAGTGGGTAAATTGTTGGGATAGGAAAAAAAATAAGGATCACGGAATATGGGGGCTGATTCTGCAGAAATGGGAGGTTTGGACTGAAAAGGGAACGGTTGTTCATGAAAACGAACATGTCGAGCAATGTAGAGCCGATCTGAAGTTGGGTCAAAGCATCGATAGCCATGATGAGATGGACTATAGCTAAGAAATACACATGGGGTTGACTGGAAATCCATCTTGTGTTTGTTGTAGGGATGAAGATGAGGAAAACATTGACACCCAAAGATTCTAAGTAAAGAGAAATTGAATTGATGATGTAAGACTCTCTCAGAAGGAGAGATGGAAAGATTTGTTCGAGATGGCATAAGATTAATTAAAGAGACAGTGGTGTCAAAAGCAAAGTGCCAAAAATGCTTAGGAACATTGGATTGTGCCAGCAGGGTGAGACCCGTTTCAACAACATGCCTATGACGCTGTTCAACAAAATCATTTTGTTCACTAGCATGTGAACATGAGAGACGATGGAGAATCCCAAGTGAACAGAAAAAAGAAAATAGATTTCGGAATTCGCCTCCCCAGTTGATTTGAACAAATTTTAATTTTGTGATAAGTTGACATTCAACCATAACAATAAAGCATTTAAAAGTGTCATACACATAAGATTTACATGCCAATGGAAAAAACCACATAAACGTAGAATAATGATCAACACATAAAAGAAAATAGTCCATACATCACAAAAAACTAGATCCAATATATTTGTGCTTTTATAAGTAGAAGGTAATAGATTGAGTTATGGTTATTTGCCAATGGAACAACAATTACATAAGAAACTTGAACTATTATTTAAAACTGGTAAATGATATTTATTTAACATAGAATGCAAAAGCTGATGATGTGGGTGACCAAGTCTATGATTTCAAGTTGTGGGAGAAGCTCTAGTAGTAGAAACGGCAACTTTAGAAATTGGTTGAACCCGAGGAAGATGAATGGAGCATAGACCATCAGTGCTTGGAGAAGAACAAGAAAAACAAAAGACAAAATGAGCAGAAGGGGAGAAAGGTTAGCCTTTGGTGAAAACCGAAATACAGAAACATTGGCTAATCAAGAAGACCAGATAAGGGACTACAGAAGATTACAAAGGTTACGAAATAATGTACAAAGATGGGTGCCAACAGGAAGATTTAATAGAACTATCGAAAGCCAGGTAGACCCTGAAGCCGAACTCAGGATATCACAAGCAAGACGTGCAAGTTTAGTCCCAGCTGAAACCTTGTACGATGAAGGATCTAGGTCCACTAGACATCGAGTCTATCAACACTACAGTGAAGAAAAAATTCTAGTTACTGCAGAAGGACAACAAGAAGACATAGGATTCGTTAATGAACAATCCTACAATGAATTAATTAGAAGTGGCATGCAGCATGTGCATCTAGGATTCATGATGATAAGAGTCCATGCTCTACACAGAAGAGATGCTGGTACACAAGTTCTCCTAGTACTTAGAGACACCAGATGGGCTGACGACAGAGCCATCCTAGGAACCATGGAGGTTGATATGACCAGAGGAACACAACTGGTCTATTTAGCTCCTGACATAATGATGTCCATACATGATTTTTACAATCATGTACAAGTATCCATTCAAACAAGGGGATGCGAAGACTTTACTGGTGAGTCGAATCTACTAATAACAAGGGCGTTTGTGGGCAGATTAACAAACACAAGTTATGCCGGATTCAAATATAATATACAAAGGGTTGCTGAACATTTAGCAACCAATGGAATTCAAGCCGTACCAGGAGAATCAAGATCAGTCACTGAATTACAAGGCCAAAGATGGATGCTAAAACCATCAAAGAAGAAAGTGACAAAGGTTCCATCACGGGTAAGCACAGGATCCAGACTAGATGGATCTTTATCCTTAAGATTTGGAGGATATAAAGCAGTAAGAGAAACTGGAGAATCAAGTAGACAAGCTAATCAAAATGGTGAAGATGAAGAATCAATGATAACAGAAATGGCAGCAGCTGCAATACTCGGAAGATTCATTGATTTTGATCTTTTAAGAAGCCTGCACTTCATGGAGCCCAGATTACCAGTCGAAATTCGAGAAGAAATTTACAAAACGGTTGATGTTGAAACAAGAGATCCTCTAATTGATGCTGCTATAGACGATTGGGAAGATGAGGAATTAAAGGAAAAATGGAACAACAAAAATTGGGATACACTTGGTCAACCATCAGGAAAATATGATTACTATGTAAGTTATGGTTACGAAGAAACAAGTCAAAAAGAAGAGATTGTAGCAGCTGGCTGGGGGGAAGAGTTTAATGATCCACTCGAACCAACATTTGGTTCCAATAATTCAATGGATACAGAAGAATGCCAAGTAAAATGGGATGATTACTCTGCCGATGACGAAGAGTCAGAAGAAGATTCAATAGAGAATCAATGGTGGTACCAAAATGATAATTTGAAAGAAATGGTGGAATTACCATATCCATCATACAAGGAAAAGGAAGTAAGAGAAGAAATTCTGGTTATACAAGATGAATTACTGGAAATAGAGTATCCGTTATTAACAAGTTTAATAAAGAGAGAAGAAGTAGGTGCCTCCTCAGTAACATCAGCTTATAGACCACCAGAAGATTCTTCAATGCAACCAACCAGGATATCCACCAGCAACAAGAAATAGGATGATGGGAATAACAGAAACAAACTTTAACCTTAATAAAAAGGTTGAAAGTTATGGAAGAAAGCTGGAAAATTACTGGTCATTACCACCTGCACAAGCAACTACAGGAGCAATGCTGGTTTTACCAGCAGATATTGGAAAATATGCTGATGTAATTGATAGATGGGAATCAATTACATTAAATTACATTGACGATCCAAACAAATCTTGGCCAACAGCAAGGTCAAAAGTTGATTGTATAGAAAATCTCCTCGGAGAAGATGAAAAGAAGATTTGGGTCCAATGGAGAATGGCATATGATGAAGAATACCAACAGCTCTTGCAAATTACTGATGATACTCATAACATCACAACTCAAATAAGAAGAGTTCTTCTCAGTGATGCAGCCCAAGGAAGTACAGAAGAACAAGACATGGCGTACAATGATTTGGAAAGATTAGTATGTAATGAAATAAAAGATTTATTTCAATACATGAATGATTATAAAACATTGGCGGCAAAATCAGGAAGAATGTTCATTGGGCCAGAATTGTCAGAAAAGTTTTTCAGAAAAATGCCACCAGCAGTAGGAAAGGAAATAGAAGAAGCCTTCAACAGAGAAAAACCAGGCGTAACAATAGGGGTGATGCCAAGAATCTATTTTGCACACAGATATCTAGCAGAACTATGTAAGAAGGTGCAACTTCAAAGAGAGCTAAAAGATCTTCAGTTCTGTAGAGATATATATATACCCGGTGCCTATAAAAATAGAACAAAAAGGTATGGCTTAAGAAAATCAAGAACTTATAAGGGCAAGCCACATAATACTCATGTAAGGGTATTCAAATCAAAATATGGTGATCGAATGAAGAAGTGCAAATGCTATGTTTGCGGAAAAGAAGGCCATTTTGCAAGAGAATGCAAAAGTAAAATGAGTAATGTTGAAAGGGCAAATGCTTTCCAAAATCTTGACTTACCTGATAATTATGATGTATTATCAGTAGACCAAGATGAACCAGAAAGTGATGCTATATGCAGTACGTCAGAAGGAGAACAAACAAGCTTTGCAGCACTAATGGAGGAATGGGCGTTTGTAGTAATTTCAGAAGAAGTCTATGTGACGGCTATTAAGGAATCCTCATGGAGACCAGAAGTTGAGCTTCCAGAAGACCAAGAATTATGCTCTCACAACTGGAAGAAGGAAAAACCCAAAGAAAAGGAGAACTGTAAGCTCTGTAGAAGTGATATAAGGCAAAACATTCGGGGAAAATGTGAAGTTTGTGACTTAATTGTTTGTATGCTATGTCTCAAAGCATATTATGATGAAGTCATAAAAATATCTCCGAAGCCTCCCACAAGTAGCACAAATGAGTTAGTTAATGAACTCATGAAACATTGTCTGGTGTTACAACAAGAAGTTGACAGACTGGGTCAAATTATTCAGGATGATGAAAAAGTTGTGTTAGAAAGGGAAAGACTTCAGCTTGAAGAAACATAAGTACCAGAAGAAGTGCAAGAAGAAACCATTGCGCTGACACAATCAACCCAGCAAAACCCAAGAATGGAAAGAAGAAATAAACTTTATAATTTGAAAGTTTATTTCAAAATTCCGGGATAGAGGAATTTGAAATACCAGCAATTATTGATACTGGGGCAACATCATGTTGTATCAATGAAGAAGCAATTCCAATCAAGGCAATGGAACCAAGTCCTTATATTGTCAAGTACTCGGGAATCAACTCTGAGCAGTTAACAAGAAAAAAGTTGAAGGATGGAATAATGAAAATTGAAAATAATTCATTTAGAATCCCATTCACTTTTTGTTTTCCAATGAAGTTGGGAGGAGGAGTCCAGTTGCTGTTAGGATGCAACAACATTAGATCAATGGGAGGAGGTATAAGGTTTGAAGGCTCTAAGGGTTACATTTTACAAAACAATAACAACAATAAATACGAGCCTTGAAGCGGCAAACTATGCAATACAAGAATTAGAGCTAGAGGAAGAAGAATACATCAAATTGCAAGAAGAATATGCTGCTTACTACCTTGGAAGACTGGAAAACACCTCAGAAGGAATACAAGAAATTCTCCATGAGCTTGAAAATCAAGGGTTTATTGGAGAAGATTCTTTGAAACATTGGAAGAAAAATAAGGTTACCTGCAAGCTGGATATCATAAATCCAGAAATGACGATTCAAGATAAACCACTAAAGCAAGTAACTCCAGCACAAAAGGAAAAATTCAAGAAGCATACGGATGCTTTGCTACAACTAGGAGTAATCAGAAAGAGTAGTAGCAGACACAGAACAAGAGCTATGATGGTAAGCTCAGGAACAACAGTTGATCCAATCACAGGGAAGGAAATAAGAGGTAAGGAAAGGATGGTGTTTGACTACAGAACCCTGAATGAGAATACAAACAAAGATCAGTATTCTCTTCCTGGAATCAACACCATAATCCAAAAAATCGGAAACTCAAAAATTTATTCAAAATTTGATCTGAAGAGCGGATTCCATCAAGTTGCCATGGATGAGGAAAGCATTCCATGGACGGCGTTCATAACACCAGAAGGACTGTATGAATGGTTAGTAATGCCATTTGGTTTGAAAAATGCTCCAGCCGTTTTTCAAAGAAAGATGGATGAATGTTTTGGTGCCTATGAAGATTTCATTGCAGTATATATTGATGACATTTTGGTCTTCTCAGAAAATGAAAAAGATCATGTAAAACATCTGAAGAAAATGTTATCAATATGTAGAAAGGAGGGCCTGGTGTTGTCAAAAACAAAAATGAAGATAGCAGTCAAGGAAATTGATTTCTTGGGAGCAACAATTGGGGATAGAAAAATTAAGTTGCAGAGCCATATAATCAAGAAAATAGCAGATTTCAGAGATGAAGACTTGATGACACTGAAAGGTTTAAGATCATGGTTGGGAATACTTAATTATGCAAGGTCTTATATTCCTAATTTAGGAAGAATAGTAGGACCATTGTATGCTAAGACAGGCCCAAATAGAGATAAAAGAATGAAGAAAGAACACTGGGATCTTATCAAAAAAATGAAGGCAGAAATAGAAAGGTTGCCAGAAATGGAAATACTGCCAATAAAATCCTACATTGTTATTGAAACAGATAGAAGTATGGAAGGATGGGGAGCGGTTTGCAAATGGAAAGTCTCAAAAGAAGAGTCCAGGTCAACTGAGAAGGTCTGTGCATATGCAAGTGGAAAGTTCGGAACCCTGAAGTCAACAATAGATGCAGAGATCTATGCAGTAATGAATGGTCTGGAAAGTTTTAAAATTTATTACCTGGACAAAGGTGAAGTTACAATTAGAACAGATTGCCAGGCGATAATAAGTTTTTATAATAAGTCCACAAATAATAAACCCTCAAGAGTCCGTTGGGCTAGTTTTAAGGATTTTGTAACAGGATCTGGAGTCCAAGTTAAAATTGAACATATAGATGGAAAACATAATCAATTGGCAGATGCTTTATCCAGGTTAACAGCAGCTGTATGTTGTACAGAATGGCAGGAAGAAGAGAGACCGCTTGGGATAGAGTTAGAGATGAATTCATGTCAAGAAAATGGCGCAATTTTCCAGGAGTGGTCTCAAGGTTACAACAAATTGATGCTGATGAACGAAGAGGGTTGCAACTACTCTGTTATGAAGATGAAAGCTTTGGAACAACTCCTCGCAAAAACACTGTCATCAGTTATCAACCATTCAGTTTATACCGTATTCAGTACCTGGTTGCCCAGAGACTGTCACCAATATCAAGAGAACCAATGGAAATTGGAAGGACAACAGAGATACATGATGAAGTACGAAGACTCCTGCTTAACCAGTATGAAGAAATCCTTGGACACTTGCATATCTTCAGAGCAATGCTTAGTGTCAGACGAATTTATTACGAAACAAATTCAGGGGGAGATAATTCAAGAGGAGAATGGCGAAGTAATGGGCTTAGATCCACCAATCACATGGATGAAACAATACGAGAATGGGAAGCCCAAAGAATTAATCTTACCCACTTCTGAGGATCGGAGGCCTAAACAAAGATGGGCTTACAGAGCTACTGGATATGGAGGCCCATTGTTAAAAATCCAGTATTATGCATCTGTACTAGAAAATGGTGAATACGTCACCCGTGACATATTTCCCACAATTATAGTATGCCAAGAATCAAAAAACAAGGGGGTCCACCAATACTATAATTGTGGGAAATATGTCACGGGTGAGATTTAAATACTTTAATAACCTAATTTCATAATGTCATGAGATTTAAATATTATAAAATTCCTTTTCTGCTGCGATCATTCTTAATGTTTTTACTAACCAAATTTAATTCCTCATCGTCATCTTCATCAATCAAATTAATTTCAACTCCTTTTCTTTTCCTAGATAATGAGCTCTAACTTCTTTCCTATTTGACCCGCCAACTCCACTAGTATCATCTTCATCAAAACTTGGGTTGACTATCCACTCATTAGCCGACAAAACCTCCTCGTGAACCATCAAATCCTCGTTATCTTTTAGAATAGTTTTCCTTATAAGCTTTTTTTCAATTTCTTAGTGTATATAATTTACACCAACATATTCAACTTATCGAATATGAAATCCAAGAGAATGAAAGCTTTCAAAGTTTGGGAGAATGGAAGGGTGAAGTGTGTGTTCGAAGTATAGGGGGGTAATGGATGAAGTGTGCGTTAGAAGTCTGAGAGAAAAGTTGTGTTCTAATTTAATTTGAGTTTGGGTGGCTAGCGTTTTTTTAGTCAAGTGGGCCTCAGAAAGTTTTTTTAAACCATGCCCATGATAGGATTTAGAAGTGTCAATGCTAGAAAGATCTGGTGCAACATGATTTGTGGAACTCGTGTTTGGATACCATGAGGAGGATGCTTGGGAGCAGAAATCTGTATAAATTAGTAGATGGCTGTCTTCTCCGATTGGTAGAAGGATCGCGATTAGGGCAGTGAGAAGGAAGGTGGCCTATGCCACACCTGTTGCACGAACCATACACCGTGTTTTGATTGGAAGTCCAACTGAATTGACTGCAACTGCCACCTCTTGGATGGCGATTACCTGAAGACCAGTTGTTGAATTGATTGCGACTCTGGCCACGGCCATGATTGTTGTTGGACCTGCTTGTGTAGAAAGCTTGTGAGGCTGAGGATGTTTGTGGCTGTGCAGGTTGTATTTGTAGTCCAAGTTGACCCATAAGTTGTTGAAGGGTCTGCAGAGTGGCTGGTTGGATTGACGAGAGACTGGAGACAGCAGCAGAAGGGTTACTGGTGTGTGTGGTCGCCGTAAAAGCCTGAGCAGGAGGTGCATCAGGAACTATGTTGTGAATCACATAATCATGATCAACTAGAAGAGCACGTAATTCAACAAAAGCAGTAGGAAATTGGCGGGTCAGAAGTGTTATTTTCAAACCATTGTACTGCTGTCTAAGACCAACAACAACAAGAATAACCAGGTCTTTGTCTGAAAGCCCAATGTTAGCCAAAGCATCCGCATATTGTTGGGCTTGGGTAAGGTAAGCAAAGGAGGTTTCATCACCTTTCATCGAGATTCTAAGTAGCTGTGTTTTTAAGTGTGTATTCTCATGAAGAGGATTTTGGTGCATAGGCTCTTTCAAGAGATAGCCAGAGTTCACGGGACGTGTCCCCTTGAACATGAGCAAAAGAAGCTTCAGAAACAGTGGAGATAATAAGCATTCTGACATGAGCATTGTTTGAAACCCATGCAGTAAAGGCAGGATTTGGTTGTGGTGGGGGAACAACTGCATCTTTGTCAGTGGGTTGGATAGGCTGAATCGTGGCTGATGGGCATGGGAAGGCACCATCAACATAACCTATAAGAGCATTGGTTACAAGGAAAGGCTGAATCATGGAATCGCAAGAGAAGAGGCTGCAAGAGGAGAGGAGGTCGTGGGAGGGTGGGTGTCGGCAGACAGGAAAACAAATCAACTACCTGGCTGTGGTGAATCGGATGACGGCAGAATTAGGGTTGCCGGTCTGTGATACCACGTTGAACAATGTAATTGTTTGGTGTATTGAATACTCAAAATGGTACGCAATATATATAAATTACATAAGTACAGTTAGGCCCCTCTACTATTAATCTATTATTAATGTAAGCTAAACTGTCTAATAAGAACAAAATATGTCTAATGCACTGGTTCCCTCAAGTTGTTCTCCATCCTTTACAACACTGACAAGTGTATTGCATTTTTGTATGCTTCTAATAAGATGCATATACTCTTGCTTTTCTCGTACAATTTTGTTCGTCAAACTAAGAACCTTTTTGATGCTTAGAAGTTGCCAAACAACACTTAGTTACCAACCAAAAATGTAACGATGAAAGAAAAGCTGGTCATGTTGCATATAGAATATTTATTATCCTTAATGATCTATGGTTTCTTCCTATGGATAAACCCAATTTCTTATCTTTACGGATTTGAAATTGCTAGATATTGAATTCCAACACCTTTAAATTAGAAAGTAAAGTAACTATATAAGGTGGTACAACCAAGAGTTGGTATTCTTTGTTTATAAACAACTTGAGTGTTACAAACACAAATCCTGCAAGATCTAAAAGTGCTAACAAGTAAATGAATTGTCCTTACATGTTATTTTAGTGGAGTTGAGTTGCAATAATCCAAATCCAATTTATAGGGAGCAGGGCTTTACTTTTTATAATTAACAGTAATTAACTAATTAATAAAGTATTTGACGTTGGTTTTTAGTATCATGGTTGGAAGTTGGCCTAAATTGTTCTTAGTTATAAACCTAGCCTTACTAATTTACTGATTCAAACGATTCCAAAGTGTAAGTACAGTTATCCTGAAAGGCCTCCATCTCGTTCCTCATTGTGATATAATACCATGCGGGGTTCATTAATTTTCACTTTTACATTCTTAGGAGTGAATGATAGTAGTATGTATAGACACAAGCATATACAGATCACTTTTGTAGGATACCTTATGCAGTAAGGGACCTGCTTGCTTGTGACATTGAGGTTGTCGCATTGTAGGTCATACATACCTGTGATTCAATGTGAGGTTAATTTGAGTAGAGGCATCAAGATGATCAGATTAGATGGGCTGGGTAATGGGTTGAAATGGGTTAAGGTTGAAACATTTCTATATGGAAGGTTGGATCAAGCCACGTAAGGTTGATTTATTGGCCATCTTTTGCAATTCATAATAAATATTTTTTGAACGACAATATTTACTCTTGATACCACCTAATATTGCACTTACAAGGATATGAACCCGCACCACTTTTGTTGAGGGCAATTATTGTTAGGAATCAAGCGGCGCAACAGAACCAAATTAAACAATACACGTACACAATTGCAAAGAAAAACAGAAAACAGAAAATAAACGACACGAAGATTTAACGTGGTTCGGTCGATGTGACCTACATCCACGGGCTGCAACTAGGATTTATGTTTTTATTACTTAGGTGCTCAAAGAGGAAGGGGGCGACCAAGGCTGACATGGGATGAGCAGATAAGACAGGATTTGGCAGCGCTACACCTCTCGGAGGACATGATCTATGATAGGAGTCCGTGGAGACGTAGAATAAAGGTGCAAGATACATAGGTCATTTCATAGGTTTCTTGACATAGGGGTCGTTGGCTGTTGTTGCGTCTGTTTGATGGGTTGGGTTTTATGATATGTGTTTATATGTGTTAATTGAATGTTTGTGGGGTGGTGGGTTGGTATGTGTTTATATTTGCGGGGTGGTGGGTTGGTATGTGTTTATATGCAGGATGGTGGGATGGTATGTGTTATCTGTAAATGCGTCTATGTGTGTTATATGAATGTTTGGGATTTATGTTATGTGTTTATACGTGCCAGTTTGCTGATTTGGGACTTATTGATATGTGTTTATATGTGTTATTTGTTTATTTGCAAGAGGGTGGGTTGGGTGTTCGCTTTTTCTTAGATGACTTATACGATTTAATGTTTACATGTCCATTTAAATCGATGGCGTTTTCATGTTTGTACTTTATACTTTGTACTTCATGCTTCTGGTTGTGGTTGCATGTTGTGTTTTAAATAAAAAACAACAGTTTTTTGAGCCGGGGGACTCTACCGAAGCAGCCTTTCTATTCTACTTGTAGATAGAGTTAAGGTTTGTCTTTATCTTTCCCTCCCCAGACCCCACTCTAAGTGGGATTTTACTGGGTACGCTTGTTGTTGTTGTTTACTTAGGTGCTCAAAGATTACAATTACAAGACTATGATATATATAGAGAATAAATTAGGTTACAAAACATAAACTAGGCCGGGCTTAGGGCTGGCTGCCCTAATTCCCTTCCAAAAGGTCTCTGAAACCTAACAATCTCCCACTCAGAGGCCTTGCGATAAGATCAAGCCCGCCATCCAAGCACACAGTAATCCAGTCTTCCAGTAACTCCAATAATCTTTGTCAAACAGTCTTCCAAGCCTTCAGTTCCCATAAACAAGCTAAGACTTCAATCCAATCTTCCTAGTTGTAGCAACCCTTCTCATCAGTTACTTGAAGGGCTCGTTGAAGCTTCCGAAAGCTTCAACACATCAGTCATGACTGACTCAGTCGTGAGTCGTGACTGTAACCATCACTGACCCATCCTCTGTCTCAACTGGCTTGCACATTCCATCAGATCCAGAGATACACCGAGGAATATTAACACTCTCCAAATTCAGCAAGTAATCCACAGGAGAGATTTTATCAGTCGAAATCTTGGTCTTCAAAACCCACTGATGTTTTGGAACTGTACCCGAAACAAGACTCGTGCTCCCAATGTTACCAAAACCCCTAACTGGTTTAAACCTTTGACTCCGTTCAGCTTGAACCATTTTGGCACCAGGCTTCACACTTGCAAAATGAACCTTCTTTTGCCTCTTAGATTCAGCGAACCAGACTTTGTCTTGCTTAACCGGGACAGTCACTCCCTTAGCAGGTACCTCAACCAAATTTAACGATCCCTGTTTCTTTCCCCAAGCAATAACCAGATTACCCTTGATCCCTTTCCATTTGCCACTACCAAAATTAACATCTAGTCCTTGTTCATCCAATTGACTCACAGAAATAAGATTCGTCTTCTAACCTGGAATCACCCTGACATTCTGTAATTTCTACGTAGTTCTCAATGGGGTCTCCAGATTAACATCTCCTATGTCCGTAACATTTAGAAATTCACCGTTACCAAGTCATACCTTCCCAAAGTCACCAATTATCAGATTCTTCATCAACTCCCTGCTGTGCGTGGCATGAATCGATGCTTCAGTATCCATGACCCAAGAGTCCACACTGCTTTCATCACTAAGTATCAATGCATCATCCTCAGACACATCCTCAGTAGCAGAATTCAGTTGTTTCTTTGAACGACAATTTTTACTCCTAATACCACCTAATATTGCACTTACAAGGGTATGAACCCGCACCACTTTTGTTGAGGGCAATTACTAATGTGACTTGGTAGCCATGGGCAATAATAAATGTATTGTTATTATTACAAGTACATTTATTGATACCGTGTTGCTACACTGTGTGAGCACATGCATGCCACGTTCAACAAAAGATGATATTATATGTTGCTTAAGCACATGATGATTCATTCAGAATCCTAATTCCTACGACCGGGCATGGATTTTGTAAGATTATGTGTGGTGGTGTTCTTTTGTGTTGTCACTGAATTTTGTAGTATACAAGCCTAGTTAATTCTTGCATAGGTAGTAAAGGAGTAGATCCAGAATCTTGAACAAGCTACACTGCCCCATTTTAATAAATAAATACTTGTCTGGCGTTAGGCAATTTACTTAAGTTTGTTAGTAACTCTGATCAAAATACTTGTAAACACATTAAATGAATTGTGTCAGGTACACACTAAATAAGTTGAGTATGTCATCGGAGAATTAAATCAAATGTAATAAAATAAAATGCAATTGTATCATTGGCCTGCTGGTCATTATAGTATTGATATTCCCCACTATCATTCTTTGTCACAATGAAAAGATATAAAACAGGGAACAAATACTACATTAAATACACAGGTGTAGGTTCTTGTTACAACTTGTTTCTTGAACATTCATTTAGGTAAGTTGATTTTACTTAAATCTTGGATGAAGTTTGCAAGTCTGAATCATTTCAATTTTATTAGTTATTTGGAGCCACTTGCAATTGCTTTGGATAAAGAAAAGTGGTCATTAGTTCAGTTTTTGTTTTCATCTTCGTACAGTGGATATGGCATATCAAGCTTGAAAGAGGTAACTCATTTTTTTACCTATGTGGCATTTAGTTTGTGAATTGTAATAGATTTGAAAGATAAGGTGGAGAGAAAAAATGTATGATCATTTAAAAAGGTTAGTTGTTTTTAAATTTGGTGGATTCTATATCAATGTGTTTTATGCCCATTAATCCTAACTCACCTATCTCTCTCAATCTCATTGCACCATACTAGTATCCATCAAACAAACAAACCCTAAGCTTCCATGCTTTCAGTTAAGTTACCCTTAGAACAATACTCATATATGACACTAAATAACCAATCAATTGATTAAAATAGTATGGACTTGGTTCACTCAATGGTAGTGGGTAGCGTTTGCAATCTTGACCAATTTAGTATTGGGTCTTGTTTCATATCTAAGTGCCAAACTATAACCAAAAAAATTAGCTTAAAGGAAAGGGAAATAGGTTGAATGGGTCAAAAGTCTCCCAAAGTATATTTTACTGATTAAAACTTTCTAGATCAATTTGTTAGAGAAATTAAATTATTGGTGAAAGATGTATATTTGGATAATGAATATTTGATTTTAGGTCAACCTCACCCATACAAAAAATCTACCATTTAGACATGATCCCACATGTTTTGTCACTGGAAGCAGCTTGTGTTACTGGTACAAGTGCATCTTCTAGAAATTCAAATTTCAAAAGCTTACCAGTTTGAATTTTTAGTCTTAATTGTATCGTCTTCCATTATTGCTCCTAGAGAACTCAAGAATCTAAAGTTTTTAAATCACAATGAGTAACAATAACTAAATAGACAAAGAAACTAGAAAATTAAGAACACACAAATATGGCTTGGCTCACTTGATCTATTTGATCGGGCTGCTTCAATGGTGAACCAAAGAGATTTTATTAAATTTAGAACTTTGTACCGTATAGAACAAGAAACCAACTTACAATTATAAGAAGATATCTATTAGAATAGTTCAGCTCAGTGTTATAAAAATCGGCCTAGTCAGCCAATTATCGGTGATTAATCGGTAGTCGGCTGGGCACTGATTAATTTTTAAGTAAGTCAAAATATAGGTTGAAGTCGCGGACAAAATCGGCTGGAATCCGATGAAATTCTAGCAATATTTTCCAACCACTTTTGAAATTTTGGCAAGATTTCCGACGACTATTGATATTCCGGCAAAAACTATGGCCATTTTTTTGTAAAATTCTTTATATATATATATATATATAAAATTTAACATTTTTATAAAACTTATATAGAAAATTTGGATGTTATCTATAGTTTTGAATAATTATATATAAATTTTCCAATCCGATTAATCCTGACTAATCCCTAGTCCCTACTCCACCGTCCGACAAGCGACTAGCAATATCTACAACACTGGTTAGGCTAGTGCTAATAACATTTCCCTGAAATTTATATAACCAGCTTCCAAAACCAGGCCAAGGATTAATACAAGCAGAGCCCATAATTCTATAATTATCTCGTAGGATTGATACACACAAAGCCCTTATTTCTATTCTTATCTCTTCAATGTTTATCAATTGGCATGACAACATCAGCTTACACAAAATCAGCTTAGGAGGATCCGAAAATGAAAGGCTGGCCAACAAAAGCCATAACAAAACAAGCACACATGTACGTTTTGGGGATGGTGAGATGATAACAAACCTTATCTCTATCCCAAGGGATAAAGAGGATTCTTTTAGTCTCTGGTTTTGGGAGGGTGAGATGATAACAAACCTTACCTTTAGGATTTTTTGACCATTTACTACTTGTACACTTTTCACTTACAAACATGTTTCTCTAAGGAGACTTTTGCTTATGCAAACTTTGCAAAGTTAAATATGTGGTAGCAAAACGCGTAATTCGAGCTCTTGTCAATTCTTTGTTGCTTGTGAACTCTCGCGTCATATTCAACACACCACTATGGTTTTATATAACCAACGAAGAAAATACCTTTTTGTATTGTTATTTTGACTTTACTAATCTTCCCAACATTCTCAAGCATTAAATCTATGCAATGAGCAGCACAAGGGGTCCAAAACAAATGTTTCCTCTTTTGCATCAACAATTAGCCTAAAACAATCAGATATAAAATGAATAATTATAATTTAAGTATACAAAATACTAAACAAATTGAAAATACAAAAGTTACCTGCTAAATTGAAGTTGCTTCCATTCAGTGATAATTTGAACAACATTAGCTTCTCCAATTTGTTTAACAGATTTATCTAGCAACTCAAATAATTTCTCACCAGTCTTTGTGTACGAAGACGCATCAATGGACTCCATAAATACAGTCCCTTTAGAACTATTGACCAAAAAATTTATCAATGTTCTTTGCTTACGATGTGTCCAACCATCTGACATAATTGAACACCCAGACTTTGACCATTCCATCTTTTGGTCTCCAACCCATTTGTCTATGTTATCTATCTCATTTTTAAGGAGTGGGACTTTCAGCTCATTATAACTAGGAGGCTTCAGATATGGTCCATAGTTCCTAATAGATGCTACCATTTCCTTGAAACTATCTAACTTTGCCACATTGAATGCAATCCCAGCTTGGTAAAAGAATGCAACAATCGTTTGAATTGCTCTTCTCCGAAGTTCTTTGTCACAAGCATCATTTATGTTTGACTGGACAACTTTTCCTTTACCTTTAGAAACAAACAAGTCTATAGGACTCTTAATATTTTTCTTTTTTTTTTATTTCCACTCCACCTATGTTTATTCCAGCCCTCTTTTTCGGACATTAGGTAATTCAATTACCTCATCCTCGTCATCTCCATCGTCTCCAAACCCACCTTGTTCAAAATCCAATTCACGAAAGCCATCGGATTGTTTTTTATCTTTTGGCTTTGGACATAATCTCTAAGTTCTTGTTTCACTTTTGGTGGACATTTGGTACATTCTTTTGCATTCCTATGACCACCAATCTGATGTTTCGCCCTATAGATACCCCTTCTAGTTACTTTATGATAGTAAACACAACTAACACTGTTTTTGTCTTTTTCATTTTTCAAATAATTATACTTCCATCCAGGATCTTTACCCACTTTGGACTGTGAACAATCAGCATCAGGTTGAGAAGACATTTTGTTAACTGAAACCATAAACATAACAGGATCAACATCATTTTAAGCTAAACTACAAACATAACAAAAATTAGATTAAAATAAGAACTTGAAACATAATTTCTAATACAATCAGATAACAAAAATTAGATTAAAATCATAACTTGAAACATAATTTCTATTACAATCGGATAACAAAAATTAGATTAAAATCATAACTTGAAACATAATTTCTATTACAATCAGATAACACAAATTAGAATAAAATCAGAACTTGAAACATAATTTCGATTACAATCAGATAGCAAAAATTAGAATAAAATCAGAACTTGAAACATAATTTGTAACACAATAAAGCTTTGCATCCGAAATTCAGAAAGTATATTGGGTCGATTGGAATAAATTGAACAACAAACCCGATTTCTACAACTGGATGAAGTTGATTTGAAGAAGATCGAATGCTGTTGTAGAGTTTCTGGTTCGATTAGAATGTAGTTTCGCTGCACGACTGCTGATTGGAAGAAAACGGGTGTGCCGAGGAGTTGACATAAGTTTTTGAATTGCCAAACCAATTATACGTAAAATCCTATTTTCCATAATTGTTTAATCGATCCATTAAAAAAAATAATAAACAAAATCTAATTAAATCTAAACCAAAAATAATTAAAAAAAAGTAAACAGACACTTTTTTTATAATAAGCCACCGCCGTTCATGTTTGCGCCTCCCAAAAAAGCCACCACCTTTGTGGGCTTTTAGAAAAACAGCCTCTCGCCCGCGCCTCCTCTGCCCAGAAGCGCTATGCATGCGCTGGGCTTTTTTTTTTTGCTCGCCTAGGCACAAATCGCTTCTAACAACTATGGTTCTTGCCAATTCTGAAACCTCATCAGACTCTAAAACACAACCTAGACATGTAAGCTAATTGAAACAAACTTTTAGCCGCAGTGCTGCACACACTTTTTGCATAATTATCAAAGTTTTAATGCATGTGTGGGTCATTCAAACTTCAAATCTTTATACAAAAAGCTACACGTTAACTAATAGTTCATAAAGTTTCTCATTGAGAACTAATGTAATAATTATTATTTTTATCATGCGGAGAATACATTAATCGTGGTTTGTGGTGATTAACACGTCATATCTCCTTTTCATGATGTACATAATTTACTATATTGGATGGAAAAGTATCAATCTTAATGTCCATTTGCATGATATATCAGTTATTTGTTTATTCTCTGAAGTCTGTAAAGGTTGCTATATATTCTATGGGAGGCTATTTGTATGCCGCCACCGATATTTCTTCACACAAACTTGTGTTAATGTACATGTTCCTTACATATTGTACCGAAGTAGTATTTATGTACAAGTCACCTTTGATGGGTGGGCCATGTCGCCTGGATAACGGGTAAAAACATGTTTTAATTGAATTTCATTTTTAGTACTTATTCAGGCCTTCCTATTTTAACCCACACACATTTTTGTCAGTTTTTATAATTTTTTATATTAGTTAATGTGTTGGTTATGATTACAAAAACAATGTTATTACGTTATTATTTAGATAATGGGTGACTTTCAACCCATTGGACCCCTTCCTTTTTTGCCAAAGTTTTTGACTTGATGAGTTTTAGTTAAAATAAAACCTGAATCAACTCATTCATAAGAAAATAAATTGAAATTGCCACTTATAGTATAAAATGAGCTATTGATTAGTTATTTGTTTCTGGATTTTTATAGATTAGCTATAAATGAACTTTGGGTGACTTTCAACCCATTCGTCGATTAACTCTTTGCTTTGCTTCTGTCAAATAAAAGGATGCCTTGGAGCTTGATCAGTTGATTAGTCACTTAATAAACAAAGAAGACTCAGAGGGTGTAGTGCTGCTTGGGCATAGTACAGGTTGTCAAGTAAGTGTTTTTTTTGAAATCTCTTTTTAGAAATGCATTTATCTGAAATTAGATAAGTATTTATTATATAGATAACTTATGCCATTTCTTTAATAGGATATTGTACATTACATGCGTACCAATGCAGCTTGCTCTAGAGCTGTTCGTGCTGCTATATTACAGGTGTCGGTCTCCTCCATAAAACTTGGCTTGTGTCTTGAGATTTTAGTTTTGATTGTTTCTTATTGATAGTAAGCAGATTTTCCAAATCAGGCGGGTTGATTGATTAACTGGTCAAAACAAATAGGTTTTGGTACAAGTCAGGATGGGCAAAAAAATTAATCTAGTTTTTTGAATATTATTTACTATATAGATAACCCAGTCTTAGGAACATAGATTCCTACTACATCATTTTGGAGAACTTTGCATGTTTTATGATCTACATATGTTGTCACCTATTATGGCACCATTTCGCTTATATTAGTAGCCTTTTATCTTCATAATCTGTATTTTGCTTTATTATGCTTGTTTGTGTTTGTTTATTTGTGAACTAGGGGTCTCTCTAGAAGGGATAGGGGTAAATTTGTTTACATCCCACCTAGGGCTGTAAACAAATTGAACAAACACAAACGAGCCGCTATGTGTGTTCATTCGTTTAAGTTTTAACTTGTTTATGAACACTAACTGAACAAAAATTGTTGTTTGTGTTCGTTAATTAAGGAATTGAACCTGTTCACGAACGGTTCACGAACGCTAATGAACACATATTATTCAAAAAATAAAAATCAACATTCTTATTTTCAAACATTAGTCATAATCATAATGCATAAATATAAAGTTAAACAATTGATATAAAAATCAAAATATAAATATCTTAAAATAAAGAAAAAATTAGAAATAATAATCATAATTAAAAGTACCCTAAACTGTTGTTTCAAAGATCTTCGATTCAAATTACTATTTTTTTTAATAAGATACAAATTCCAAATGACTAGATTTCTAGTTTAAATGTTATAGCATTAAAATGAAAGTGATAAAAAAAGTTAAAAAATGTAAAACAAATTTAACAACAACAACAACAACAACCTTACCCAGTATATTCCCACTTTTCAGTAGGGTCTGGGGGGGAAGGATAGATACAAACCTTACCCCTATCCCAATTGGGATAGAGAGGCTGCTCCGAAAGAGTCCCCGGCTCAAAGTTATCGTTTGAAGTTGATAATCCCAATGATTTTAACGCTATTTTCATAAAATAATTGAAATAACGTTAAAATTAGTGCACTTTTATTTTTGCCCCTTAAGGGCCCACACGTATATACATTATATGCGTGCACCACAAATGGGGCGTAAAACAAATTTAACAAATGAACATAATAAATGAACACAAACATAAACAAGCACATTACCGAACGTTCACAAACACAACCTCTGTTCATATTCGTTCATTTCACTAAATGAACGAAATTTCTTGTTCATGTTCACTCATTAAACGAATGAACACAAACAAACTTCCCGCCAAATGGTTCATAAATTGTTCGTTGAACATTCGGTTCGTTTACAACCCTATTACCCTAAACCCACCCTCTTCATACATTACAAATAGCCGTGCTACTAGAGGGATTATTGGGTATGGTTATTGTTGTAATAAGTATATTACAATATTAATGCAAGGTTTTGCATAAATGGACAAATAGGTTGTCTGCATTAAAATAATAAAATCACACATTGAGCAACCTTCAGTTTGTTTCTTTTTTAATTTGGATATATTTTTATCAATTTTACTCGTTTGACCCAGATAACACATATACCAAAATTACCCATTTATAAGTAATTGGGTTGTAATAATCATTAAGCGTGGGCCAGTTTTGTGACCTTGAGGTCATGGATTCAAGCAATGGGAAAAATTCTTGCACAAATGTGTAGGGTAAGGCTGCGTATATCAGATTGTGAAGCTATTCGGCCTCTCCCCGGATACTGTGCAAAGCGGGAGCTAAGACAAGCATCGGTTCCGCCCTTTTTTTTTGAGTTCTAATTATCACTTCTAGAGGATTGTAATGCTTGAGTTGATTCTCCTTATTGCTGTTGCATTTAAAAATGACACCCTTAACAAAGGTTTTTTTAATGATTTGAGTTTCGTTTCATATTTATTTTTGTTGACATTTAAGTTGGCTTATTAAGACATTGTTACCACATTAGTTCCTAAACATATTATTCAAACAAAACTGACCATCAAATTGTTCAGGCTCCAGTTAGTGATCGGGAAATCCGAGCAACTCTCCCTGAGACTGCTGCAATGATTGATCTGGCTTCAAAACTAATAAGTGAAGGCCGGGGATCTGAGTTGATGCCTAGGGAAGCAAATCCAGACTCCCCAATAACAGCTTATAGGTTTGTTTTAAAACCTGTTATTCTGCATTTCACATCATAAATTTAAAAACAGTTGAAATTCAGTATACACCTTGGTATTTTTATAAATTTGAAATGTCTGACATTTAGAAAAAAATTAGAATGATTGTTGAAAGGGAATGTTGGATCTTGAATTAAATTCCGTGGATAGTAATAGGGAATTTATAATTTTCAATGCAGATTTCATTCCTTGTGTGCATACATGGGTGATGATGACATGTTCAGTTCTGATCTCAGTGATGACCAACTGAAACAGAGACTTGGTCACATGTCTAACACACCATGCCAGGCATGTAACTATTCATATCAAGTTTTACAGATTCCAAATCAACTCTTACATGGTATATAATAAAATTTACATCATTCAGGTAATATTTTCTATGGCTGACGAATATGTGCCAGATTATGTTGATAAGAAAGCATTGGTGCAAAGGTAAGTGCGAAGACTTTTTGGTTTTTCTTGCACAGATATATATATCTAGGTTTAGAGGAGGCAAAAGGGGTGGATTGGTCAACACGGGTGATTTTTATTTTTACGGGTGAAATTGATCAGGTTGGTTATTGATAAATGATATTTTTGGTACAGGTTAAGTTGACTTTGACCTGAGATTCATTTGGGTGATAATTCTATTTGGGTATAACTGTGTCAAACGTACTCTCATTTTTACTTGTCATACCCTCCCCTTCAAATTATTACTTGTTTACAATTTAACCTATTTGTTTTTGTTTTTGTTTTTTTTTTATTATTATATTTATATGAAGGTTCTTTAATATTTTATAAAATGTAGTTTTTTAATTTTTTTTATAAAAGTGTTTTTTCTGACTTTTTATAATTTTTTTAATAAAAATGTTCCTTTGTTAAATTTTTATTTTTAAAAACAAATTCATTAATTATTATTTTCATGAGAATTTTTTAAAAGTTCTTTCAAAATTGTTTTTTTTTTAATTTATCGTTACTATTTTTAAAATTTTATAATCTTTTTACATTTAGGAAACCAAAAAAAAATGATACAAAAATTAGAAATATACAAAAAATTTGAATGACATGATTTTCTTTTCTTTTACTTTATCTTTTTAATGATTAGCAAGTGTAAAAATGCGCTTGCATAAACCATATTTTAACCAATAGTCAACTACTATTAATGACTTTTTTTACCCATTAGGGTGATAAACAACCCAAATGGACCCGATCCACTTGCAAGCAAACTGTTTGAAATTGCCAAGCTAGAGTTGGTGTTTGATCCTGTCTATCTTATTGTTGTAACCACCTGTCTATCTTATTGTTGTAACCACAGACTATGTAGAGCAATGGGGGGTGCAGAGAAAGTTGAGATAGAATGGGGAAACCATTCTCTATCTAACAGAGTTGGTGAAGCTGTTGAAGCAATAATGGGTTTTGTGAAGAGTGGGGGTCCTAATGGCTGGGATGATCCTTGGACCTAAACACAAAAAGCTGCCATCTTGTTATTTTTCCCTTCTCCTGTTGAATTTATTGTTTTTTCCCCTTCATCTGTTTGTTGCATTTTCTTGTTGTAATATATTTTTTTCAACTCATTCTTGCTTAAAAATAGCCAAATTTATGGAGTTTGTGTTACCTTTTCATGTTAACCAATGCTGCATCTATTTTTCAGAATTTTTCAAGTGGCCACTCTCTCTGTGTTGTTGCTCTTAAAGGTATTGCTCTTCCTAAATGCCCAAAGTTTTTTATTTTATAAAAACGTCAAGGAGTTAGGAGAAAGCCTTTGTGAGCAATTGGAAGTTACATATGTTTTTCTAACATCAAAAACCTTACGTAAAGCAGGATCTAAGTCAAGCATCACGTATGTCCTATATGTTTTTTTGGCAAACAGGGTTGAGCTATAAGCACAATAAAATGAATTTCATATTATTAAATGATGAGATTATAAGTCTACAATTTGAGAGATTGACCTCATTGAGGATTGACATTAAATTCATGAGACCTAGGCATCATGATCTCACAATATTGACTCACATAGCTTTTTGGTTTGGTGAAAACATAGGAGCTTGAGTTGGGCAAAATTGATGATTGTGGCACCTTTAACATAAACATCCTTATCACCCTTATGTGCATAAAGCATATCATCCTTTAGTATGATTGTAGAAATTAGAGGTGGCAATTTTTACCCATATCAAAGAAAATGAGTTGGTTTGATTAAACAATTGTATTATAATGGGTTGAAATGGTAATATCATAATATTGAATATGTTAAGATAGGTAACACTTAAACACGGTGTGGGTCAAGATGGGTAACCAAAAAAGTATGTAAATGCAATGAATTCAAACATTTAAGAATGACTAAAAATATATGTGGTGAGAAAATCACTAAAAATTATCCAAATAGACTATTTGTTTACTCATAACACATCTTAAGTTAAACTAAATTGATGTTTTCTAAGAACAATCCATTTAGACCCGAACTAATTTTGCTTAAAACTCGTCCTGACCCGCACCCATCCTAACCTGAACCTGTTATGACCCGTTACCCATCCCGCCCATTTTGTCAGGCATATTGAAATTTTATGTGCAATATTCAAAATTACACAATTATATATTTAATTTTCCAAAATAAGTATACTTTGTAAACATCAAAGATTTTGATTAATTTTGATTGATTTTTAACCAATTTTGATCAAAATTTAACCACTTTTGATAGGTTCTAACCAATTTTGACCCTTTTTCATCCATTTTGACAAGCAAAACTTTTTAGGGCTGATTACGGGAAATCAAATTTGTAGCCCACAGATTTTTGATTAATCAGTGCCTAGGCATGATTTTACAACGTTGTTTCTTGGTACTAGCAACAACTTATGGAAAACCATTAATACCATTGAAGGAAGCATTTGTTGCTCATTTCTTTTCTAGCAAGAAGTTCCAAATCAGTTCCATTGTGTTGTCCAATGTTTTAAAAACCGGTTCGACCGGTTCAACCAGCCGCCGCTAACTCGTCCGGTACAAAACCTTCCAATATTATGCAGGTTCTTTCGATCGACTTTGCGGGCGGTTTAATCCGGTTATACCGGTAAAACTGGGAATGTTTCAAAAAAACACAAGATAGTGAATTTCGGTTTTTAAGCGATTGTGATTTGATGTGTTTAACACACCAATGTTATAATCCTATTATGCATTTTTATTTAAAAATTTTTTTATTAGAATTTGAGTAATTTTTAGATTGTTTTGGATGAATTTGAGTACTTTTTAAATTGTTTTTGCATGAATTTGGATATTTAGGAAACTTATTTGAGTATAAGTTGTATTTCTATGGAATTACATGGTTAACTAATGTGCCCGGTTGAACAATTTGGTACAATTCGGTTCAACCAGTTGAACCAATTCTGAGCCAAATCCGTTACACCTAAAATACCAGTTTTTAAAACATTAGTGTTGTCTATCTCGATGATTTCAAGGAAGATAATACCCTTACACAGTTACACTAATGCAAGTTCGTGAAAGCATATTGCTTACATGTGTTATGAAGTGAACACATGTACTTCGAAATGCTTACGGTTTAAGAATGTTAAGGCCTTGTTTGGAATTCCTTATTTCACTTCAAAAGGATCTTTTTGTCAAAAATGCTTATTAACTTATGACTTTTTAAAATGAAGTTTTTAAATATATGTTTGGATTAGCCTTTTCAAAATAAAATTTTAAAATGACCAAAAAGTACGTTTTTTATTGACATCGTTTTAATGTTATTGGGTAAGGGTAAAGAATGGGGTAAATTTGTAATTTTATGTTAATAAGCCATTAACATTATGAAAAGCTCAAATTTTTAGCTTTTGAAAAACAACTTATTACCCTTTTACAAAAAGTCATTTTCAAAAGTCCTTTTAAGTTTGACAAACAACTTATTAACTTATTGTCTTTTTGAAAAAAACAATAAGTCAATAAGTCATTTTTAGATGAAATCCCAAACAAGGCCTAAATACAACAAAGTGGTTAGAAAGATTATTAAATAAACAAGGCCTAAATACAACAAAGTGGTTAGAAAGATTATTAAATGAATAATTGGTTGAAATATGTTCATAATGGAACACAAGAAATGTAGGAGAAAATGGAATTAAAGTTCGAGCTTTGATGATCAAAATATGTGGATACAAACTCTTTTAGGTTTGAACACGAATAAACAAACAAACAAACTTATCTAGTATATTCCTACTTTTCAGTGTGATCTGGGAAATGATGGACACAAACCTTACCCCTATCCTAGTTGGGATAGAAAGGCTGCTCCGAAAGAGTCCTTGGCTCAAAGTTATCGTTTGAAGTTGATCATCCCAACATTTTTAACGTTATTTTTACAAAACAAGTAAAATAACGTTAAAATTAATGCAATTTTGAAATATGGTATCCGAAATTGAAAAGTAAAACTAGAAAAGTATATGGAAATCGATCCTTTGATTTGTCTTATTCTCTGCTTGCGAACAAATACAGAGGAGAAACTATTTATAGCTGGTTATTACATCACAACAAAACAAATAGAAAACTAAGTATCTTTAACAAACTAACAACCACTTTCTATGAGATGTTTAGACTAACATTTCACCCCCTAAGCTTGTAATCTCCTTCAAACCAAGCTTGGTTTTCATCTCTCCAAACTTCAATCTAGGAAGGGCTTTAGTCAAAATGTCAGCTTTCTGTTCTTCATTGCTCACAAACTCAATTCTGATGTGCTCCTTTTCAACATTCTCCGGGATAAAATGATACCTTGTATCAATATGTTTACTACGACCATGAAAAACTGGGTTTTTAATAAGTGCAATGGCAGATTTGTTGTCTACTTTAATCTCCACTTGCCTTTCTTTTCTTCATGTGATCTCTGCCAACAGCCTTCTTAACCAAATTTCCTGACATGCAGCCGTTGATGCAGCCATAAACTCGACTTCACAGGATGATAATGCCACTGTAGCTTGCTTCTGAGAGTTCCAGGTTACTGGCCTATCTCCTTAAAAGAACACCATTCCAGTAGCACTCCTACCATCATCCCTATCAGTAGAGTAGCTACTGTCACTAAACGTGATCACGGGTACATTTCTCTTATCTGACTTCTATGCATCCAATTTGACACTGGTGCGGATCAGAGTTTTGTCTCATCCGATTTTGCATGCTATCTTAATTATGTTGAGGAATTGTTAGACTCCCCTTACACTATTGAGATAGCAAACGGCAAACAAATCACAGTAGACACAGTACTTAGGAATTGCCCACTTACACTTGGTGATCACACATTTTCCATCGACTTGATACCGATGGAGCTGGGCAGTTTCGACATCATCGTCGGAATGGATTGGCTATCTCTTAACCGAGTTGAGTTCATCTGTTCCGAGAAGTGACTACGCATACCAGTGGAGAACAATGGGATTTTGGAGATTCATGGAGATCAAGCGAAACACAGTGTCAAGATAATATCGTGCATGAAGGCTCGCAAGTATCTCAGAAAACAATGTATCGCATTTCTAGCTCATGTGATCGAGAAAGACAAGAAAGCAATCAAGATTCAAGACGTACCAATTGTGAAAGACTATGCGGATGTGTTTCCGGATGACTTACCGGGACTGCCACCCGAGAGATCAGTGCAGTTTCGAATTGACTTGATTCCGGGAGCTACTCCTGTAGCTAAGTCTCCTTATAGACTTGCACCATCAGAAATGCAGGAGTTGTCCAATCAATTACAAGAGCTACTCGACAAAGGATTCATCCGACCGAGCTTTTCCCCGTGGGGAGCTCCAGTTCTTTTCGTTAAGAAGAAGGATGGAACTTTCAGGATGTGTATCGATTACAGAGAGCTCAACATACTCACCATCAAGAATCGGTACCCGTTACCAAGGATTGATGATATGTTTGATCATTTACAGGGAGCACAATACTTTTCAAAGATAGACCTGAGATCAGGTTATCATAAGCTCCGGATTCAAGAGGAGGACATACCAAAGACGGCATTTCGTACCCGATACGGTCACTACGAGTTCATGGTGATGCCATTCGGACTGACGAACGCACCGGCAGTGTTCATGGATTTAATGAACCGGGTGTATAAGCCGTACTTAGATCAGTTCGTTATCGTCTTTATTGATGATATACTGATTTATTCAAAGAACGAGAAAGAACATGAACAACACCTTAGAACAGTCTTGGAACTTCTAAAAGAAGAACGACTCTATGCCAAATTCTCCAAGTGTGAATTTTGGTTAAGAGAAGTTCTGTTCTTGGGTCACGTGATTAACAATGATGGTATTCATGTGAATCCTGCCAAGATTGAAGCAATCAAGAACTGGGATGTGCCTACACCACCAACAGAGATTAGATCATTCTTGGGATTGGCAGGTTATTACAGGAGATTTATCTCGAATTTCTCTAAGATAGCCTTGCCTCTCACCAAACTCACACAGAATAGTGAACCTTTTGTGTGGACACAGAATCAAGAAGAGGCATTCCAGACATTGAAACAAAGATTGTGCAATGCTCCTATCTTAACACTCCCAGAAGGCAATGATGACTTTGTGGTGTATTGTGACGCTTCCCACCAGGGACTCGGATGTGTTTTAATGCAACGAGACAAAGTCATTGCTTATGCCTCAAGACAGTTGAAGATACACGAGAAGAATTACACAATACATGATCTAGAGCTAGGAGCTGTTGTCTTTGCTTTAAAGATTTGGAGACACTACCTGTATGGTACCAAATGCACTATCTTCACAGATCACAAGAGTTTACAGCACATATTTGATCAGAAGGAGCTTAACATGAGACAGAGACGTTGGGTTGAGCTCCTGAACGATTACGATTGTGTGATCAAATACCATCCGGGCAAAGAAAATGTTGTTGCAGATGCTTTGAGTCGGAAGGAAAGAGTCAAACCCATGCGCGTTCGAGCAATGGGAATGACCGTGCAAACAAGTTTGAAAGATCAAATTCTACGAGCGCAATAAGAAACAGTGGAAAGAGACAATCTGAAACATGAGCTCGATTGTGGAGCCGAGAAGCAATTCGAGACAAGACAAGATGGAGTCATTTATTACTTGGATCGTTTTTGGATCCCGGCAGTAGATGAACTTCGAACACTCATACTTGACGGGGCACACAAGACACGGTATTCTGTTCATCCTGGTGCCGATAAGATGTAGCAAGATCTTAGGTCGTTTTATTGGTGGCCAGGTATGAAGAAAGATGTTGCCACTTATGTTGGCAAATGCATCACATGTGCCAAGGTCAAAGCTGAACACCAGAAACCTTCGGGTTTGCTGGAACAACCGGAGATACCACAATGGAAGTGGGAACAAATAGCTATGGATTTTATTACTAATCTACCCCGCACTTCCAGCGGACATGATTCGATTTGGGTCATCATTGATAGATTGACCAAGTCCGCACACTTCCTGCCGATCAGAGAAACCTACAAGATGGAGAAGCTAGCAAGACTTTACGTTGATGAAATAGTAGTTCGGCATGGTATGCCATTGTCTATTATTTCAGACCGGGACAGTCGATTTACTTCGCGGTTCTGGCAATCATTGCAACAATCCTAGGACAAGAGTTAACTTGAGCACCGCTTATCATCCACAAAGGGATGGACAAAGCGAGCGAACCATTCAAACCCTAGAGGATATGTTGAGGACATGTATCCTAGACTTCGGTGGAAGTTGGGATACACACTTACCACTCATTGAGTTCTCCTACAACAACAGCTACCACAACAGCATTGGATGTGCTCCGGGTGAAGCACTATATGGTAGAAAATGTCGGTCTCCAATTTGTTGGACCGAAGTGGGAGACAACAGGATCACTGGGCCTGAACTTATTCAGGAGACTACTGATAAGATAGCCCAGATACAACAACGATTTCAAGCATAACGTAGCCGCCAAAAGAGTTACGCAGACAAACGGCGCAAGCCTTTGGAATTCGATGTGGGTGACCAAGTTATGTTGAAAGTGTCCCCATGGAAAGGCGTAGTTCGTTTTGGGGCTAAAGGCAAACTAGCACCAAGGTATATCGGACCGTTTGAGATTACTCAACGCATAGGTCCTGTGGCATACAGACTCAAACTCCCTGATGAGCTCAGCGGAGTACACGATGTGTTTCAATTATCAAACTTCAAGAGGTGCTTAGCAGACGAAACATTGATCATACCGTTGGAAGAGATACAAGTTGATGAGCAACTACATTTCATTGAAGAACCGGTAGAGATTATGGAACGTGAAGTCAAGAGACTGAAACGAAGCCGTATCCCTATTGTAAAGGTTTGATGGAACTCCAAGCGTGGACCAGAATTTACCTGGGAGAGTGAGGACAACATGAAGGCAAAGTATCCCTACCTGTTTGAGAATTAGAGCCCGACTTTGATGCTTAAATTTCGGGACGAAATTTCTTTAACAAGGGGAGACTGTGACAACTAGTACCTGACCGACCGGCAAGTCCGTACGGTATGTGTACTTTCACTATTTACTATGTGTAAATACATGTTTGTGAACAGTGCTTGTATTAACATAATTCAAAATACAAGAAACAGTTGTACGTATTTATGTGTAAACTTAAATGCCGTAAGTACAACACTCATTATAAACAATAGTTGTTTGTATTTAGGTGAAAACCTAAGTACAGTTAATACAACGAATCAAGAGAAACAACAGTATTTGAGTATATAACAAGAACAAGTCGGTTGCGATCTGACACAATTTGCATGTTATTTCAGAATAGCGAACTGACAGTGTGTTTGCGTGAGTGGCGATTCACACAAACATATATGTGAGTTTAACAATCTGAAATGATGACTGAGAAGTAGAAAACAAAAGTCAGAAAGCCAAACCATCGGCGTGTTCGTTTGAATGACGATTCGAACGAATACGCGCGATGGCGACGCGTTCTGACGAAGCGAAAACGAATTTCGATACGAACGACCATAATTTAAGAAAATAAAATATTTTATGTTTTACAAT
Source organism: Mikania micrantha (assembly GCA_009363875.1). NCBI lineage: Eukaryota > Viridiplantae > Streptophyta > Magnoliopsida > Asterales > Asteraceae > Mikania > Mikania micrantha. Next base: position 45,483,729 of record CM018683.1, on the reverse strand, counting down.
TTTGAAACTCGTTAAAATAATTAAAATAACTATTTTATTTAAAATACGTAAAATTACGCGTAACGTTCCGGAAACACAACGAAGACGCAAACCGAGCAACCGAAACGAACCCGAACACCCCAGGTTATAAAAAGACTAAATAAGAAGGGGTTTTTCTCATTTCTTTCATCTTACTCTCTCTCCATAATCATATTTCCATTCCTCTCTCTCTCTAGAAGAAAATCACCATTTTCAACCTTCCAAGCTTCATAACTCCCTCAATTCTCAACGAAATTGGGTAATTCTTGAACCCACACGAAGCTATTGAAGTTCTCTACAAGGAAGTACAACAGATCTGGAGTTTTAACCGGCCAAAATCGATGTATGATCAAAGGAAGATCACGAAAAAGACGGTTTTCATTTTTTTGGGTTTTGATACACACACTTAGCCGGTTCTTCACTGTTCCCTTCGAACCCAATGCTCTCGAGGTCCTAACTGCATGTGGAAACACATTTCAATGGCTGAATAGAAGGATCGAGCGGAAGATGATGGTGAGTATACGCAGGTTCATTGGCATCATGTAGTTGGCCAAACCCTTGGAGTTTCACGAACCATGCACGAACCTTCCTAGTGCAGTGAACCATCATCAACCGCCGAACCATTCTAGTTGCAGAACCACGAACCTCGGACCACCGAACCCTCTTGAGGCTGGACATAGCCGAACCCAGTCACCATGCACGAACCTCTAATATGTGCCGAACCTCCTTCCTCGCTGCGAACCATCAGCCGAACCCTACCATCCCCGAACCTGCTTGACTAGTCGCGAACCCACGTAACCAGGCGAACCTATCACCCGAAGCTCTAGACGAACCTGCATGAGTGAGACGAGTCTTTGAGCTGGCAACAAATTAGCCGAACCTTCCATTGCCAACCGAATCCTCCTACGAACCTTTGCAAGTGGCAGAACCTTGATGGAGCAGTGACCAGCGAACCTTTGGAAGGTGGCTAACAGGTTCGCCGAGTTTCTGGTGGCCTAACCTTAGATGGAAACGAACTCAAGGTTCGCTGACCAGAATTTTTGTGGGATGCGACTTTCGTGAAACAGGCCCACGCAATAGACTTGTTCAACCCATTATGGCCCAATTAGCCATATACTACATCCGGCCCAAGTTAGATATCAACCGGCCCACGATAATCGACCCATAAATTGAATCCGGCCCAAACCCAGCCGAAAGCCCACACATCATTCGGCCTATGTGCCAACCGGCCCAATATCAAACATTTGGCCCAATTGACCTTTTGACTCACATGGTTTGGTTTGAATTCAACACATGAAACTTAATGGAAAGGGGATAACAATGTGGTTATGTAAAACATAAAGAAACCCAAAGTTCTATTTTTCAAGGATGTTAACAAGTGATTTTAAGACTAATAGAGGTTAAGGATTCTAATTCTTAACTTAGAATCAAAAATTTTATTTAGAAATTGAACAAGGGCCAAATGATGACTAAGATACATAAGTGTTAGCCGACTTTATGGCTAACACATACACGCACACGAATCGTCACAACTTATACTTATAAGTTACATACAATATGAAATCAATTCAGGATCGTAAACACAACAACAAGTACCATCAAGAGCGCGTGCATTCTCGTCTAAGCTAAGTCAACCCCAACTACAACAAGGTGAGTTCATATGCCCCTTTTCTCTAATCTTAAATGATTTTAAACTCTTGGGGCTGAGAAACATGCTTACTTTTATTTACTTAAAAGTTTTAGCTTAACATCTTGCTTATGCTTCGATTTAGATTTTATTGTTTAACTTATTATCACTTATCATTGTATGCATGTTTGTATGATCATGAGATGACAGGGATAACTCAGATGAATATGATAAGATAACTTCATAACTCATCAACACAATAGAATAACATAGTTGTAAGATTATATCTTATAACACTTAGTTATTCTTACATGAACAGACATTGGGATAATCACAGGATAACATAAAGGCAACAACTACAAAACACAAGAGTGTTAGAAAGATAATATATCTTCATAATAACATTCACACAAGAGTTAAATAAGTGTCATAAGATAAATTCTTATAATGCTTATTTTACAACTCGATACATATTACAAGTTGACATGGAACAACTATCATCCACCACCTGAGTCGATTAGGGGTAGTAAGACTAGTTCTTACCACGGCTTAATGGCAACATGGTGATTACATGGACAACTATCATCCACCACCTGAGTCGATTAAGGGTAGTAAGACTAGTTCTTACCACGACTTAATGGCAACATGGTGACTACATGGACAACTATCATCCACCACGTGAGTCGATTAAGGGTAGTAAGCCTAGTTCTTACTACGGCTTAATGACAACATGGTGATCATATGTAACAATTAGAATGATAATCATGATAATGTAGCTTCATGATAACAACATCATTCACACATCAGTTAACACAAAGTAATAAGACAAGTTCTTATTTAACTTTGTTAACAACAATGAGAACACACAACGTGGTAGAGGTAAATTGGATGCATTGTAATCTGATTACGTGAGGATCACAAAGGATTCCTTTTAGGTCTATGCGTTGCAAATTGAGAACATATCACAAGTGGTTAATTAACACTTTTAAAAGTAAATGGAATAATACAAGGAGCAGACTAAGTAAATCTAATATCCTTAATACACATAAGGGTTATCAATACTTCGGTTGGATAACTAAAACTCTATTATTATATTATTCTATACATGACATAACAGATGATCAACAAATGAGATGAACAAGTGGAATGAAGATGGATATCAATAGTTGTATTGCAAGTAGTGTGGAGTTCTGGTAGTTATGTGGTGGGATGTTGGCTAGGGCTTGGTTCCCTTACATATGCCCTATATATAAGCATAACTACTAGGGTGATATATTACTTGTGAATATAACTATTGAGAAGCCATTGGGTGAACGGGTGAATCAAACAACATACAAGTATCAGAAATTACATTGTGATTGTGCATGTGAAAAAATCAAGGTTTTCAATTACTATATTTATGAACTCACCAACCTAGTGTTGACTTTGTTTAAATGCATGTTTTCTCAGGTGACGAACAGGTTTAGTCACCAGGATTACAGGGACATAGCTAGTGGATTTTAGAATGCCTAGCTACTTTTGTGTTGCATACTTTTGGATGACAAAACTATGAATCATCTTTTGTATATCTTGTACAGATACAAGATATGAACTCATTGATTCTTTTGATTAGATTTACTTAGTTAAATTATGAGGAAACAATGTAATTTAACTTTGTAATTCTATTTCATGTCATGTTAGCATTTCTCATTCGATTATCATGTGCTATGTAAACAATCTGATCATTTCGATTATCACAACGATATCGCGCCCCGGGAACCTTCCGCCCGACGGGAAAGTCGACCCGTTCCCGCCGGCTTGGGGTGTGACAGAAACCATGCAACTCATCACTTCCATTTCTTTGATAAAACAACCCCAACTGAGTTGTCCCCTTTACATATCTCAGAATCTGCTTCAAAGCTTGAACATGAACTTGCTTAGGAGCCTGCATATATCTGCTGACATGACCCACAGAATAACTCAAATCCGGTCTTGTGTGGGTTAGATATCTCAAAGACCCTACCCATTTTCTGAATTGGGTAGCATCAGCATCTCCACCTTCATCATTCTTTGACAGTCTCAATCCGGGCTCCAATGGAAACTTAGTTGGATTACACTCCTTTAGACTTGTTTCTTCTAAAATCTTTTGTGCACAACTGGTCTGTTGCAGCTTGAGCCCCTGTTGGTTCTGAGTAACTTGTATTCCCATGTAATAAGATAACAATCCTAGATCTGTCATCTCAAATCTTTTTTCCATTTTCTTATTCATCTCCTTAATTTTCTCAGAACTTTCTCTTGTGATCAGCAAGTCATCAACATAGACACCTATGATTAAGATCTCCTCCTTGACCCCTTTTCTGTACACTGCAGGTTCATACTTGCATTTGCTTCAGCTCCTTCAAAACCCCATCCAAATTTGTATTCCAAGCCCTAGGAGCTTGTTTAAGCCAATACAAGGCCTTTGACAGCTTGTAAACATTCTGTTCAGCCCCTTTCTTGATGAATCCTTTAGGTTGAGACACATATACCAACTCCTTTAAATCACCATGCAAGAATGTTGACTTGGCATCCATGTGATGGACCCACCAGCCTTTCTGAGCAGCCACTTCCAGTATCAGTCTTACTGTTTCAATCCTAGGCACCGGAGCAAACACCTCCTCAAATTACACCCCATATTGTTATACATATCCTTTTGCAACTAAGCGGGCTTTGTACTTGGAAACTGCTCCTGAAGCATCTCTTTTGACTTTAAATACCCACTTTAAACCAATTGATACAACACCTGCTGGCCTTTTAGTGAGTTCCCATGTTTTGTTTTTCTCAATTGACCTGATTTCAACAGCCATAGCTTCTTCCCATTCCTTTATTCCTTGTGCTTCCTTGTAACTAGATGGTTCTCCTTCTAGTAACAACAAGTGTGAATCCTGTGTTTTCTCATAAATTTCCTCCAAATTATTTGAACCTCTTAGAGGTGTGTGATCATATCTATCATCAGGAGCATTTGAGGGATCATCCAGCCCATCTATATTAGCAGGTTGCCGACCAATCATTGGACCTCTTCCTTTTACTGTTGATTTTGGACTGCTCCAGATGAACTCTTCCTCACTTTCTTCGCCATTTTCTCCTCCCACATTGACCTGATTGTGACAATTCATAATTTCCAGGTTAGAATCATAACTCGAAAATAAAGAAAATGAGTGGAAGCGAAATTATGAAACGAGGCTCCGATTTCAAGATACACTGATTCGAATATAGCGTTAAATAAGAGAGAAGATATTTTGAACTCTTCAGGTCTTGAAATTATAATGATTGGAAAGAGCTCGAAAAATCGTGAACGTGGGCGGAAACGGAGCGTAAAAAGGAGTTCGTATGCTCAAGTTATCGCGAAAACAAGAAACCGGTCAGATTTCACGCCATGTGGCACCACGTGTCGACACGTGGCAGGCATGCAAAATCCTACATCCGGGCGTACCGCCCAGTGCCAAACGCCGGGGCCAGGCGAAGCGCCCCAGACCCAGATTTTGCCCATATGTAGCAGATCACCATAATTCGTTTTTGGACGCGAAATTTTACGTCCAGCTCTCAAATCTCGACCCTACACCTCCAAATACCCATATTTAACCCCTCCAATCATCTAGTTTTCAACGCGAGATACTGCCGAACTTCTGTGAGGTAAAAATTTGGTTTCATACCATTTCAATTCGTTATAATGTTTGTTTTAGACCTTATTATTATTATATAATAAGATTATGATTAATTGTTTAGTTTTAATCAAAAATACGTCGAGGTTCTGCCCGACTAATTTTTGGGAAACAAACAATTATAAGCAGAGATTCTGCCCAATTATTTTCTGGAAACTTAAGAAATATAAGTCGAGGTTCTGCTCGACTTAAAACCTGAAAACCTCACTTTTATAAACAGAGACTCTGTCCAAAACAAGTATACGAAACCTCAGTTTTATAAGCCGTTATAATGTCTGATTATCAACAACCATATTAATTTGATTAATCTGGGAATGTCCTGATTAATCTAACAAGTCACAGTTGTCACACATTGTGCTATATTAAGTTAAGGACATCGATTAAACGTTTGAGATAAGATTGAGGACTTGAGTTGTAAGATCCTTGACATTGAACGTCAAGGAAAGTTCTGAGAGTTAGATTAAGCTTAAGTGACTCATAGAACTCTAATGACATACAGGTTTAGAGTTCAAGAACTAGTGATACGAACGTTGTACATTGTTATTGATTTGAATCAACTCAAGTGAGTTCACGACCCCTTTTTCTGTATTTTGGCTTTTGTAACTAGGGGAATGAGAAAACATAAATACTTATTTGAAACATTCTGATTTTTGCTGGAACTCTGAAATGCTTTTGATACATTTTATGAAACATGAAACCTGATTAGATCAGGTGGAACTCTGAAAAGCTTTAGATACATTTTTTGAGACATGAAACCTGATTGGATCAGGTGGAACTCTGAAACGCTTTTGATACATTTTGTGAAGCATGATACCCGATTTGATTAGGTGGAACTCTGAAACGCTTTCGCTATATTTTGTGAAACATGAAAACTTATTTGCATCATGTGAAATGCTGAAATACTTTTGAAACACTTTTTGAAACAAGAAAACGAAAGTGTTGTAAAAAATTTGGTTGAAACACGTGACAGTGGGGTGAAACATATGACCAAACTTGTCATTATTTCACGGGTTACACATTTGTCACTAAGTCCCCTATTTTGTAACCGTTAACCGTGGGGGGGGGGGGCGTGATTATTGAGAATAGATTCTATTTGTGATTGACAATCCTCGCCCGTGGTTCCTGGCTAAAACTACGACTGGATGTCGAGCAGGCGCTCAATAAGGCTAAAACACACAATGTCTTGCAACAAGGACATTGGGAAGGGGCAAACACTGAACTCGTCAGCTTGGTTATGGGAGACCAGGCGTTATAATTGGACATTTGGTCGGTAACTAAACACGACATTGTTGGAAGGAACAATGTTCTCACTGGATACCAATGTTTTACACCCAGTTTGGGACATAAATATTATTTAACTCTTTTTATACAAATATTTGATTCGTTTGGGGTACATTACATACATTTTTGACAAATAAACTTGTGAACTCACCAGCGATATGCTGATTGTTTTAAATCATGCTTTCTCAGATGCTTAGTGATACAGGGGGTGGAGTTGGAAGTTCAATCTTGGGAGACATATAGTAGAGTCTAGGAGAGATAGACTCAATAGTGTGATACATAGCATACTATATATGTGTAATATCATTATATATATGTGTGAAACTCAGTTAACTTGTTATTACATTAGGTTTGTGGCTAATGTAGTTGTAATATTGCTCGGTAATATGGAAACATATGTGTCTTCTGTTGTAAACAATGACTGTGAAACCTTGAAAGTCACACGGTACGCTTCCGCAACGACAAGGGTGTGACAGATTGGTATCAGAGCCATTGGTTTATAGAGAATTAGGTTGCATGACTAATACCTAATCTATAGCCATATGACTGTTAAGACTAAACAATAATGTTGCATGTTCAGAAACATGCCGAAAGGACGACCGAGGCGAAATCCGCAGGAAAATCCACAAGTAAATCCTCAAGAAAATGCACATGGTAATCCTGAAGCTGAGCAACCTGCTATCTTGGTAGAGATGGACCAGCTCATAAATAAACGAGTGGCTGATGCTATGGCCACCTATAACAATCAACAACACACAGGAGAGGGAGGATCTGGTGCTAATGGCAACAATACCGGAGGCGGCAGTGGAGCTGTAATTGGCAATGGTGCGATAGGAGGCAGCGCGGCTGTCGAAACCACTGGTTCTGCACCAAAAGTATGTTCTTACAAGGATTTGTTGAACTGCCAACCTCTTAGCTTTAATGGAACCGATGGAGCTATCGCACTGATCCGATAGTGCGAAAAGATGGAAACGGTATTCCGTGTCAGGAAATTGCCCTGAGGAATGCCGAGTCAAGTATACCACTTGTACTCTGAATGGAGCAGCTCTTACATGGTGGAACAACCATGTTCAAGGTTTAGGCATTGATGAAGCCTATCAGATTCCCTGGTTAACACGGAAGCAAATGATGATGGATGAATATTGTCAACAAAGCGAGATCCAGAAAATGGAAGAAGAATTCTATTACCTGAATGTACAAGGGAGTGACATTGCTAGTTATACTACTAGATTTCATGAGCTAGCACAACTTTGCCTAACGATGATACAAGCGAATAGAGCAGTATTTGAAAGTGCTTCCTCCAAGTATTGAAGATATGGTGACTTCTTCTAAGCTAGATACTATTCAAAGTGCAATTCGGTTGGCTTATCGCCTGATTGATCAGGCAGTTCGTCGTGGAACCTTGGGAACAAAGGTACCAGAGGAAAAGCAATACATTGGTAACAAACGAAAATGGAATAGCAATCCCCCAAATCAACCACAAAAGAAACCGACTCAGGTTAGAGTTAACACCGCCGTGGCAACTGATAAGAAATCTTATGTGGGAAAATTTCCGAAGTGTGAAAGATGCGGATTCCATTATGAGGGTGAATGTAGGCCCTTCATGTGTAACATATGTGGATGGCAGGGACATTTAGCAAGGAGTTGCCGAGCTCCTGTACTTACATCTTTGACAGATAACAACAGAGATAATAGGAATTGCTTTGAATGTGGAGTAGTAGGTCATATCAGAAGAAGCTGCCCAAAACTAACAAATCAAGGTGGCAACAATGCTCGAGGTAGGGCCTTTGTTATTGCAGCCGGAGACGCCAAACGAGATCCAAACCTCGTGACGGGTACATTCTTTGTCAATAATCATTATGCTTCTGTCCTATTTGATACGGGGGCAGATAAGAGCTTTATGTCAACTGAATTTAGCACCTTAATTGGAGCCATTCCAACTACTCTACACGATAGATACACAACAGAACTAGCTAACGGAAAACTGATAGAAACTAGTGAGATAATTCAAGGGTGTACGCTATAGCTAGGAGATTATGTTTTTGCAATAGATCTTTTATCGGTGAATCTAGGAAGTTTCGACGTAGTTGTCGGCATGGACTGGTTGTCCAAAAACCACGCAGAAATTGTATGTTGTCAGAAGGTAGTCCGTATTCCACTCCAAAGTAGGGAGACTCTCTCAATTCATGGTGAAAAGAGCGGAAAGGCGTTACAAATCATTTCCTGTATGAAAGCCCGCAAGTACCTACGCAAGGGAGGTCAAGCAGTATTAGCACACGTTATGGAAATGAAGTCAAAAGAAAAGAGACTAGAAGATATACCGATTGTACGAGAGTATCCAGAGGTATTTCTTGAAGATTTTCCTGGATTACCACCTAATAGACAAGTCGAATTTCGAATTGAATTGGTGCCTGGTGCAGCACCAATAGCTCGATCGCCATACAGACTAGCCCCATCAGAGATGCAGGAGCTATCTAAATAACTACAAGAGTTGCTGGATAAAGGTTTCATAAGACCAAGCTTCTCACCGTGGGGAGCACCCGTCTTGTTCGTATAGTAGAAAGATGGAAGCTTTAGAATGTGCATTGACTACCGAGAATTGAACAAGCTGATAATCAAGAATCAGTATCTTCTACCTAGGATAGATGATTTATTCGACCAGCTGCAAGGTTCCAGTTTCTATTCAAAGATCGACCTGTGTTCAGGATACCACCATGTCACACCCCCAAATTTCAACTAACGGAATCATACCGTTTGGGACGTGACAAACCAGGATCTCAGATCATTATACATAACGAAGACCTCTATATGCTTTTCAAACATAACTTTGGTCTTAATAAAAAAATTCAGAGTTTCAAAACATTGCGGACGCGTTTGTAAAAAGTAAAACAGTTCAATGTTTGCAAAATGTAAATTACAATGATAAAGTCTCAAATGTTCAAATCCAAAACAACTGTAATGTAAAATATGCATGCGACTCGATCTCCTAGTCCATGCTTGCTTGATCTTGTACCTTAACGTCCTGAGAAAACATGTAAATCAAGTCAACACAAAGGTTGGTGCATACACAGGTTTGTTTGTTCACAAATGTTTGAAACAACTGTTTGAAATGAAATGTTTGCAAATAACATAATCACACATGCATAGTCATGATAGCTAGTCATTTGTACTATTTACATAGCGGTCGACACCGAAGCTGACTGTTAGAATGTAATTGCCTTTCCACTATTGTCTAGCACAAACAATAGTAATGTGAATTGGCTAGTCAAACACTTGCGTAGACCTACAATCTACCAAGTGAGGTTTGTCAAACCTAATAGATCTATTTCCAGCTACCACGCTTTGCACTACGGCAAACTAAACGGTTCGATATGTAAGGACTTGTAATGCTATGTTCGCACTTATCGTAAATAGCTAACTCATGCAAGTGATATGTATCTAAAAGCTTTGTTTGCACATTTTTTCTCCCCCAAAACAGTAAAATAGGAAAAGGGGCCGTGTACGCACCTTTGATAGCAAACAGAATGATCAACACACGTGAAACTGCGTAGAAAATCCTCTACAAAGAACCTGTGTTTTAACAATAACTTTGTGTTATTCGGGATGTCGTTTTGTGTTTGTGATCACATACGTGTCAACACACGTATGTTAGAGTGTTAAAACTGTGCATCTATAAGTACGCGTGCCTTTAAAAATCGTTTAATTAAATCATATAACCGTATATGATTTTATTTAAGTAAGCGTAATTATACGCGATTACGTTTTCGGGTTAAAATATAAATTTTATTATTTCAGGTTGTTCGTATTCTCATTACGGTTCCAACGCAACTCGAACGGGTTAAATCGGACTTAAAACGAATGTTTTATGACAAAAACACCAAAAATGGTTTTAAAACTCAAAAACTGTTGAAGGCCGGGTTCGAACCCATGACCTACAACCCAACACACACACATACTCTACCATCTCATCTAGTTCTGATTTCATTACTAGAGTTCTCTTTAAATTCTTTTAACCAATAAAGGGTCGGGTTCCCTTTGTTTCCGTATACCGAACCAAATGAGCTTCAATTGAGACCCGATTCGATCTCGATCGAACCTGAAAACATTGGGGTTTTGTTCTTGGGATCCAACCGACCATGTGTATGGTTTTAATTCGAAAATAAACGACTATAACTTGATTAATCGGTTATATACACGTTCGAACCCCAACCCATTGATTCCGAATTCAAATCAATTAAATTCAATAACATAAAGCTGTAATTCCATGGGGTTTTCACTTAAACATGATTTTCGAAACTATCTGGAATGTTCAATTTGATTTTGATATTCATTATAGACAAAAACCCTAAAACGTTTTATGCTTAAAACCCTAGCAATCGAATTCATGAAATTCGTTGTTATTAGATGTAAGTAACATATGATTATCCATCCTCGGAACTTTCTGAAACTAACCGTAACAATTAATTTCGTTTTTGAACTCATTTAAATCAAAATCCCTAAAACAACTTTAATGATGAACCCTAGAAATCAAAATCTTTGAATTCATTGTTAAAACTCAAAATTGATTTAAGGCTAACCTTAGTCGATATCTTCTGAAGCTACATATAGCATTCAATTTGATTTTAAAACTTGTTTTCATGAAAACCCCCAATTGCGTTCTTATCAAGAACCCTAGAAATCAAAATGCTAGAATTTGTATTTGTTTGATGAAATTAACATATGTATTTCATTAAAACAATGATTTTGAAACTCTCTGTTGGTTTTAATTCGAATTTTATGATCATTAGAATAGAAATCCCCAAATCATTTTAGAAGAAGAACCCTAGATATTGAATTCATAGCATTCGATGTTATCAGTCAAAATTAACATGGGGATACTCTTAGTCGGCCATTTCAGAATGTGTAGGAGTAAATACTTACTTGTTTTTGTGTCTAATTGACGAAGATCGAATAATAGCCTGAGTTTGGCCACTCCACGATCGGGTTCTTCTGTCTGGAACACTTGGGATCGAATTGTTGTATGAACAAGACTTTAAAGGTGCCGATTAGGATGTATGAAGTTTCAATTTTGTGTAGTAAAGCTGAATGATGTGATTTCGATCTTGAATGGCTACGGTTTCGTCATTATGGACGAATTAATCGATTAAATTCGACAATTATGGATAATTAACTTCTGATAACCGACTAATATCATTAGTGTGAGTTAAGTGAAGGTTTAATTCGTTTAATTACAGATGATTAACTCGAATTTCAGTTTCAATTGATCCCTTTGGCCGAATTTTGACTTGTGAAAGTCAAAATTGGTCATTTTACCCCTTTACAAGTCAAATTCTTGTAAATTGGATATTTCTAAACCTAATTTGATTAATTATACATCTTCTAGTTCAATTTTGTTTAATTTCGGATCATTTCTGTCAATTCCTGATTAACAGGGTTAATCCGAAATTGCCGAATTGTCACACACCAGCTAAGGGTCAAGGATGAAGATGTTCCAATCACTGCGTTTAGAACTCGGTATGGCCATTATGAGTTTTTGGTTATGCCGTTTGGATTGACAAATGCCCCGACAGTTTTTATGGACCTTATGAATAGGGTCTGTAAACCGTACTTGGACAAATTTGTCATTGTATTCATCGATGATATACTCATTTATTCCAAGACTAAAGCAGATCATGAGCAACACCTCAGGCTTATTCTGGAGTTGCTAAGGAATGAAAAACTGTTTGCCAAGTTTTCCAAATGTGAATTTTGGATGAGAGAAGTACAATTCCTTGGGCATGTAATTAATCAAAAAGGCATAAATGTTGATCCTGCCAAGATTGAAGCTATCAAGGATTGGAATGCACCCAAGACCCCGACGGAAGTACGTCAATTTCTCGGCTTAGCAGGATATTATAAAAGATTCATTGAAGGTTTCTCCAAGATAGCTTTACCATTGACTACATTGACGCAAAAGGATAAGAAATTTGAATGGAGCAACAAGCAAGAGGCAACATTTCAATTGTTAAAGCAAAAACTATGCAGTGCACCTATTTTATCTCTACCTGAAGGAACAGATGATTTCGTAGTGTACTGCGATGCATCACATCAAGGATTGGGTTGTGTACTGATGCAGAAAGAAAAAGTCATTGCATACGCATCCCGACAACTCAAAACACATGAGAAGAACTACACTACGCATGATTTGGAACTAGGAGCTGTAGTGTTCGCACTCAAAATCTGGAGACACTACCTTTATGGTACAAAGTGTACTATTTACACTGACCATAAAAGTCTCCAACATATCGTCGATCAAAAAGATTTGAATATGAGACAACGTCGCTGGGTTGAATTACTCAATGATTATGATTGCAATATTCGATATCATCCTGGCAAGGCAAATGTTGTCGCAGATGCTTTGAGCAGGAAAGAGCGAACCAAGACATTACGAGTGCGAGCTTTGGGGATGATTATTCAAACAAACCTTCCTGCCCAAATTCGAAATGCCCAACTTGACGCTCTTAAGGAAGAAAATTTGCAAAATGAATCCTTGCGAGGATTGGATAAGCAATTTGAAGTGAAGATTGATGGAACTCACTACTTTGCAAGTAGAGTCTGGGTACCAAACTTTGGGAACCTAAGGATCTTAGTAATGGATGAAGCACACAAGTCTCGATACTCTGTACAACCTGGTTCTGATAAAATGTATCACGACCTCAAGGAGGTTCATTGGTGGCCTAACAAGAAGGCTGACATTGCTCTTTATGTTAGCAAATGTCTAACTTGCTCTAAGGTTAAAGCCGAGTATCAGAAACCATCAGGGTTGTTGCAATAACCAGACATTCCACAATGGAAGTGGGATCATATTACAATGGACTTTGTCACAAAACTACCCATAACTTCTAGTGGCCACGACACTATCTGGGTAATAGTCAATCGTCTCACAAAGTCTGCACATTTCTTGCCTATGAAGGAAACATATAAGATGGATAAATTCACAAGGCTTTAAATTAAGGAAATAGTTTCCCGACATGGAATTCCAACCTCCATCATCTCAAATCGAGACAACAAATTCACCTCACGAGTATGGCAAACCCTACATGATGCATTGGGTACTTGTTTGGATATGAGTACAGCATATCATCCTCAAACGGATGGTCAGAGCGAAAGGACTATCCAAACTCTGGAAGATATGCTTAGAGCATGCGTGACTGATTTTGGAAGTAGTTGGGATACACATCTGCCTTTGATTGAATTCTCATACAAAAACAGTTATCACACGAGCATCAAGGCAGCACCATTTAAAGCGTTGTACGGCCGTAAATGCCGATCCCCTATATGCTGGACCGAGGTTGGTGAAAGTCAACTTACGGGGCCAGAAATCATTCAGGAAACGACAGATAAAATTTTCAAAATTCGAGACAGGCTACGAGCTGCACAAGATCGTCTGAAAAGCTACGCTGATGTGAGACGCAAACCATTGTCTTTCCAAGTTGGAGATCGCGTCATGTTGAAGGTCTCACCTTGGAAAGGAGTTGTAAGATTCGGAAAACGTGGCAAATTGAACCCTCGATACATAGGGCCATTTGAAATCATTGCAAAGGTTGGACCCGTTGCGTACAAACTCAAACTACCACCGGAACTCAGTGGGGAGCATGACACATTTCATGTATCAAATCTCAAGAAATGTCTGTCAGATGAAACACTTGTGATACCGTTGGAAGAAATTCAAATCGATGATCAATTACACTTCATAGAGGAACCGGTGGAAATCATAGATTGGGAACTGAAATAGTTGAAACAAAGTCGCATTCCAATAGTAAAGGTCCGTTGGAACTCAAGGCGAGGACCATAATTTACCTGGGAACGCGAAGACCAAATGAAACTCAAATACCCTCACTTGTTTGATGACACATCAGTCTTGTGAAGCACAAACCGAATTTCGGGACGAAATTCCAATAAGGGGGGAGACTATGACAATTCATAATTTCCAGGTTAGAATCATAACTCGAAAATAAAGAAAATGAGTGGAAGCGAAATTACGAAACGAGGCTTCGATTTCAAGATACACTGATTCGAATATAGCGTTAAATAAGAAATCAGATATTTTGAACTCTTCAGGTCTTGAAATTATAATGATTGGAAAGAGCTCGAAAAATCGTGAACTTTGGCAAAAATGGCGCGTAAATAGGAGTTCGTATGCTCAAGTTATCGCGAAAACAAGAAATCGGTCAGATTTCACGCCACGTTCAGGGCGTACCGCCCCGTGCCAAACGCACCCAGATTTCTCCCATAAGTAGCAGATCACCATAATTCGTCTTTGGACGCGAAATTTTACTTTCCAGCTCTCAAATCTCGACCTTACACTCCAAATACCCATTTTTAACCCCTCCAATCATCTAGTTTTCAACGCGAGATACTGCCGAACTTCTGTGAGGTAAAAATTTCGTTTCATACCATTTCAATTCGTTATAGTGATTGTTTTAGACCTTATTATTATTATTATTATTATTATTATTATTATTATTATTATCTAATAAGATTATGATTAATTGTTTGGTTTTAATCAAAAATACGTCGAGGTTCTGCCCGACTAATTTTTGGGAAACAAACAATTATAAGCAGAGATTCTGCCCAATTATTTTCAGGAAACTTAAGAAATATAAGTCGAGGTTCTGCCCGACTTAAAACCTGAAAACCTCACTTTTATAAACAGAGACTCTGTCCAAAACAAGTATACGAAACCTCAGTTTTATAAGCCGTTATAATGTCCGATTATCAACAACCATATAAATTTGATTAATCTGGGAATGTCCTGATTAATCTAACAAGTCACAGTTGTCACACGTTGTGCTATATTAAGTTAAGGATATCGATTAAACGTTTGAGATAAGATTGAGGACTTGAGTTGTAAGATCCTTGACATTGAACGTCAAGGAAAGTTCTGAGAGTCATATTAAGCTTAAGTGACTCATAGAAATCTAATGACATACAGGTTTAGAGTTCAAGAACTAGTGATACGAACGTTGTGCATTGTTATTGATTTGAATCAACTCAGGTGAGTTCACGACCCCTTTTTCTGTATTTTGGCTTTGGAAACTCGGGGAATGAGAAAACATAAATACTTATTTGAAACATTCTGATTTTTGCTGGAACTCTGAAATGCTTTTGATACATTTTGTGAAACATGAAACCTGATTAGATCAGGTGGAACTCTGAAACGCTTTTGATACATTTTGTGAAACATGAAACCTGATTAGATCAGGTGGAACTTTGAAACGCTTTAGATACATTTTCTGAGACATGAAACCCGATTGGATCAGGTGGAACTCTGAACGCTTTTGATACATTTTATGAAACATGATACCTGATTTGATCAGGTAGAACTCTGAAACGCTTTCGCTACATTTTTTGAAACATGAAAACTTATTTGCATCATGTGAAATGCTGAAATACTTTTGAAACACTTTGTGAAACAAGAAAACGAAAGCGTTGTAAAACATTTGGTTGAAACACGTGACAGTGGGGTGAAACATATGACCAAAGTTGGCATTATTTCATGGGTTACACATTTGTCGCTAAGTCCCATATTTTGTAACTGTTAACCATAGGGGGCGTGATTATTGATAATTGATTCTATTTGTGATTTACAATCCTCGCCCGTGGTTCATGGCTAAAACCACGACCTGATGTCGAGCAGGCGCTCAATAAGGCTAAAACACACAATGTTTTGCGACAAGGACATTGGGAAGGGGCAAACACTAAACTCGTTAGCTCGGTTACGGGAGCCTAGGAGTTATAATTGGACATTTGGTCAGGAACTAAACACGACATTGTTGTAAGGAACAATGTTCGCACTGGATACCAATGTTTTACACCCAGTTTGGGACATAAATATTATTTAACTCTTTTTATGCAAACATTTGATTCGTTTGGGGTACATTACATACATTTTTGACAAATAAACTTGTGAACTCACCAGCGATATGCTGATTGTTTTAAATCATGTTTTCTCAGATGCATAGTGATATAGGGGGTGGAGCTGGAAGTTCAATCTTGGGAAACATATAGTAGAGTCTAGGAGAGATAGACTCAACAGTGTGATACATAGCATACTATATATGTGTAATATCATTATATATATGTGTGAAACTCAGTTAACTTGTTATTACATTAGGTTTGTGGCTAATGTAGTTGTAATATTGCTCGGTAATATACAAACATATGTGTCTTTTGTTGTAAACAATGACTGTGAAACCTTGAAAGTCACACGGTACGCTTCCGCAAAAATAAGGGTGTGACAGATTGGTATCAGAGCCATTGGTTTATAGAGAATTACGTTGCATGACTAAGACCTAATCTATAGCCGTATGACTCTAACACTAAACAATAATGTTGCATGTTTAGAAACATGCCGAAAGGACGACCGAGGCGAAATCCGCAGGAAAATCCATAAGTAAATCCGCAAGAAAACCCACAATGCAATCCTGAAGGTGAGCAACCTGCTATCTTGGTAGAGATGGACCAGCTCATAAATTAATGAGTCGCTGATGCTATGGCCACCTATAAAATCAACAACATATAGGAGAGGGAGGATCTGGTGCTAATGGAAACAATACCGGAGGCGGTAGTGGAGCTGTAGGTGGCGATGGTGCTGTAGGAGGCAGCGCGTCTATCGAAACCACTGTTTCTGCACCAAAAGTATGTTCTTACAAGGATTTCTTGAACTGCCAACCTCTTAGCTTTAATGGAACCGATGGAGATATCGCACTGATCCGATGGTGCAAAAAGATGGAAACGGTATTCCGTGTCAGTAATTGCCCTGAGGAATGTCAAGTCAGGTATGCCACTTGTACTCTGAATGGAGCAGCTCTTACATGGTGGAACAACCATGTTCAAGGTTTAGGCATTGATGAAGCCTATCAGATTCCCTGGTTAACACGGAAGCAAATGATGATGGATGAATATTGTCCACGAAGCGAGATCCAGAAATTGGAAGAAGAATTCTATTACCTGAAGGTACAAGGGAGTGAGATTGCTAGTTATACTACTAGATTTCATGAGCTGGCACAATTTTGCCCAACGATTGTCACTCCTGAGTACAACAGAATAGAGCAGTATTTGAAAGGGCTTCCTCCAAGTATTGAAGATATGGTGACTTCTTCTAAGCCAGATACTATTCAAAGTGCAATTCAGTTGGCTCATCGCCTGATTGATCAGGCAGTTCGTCGTGGAACCTTGGGAACAAAGGTACCTGAGGAAAAGCAAAACATTGGTAACAAACGAAATGGAATAGCCAACACACCCAAACACCTTCATGTGATCTAGCCTTGGCTTCCTTCCTTTAACTGCTTCATAGGGAGTGATTTCTAAGGCTTTTGTGGGAGACCTGTTTAGTATGTACACAGCATGTCTTGCTGCTTCTCCCCGCATATCTTGGGGAAGATTCATGGCCTTTAACATGCACCGAGTCATACTCATAACAGTCCTATTTCGTCTCTCCACAACTCCATTTTGTTGTGGAGAGTATGGCGATGTTAATTGATGATGGATACCAGACTTTGAGCATAGAAGTTTAAAATCTTGGGAAGTAAACTCATCCCCATTATCAGTCCTTAGAGCTTTTATTTTCATCCCATGTTCCAGCTCCATATCTTCTTTGAATTCCTTGAACCTGTCAAAGACCTCAGCCTTGCTCCGAATAAGGAACACCCACATGTACCTGCTGTGGTCATCAACCATCAGAAGTAGGTACTAGTTTCCCCCTTTGTTCTCTAGTCTTTTTGGCCCGCACACATAAGCATAAACCAAATCCAAAGGTTTCTCAGTTTGAAACCGCGTCTCCTTTGGGAAAGGAACTCGGGACTGCTTCCCAGCCATACAACAGTAACACACCTGGGAGGGGTGTGTGATCTTAGGCACTCCTTGAGCCATTTCCCTTTTGGACATCTTCTGGATCGCATCAAAGTTTAGGTGGCCAAGGCGTGCATGCCATAGCCAGGCTGAACTTACCCCAACACTTGCCAACAAGCACACCAGTGAGTCCATTTTGAGCTCAATTCTGTACAACCTGTTCAGGGATCTTGGCACCTTCATTAGCAACATCCCACTTCCTTCAAAGATCCATAGGTGATCGTCCTTCATTTGCACTTCATAACCTATCTCAGTGAGTTGGCCAAGACTTATTATGTTGCTTTTCAGAGTGGGAATGTAGTATACCTTAGTTAATACTCTCTGGTCTTTGTTCTTGCATTCCAGCACTATGTCTCCCTTCCCTTCGATACTCACACAGGTGCCATCTCCGAACCTGACATTCCCACTGACTTTCTTGTCTAGCTTAGGAAACGGGTCCTTATTTCCGGTCATGTGGTTGCTGGCCCTATTGTCCAGGAACCACACACCCTTTTCTTCATTCGAGTACCTTTTAGGAAGTACTCTTTCTTCATTCAAGAACACTACGAAGGCCATCATCAAGGCTGTCCCATATTCTCTGGCCTCTGTCCGATTGGATTCTTCTTTCTAGGGTTTTGTGGGGCACTCAGAGGCATAGTGTCCCATTGAGTCGCATCTGAAACACTTGATCTTCAACCTATCTTTTGTTTTCCTTGGCTGGTAACTTGCGAAAGGCTGATCTTGAGTCTTGCATCTCCCCGAAGGACCCCTGCCCCTTCTCCTGCCCCTAGGCCCTTGTCTTCTGGCACCCCTGGCCGCTCCTTGGCTGGGCTCAGGTCTCTTTTTGGCCTGCCACTCATCATAGCTCAGGAGCAATTGATCCGGCTTCGAGAAAGGCTGTTTCTCCTTCATTCTTGTTCATTCTTCGAAGGCCTTGAGTCTCCCAATTGCCTTCTGAAATGACATTACATTCAAATCCGCAAATTGCTCTATTGATGCAATAATGGCCAAGAATCTTTCTGGGACCAAGCCTAAGAGTTTTCTCACAAGAGTTCTGTTATCGATCGTGGATCCCATGCTATTTGCCTTCGAGACCAGTTGACTTAGCTGACTAGCAAATTCGTTGATTCCTTCACTTTCACTCATCCTCATGGACTCCAACTCAGATTGTAGTGTCTGCCCTTCTCTAACCCGATCGGCACCCACGAATCTTACTTTCAGGGCCTCCCAAATATGTTTGGCCGGTTGGCACTGTGAGACTTGTAACACTAACTCATCTGGTATCGCCTGATACAGCAATGCGACCGCCATGTCGTTCTTCTTTGCATCCACCGCCATGCCGATTCCAGGCTCGAGCGCTTCGAGGATTCCATGGACCTTGAACACCGCCTTCAATCTAATAGGCCAAATGTTATAATTGTTGACATTGAGCATCGGACATTGCAGAGAGGCTGTACTACTTTCCTTTACCATGACAACCGCGCTTGAATTGGCTCCGTCTCCCATTGCTTGTCTTCTTCGTCTTCGGTGGTATGTTAATGGCACTTCTTGATCCAGCCCGTCTGATCAATCGATCGATTGATGGCTTCCTGCTCGAAACCTTCACCGCGATCTTCGTTCGTCACCAAATCCAACCGCAATTCGTGAACACTAAGCACCGTGGCTCTGATACCACTTGTAAGATGGTATCCGCAAATGGGGCGTATTTGAATATGAATAATGAAACTTAAAATTGTGAATAAATCAACCACTTGAAAATGATAGGGAATTGAAAATGAGCAATGCCAGTAAAGGCATGACTCAATTTTGAGTTCCAATGAGATGAGAATTACGTGAAGACGAAAGTAGGGTTTTGGATGGAAGGTCGTGGATGGCCTAGGTCCCGAACCAAAAGGCTTATTTCAATAAACCTGAAGACATGAGTTATGTGTAAAATTGTAATCAACCTTAAACAATACAAAATAAGAAACCTTTTATATTATTCAATTGTCAAACAAAGGCAACTGACTCATTCACTAGACTAATTGATTTAATACAAAAGAACTCAAAGGGAACACACACACACACACACACAATATATATATATATATAGAGAGGATGGTTCGAATGTTAACCATTTCTAATTGCGTTAACCGAATAACTACATCTTACTACTTTGGGGCCCACATTAAAGTAAATATAAAGGTTTAGGTTTTTTCTTTTTTTTATTAATGTAAGTGGGCCCTACATTAATTAAAAAAGAAAAAAAACATATACCTTTAAATTTACTTTAATGTGGGTCCTAAAGTAATAAGATGTAGTTATCCGGTTAACGCAATAAACATGAGTAACATTTGATCATCTCCCTACATATATATATATATATATAGGGAAGGGATCATATAATAACCCACTCTAATTGAGAAAACTCTATAACTCAAATCCAATGGTTCAAAATTCCAAGATTTAATCTAATGGTGACATGTGTCACTAATTAACTTTTAATACAAACGGGCATTATGGTCTTTTGTTTTAATTACAAAAATCAGATTTAATATAAGAGCGATAAGTGTCACATTCTTAAAAAACCATCTATTTTCCTATTTTTAAATTAAAGTTTCCTCCTTGATTTTTATACACTTATAACTTTTTTATACTATGTTATTTTTTTATAAAAATTACACCATTAAACTAGTCATATTTTTCTCGTTAATTTCATTATAGTCATGCCAAATTTTTTTCGAGCGTTCGTAATTATACTAACGTAAAAAACATAAGTACAATAATTTTTCTCTTTTTTCAAAAATTTTCCATTAAAATTTTGTTTTCTCTCATCTTAAATATATATTACAAACTTATTTTTTATTATAAAATTTAGTTAATTAGATAAATTTATTTCAAATAAGATAGAAAATTAGATAATTGTAACGTAAAAAAAATAAAAAATTATAGCTCGTTACATGAGTGTAATGACTTGTTACATTAGTGTAATTATGAACATTTTGAAAAATTCAGCTCGTTACATCAGTGTAATTAGGAATACTTTGAAAAAATTCAGTTCGTTACATCAGTGTAATTACGAACACTTTGAAAAAATTCAGCTCGTTACATCAATGTAATTTTGAAAACTTTAAAATTTTTTGACAAAACTATACTTGAATTAAAGATAAAAATGTGACAAATTTAATGGTGTAATTTTTTTTTAAAAATAATAATGTATATAAAAGTTATGATGGTTTAAAAAGTTGGGGGGAGGGGTAAACTTTTATTTTAAAAATCAAATCAAGTACACCTCACAAATCTCCAAAATACCCTTAAAGAAATCTCAATCACTCATTTTTACCAGATTTAATATGGACCACACATTTCAAATTTATTACATTAGACAACCAATCAAATTGGGTTTATAAGTTACCTCAATTACCATGGGTTACCAGTCACTCCTTTCCATATATATATATATATATATATATATATATATATATATATATATATATATATATATATATATATATATATATATAAGGAAGTGTTCAAATAATAACTCACTCTTAACCAATAACCCAGATAACTTTGCCAAGATGAAGCCAAATCTTGGATTTTTGTTTTGAACATCATTGTGACACATTTAGAACACTGTGTTTATTTATGAGTTTGTGAAAATTCATCACCGTTTAAGAGATATCATCGTTGTAAGTTTTTGATTTACAGCACTGTAATTGTTTTAGGCTCAAAACTTACAACGATGTAAACTGTAAAACGGTGATGAATTTTCGCAAACTCATAAAAGAACATAGTGTTCTAAATGTGTTACAATGATGTTAAAAAAATTCAAGATTTGGCTTCATCTTGGCAAAGTTATCTGGGTTATTGCTTTAAGAGTGGGTTATTATTTGATCCTAGTCATATATATATATATATATATATATATGTTCTAATGGGGTCAAGTGAAGCTTTGTGTATACTAATATTGAATCTATGTCTTTACTGGTCTTGGTTAGTGCTGCTATTTATAAGGATCTTTGCTAAGAGTAAACTGATAGGTAATTGTCTTTATTTCCATTGGTTCAAATTGCAACCTTATCCCATGCACATGCTATCAAGTTGCGCCGGTGTCATTGAGCTTCTATGAGGATTTTCGTTTTAACTAACTTTGGACCGTGTTCTTGGTCTTCATCGAGAAAATATAAATCTATTTTATCACGTGATTTGTAATAATAGACTTGTGACTTACCAAAGGGTCTCTAGTAATTTCACGAGTCCGTTTGATCTTTTTCTGGAAATGATCTAGGCTGTCCATCGAGACTTTCGTGCGGTCTAACTAGATCTAAGTATCTTCGTTTTCTTTCATTTAATTTCTTAAGTTTTCTTCAAAACTTGTGAATTGTAACTAACAATTTTTCATGTTTAGAGAAATAATAATGACAATTGATGATCTAAAATTCAAGGAATTTCACTATTGGACTACTAATTTTTGATATATTTAGGACTCAATTCTAAGATGATTCCGATGAAGTTCATATTATCTTGTAATGCTTCATGTAACTCTTCATATAACTTGTTCATATTGGCTCTCTTGTTGATCCATGCATCAATCTGATTGACAACTTCATGAATTATTAATCTTGACCTTAGATGATTCATGATGTTAAGAATTTTCTCTTCAAGATGATAATGTTATTATTTAGATCACAAATGTTCTTTTTTTTTTTTTTTCCTTTTCCATATGTTGTTATATCTTCAAGAGGGACTTAGGAGTCTATTTAGAAACAACATTTTTATTCTATTGGGATAAGGGTAAGGTTTGGCTTCGTCTCACCTCCTAAACCTTACTAATTAGTGAGATTTTACTGTGTATGTTTGTTTACTTTTACTTTTCAAGTAGCTGATGCACATTACTAACTTCAAGGTTTGTAACTTCAATATTTTTTTGGAATTTTCTTTCATGGAAGTTTGGTTATACTTTAACTTTGTCATCATAGATCCACATGTTTATTATTTTGTTCTTTAGCCACAAATATATTTTGTTAACATCTTCTGCATTCTTTGTTCTTTTTTCAACTTTCCCCAACTTTCTTTGTCAATAATGATTCTGTCTATGAGATCTTCTTTTGTTAGTCATGTAAGGTTTCTTTATCTTCTAAAGATCATCATTTATTGAGTTTGTCTATTGGATTATCCCTTTCGATATTGAAATTCTTTTGTTCATAACTTCAGTTCTATTTATTTCTTTGATGCTTTGACCTTGTTCACTGACTTCTTGTAACGATTAATTTTAATGGTCATGTGTGTTTTAATAAACAAATGTTATTATGTTTTAAACTATGTTGTGATAATAATAATAATAATAATAATAATAATAATAATAATAATAATAATAATAATAATAATAATAATAATAATAATAATAATAATAATAATAATAATAATAATATAATAACAATTTGAGTTAACTACTAATTAACTTGATTAATTAGTTAACTGAGTTAACAAACTATAATTGTGAGGGACTAAAGTTGCCAAATTGGCAAAGTGCTTAAACACACACGCCCAAACACACAAACATACATACATACATACCTACATACATACATACATACATACATACATACATACATACATACATACATACATACATACATACATACATACATACATACATACATACATACATACATACATACATACATACATACATCCATCCATGCATGCATGCATATGTTGGATCGGGTAGAAGCGACGCTCAAACAAGAATGTTTAGGCCATTATCATGTTATTGATATTGATTTAGACTATGTTATTGATTCCGTTGATGATCTCCCTCTCGGATTCTGCTCGTAAAAGTTTCTTGCTAAGGAAGTTTGTTCTTAGGGTTTTTCAGATAACAGACAAGGCAGAATAAAATCATTCAACGAAAAACCTTTATTAGACAGAAAATTTTAGGGATTAAATACCCAACAATTATAGTGAGGTGACGTCACTTTGTTAGTGACCTCTAATAGAAAAAAGTTACAACCACGGAATGCACGATTACAAACACTATTTAAATAAAAATACGTAACAATGGATTACATTGATTACACATACGGAATATGTCACATCCCGGGATTCCCCTCCTTCGAGGGCACGATGCAGATTAGAAAGGATCGCGGTCTCCGGTCACACTTGTGAGGCCTAAATATCTGTTTATATACGTACATCCAACATTTGGATAAAATAGTTTAGTAAATCAGAGTTGCTGAAGCTTAAGTAAAATGTTTTCAACAAATACAAAATATAAGTGCGGAAGCGTTTTAGTTATTAAGTAACTACATGTTAAACATAATAAATAAATTGTTTCAAAATATTCAGAATACAATGTAGATGCATGAGACCTCGTCCTAGCATCCTATTTCTTAGTGTGTGCCTTTGTAACCTGAGAAAAACATGCGAGCAACGTCAGCACAATGGTTGGTGAGAACACATGTTTTATAGTAACAGTAAACAGTAAATGTTTGCATATAGCGTTGTAGGACTACATATCATTACAATATCCATTGATAGCTAGTAAATATTTTTTATATCATATGTGGATTCGCAACCAAAGCTGACTTGCTGCCTCCCACCATGTCCATCACACAAGACAATGTTAATGTTTATGTTTGGTCAATTTTGCATCGTTCCAACCTCCGGTCGGGGTGTCCATACAGCGAGAAACAGAGGGGCTTGTCAGGCCCAAATAGTACTATCCAGAATTACCACGTTGAGCGTCACTCGCTATTAACAATCCAATGTGTGTTTATGAGGACTTTGTTGAGATTTTGGCTCACATATATAAATATCATAAAGGCATGTAAATATGTATCCAAAAAGTTTTTGTTGTATCAAAATGTTTGTTTGCATGTTTTCCCCCAAGGATCGAAAAGAGTAAAAGGGGTCGTGAACTAACATGATTGTGCAATTCCTAGTTTTGTGTTTAAAAATGTTTGCTAGCACCCGTTAGTGGTTACCTATAATCATATAGGTTAATAAGTATGCGTGTTTGTTTTGTTTTTGTGTTTTGTTGTATACCATACAACTCCAAATGCCTTTGTGCTCAACAATGAGTTTTTGTTGACTTCTATCGACTCTTGGTGTCATGTTTATTGTGATATAGTTTGTTTGTGAGTCATATTGATCATAGTACGTAAGTAGTACATTATCATATTCCATATGATTCTATTCATAGCAATGTCCATGTAATTCACGTATGATAATCACAAAGTTTCCATTTTTTGTAAAGTTTATATTTTTGGAAAGTTTAACCATGAAATCCAATTTCATCAAGTTAATACTTCTAGCATGTTTCTAGAATACATTAAACACATACACAAGTTTTGCAAGTCATCATACTATCACATTTTGTATTTTTCCCAAATAAAGTTTCCATTTTAAGAAAGTATTCGTTTAAAAACTCGTTTTCAACAAACCAAAGTTCCAAATATGTTTCTATGACATTTCCTAAATATATTCTAACATCAACACATAAGAAAATCATGCCAAATCAATATAACTAATCCTTTTGATCCCAAAAGTTACTATAAATAGTAAGTTACTTAACAAAGTTGTGTTTTCACAAATCTAACCTTCCAAATATGTTTATATACATTCTAATAGATATAAATCATCATTTAAAAACACCTAGTAAGTCTAGAGCATCATTTAGACAACCAGTTGCATGTACAAAGTTTCCAATAATGGCAAGTAGCACAATATGTTTACAAAACCCATTTTTAATCATGTCTACTCTTCTAATCAATCATCAAGACATCAATATCACTAATAGAGCATCACCAATTTGTGCATATGTGGGTTTTGAAGTTGCATGTGGGTATCCATGCATGCATGTGTGATTTCAATACAAATAACCATTAAAACTACCTTACACGTGGGTTGATGGTCACAACTTGACCATAAATGAAGCTAGATAGTTTAGATGGTGGCTGATGATGGTGTTCTTGCTTGTTGATGGCTTCTTCAATGGACCTCCTTGTGACAACCAGTACCTGATCATCCGGCAAGTCCGTACGGTACGTGTACTTTCACTATTTACTGTGTATAAATACAATGTGTAAACAGTTGTGTAACAACAGAACTTGGAAAAAACAAACAACAGTTGTATGTGTTTAAGTGAAAACTTAAATACAGTAAATCAACAACGCACGACAAACAACAGATGTATGTGTTTGAGTTAAATACAGATAATACAACAACTCATGAGAAACAACAAGATGTAAACAAATGACAAAAACATCGGTTGCGATCTTAATATCCACAGATGACAGGAATCAGATGGCCGATAACTTAGTGAGAAACAAGGTGAATTCAACAAGAACAATGTGAAAACATGCAAGTATAGTTGAGTCCGTTTGTGAGGAAATACAATCCAAAACATAAGTTAGGTATTGTTTCAGAATAACAAACTGACAGTGTGTTTGCGTGGGTGACGATTCACCCAAACATACCTGTGAGCTTAACGTTCTGAAATGATGACTGGAAAGTAGAAAACAAAAATCAGAAAGTGAAACCATCGTCGTGTTCGTTCGGGTGACGATTTGAACGAATACGCGCGACGGTGACACGATCTGATGAAACCTTTAAAATAAACGTATACGATGAAATAAATTAAAAAGAATGAATTTAAAATATTTACTAGGAATAACCACTCTCAAAATGTTAAATTAAAACCATTTATTTAAAATTCGTAAACTACGCGCGTAACGTGCCGAAAACGCAACGAAAACGAAAACCGAGCAAACGAAACGAACCCGAACACACCCGGGGTATAAATACCCTAAATGAGCCAATAGGGGTGATTATCGCTCCAGAACCGGACCGGACCGAACCGAACCGGACCGGACCGGAACCGAACCCGTTTTAACTTAAATTTGGGAACCGAGAACCGGACCGTTTATTAGAAACCGGTTCCGGGTAACACGGGTTTCATGGTTCGGTTTTCGCGGGTTTCGTGGGTTTGGACTTGGTTAATGTAAAAGCAACCAGTTAAAACATAACATCAAACACCTGTATGAAAAAAAAATAGAGAAATGGTTCGTGTACTTGGTGCTAATGTTTGGAAATTGAATATGACATAATTCCATATATGATAATATCACAAATATTTAAAAAAATGTCTTTAAACATTCAAGTTGGTGTCTGCTGATGATGAATTGAATTGAAAAATAAAAATCACATTTGAAAACTTGAAGTTGGATAATCACTCTGGGTCGAATAAATTGTCGTCTGGGATTATGAAATCTCAATTCTCAATTAGAAACTAACACAAAACCCAGATCTCTCTCTCTAAAACACAAAACCCAGATCTCTCTCTCTAGAAAGTTTGAACTTCAATCCACTAGATCTCCTTCAATACTTGATGAAATCTTGTGTTCTTGGTGTCAAAACGAAGCTACAAACATCCTCTACCCGAAAGTACAACCGATCTAGAGCAAAACCCAACAAAAATCAAGGTATCTGTGATGGAAAGTCACGAAAATTAGGGTTTCCAACCCTTTTGTTTGAACCCATGAACCAACCGGTTTCCTACCATCCAAACTCCTAGAAATCAACCCTAAACTAGTCCTTGTTAGTGTGGAGACTTGTGTGGCTTTGATTTCGACCATCAGACCATGAAATGGGGAGTCCTTGGTCGTGACAACCGCTGCGGCCGAATGAAGACTCACAGCTCGGCCGAAAGGCCTTAGGCCGAAGGGAGCCGTATGAGCTAGACCGACCGAAAGGTTCCATTCTCTCGGCCATTATGCTCATTCGCTCGGTCAAGTGGGATCTCATTCGGACTAGGGTCAATCGGCCAAGGTAGCAGCCCATTTGCCCGAGCCACACCTTCATTTGGCCAACACTCCCCAATTGCCCAAGCCACTTACTTCGGCCTAAGCCAAACACCATTCGGCCTAACATCACTTAGGCTATGGGTTTACTTGGAATAAACACTTGAAACCAACAATTATGGGTAACATGCATGGGAATTGGATACTAATTATATATTACTACAAAGGTGGTAATAAGTTTGGTTACCCAATTTAATAACAACCTAGAAATCACTCATTTGAAAGTGTAAACTAAGTATTACAATGAGACAAAGGTTTAGGCAAACAACCTTCCCATTTCTTTTAGGAGATGTTAAGGGTGTCCTAAACCCTAACCTAAAAATCTAAGCTTTATACTTAGAAACTAATCGGGTTCAATTGTTCACAACTCATCATGGGTCTATGTTAAGTTAAACATAAAACAAGTAACAAGATGTACTAAGTAACCTAAATTAGGTTAAGTGTTAGTACGATCCATCACAAGTGAACCAAGGCCGATTGGGAACCAAGACCTACAAGTCTTAGCCAACTTTAGGGCTAACACATACACACACAAACACCTATAACTTATACTCATAAGTTAGAAACATCGTGAAATCAATACAGGATCGTGAAAAGAACATCAAGAACAACAACGAGCGCATGCATTTCTTGCTTATACTTAGTCAATCACAACAACTACAAGGTGAGTTCATACGCCCCTTTTCTAATCTTAACTGATTTCAACTCTCGGGGCTGAGAAACATGCAAAATTTTTTATTTAATTAAAAGTTTTAGTACAACTTACTGATTATACTATGATTTAGATAATATTGTATGACTTTATTATCGCTTATCATTGTATGCATGCTTGTCTGATCATAACACACTGAGATAACGAGGATGAAACATGATAATGTAGTTTCATGAATCATCAACACAATAGAATTATGTTAGTTGTAAAATTATATCAGTCAGGGTCTGGTAAGAGACACATGGTGATATTAATCTACAGTGATAATTGTAATTAATCCTTCGATTCTATTGACTAGTAGATTGAGGAATTGATTTTCTTTCATGTCACATTACTTGTAGTAGTCTTGTTGAAGGCTATGAGAACATCAAAGTGGTAGAGGTAAATCGGATGCATTGTGATCTGAGTACGTGAGGATCACAATGGATTCCTTTTAGTCTCTATGAACTTCAAGAGGAGAACAACATCAAAAGGTTAACTAACACTTCTATTATAAGTAATGACTGACAGTTAACCCCACAAGTGAGAGAATAATAACAAGGATAAGATTAAATTAATCTATTTCCTTAAACCATTGAGGGTTTATTAACACTTCAATTTTGATAACTAAATCCCTCTTACTATATTATTCTACATATAACACACAGGGGGATGAACATGAGCATAAGCATATGGGTGAATATCAAACGGGTTGAACACATGTAAGATGAAAATGGGTATCTATAGTTGTATTGCAAGCGGTGTGGAGTTCTATTAGGTATGTGGTGGGATGTCGGCTGGGGCTTGTTCCCCTACGTATGCCCTATATATAAGCATAACTAACAGGATGAGATACTACTTGTGAATATAACTATGGAGAGACCATTGTGTGAGACGGATGAATCAAACATTAACAAGACTCTTGTATGACATTGTGACTGTGAATGTGAACAAATAAATGTTTTAAATTACTAAACTGATGAACTCACCAACCTAGTGTTAACTTTGTTTAAATGCATGTTTTCTCAGGTGACGAACAGGTTTAGTCACCAACATTCTGGGATTAAGCTAATGGACTTTTAGAAGACCTAGCTTCATTTTGTGTTGAGCATACTTTTGAATGACAAAACAGTGAATCATCTTTTGTAGATCTTGTACAGTTCAAGATAGAAACTAATTGATTCTTTTGGATAGATTTACTTAGTTAAATTTTTAACTTAACATTGTAATTTAACTTTGTAATTCTATATCATTGTCATGTTAGCATTTCTCATTTATATCTCATGTGCTATGTAAACAATTCGATCATTTTGATTATCAAACGATATCGCGCCCTGAGAACCTTCTGCCCGACGGGAATGTCGATCCAACCCGCCGGCTCGGGGTGTGACAGATTGGTATCAGAACCATGGTTATAGAGAAATATAGGTCATATTACTCAAACGGTTTGGACTAGACTATAACCTAGGGACCCTCATGTAGAGAACATAAGACATAGGATTCTATGTGCATACATCTTCTGCATTCGATCACTGCCCTAACCGATTTTCTTGCGGTTTTGATCAGAATGCCGCCAAGAATACCTCCACCATTGTGGCCACCACCATTGCAATCACCTCACTCCTCAACACCCACACCACCTGCATCACCTCATCTACATCCTCCTCCTCCGCCACCACCAACCATGAGTTGGATCCTGCTACCATTGCACTGGCCACTCTGCTGTCCAGTCAACTGAGGGAAGTCATTCCTGACATGATGAACATGATCAACTCTAGTAACAAACACACTGGCAACTCATCTGGTGAAGGCAGTGGCAACACCAGACACCAGTAGGACTACTCCTACAAGAACTTTATGGGATGCAAGCCACCGACCTTTAGTGGCAATGACGGAGCTGTAGGATTGATCCAGTGGATTGAGAAGATGGAAACAACTCTAGACATCAGTGGCTGCCCTGATCAGTACAAAGTCAAGTATGCTGCTGGCTCGTTCAACAAACGAGCACTGACTTAGTGGAACACTCAAGTCCAAGTCAGGGGAAGAGATGATGCATTGTCTATGCCTTGGGAAGACTTCAAGATCATGCTGAGGGCATAGTTTTGCCCGAGGAACGAGTTGAAGAAGGTTGAAACTGAGCTGCTCAACCTTGTCATGATTTGTGCTGGGCATCTGGCCTACACCACCATATTTCACGAGTTAGCAACATTGGCACCAGACATAGTGCCAGCACTGGAGAAATGAATCGAGCGGTGTGTCGGTGGACTACCGGCATGTATTCAAGGGCATGTGATTGCCGCTCACCCAACAACCCTCGAGATGGCTGTTACTCTGTCATCATCACTGACAGATGTGATGGTTGCCTCTGGGGCATTGAAGAAGCTGAAGCATCCAAGGTTGGAAGCTCAATAAAGCCGGATAAACGCCCGGCTAAGAAACAGAAAGTGGTCAAGAACTTTGCTGCGACCACTCAAACACCGATGGCTAACCAACCACCACCGCTACAGATCAAGCGGCCTTACACTGGCACAACACCTTTGTGCAACAGCTGTCAGTATCATCATCCACCAACTTCCCAGTGCTGACAATGCAACAACTGTGGGAAGCTTGGCCATTGGGCCGCTCAATGCCGGAGCACAGGAGCCCAGAACAGGAACAACAATGCAGCAACTACCACAGCTACCACTGACAACAGGTCTTGCTACAATTGTGGCAAGCCTGGACACTTTTTTTGGGATTGTCCCAAGAAGAATCAACCAAAGGCTCAAGTAGCTAGAATGCGAGCCTTTCAGATTGGAGCTGCTGTTGCTCGACAAGTCCCGAATGTGGTCACGGGTACATTTCTCCTATCTAACTTTTATGCATCTATATTATTTGACACTGGTGCGGATCAGAGTTTAATCTCATCCGACTTTGCATGCCATCTTAATCATGTTGTGGAGTCCTTGGATTCCCCTTACACTATTGAGATAGCAAACGACAAACAGATAACAGTTGACACAATACTTAGGAATTGCCCACTAACACTTGGTGATCACACATTTTCCATCGATTTGATACCGATGGACCTGGGTAGTTTCGACATCATCGTCGGAATGGATTGGCTATCTCTTAACAGAGTTGAGTTCGTCTGTTCCGAAAAGCTACTACGTATTCCAGTGGAGAACAATCAAGTCTTGGAAGTTCATGGAGATCAAGCAAATAGCATTGTCAAGATAATATCGTGCATGAAGGCACGAAAGCTTCTAAGGAAACAGTGCATCGCATTCCTAGCTCACGTGGTGGAGAAAGACAAGAAAGCAATCAAGATTCAAGATGTACCAATTGTAAAAGACTACGCGGTCGTGTTTTCGGATGACTTACCGGGATTGCCTCCAGAGAGATCTGTGCAATTCCGAATTGATTTAATTCCGGGAGCGGTTCATGTAGCTAAGTCTCCTTATAGACTTGCACCATCAGAAATGCAGGAACTGTCCAATCAACTACAAGAACTATTAGACAAAGGATTCATCAGACCGAGTTTTTCTCCATGGGGAGCTCCGGTTCTCTTTGTCAAGAAGAAGGATGGTTCTTTCAGAATGTTACAGAGAGCTCAACAAACTCAATGTCAAGAATAGGTACCCGATACCGAGGATTGATGACTTGTTTGATCAGTTACAGGGAGCTCAGTACTTCTCAAAGATATACCTGCATTCAAGTTATAACCAGCTCCGGATTCAAGAGGAAGACATACCCAAGACGACTTTTCGTACCCGATACGGTCACTACGAATTTATGGTGATACCATTCGGATTGACGAACGCACCGGCAGTGTTCATGGATCTAATGAACCGGGTGTGCAAGCCGTATCTAGATCAGTTCATTATTGTCTTTATTGATGATATACTGATCTACTCAAGAAGTGAGAAGGAACATGAACAACATCTCAGGACAGTCCTGGGACTTCTGAAGGATGAGAAACTCTATGCCAGATGCCTAACATGTGCCAAGGTCAAAGCTGAACACCAGAAACCGTCAGGTTTGCTGGAACAACCAGAGATACCACAATGAAAGTGAGAAAAAATAGCTATGGATTTTATAACCAAGCTACTCGTACTTCCAGCGGATATGACTCCATATGGGTCATCATTGATCGATTGACCAAATCCGCTCATTTCTTACCGATCAGAGAAAACTACAAGATGGAGAAACTAGCAAGACTCTATGTCGATGAAATAGTAGTACGGCACGGTATGCCTTTATCTATTATTTCTGACCGGGACAGTCGATTTACATCGCGGTTCTGGCAATCATTGTAGCAATCCTTAAGGACAAGTGTAAACTTGAGCACCGCTTATCATCCACAAACGGATGGACAAAGCGAGCGAACGATTCACACCCTAGAGGATATGTTGAGAACATGCGTCCTAGATTTCAGTGGATGTTGGGATAAACATTGACCACTTATCGAGTTCTCCTACAACAACAGCTACCACAGCAGTATCGGATGTGCTCCGTTTGAAGCAATTTATGGTAGAAAATGTCGGTCTCCAAATTGTTGGACCGAAGTGGGAGAAAATAGAATTATTGGGCCTGAACTTATTCAGGAGACTACTGATAAGATAGCCCAGATCCAACATATACTACAAGCAACACGTAGCCACCAAAAGAGTTACGCAGACAAATGGCGAAAGCCTTTGGAATTCCAAGTGGATGACTGAGTCATGCTGAAAGTGTCCCCGTGGAAAGGCGTGGTTCGTTTTGGGGCTAAAGGCAAGTTAGCACCAAGGTATGTCGGACCGTTTGAGATAACTCAACGCATAGGTCCAGTGGCATACAGACTCAAACTTCCTGATGAACTCAGCGGAGTACACGATGTATTTCATGTATCAAATCTCAAGAGATGTTTCGCTAACGAATTATTGATCATACTTGTAACATTTGTGCATGTAGTCATGGTAGTCATAAACAGTGTTAATACAATGTGTATTTGACTCAGTATGTACAATGTGATTCAAATGTTCATGATTGTGTTTGTGTGTTATAGGATCTTATCTAATTAGGAACAAGTATGTATTATTTATTTACAGTCGATTTCGCTAGACAAGAACAGTATCGTATTATATCGAAACAGTGGTGGGCTGGCGTGGATAAGGCAGTTAGCTGGACTCTGGGTATGCCCTATATATATACACTGCGTTCGGTATAATGGGATAGTGTTAGTGTGTAGTGTTATGACGAATAGTATGACAAACAAATTTATCAAACAAAAAATCGTAATACGTAAGCGAGACTGAGTATAATTATGGGTGACGATCCATAACGATACGAATATAATTACGAATAAACGATCATAAATAAATAATACGACCGAAAAACGTACGCGATTTCGGGTATACACGTAATTGTAGTCGTTTAACGGTCGGATTTCGAACGAACAAATAAACATAAGTAAAATATTTTATTTTCGTTTTACAATTTTGAAACTCATCAAATTAATGAAAATATCAACTCTTTTTATTTTAAAACGCGTGAATTACGCGTTACGTGCCGGAAACACAACGAAACCACGAACTGATCAACCGAAACGAACCCGGATACCACCCGTAGTATAAAAGCCTTAAAGAAGGCATTTCCTTCATTTTCTTTCACTTCTCTCTCTATAAACAAGCTCTCCCGTTTTTCTCTCTCTCTCTAAAAGAAAAACCCATTTTCAAGCTTCAAACTCGCGTAACTTGCTCGTTTCTTGACGGAATTGGGTGTTCTTGGTGTCCACGCGAAGCTCTCAACATTCTCTACACGGAAGTACAAAGGATCTGAGGTTTTAGCTGGCCAAAGACGAGGTATGGATCGTGAAAAGTCACGTAATTTAGGGTTTGTGTGATGTTGTTCGAACTTGAGTCCCAATCGGTTCTAGCCCACTTCCGCACCCCTTACACACTCGAAACCATCCCCATCTGCAGATGCGCATCGAAATCTAGGGTCAACAGCCTTAAAAAAATTGATGATGATGATGATGAGTTGCAGGTTCGGGCGAACCTGTGCGAGTCGCGAACCCTACACATGCTGGACGGCGACGAACCTTCATCAGCCCCATCAGCCGAACCATGCTTGACTCGCGAACCCTAGGTTGCGAACCTCCTGCTCGAGCTGAATCTTCTCACGATCAGCGAACCTCAAGAGCCGCCTAGCCTTTGCATGGTGACGAACCATCCCATGCAAGCGAACCTTCGCGTTGCAGCCGAACCATTTTCATTCAGACGAACCTGCATGATCGTTGATCACCAGCCGAACCCTTAGGGGGTTTCACAAACCTGAACCGAACCTCCCATGCATCAGGCAGTGCCGAACCCTTTGATGCGAACCAATTGACCGGGACGAACCTTGTGTTGTGAACTCCACCTGAACGAACCTATAGGTTCGTGGGAACCAGACACATGGCCGAACCTCAGCCTCTTAAACCAATAGGTTCGCTGGGGTGTTAGCCGGACCAACCCTTTCTATGTTTTCTCGACCGGGACACCTAGCAGCCCCATACAATCACAGGTTTCAAGCCATGCTAACCGGCCCACTTCCTGACTAAGGCCCATTGTAGTGATTCGGCCCAATTGGCTGAGGTCCCTAATTGGCTCACATTCATAACTTTAGGCCCAACCATTCGGCCCATAGGATTTGGTCTCGGCCCACGACTATCATATTTTGGCTCAAGGTTAAATCGCGAGACTCACAAGTATGACGTTCGGTCCAAATGGTTTTAAAGGTTAACTAAATCATGAATTAATGTTTTAAATTGTTTGAGTGATAATAAGTCTAATTCAAACGAATTGGACCGAATGATGACCACGACTTATGGGTGATAACCAAATTAGGGCTAACACCTACATACACACACTTTTCACAAAGCAAGTTATTCAAAAGATAATCAGAATCATAATAACACAAATCAATCAATCAAGGAGTAAAATATCATAAATCTTATATTCTATGTATGATTACAATGATATAGGAACCAGCTAGAAGTCTTGTTTGCTACTTGCTACTTGTTCTAGTTCAGAGTCTACTGCAGTCAGGTGAGAACATTAGCCCCTCTTTTACTGTTTTACAACTGTTTTGGGGTGGAACACGTGATCAAACACTCTTTATGCAAATCATATTTCAAATACAGAATTTATGCTATTGTTCAACTGTTACAGGTTCACTTTATGAATCCAAGGGATTTCTCAACTATGTTCAAATGATTTATCAACTGTTTTAATGGTGTCAGCAACTTTTAAATAATTTCTACAAAAAGGTTCTATAAAAGGTTCACTAAACTGTTTTATATCTGTTTTGCATAAATGGTTTTATACAAGTTAAATACTTTTAAAGACTAAGTTTTATAAACTCTTTTACTATAAATTGTGCTTTTTCAATAAAATAATGTCTTAATAAACCTTGTTATTATACAAGGGCCATATTCTCATTATTCAATCAGGGATTTCAAAACAAGGCATCAAATCAATAGTTTTCATGTTGGTATTCAATCAAAGGATTTTCATTCATGGTATTCAAGCAAGGTTTTCAATTCATGGTAATCAAATAAGGCATTCAACTAACGGTTTCAAGTCATAGTATTCAAACTACATGGTGTTCATCGTTGTGAACAAACTTATACATACATCAAGACACATATTCTTATTCATATAGCGTTAGTACTGGGTGATCACAACAAGGGAAAGCGGACACATTTGGACATACCAAAGCTGGAGTTAGCTTTTAAATTTGTTTTAAAAGCTAACTGCAGAATTGGTTACATTACGGTAATATGAAATTGCTGCTAATTTAGTTTACCAGCATACGTCATATTGACCGGGTTACGTCAACACGGAGTTGTCTTCTGAGTAAACTCGTCAGTACAGTTCGTGTTGAATGCATTTGCTGACAAATTTTCTGACTCCAAACGTAGTTTGGGACTGGATTAGATGTTGGTTTTCTAGTAAACAGTCTGTTGACAGTTTGCACACATTATTCTTACTTGATGTTAGTTTGGGTTGCAACCATCCATGTATTTTTCATTCACTGCTTTATACATATGCTTTACATTGCAGATTCATATTTACGAATGCTAAACCTATTGCACCAACTACTTTTGTAGTTGACAGTTACTTTTCACATGTTTCAGGTAATCAGGTTTAAGACATTCTAAGGACAACTAAGGAGACCATTCTAAGATAGAACAAGATGAAGAAACAAGCTAGGATGGATTTAGAAACACACTTAATCCTGATTGTTTAATTGTCTTGTTTGAGTCTTATTTTGTAAACAATATTTTTGGGTCTGTAGTTGTCATTCTTTTGGTAGATAGATAGAATGTTTGTAACTAAACAATGGTCTAAACTTTATGAAACTTAGTAATGCATTGTGGTTTTTCTTATTCAATACTTGTGCATGATTCAACCATCGATCGTCACCGCGCCGTGGATTCCGCACGCGGCGCAGGGGGTGTGACAATACTTCTGGAAGAGATACAAGTGGATAAACAACTACATTTCATTGAAGAACCTGTAGAGATTATGGATCGTGAAGTCAAGAGATAGAAACGAAGCCCTATTCCTATTGTAAAGGTTCGTTGGAACTCCAAGCGCGGACCAAAATTTATCTGGGGGCGTGAGGATCACATGAAGACAAAGTATCCCCACCTGTTTGCAGAAGTAGTGCCCGACAATGATGCCTAAATTTCGGGACGAAATTTGTTTAACAAGGGGAGACTGTGACAACCAATACTTGATCGTCCGGCAAGTCCGTACGGTACGTGTACTTTCACTATTTGCTATGTGTAAATACAATGTGTAAACAGTTGTGTAACGACAGAACTTGGAAAAAACAAACAACAGTTGTATGTGTTTAAGTGAAAACTTAAATACACTAAATACAACAACGCACGACAAACAACAGTTGTATGTCATTGAGTGAAAACTTAAATACAGATAATACAATAACTCATGAGAAACAACAAGGTGTATACAAGTGACAAAAACATATCGGTTGCGATCTGAATATCCATAGATGACAGGAATCAGATGGCCCATAACTCAGTGAGAAACAAGGTGATTTCAACAAGAACAATGTGAAAACAGGCAAGTTTAGTTGAGTCTGTTTGTGAGGAAATACAATCCAAAACATAAGTTCGGTATTGTTTCACAATAACAAACTGACAGTGTGTTTGCGTGGGTGACGATTCACCCAAACATACATGTGAGCTTAACGTTCTGAAATGATGACTGGAAAGTAGAAAACAAAAATCAGAAAGTGAAACCATCGTCGTGTTCGTTCGGGTGACGATTCAAACGAATACGCACGACGGTGACGCGATCTGACGAAACCTTTAAAAGAAACGTATACGATGAAATAAATTAATAAAAATGAATTTAAAATATTTACTAGGAATAACCATTCTCAAAATGTTAAATTAAAACCATTTATTTAAAATTCGTAAACTACGCGCGTAACGTGCCGAAAACGCACCAAAACGAAAGCCGAGCAAACGAAACGAACCCGAACACACCCGGGGTATAAATAACCTAAATGAGCCAACAACCTCATTTATTTCTTCTTCTCTCTCTCTCTCTCTAAAACACAAAACCCGGATCTCTCTCTCTCTAGAAAGTTTGAACTTCAATTCACTAGATCTCCTTCAATACTTGATGAAATCTTGTGTTCTTGGTGTCAAAACGAAGCTACAAACATCCTATACACGAAACTACAGCCGATCTAGAGCAAAACCCAACAAAATCGAGGTATCTGTGATGGAAAGTCTCGAAAATTAGGGTTTCCAACCCTTTTGTTTGAACCCATGAACCAACCGGTTTCCTACCATCCAAACTCCTAGAGAACAACCCTAAACTAGTCCTTGTTAGTGTGGAGACTTGTGTGGCTTTGATTTTGACCATCAGACCATGAAATGGGGAGGCCTTGGTCGTGACAGCCGATGCGGCCGAATGAAGACTCACAGCTCGGCTGAAAGGCCTTGGGCCGAAGGGAGCCGTATGAGCTAGACCGACCGAAAGGCTCCATTCTCTCGGCCATTATGCTCATTCACTCGGTCAAGTGGGATCTCAGTCGGACTAGGGTCAATCGGCCAAGGTAGCAGCCCATTCGCCTGAGCCACACCTTCATACGGCCACTCTCACTCGCTCGGGCCTAGACCATTCGACCTAGACACTCATTCGGCCAACACTCCCCATTCGACCAAGCCACTTACGTTCGGCCTAAGCCAAACACCATTCGGCATAACATCACTTGGGCTATTAACTGACAGTGTGTTTGCGTGGGTGACGATTCACCCAAACATACCTGTGAGCTTAACGTTCTGAAATGATGACTGGAAAGTAGAAAACAAAAATCAGAAAGTGAAACCATCGTCGTGTTCGTTCGGGTGACGATTCAAACGAATACGCACGACGGTGACGTGATCTGACGAAACCTTTAAAAGAAACGTATACGATGAAATAAATTAATAAAAATGAATTTAAAATATTTACTAGGAATAACCATTCTCAAAATGTTAAATTAAAACCATTTATTTAAAATTCGTAAACTACGCGCGTAACGTGCCGGAAACGCACCAAAACGAAAGCCGAGCAAACGAAACGAACCCGAACACACCTGGGGTATAAATAACCTAAATGAGCCAACAACCTCATTTATTTCTTCTTCTCTCTCTCTCTAAAACACAAAACCCGGATCTCTCTCTCTCTAGAAAGTTTGAACTTCAATTCACTAGATCTCCTTCAATACTTGATGAAATCTTGTGTTCTTGGTGTCAAAACGAAGCTACAAACATCCTATACACGAAACTACAGCCGATCTAGAGCAAAACCCAACAAAAATCGAGGTATCTGTGATGGAAAGTCTTGAAAATTAGGGTTTCCAACCCTTTTGTTTGAACCCATGAACCAACCGGTTTCCTACCATCCAAACTCCTAGAGATCAACCCTAAACTAGTCCTTGTTAGTGTGGAGACTTGTGTGGCTTTGATTTTGACCATCAGACCATGAAATGGGGAGGCCTTGGTCGTGACAGTCGATGCGGCCGAATGAAGACTCACAGCTCGGCCGAAAGGCCTTGTGCCTGTAACAACCGGTTTTTAATAATAAATGTATTGTAAATAATCGTTAATTAAACGATTGTGGTTGTTGTAATTGGAAAATATGTAAGAATTACGTCATTAATGGCAAGAGCACATTTGGTCGTGCTTGAAATCCACGAGGATTTGGTAACTTTTGTTATTGGGAAGTGATAGTATGTGAAAAATGGTGAACGTGGGCGAAAACCGTGCGCAAAACGGAGTTCGTATGCTCCCGGAATCGCGAAACGAAGTTTAAATCAAATATTGGAAGAAAAACCCGCTAGGCGTATAGCCTAACCCCAACCCTCCGGAGCCAGGCTATGCGCCCAGGGGCATATGTCGGCTAAAAGTTGATTAAATCGACCAGAATCGTCCAGAACGCAAAAACTTCGCTCATTTCGACCTCCAGACGCCATTTCTTCATATTTTCACCTCCAATCTTCATTTTAAAGCCCCTCAAACATCCGGATCATCCCACGGATCGTATATACAAGTCCCGATCGTTGTTTTAACCGTAGAAATCCGTCAGATCAGGTAACGGTTTGTTTTATCCTACTAGTTTGATATTGTGTGGATTAAATCTAGTTTTGATTGTAATAATATGATTATGGGTATTGATTATTGCCTAGTTGATAACTAGGGATTGTTAGAAACGAAGAACTTGATATTTTGACGGTGAAATCTTCATTTTGAAGCCGGGATAATGTCCGGTTGTTATGAAACCCATATCATGGTGTGATAACTAGTAGGAATGGGTTGAATATGATTTCAAATAAATTATGGATTGTAATCCATAGATTAAATGATGATTTTGATGAATTGATGCTACCATTATTAATAGTTATTGATCTAAAAATAAAAATTGAATAATAAAAAGTGATTAAAGATCGTAACTAATATAATGAACATCAATTATTTAATAAATTGCCTGGGGAGGCATGAAATATGAATAATTGTGATAATTGACTAAAACTTGCTAAACGTAGTAAGATAGAGTCAATTATGTGATAAATTGACTTTGAGGAAGTCAAATCAGTCAAGTGTGTTAAACTTGATGGTATGTATTATATGTATTGAATATAGTTGTATATGTGTGAATATGCAACTAGGTGTTGGTGGTGAAAGTCAAGGAATAAGCCACAGAGGTGGAAAAGAGGTTGTAGGAAGTGAACAACCGCTTGAACCAGGTAAGTTACCCAACTTACTGTAACATTACATATAAGTAGTAGAAAGAGTCTACTTGCGTATTTGATATATGTGAATAATGTTAAATATGTGATTGAAACTATGGGATGAGAAATCCTTTAGTTTGTGTTTGTTAAGTTTCAATGGGAAACGTATATGCAATATACTTGCATTAGAATAACTGGATAACCCGGTGATTGATTAATATGATTTGGTGTTTATATAATAATGGGGCATAACTTGATTAATGAATCTAATGGAATTATAAGACCTTTGAGAAGGCATTATTAGTTTCAAAACGAATGTTATGCTTGGGTGGTGTGCATAATATAAATGCATTAAAATTTAGCCGGATGAGCCGGTGAAATTGATTTAATTGTTGAACCACAAATGTGTGGCTAACCGGTTAATCCGGGAACTAAATTATTGAACCACAAATGTGTGGCTAACCAGTTAATCCGGAAACTAAATTGTTGAACCACAAATGTGTGGCTAACCGGTTAATTCGGGAATTGAATTAAATATGACTCCACAATGGTGGATAGCCAGAGGTGCTGGCAATTGTCTAGATGGAAGTACCGGTGGGTGAACATCTTAGACTTGATAAATATGACTCCACAATGGTGGATAGCCAGAGGTGCTGGCAATTGTCTAGATGGAAGTACCGGTGGGTGAACATCTTAGACTTGATAAATATGACTCCACAATGGTGGATAGCCAGAGGTGCTGGCAATTGTCTAGATGGAAGTACCGGTGGGTGAACATCTTAGACTTAATTAATATGACTCCACAATGGTGGATAGCCAGAGGTGCTGGCAATTGTCTTAGATGGAAGTACCGGTGGGTGAACATCTTAAGACTTGAATTAATTATGATATCACAAATGTGTGAATAGTCAGATGTGCTGATAAATAGCTATGGTGGAAGTACAGAAATGTGAACACCATAGTGTAATTTTGATTAAATTATTGTGAACAATAGTTGATGATTGGTAATGTGATATTATTACCTGCTGAGAGTCAATTCGAATAGAAATGACTCAGTTTGAATATTGATTGTGAAAAATGTATTTATACATTTTGTTGTTGAGAAACCATTGGGGTTACTTACTTAGTTCATATGAACTAATTGTGACCTTATATGTGATGTTACAGGTCAAAGATAGATATGCATTGGGCCATCAGATCGGGCACGTTGTGAAGCAGAACCGAACGTTATGTAAAGTATGTGGTAGTATTAAACTTAAACACACCAGTTTTTATTAATCATAAATGTAAATGATTGAAATTAAG
Organism: Mikania micrantha; assembly: GCA_009363875.1. Lineage (NCBI taxonomy): Eukaryota > Viridiplantae > Streptophyta > Magnoliopsida > Asterales > Asteraceae > Mikania > Mikania micrantha. Next base: position 45,441,153 of record CM018683.1, on the reverse strand, counting down.
TGTGTTTAACTTGTGAAAATGAAATTTCACGCTTCCGAACATGATTTTTGATAAAGTTTAATTTGGGACCTAAAAATGGGACACGTGTAATCGTGTGTAAAGTTTGGGTGTTACAGTGCCGAAGGGAGCCGTATGAGCTAGACCGACCGAAAGGCTCCATTCTCTCGGCCATTATGCTCATTCACCCGGTCAAGTGGGATCTCAGTCAGACTAGGGTCAATCGGCCAAGGTAGCAGCCCATTCGCCTGAGCCACACCTTCATACAGCCACCCTTTCGGCCACTCTCACTCGCTCGGGCCTAGACCATTCGACCTAGACACTCATTCGGCCAACACTCCCCATTCGACCAAGCCACTTACATTCGGCCTAAGCCAAACACCATTCGGCCTAACATCACTTGGGCTATTGGTTTACTTGGAATAACCACTTGAAACCAACAATTATGGGTAACATGCATGGGAATTGGATACTAATTATATATTACTACAAAGGTGGTAATAAGTTTGGTTAGCCAATTTAATAACAACCTAGAAATCGCTCATTTCAAAGTGTAAACTAAGTATTACAATGAGACAAAAGGTTTAGTCAAACAACCTTCCCATTTCTTTTATGAGATGTTAAGGGTGTCCTAAACCCTAACCTAAAAATCTAAGCTTTATACTTAGAAACTAATCGGGTTCAATTGTTCACAACTCATCATGGGTCTATGTTAAGTTAAACATAAAACAAGTAACAAGATGTACTAAGTAACCTAAATTGGGTTAAGTGTTAGTACAATCCATCACAAGTGAATCAAGGCCGATTGGGAACCAAGACCTACGAGTGTTAGCCCACTTTAGGGCTAACACATACACACACACACAAACACCTATAACTTATACTCATAAGTTACAAACATCGTGAAATCAATACAGGATCGTGAAAAGAACATCAAGAACAACAACGAGCGCATGCATTTCTTGCTTATACTTAGTCAACCACAACAACTACAAGGTGAGTTCATACGCCCCTTTTCTAATCTTAAATGATTTCAACTCTTGGGGCTGAGAAACATGCTAAATCTTTTGTTTACTTAAAATTTTTAGTACAACTTACTGATTATACTATGATTTAGATAATATTATATGACTTTATTATCTCTTATCATTGTATGCATGCTTGTCTGATCATAACACACTAAGATAACTAGGATGAAACATGATAATGTAGTTTCATGAATCATCAACACAATAGAACAATGTTAGTTGTAAGATTATATCTTATAACATTTTATTATTCTCACATCAATGAACAACGAGATAAACACGAGATAACATGCTGATAATGACAACAACTAATAGGAATGATATAATGATAATATATCTTCACAAATCATTCACCATCGGAGTTAGTTAAGTGTAATAAGACTAGTTCTTATCTCACTATGCTTACAACTCGGTGAAGACTATGGGATAACATGAAACAAACATCAATGAGAACAGGAATGATGATCATGTCCACATGACTTCATGACATCATTCACCACCTGAGTTAACCAAGTGTAGTAAGACTAGTTCTTACAACACTGCAGTTGCAACTGGTGAAGACTATGGATAACAAGAATGATAATCATGATAACGTAACTTCATGATAACAACATCATTCACACAACTACTAACATCGTATAATAAGACAAGTTCTTATAAAACTTTGTTAAAGACTACAGAAACATATAACACTGAGAACAAACAACTCTGGAATGATGACTATGGTGAACACAACAACAATTGATTACTATTAAACTTTCTGTATTATATCACATCAATCATGTGCCATGTATTCAAGTTCCAATTGTAAGTCCCTCATCAACGAATCGTTTACCAGTTAATTTGACGCGACTAAACCGACGATAGCATAGTGGTATCGTAGGTTTGACAAACCTCTGGCGGGTAGGGCCGGTATGTTGATTGTATTATCATTTGACCGGAAACATATGACCGGTGACCGGGCGACATCAGTCAGGGTCTGGTAAGCCACAGATGGTGATATTAATCTACAATGATAATTGTAATTAATCATTCGATTCTATTGACTAGTAGACTGAGGAATTGATTTTCTCTCATGTCACATTACTGGTAGTAGTCTCATTGAAGGCTATGAGAACATCAAAGTGGTAGAGGTAAATCGGATGCATTGTGATCTGATTACGTGAGGATCACAATGGATTCCTTTTAGGCTCTATGCACTTCAAGAGGAGAACAACATCAACAGGTTAACTAACACTTCTATTATTAGTAGTGACTGACAGTTAACCCCACAAGTGAGAGAATAATAACAAGGATAAGATTAAATTAATCTATTTTCCTTAAACCATTGAGGGTTTATTAACACTTTGGTTTCGATAACTAAATCCATCTTACTATATTATTCTACATATAACACACAGGGGGATGAACATGAGCATAAGCATATGGGTGAATATCAAACGGGTTGAACACATGTAAGATGAAAATGGGTATCTATAGTTGTATTGCAAGCGATGTGGAGTTCTATTAGGTATGTGGTGGGATGTCGGCTGGGGCTTGTTCCCCTACGTATGCCCTATATATAAGCATAACTAATAGGATGAGATACTACTTGTGAATATAACTATGGAGAGACCATTGTGTGAGACGGATGAATCAAACATTAACAAGACTCTTGTATGACATTGTGACTGTGAATGTGAACAAATAAATGTTTTAAATTACTAAACTGATGAACTCACCAACCTAGTGTTGACTTTGTTTAAATGCATGTTTTCTCAGGTGACGAACAGGTTTAGTCACCAACATTCTGGGATTAAGTTAGTGGACTTTTAGAAGACCTAGCTTCATTTTGTGTTGAGCATACTTTTGAATGATAAAACAGTGAATCATCTTTTGTAGATCTTGTACAGTTACAAGATAGAAACTCATTGATTCTTTTGGATAGATTTACTTAGTTAAATTATGAACTAAACATTGTAATTTAACTTTGTAATTCTATATCATTGTCATGTTAGCATTTCTCATTTATATCTCATGTGCTATGTAAACAATCTGATCATTATGATTATCAAACGATATCGCGCCCTGAGAACCTTCTGCCCGACGGGAAAGTCTATCCAGCCCACCGGCTCGGGGTGTGACACTCCTACACCTTCTTGAAGCTCCAACATTCCATATATGCAAGTAAGAGGCTTAGAGTTGTGTTTATGAAGATTGAGTAGTGTTCTGCAGAGGTTTGGCCGAGTGGGATTGCTGGGATGTTGGGTTTGGGTAAAAGAAATGAATTGTGAGGAAGAGGGGTGGTATCTATAGATTTTAGAAGTCTGGGGCTCGTCGCGTACCGCCAAAGAAATCTACGAGATTCCTGGTGTACCGCAACTAACAAAATAGTCGAGCCTCTCTTCCGGAACACGCCGCATACTGCTAATAGAATTTTATCGATTGTTGCATACCGTGAAGCTTTTCTGCTGAGTTTGAATTCTCCCGCTCAACCCATTGCGTACCGCGACGTGTCTCGGGCAAACCCATTTACCAAATTCCAAACTATTCGGTTTGTTTCCCGTTTGTTTTACGTTTTTTGTTTATCGTTTCCTTTCGTGATAACACGTAAGCGCGTACACACATTCGTTTGTTTGATTCATTGTTTCGTTAGTTCACTAACGTTCGTGTAACAAGACAGGTGTGTAATTCGGTAATTCCTCGAATTACCAATCCATGATTGTTTGTGATTGACTTTGTGAAATGTTCGACACACTTAATTAACCATAATCAATGTGTAATGCACGATCTGACAATTCCCCGAATCATCGTCTCGCAATTTTTGTTGTGTTTGACTCACTTAAGTAATCCTGATTAAGTGTAATGCAAGAAACTTACATATGTTTTGAGAGTTTGTGAGCGTTGCAATTTACCTGAAAGTGTCGGGTGTCACATCATTCCTTTGTTGAAAGAAATTGTCTTGAAATTTGATTGTTTCCAGTAGTGTTTGGAAACAAAAATTTTCGAGTTGTCACATCATCCCCTTGTTGAAAGGAAATTTCGTCTCCAAATTTATTTGTTGTTATCGGTGTTTGATGATGTCAGTTTGAATAGGTGGGGATATTTGCGCATCATCTGATCCTCGCATTCCCACGTGAACTTAGGTCCACGTTAAGAGTTCCATCATACTCTGACAATCGAAATCCGACTCTGTTTGAGTTTATTAACCTCACGATCCATGATTACTACTGGTTCTTCCACAAATCGTAGCTGATCATCCACCTGGATCTCATCCAGTGGGATTACAAGTGTCTCGTTCGACAAGCACTTCTTCAAGTTTGAGACATGGAATACATTATTAACTCTGTCGAGTTCATTGGGTAGGTTGAGTTGGTATGCTACTGGACCAATCCTTTTTAGGATCTCAATCGGTATAACATACCATGGGTTTAGTTTTCCTCATTTCCCAAATCGAATCATGCCTTTCCAAGGTGAAACTTTTAGAAGGACCTTATCTTCTACATGAAATTCCAAAGGTTTGCGGCGCTTGTCGGTATAGCTCTTTTGTCGATCGCGAGCTGCTGCCATAAGGTTTTAATCTACACAATATTCTCTGTTGTTTCATGCACAAGTTCTGGGCCAGTGAGTTGACTGCCACCCACTTCAGCCCAACAAATAGTCGATCGACACTTCCTGCCATAGAGTGCCTCAAGAGGCGCTGCCTTGATTCTTGTATGATAGCTGTTGTTGTAGGAAAATTCCATCAATGGTAGGTGAGTTTTCCAACCATTATCGAATTCTACTATGCAAGCTTGTAGCATGTCTTAGAGAGTTTGAATGCTAATTTCGCTCCGACTATCGGTTTGTGGGTGACATGATGTAATCATATCCAGCCGTGTACCAAGCGATATTTGTAAGGATCTCTAGAAGTTTGAAGTAAATCGAGTGTCTCAATCAGAGATGATGGAGATTGGCACTCCATATTTGCTCAAGGAGGTTTGGATGGATTGTGAGTTGTAAAGCTCGTACCCTCTTGGGTTCTGAGATGATGGAGATTGGCACTCCATATTTGCTCAATGGAGTAATTTTTATTAGCAGAGCTCACAAAACATGCCATGTTTGACATGATCATTAAACATAACAAGCAAATACTTCCTTATTTGAAGACAAACTCTAGGAATTTCTAGTGTCTTTGAGGGCCTAATCCCCTACTTGAGACAATGAAGGAAGCACTTCGGCATCAGCAACAGTAGTTATAGGATCATAGGATAGCTATTAAATGTATCTAGGAAGAAAGGACCGAGCTGATTCTATAGCTGCCTATTCAGTAACGATTCTATCACAACTTATTCTTTCTTCTTCACTTGCACAGAACCTATTTGATTCGATTGCGGCTCTTTCTATGCTATCAATCCCATTTTGTTCACAACGTCCTCTTCTGGGAAGGAATTGATGGATGGAATCGGAAGTAAACTTGCCTTTCCTCATTCTTTGTCTTCTAGGCGTTGGAGGGGAATGAAATTCCAAATGGTTCTCTGCCTTTTAACCCTTGGCAGGGGAGAAGGTGCGAACTTCACATGCTCTAATGGAACAAACGAAGTGAAAGAAAGTTCCGCAAGGCACTTAAAAAATATTACTAAAGGCAAGGAAAGCGCTAAATTGGATTGCTTTTTAGACTTCTTCTATCTTGACCTGCTCTAAGATTCCTAGAAATGAGTATTAAACAAAGGACATAGTCGGATAGGCAAAATATATATTTTCAAGTGAAAGGCCTTATGTTGTAAGGGTAAACCTTCTCACCAGGCTACTAAATTCCAAGCTCTCTTCTATCATAAGGGTGGGGTATCTGAGTCAACCTATAACACTGATTCTGGATATCGTGATCTTGGATCCAGGCCTAGGTACTTTTTCTAATTTAGATTCTCTTGGATACAATACCAAAACACATTTAATTGAGTATGTTATTTTCTTAATAACTAAGAAATGACAAGTTTGATTACTAGGTTACATACCATGTCATGTTTAACATGATAAAATGTAACCACTTCAATGACACAAGTGAACCACATTATTAAATATAATCATTTGAGTAACATGAATGACACAACACATTTACCACTCATAAATATAAGTATCTTGATAATGATGATCAGTTTAATTTCTTGTGTTTAGCATGTTTAATTTGTAATTTGTATGCATACCATTTCCATAGGCATACAACCAATGTTTTCATAACCGGACCGGACGTCGAACCGGTCTCGTTACCGGTCAGAGGTCCGACCGGTCGAACCGGATTTAAGAACCGGATGATTTTATAAACATTTTATAAATATATATATATAAAATAAAAAAAAAATCAAAAAAAATCAAAAAATAAAAAAAACCGGTTCAACCACCTGTCCGACCGGCCGGGCCACCCAAAAACGGCTCAAGACCCTTAACCGGACCGGTCCGACCGGCCGGGTCGGTCCGGTTTTCAAAACACTGCATACAACTGAGAATTTGGGAATTTTTTTTATCTTTTCCATATAAAACCCCAACTTTATGGTTTCATTAGTATCTTCTTTTGGTTGAAATTCTAGACAAACTAAGGATGATTTTGAGACTTTCAAACGTCCATTCACATCCTTGTGAATGTTTTTGCAATCCGAATCAAGAATTAAAGATTCGAGGACGATGAGGAAGGCTAAATCAACATGTTATCTTCTCCGTGTGAAGGGTTTATATGAGTTAGCATTTGCTTGTTGTTTAACCAAAGTTTGAGATTGAAATTATAACCTCTTAATTTACTTGAATTCAATCGGTTATTCAACTCATTTATACATTTTGACTTTGTTGAGAATGTTGATTTAGTAATAATGAGTTTTCACCAAAGGGCATGTGTCCCAATGGTACCAAGGTGTGTTAAGATGTTCCTTTCTAAAATAGATTGAGGGTTCTAGTCCCATAGTGGATAAATGTAGAAAAAATTGCTGTTAAAAGAAGTAATAATGAGTTTTCAGTTTCTTTACATTTGAGCAGTTTGGTATTGGGTCATATTTTGTGCAGTTAAATTGATCGTTTGTAAATAAAAAAAAAATACAATCTCTTCTATGATCATTACTTAGAATTAACAAAATCACAAAGTCAAATTTTAAACTACTTCATCACGTTAAACTATGGTAATCAGTAATTTGTTAAACATGATACATAGAGTGAATATATCACACTTTCTTTATACTTGTTTAAAATCAATCAAAGATTTCAGTGTTCATAAATCACTTTTGGAGCTCTAAGCTTATTTTATTTTTCTAATGAAGCAGTCATTAATAAATAGAGTCTTCGATCTATATATTCTCCGCGGATATGCTACGTTACTTAACCTTGCTGTTAAAAGTAGCTAAGACTTGAGTTTTAGCCTTATATGTATATTAACCTTTCGAAATCTATTTGATAACATGAGTGACACAAAACACATTTCGGATGATTATTGATATGACTCACTAAGCATGTTAATAAATAATAACACACAATTGGAATTGAAATATTAGAGAAATATTACCAAAAGTTATAATCCACATTTAATCTAAATTATTTATAAAATTAGGTAGGTTTTATAAACTGTCATAAATGTGTCATGTCGTTAGTGCTTGTTAATAAATAAGTTGAACCCGTTTAAACATGTTTCTAGTCATGTCAACGTATCTACACGGTTATAAATTGAATCTATGTACCCATAACACTAACTATTTTAGCTTAATGTCAAATCAAATCATATTAGTGCCGTGTCATAAACTCTTAGCTGCAAATGCTATAGGGTTTAATTTTTTAAAACATGTTTTCAATTTTCATACTTTTACTAAAAAGCTTTTAACCAACTTTCATAGTCTTTCGTCATACATTTATTATGGGTATTAAAGTGTCTATAAAGTTATTTTTTTTTTTTTTACCTTTATAGGATAGGAGTAATATCTATCTTTATCTCACTACTTCCAGACATCACTTAAAAGTATAAATTATTGATTATGTTTGTTTCTTTATTTGTTATTCTTTCTTCATTGAAATTATATATATATAATTAAAATGCATGAAAATAAATAGTAAATATTATATATATATATATATATATGTATATATATAGTGAAAAATGTGGTACATAAAATTAAATAATACATATCTTAGATCACAATAAGTTTTTTTTTTTTTTTTTTTTTTTTACTTTGAGAATTTGCAAATAGAGATGAGAGCATTAAATTTGAAATATTTGCTTAAAAATTTGAGTTTTTATTGAATTTGAGATGTTTGTTTAGAGATTTAGGTTTTTGTTTTATTCAACCGATTGGTTGCTGGTTAGAAAGATTTTGTTACAAATATTTCATATTATTTTTGTAGCACATTTTGTGTTGATTTTGTATGATTTTATGTTTTTATAAAAATTTGTATAGAGTTCGTGATTAGAGTTTGATTTAATATGTAATTTATGCTTTTACAAATAATATATAATACTTTAACTCGGGAATGTTGATAACCTACCACAACGTACGTGAGGAGAAAAAACCAGTTATAAAGTAAGGATCAAAGTTAATGACAAAATGTGATTTCAATGGAACCGAATATGAACTATTTTAGTAACATAATCTATATTATCTGTTTATCCATAACAATATATTTAATAAAAAACTGTCCAATAAATATCATATTTATATAAAATAATATAAAATCATCATCTTGTTTTCAGATTTTATTTCGACGATATCAAGAAAAAACAAATGGTAATGGACCAATGGTACCCACAAGAAATGATGAAGTCCACCTGATGACGCCCACTGTTTATCACTTACTTGGTGCCTTTTTCATATTTTGTATTTGGTCCTACAAGTTTGCTCAAGGTACCACATTGCACTCAAAAGTATTAACATGCATATAAATGCAAGTTACTGTAGGCATGTAATTTGGTTTAAATTTACTACAAAATAAGCTTAATGCAAACATTTTTTGTCACAAAAGGTTGCAAAAATGTTAAATTACCTGAAGTTGCATTAGACTATTACAACCTTTTTCTTACATAATTCAACTTTTTTTAAAAAGTTGCATTGCATTAGGAAAAAGGAAGTTGCATTATGTAACAAAAAGTTGCATTAGACCTAATATAACTTCAGCTAATGCAACATTTTTTTGAAAATAAATGTTGCATTACGGTGATTTTTGTAGTAGTGGAAACCAGTTTTATTTTTATTAATATTTAACTGGTCGATTTAAAATATTTCAATCCATAACTAATGCTTTGATTTACGTTTACAAAAATTTCAAACTGTATAATAATATTAGACCGAATAATAAGATTTGAACATATTTTATTTTTTAAAATAATTTATATTATTCATACAAGATTAAAAATCTATGTATTGAATAAAAAAAATGCATTAAATAGTGGTGAAATATGAAATAAAGGTGTTGAAAAAGGAAAACAACAAGTATTGCATAAAAAATAAATATAACTATGAAAAGGTAAAATAAGATAGCAGGAATAAAGAAATTTTTGAGCTCCCAAATTATGACATAAAATGTTAAAAATTATTTATTATGTATAGTTAGATTAGATTATTAATATTTTATGTTAATTTTAATAAAATGAAAGTTATTAATTCTAACGTTAAATATGGTTGCTTTCATCTTAACATAAATGTTCATGTAATATTCTTGTAATAACCTGATTTTGTTTTCAATTTGTGATTCCTATATGGTCAGATATTGTTTAGACCAAAAATGTTTGAATCCGAGTGCATATTCATTTTGCTATGGTTAAATTTTGTTGCTTCCAGCTGGAAAATTTTCTAAATCACTTTTCTAATAAACATGCACTAGGATTGCGTACTTTAAAAACCGATTTTACTAAAAAAACTCTTAAATCCTAGCTTGTCCATTTATAATATTGAAAATAAACATATTATTCGCATTAAATTAGTAAAAAATGGGATTTGAATAAAAAAATATTGTCTAATTTGTATCGCATATTTATTATCAAGATTCCAAATATACGGCCTAGATAGATTTGTCTCTCAAAGACCAGGTTTCCACATGATATAATCCCTATATATATGTATATGTATATATATGAAAACCTTATTTTATTGTGAAAAGCTCGAATACTCGTGTAAAACAAACGCATTTTTTTTGAAATTTTTTTTACAGGTTTGTAACATTATTAATTAGACACATTTTTATAAAAAAATCAAAAAAGCGTCGAAAAATATTTAAAAAAATATTTTATAAAATTTTTTTACGTTGTAAAACATACGTAACACTGCGTCAGATCTGAAGGAATGTTTTTACGTTTTTACGTGTTATTTTTTACGTTTTGTTACGCATGTTTTACATGAGGTTTTTTAGGTTTTCACAATAAAAAGTGGTTTTCAAATTTTGCATACCCTATATATATATATAGGGTAAGGATCCGTTATTAACTCACCTTAATTGAGATAACCCATTAACACTGGCAAAAAAGGCTAAAATCTTTGAAATTTTTTTATGGTCTTTTTAATGCAAAAATAGAACGGGTTCCTTTTTTTTAACTTTTTGCTAATTCATAATAAGTGTTTAGAAGTTAAAAGAAGTGTAAGTTTGCGTTACACTGCGAAGATATATTTAAGCTTCGCAGTGTAACGCAAACTTACACTTCGTTTAACTTCTAAACGCTTGTGAATTAACAAAAACTTAAAAAAGGAGCCCCCTATTTTTGTATAAAAAAGACCATGAAATTTTTTATTCGAAGATTTGAGCGTTTTTTGTAAGGGTTAATGATTTACCTCAATTAAGATGGGTTATTATATGATCCCTTCCATATATATATGATTGTGTACAAATAATAACTCACTTTTAAAGTATTAACCCGAAATAACCCGTCAAGATAAAACCAAATTTTGGATTTTTTCTAACATCATTGCAAAACATCCACAACACTTTCTTCTTTTATGACTTCTTTTTTCTTTTATGAGTTTACGAAAATTCATCACCGTTTGATACGTGACATCGTTGTAAGTTTTAGTAATGTCCGCGTGTTTTAATAGTGATATTGACGTCATTAAATACATTAAAAGCGTTTAAGGTTATCGTGTTTCAATATTAAATATCAAGAAGTGGTTGAATATAACGTGACAGTATATTTAGAAATCGCACAAAACTTACGACATAAAAAAAATGACATTAAAAAACACAAATTAATTTACAAAAAGCGTACTACCAATATGTTAAACCGTGACATAAAAGAAAATAATCGGATTTCCAATAGCATATTTGCAATATATGAAAATAATAACTTGAAAAGATAAAAAATTAATAACAAAGAGAAAAAAAAGTCTCAACTAATAAAGCTTTGGTGAGAAAAGTTTTAAACAAAGAATTAAATAATAAAAAAAAGTTTGAACTATAAAATAAACTTAGAGGGCAAAAAAAGGAAGAAAACAATCCTATTCATACATGAATTATATATTATAATTATGTTACAAAAATATATTTTAAAAATTATATATAATGGTTTAAGAAGTAATATAAAATTTAATGTTATAAATTTTGTATTCATAGTTAGAGTATTTACAAGACCATTTATAATGTACAAGTAATTATGAATTAAAACTTTTATCAATGCTAATTACAAATATCATCATTTATTTAAAAACACAACAATTTCATCATTTAAATTAACAATTGGTAGTTTGATGAGTTATATAACTGGGCAAAAAGTATAATTCACCCCTTTAATAATTTTACATAATTGTTTTTTAGTTAAACTGCATAATCCAAAAATAATCAAACTTTGGATTGATGAATCGGTTCTTTTTTACGAAAACGATCTCATTGTTGGAATTTTAATAATAAATATGTTTTATTATTATTATTATTCGTATATGTTACGAATATAGATTACGTTTTGTTCTATAACATGGACCAAAACGGAAATAAGATGAATGAGATATCGATGCTCGAATATGTGTTGTTTAAAGTGTTAAAAGAAAAAGATAAAATAAAACAGAAAACTTTTTTAAAAGAAAAAAGTAAAAGAAAATAGAAAACCTTTCATTTGCCTATTCAATGGCCATGAATTGGTTGGTGAATATGTTTCACCTTTTGCTGACATTTGTGCACAAAGTGGAATCATACACGAATGCACTGCTCCTTATTATCCACAACAAAATGGCATTGTTGAACGAAATAATCGTACATTGTAAGAAGTGATGAATGCCATGTTGTTAAGTTCTGGAATGAGTCAGGACATGTGGGGGACATTTTATCACTACTTATCTATTAAACAAAATACCTTTCAAGAAAAAGGATGTAACTCTTTATGAGTTATGGATGGGCGAAAAACCATCTTATAAATACTTAAAAGTGTGGGGGTGCCTAGCAAAAGTGGTGGTTCCACCACCAAAGGTTCAAAGAATATGACCCAAAACCATGGATTGTGTATTCATTGGTTATGCTCATCATAGTAGTGCATATCGGTTTCTTATTCATGATTCAAAGAATCCTGAAATACACAAGATTACTATAATAGAGTCAAGGAATGCATCATTCTTTGAAAAAGTGTTTCCTTGTTTGAAAAAGGAACTCCCATGTTCATCAACAACAGTTGATGAGATTGTTCATGATGATAATCAAGAACAATTAGAGGCTGAAGAGGTTGAGCCAAGAAGAAGTAAAAGGCAAAGGATTTAAAAATCTTTTTGACCTGATTTTCTTACTTATATTGTTGAGGGAGAGCCCAAAACCTATCGTGAACAGTCACCTATTCGGAAGGACCTCAATGGAAAGAGGCGATCAAGAATGAAAATCATTCGATCTTAAAAAACCATACTTGGGAGTGAGTAGATTTTCCATCAGGGTGTAAACCACTTTGATATCGATGGATATTCAAAAGGAAGATGAAATTTGATGGTTCCATTGATAAGTACAAGGCAATGTTAGTGATCAAATGGTTTAGACAAAAAGAAGGAGTAGATTACTTTGATACTTACTCGCATGTGACTAGAATAACGTCGATAATGTTGGTGCTTGCAATAGCGGCTTTAAGAAATTTGGAAGTCCATCAAATGGATGTTAAAACCATTTTTTTAAATGGGGATTTAGAACAGGAAATTTACATGGAGCAACCCTGAGGGTTTCTCAGCTCTTGGCCAAGAAGGAAAAGTGTGTAAATTATTCAAGTCATTGTATGGCTTGAAGCAAGCTCCAAAACAATGGCATCAAAAGTTTGACCAAGCTATCCTTAACAATGGTTACAAAATTAATGAATGCGACAAGTGTGTTTATGTGAAAAACACAATGAGAGGTTATGTGGTATTATGTCTTTATGTAGATGATATGCTTATCGTGGGGAGTGATGATAAGATGATCAAATATGCTAAATACAAGTTAAAAACGAGATTTGAAATGAAAGACATGTGTATAGCTGATGTGATTTTTGGTATAAAGAACAATAGAACCCAAAATGGTCTTGTGTTGAGCCAATCTCACTATGAGGACAAAATCCCTGAAAAGTTCAATGCGCGGGATACAAGTGTGGCTCAAACTCCTGTAGATACCACCCAACATCTATCAAAAATAGAGGTGAGGGTGTTGCTCAGTTGGAGTATTCAAGGATTATTGGCAATCTGATGTATCTGATGACATGTATACGACCAGACTTAGCATATGCTGTGAGCATACTAAGTATATATACTAGTAATTCGAGCTCTGAACATTGATGAGCATGACAAGATTACTAAGGTACTTAAGATACACAAGAAACTATGGACTGCATTATGGTTGAGATCCAACTGTTATAGAAGGATACAGTGATGCGAACTGGATATCCGATATGAAACATGTCCCAAAAATTTACAAAACATGTCCCAAAAATTTTCAAATTTACGTGAGTTACATAACACAACTAGATCTTAATTTAACATTAAAAACTTCTAAAACATAATTGTTTGTTAACACTAACCGCCCTTAAACTATTTACAATGATTTACAAAAGTTGATTTTGTCAAAACATTAGCATGCTACTACAAGCTTGGTTCGATCATTAGTATCCGATCATCCCATTCGTAGTTGATCCTACTTCTGACCTGTAAACACCACCAAAGAATCAAGTGTTAGTCCAAAAGGACTAAATGAGATGAGCCTGTACACCTTACGGATCAATATCTGACAAGGAAATGAAATTTGGCATTGAAAAACACTAGCCGTCGTATTTTACTCCATCTGGCGTATTATACGCACCTGCCCTGGCATAAACAGAAGGGTTTGGCATAAAATACTCTACAACCGGCATAAAATACTCCAACTGGCGTAAAATACTCGCAGACCTGACAATTTCACCATTTCAAATGCCAAACTATCTTTGACCATTTCCGATCGCTTTCGCTCAATCCTTTACCTCTAAATCCATTCCATGACACTATTTTAATAGATGTTTAAGTCCCAAACCTATCATGGTGACTTACAACATGTAATTACCACAATATTACTTAACGGGTTGTTTGACTCAGTTTTCTACCTATATCCATTTTCTTCCACACGAATATGGATCATTCTCAAATGCCACTCAATAGTGGTCATACAACAACTTCTACATGAATGTGGATCATCTCCTTTTCTATACGAGCATGGACTTACAAATTGTTTCACACGAGTGTGGATCATCACACCATTGCCACTAAATTTTGGTCTTACTTCATATTCCACACCAATGTGGATCACCCACCACAATAGTTTGTCAATTATTATCTAACAAACAGTTACACAAACTTAAGTTATGCATACACAACAAACACCATTTCAATACAAGTAACTACATCAAGTAGTGCAATTAAGTCAACCATTTAACAAAATCATGATTATGTCTTATGGTTGCATAATCATGTGTAGGTTTACTCACCTTGATCCTTAAGGCCACTTGATTAAATCTTCTCCTTACCGGGTCTTTGGTTTGTCTTCCATCTCCTAGATCATATTATCACACATACACATTCAATCTAGGAGTAATACACAAGAAACAAACTTTAACCCCTTTGACCCATTATCATCATATTTGACTTTAATATAGTCAAACTCTCCTAATTCATCAATTTACATTCCAATTTCTTTCAATATATGAAATTAGGCTAAACACTACTAACAAATCATCTATTTGAGTTTTTGAACCATTTCCCCAAGTTCACCAATAATCACAATTCATTCTTGCATTTAAGTTGTTTGAGGCATTTCCTCAAACACCTTATGTGTAGCTTTTATAACACCTCAACATCATCATATATGATATCATCATTTCCCTTTCAAATTATATAAATCATCAAGCCGTCACTTTATGAATATTTGAACAAAAATTTTGCACATAGATTATCAACACAAGATCAACTCACCACTTTAAATCTTTAGTTCATTCCATCCACCAATTTCACCCAAACTCATAATTTCCCAAAACTCAAACTCTTAATTTTCAAACTAAATACATACAAAATAGTTAGGTTAGTTGATTTTCATCACAACAACACACAATCACATGTGTTAACTACCCCAAACACCCAAAATTTTGATTTTATCATTACTAATCTAACCCACCCATGGAGACCCACGAAATTAAACAACACAAATGAATTTACATACCTAGAGCTGTGAAATTAGATGAGGAATACAAATTCAAACTTGCATTCATGATCAGAATGGGTTTACTTGGTGAATTTTGGTCAAAACCAGATTTTCTTGTTTTTCTCTTTCTTGGTCGTCACCCACTTCTAGCCTCCCAACCAAATTCTGATTTTGACCAAGTTTGACCCCCATTCCCCTTTAAAAAAGCCATTTTAATTTATCTTTCATCATTTGGCAATTTAGCCCCCCTCAACCTTCTAGTTAACATTTAACTAAGGTTTGCAATTAAATAAATATATAACCAAACCAACACATAACAACACCATTTAACTTAAAATTATATCACATATTGATTATTTTAATAATAAGTTAAATCGGGTCTTTACAAGTTCTTCTCCCTTAACGGGGTTTCGTCCCCGAAACTAGTTTACATATCAAACAAAAAGGGATAGAATTTATTCATTTCATCTTCCGACTCCCACGTTGTGTCAGATTCTTTCTTATTCTTCCATTGCATTTTGACTTGGTTCAACGACTTGTTTCCAAGTCGTTTTATCTTTCGGTCTAATATTGCCACCGGTTTCTTCACATAAATTAATTTGTCAGCAACTTCCACATCTTCCAATGGCACATAAGCCGACTCATCCGCCAAACACTTTCTCAAA
The DNA here is from genome assembly GCA_009363875.1 of Mikania micrantha. Classification (NCBI taxonomy): domain Eukaryota; kingdom Viridiplantae; phylum Streptophyta; class Magnoliopsida; order Asterales; family Asteraceae; genus Mikania; species Mikania micrantha. Next base: position 45,424,895 of record CM018683.1, on the reverse strand, counting down.
TGACACACATGTAAAGTGTTATGAATGCCACTCAACTCACCCAATAGTTTTAGACGATAAGCAACTTCACCAACCCGAGCAATGATCCTAAAAGGACCGATGAAGCGTGGACTTAACTTCCCACGCTTACGAAAAATAGTTACTCATTTCCAAGGAGAAACCTTTGACAACACAAAGTCCCCCACCTAGAACACTATCGGCCTTCTCCTTTTATCCGTGTACGATTTCTATCAGTCTTGAGCCGCTTTCAGATGAGCTCTAATTTGATCAATCTTTGCATTAGTCATTTTAATCACTCCTTTTCAACAATCTCTCGTTGACCAATTTCATCCTAGCAAACTGGAGTACGACATTTCTTCCCATAAAGCATCTCATATGGTGGCATTCCAAGACTAGAATGATAACTATTATTGTATGAAAATTCTGCCAACGACAAATAGTTATCCCAGTTACCCCCAAAATCAATAATACACGCACGTAACATATCCTCCAAGGTTTGAATGGTCTGTTCACTCTGACCATCCATCTGAGGATGATACGTTGTGCTTTAGTGTAGAGCCAAACTAAAGATGAAGACTGGCAAAGTCAACCCAAGAAGAGTCGAAGACCTGATTTTGTTTATTTTCGTATACTTAGTCTTTCGTGTACTGTAGTTTATTGAGTACTCGACCATTTTCGTGTATAGAGGTTCGAGTACTCCTAGAGTAGTATAAATAGACTTATTTTGTACTATTCTAGGGTTGGATTCCCGAAGCGTGCTCTCTAGACGTATTGAGGCATTGTTTCGTGTACTACATTGAATTTATCAAAGTTTTGATCTTTCTTCTTGTTCTTGTGATCTATTCCGGATTCTGCACGTTGTAGAGTCATTTGATGCATATTGGAGGCTCAAAGCTCGGTTCTTAATCAGTTTAGGGACCTACAAGTGGTATCGGAGCCTTAGTGCTCTTTTCTACATCAAGGTATAAGCTTTTCAGTGCAAGTTCATTGCTTTCTTGTTCTACTCTATTCCCTCTAGCTGCTATTCAAATTTGGTACTCTGAATCTTCAGAAATTTTTCTTCGGAAATTTTTCAAGTGTTTTCGAGTTTAAATTTCGAACACAGCTTTTTCGAGTATAGTAGAATTCAGATACAATTGGATTTCGACTACAGATTGGTGATTTCGATTAAATGGGGTTTCGATTACACATTGAGTTCGAGTACAAGGTCAATTTCGAATAGAGGTTTGAGTTCGGATACATTGAAAGTTTTGAGTACACAAGGGTTCGAATACGCTGTTGATTTTGAGTATATCTGAGGTTCGATTACCCTTAGAATTCGAACACTTTGGATTTTGAATATTCATTGGACTTCGGGTATTTGTGTTGTTTCGAGTATTGACTGGACTTCGTACACAGTTTGGTACTTAGCAATGTTTAAGAGTTCGAGAACTACACTTAGAAAATTTTGTGATTAATCATGGCATCAAAGAACCATACCAACCTGTCTAACCTGCTCAACTTGGATAATGAAATCGGCACCGGAACAAAGCCACCTAGGCTTTTGTCGGGAGATAACTTTCAGGATTGGAAATTCAGGTTCCAATCATTCATTAAGTACACTGACTCGAAGCTGTGGAGGTCAATTGAAGAAGGGCCTTACGTGCCCATGTACCAGAGTGAGCTCAATGGATTCATTCCCAAAGACCCTGAACTGTATACGGAAAACGAAATTATTTTGAAAGAGAAAGATGATAAGGCATACGCTTCAATCACCATGGCGTTGTCAACCGACGTTGCTCACAGGTTCAAGGAACATCAAACAGCCAAACAACTTTGGGACGCTTTGGTAGAAATTTTTGAGGGTAATGAGGACATGCGAGAGAGCCGCAAAGATATGTTAAGGCAAAGGTTCAACATGTTCAACCACATCAAAGAAGAGTCATTGGAAGCTCAACTAAACCGATTCACACATCTTATGACTGAGATGACCAGTGCTGGGATTAAGATGTCTAAGGGAGAAGTGAACAAAAAGCTCTTGAACTCATTGCCATATAATTGGAATTCCAATTGCACCACCATCAAGAGAACCAAAGACATGTACAAGACCACTCTGAGAGAGTTGATCTCCATTATCAACTCCTATGACATGTATGACAAGCAAAGAGCCCTCAATCATGCTAGCTCTAAGGGCATTGCACCCACATTAAAGAATGTTGTTCTTCTGTCAGCCATCAATTTTCAAGCATTTGGGTCTCAGCATTATCAAGTTCCTTCATCACAGTCAGTTCCGTTTGAGAATTCATTTCTTTCATTAGGGCAAGTTAGTTCAGTGCCCAAGGTTAGCCCGGAGAGTGAAGAGAATCTGCTGCTGTTCAAGGGGTTTATGAAAGTTACAATGCCTTTATTGCTGGAGAGTTGGCATCGGCCAATCTCCCTCAAGATAACTTGGAGCAGATTAACCCGGCAGATGTGGAAGAAATGGATATTTCTTGGCAGATGGCAATGGCAGTCTTCCATGCGAAGAATTTCATCAAGAAATATAGAAGGAACAGTTTCGGCAACAACCCCAGGAAGAAGCTGGGTTTTGATAAATCAAAACTGCGTTGCTACAACTATGACCAGCCAGGTCACTTTGCAAGAGTGTGTAAGCAGCTGAAGGTGGCGAAGGAGGGTGAAAAGAAGCCAGATGCGAAGGCTGTTGCAGGGGGAGGTGCTAGCACGTCTAAAGCTTTGGTGACTCAGGAGACAGACTCCTATGATTGGAGTGATCAAATACAAGAACTGGAGATGACCCTAAGCCACGTATTTATGGCATAGGTGGATGAGAAGCAAAATGAGGTAACCTAAAATCTTTACTCAACTTCTTGCATTGATAAAGTTTTTAAATACCGTTCTCATAATGAAGACTTAATCAAGGAGGTCACCAAACTTAAGTACTTTAACTCTGAATTTCTAAAAAAATGAAGCACTTTTCAAAAAGAAACTTGACGTTGAAAGGCGCGACATTTCATAATTAAAAGAATTATTAAGTGATAAATAGTCCAACTATCGGGACGCAAGGAGTCGGATAGATGAAATCACTTTAGAGTTGGAGCATCTTAAGTCTCAATTATCCAAAAATAAAATTCAAGTTGATAAATATGAGTAAGCTAGCACTGCGGTGGCCAATATGATTGATGTCCAGTGTAGGAGAAAGGAGAAAATTGGGCTTGCTTTTACTAAGGTGAAACCTCCGTTTAACCATAACTACTCCATTACGCCCAACATTAACACATCTGTTGATGATCTGCTGATGAAATCAGACCGAAGGTATGATTTCGCCATTGGTTCTAGCAAACCAGTTCCTCTGACAGTAGATCCAGTTGAGACCGACCTAAATTTTCTGATGATTCTGAGGTGTGTGCAAATAGATTAAAAGATACAGGTCTGAGGGAGAAGAATGAAGAAAGAAGTGTTGGGAGGAGCACAGAGTGTTCAACATCATTTAGAACATCACCTTATATTCCAAAAACTGATTTGGTGGGAAGATTTGATGAAATTAAAATCAAACCTAATGAGATGTTTAAGAACTGTAATTCTACTTTTGTTAAGAGTGATGTTGTTTTAGAATCAATCTCTTCTTCTATGCATCAGGTGAACATGGCTCATTCCACAATCACCAAAGAGGCAGGTTCAAAGTTGAACCCTAACTGTGAACCTTTTGTTCCAACCGGGTCATTGGAACAGGCCTCTACAAGTACTTCCTCTGGTCATGGTGATTGTGATGTAAAGCCATTGGACCCAAAAAGAATTTCATAAAAAGGTATGTTGTTTTGCATGCGGTAGACCATGCCACATTACTAGAAATTGTCTGCACAGACCTACTGAATTCTTCTTTGGGAAGAATCTGAAGGTCACACCCAAGGCTAAACCTACTATCAGATCAATGAGGACTGACCAATCCTCAAAGCCTAGGGTGACACCTCAGAAGGTTCCTCAAAATCCTCCCACAACCAAGAAGGCGAAACCAGTTAAACTAAATCATTCTGGTTTTCACAAGCAAAAATCAAAGGTTTTTAAAACTAAAACTAAACCACTAGTGAAATCACCTTCAAAACCAATTGATCATGGTAGTGGTGCAAGGCACAAAATCGTCAGGGCCAAATCAGTCAGGCCCAAAGGGGTTGTTAAGAAAGGACCCGTTGTTCCACCTGTACCTAAACCTGTTATGGTTTGGGTACCCATTTCTCATTGATTGTGTGTGTAATGCAGGGACAACCTAGTAAACTTAAAAATGTTTGGTATGTGGATAGTGGCTGCTCCCGGCATATGACTGTGGATTTCTCTCAGTTACATGAAGTCATACCTTTCAATGGAGGATACGTCTCATTTGCTAGAGACAAGGGAGGGAAGATAAGTATGAAGGGCACAGTCACTAGTGAAACTCTCAGTTTTGAGGATGTGTATTACGTTGAAGAGCTCCATCACAGTTTATTGAGTGTTTCTCAGATTTGTGACAAGAGCTTATCAACACACTTCACAAACAAGGAGTGTCTTATTCTAAAGCCCGGATTTGTTGTGCCTGAGAAGTGGATCTTGATGAGGACTTCGAGAATCAACAATGCCTACATCATCAATATGAATTCAAATTCACTCACTGAGAACACCTGCTTGTTCTCAAAGGCATCAAAGAATGACTGTTTACTTTGGCATCGCCGACTGGGTCACATAAACCTGAAGAATCTCAGCCGACTTTCTAAGGGAGATCACGTTATCGGCCTACCTTCTAAAGACTTCTCCATAATTGAGAAGTGCATCGCGTGTGCCAAGAGGAAGCAACACAATAGACCCCACAAGCCAAAATGGTTCAATTCAATCTCATCAATTGTGCAGCTTCTTCACATGGATCTTTTTGGACCAGTCAACGTTATGACCATCGGGAAAAAGTCATATTGTCTAGTTGTGACAGATGATTATTCCAGATTCACTTGGGTGTTCTTTCTGGCCAAGAAAGATGAAACACCAGAGATTCTGAAAAGGTTTATCAGCCTGATCGAAAATCAGAAAAATCTAAAGGTTAAGATGATCAGAACTGATAATGGCACTGAGTTAAGAAATCAGGCATTTATTGATTTCTGCGATGAGAAGGGGATTGCTTGGCAGTACAGTGCAGCTCGTACACCTAAGAAAAATGGAGTTGCTGAAAGAAGGAACATAACGCTTATTGAAGCTGCACGGACTATGCTGTCAGAGTTCAAACTGCCAATATTCTTCTGGGCTAAAGTTGTTAACACAACTTGTTATGTTCAAAATCGAGCATTATTGAACAAACACCATCAGAAGACCCCGTATGAGATTTTCTTCAACCAGAAGCCTAAAGTTGGTCATTTCAAGTCGTTCGGATGTCTGTGTACTCTCCTCCATACTGAGCCGAATCATAAGTTTGATGACCAGGCTGATGAGTGTTACTTTGTGGGCTATTCATCAGAGAAAGCTGCCTACCGGGTATACAACAAGAAGACCCGGATGAGTGTGGAGTCATATTATTTTGATTGGTAGGAGATGAATAACACCGATGCCGGCTCTGGTCCAAATTGGTTATTTCAGTATGATTCTACTTTCGAGACCTTCAACACTTCATCAGAGAGTGCAGGACCATTTGAACCAACTGACAACTTCTACAAGGGTGATGACGTAGACTATCAGTTGACTAAGTTCCATGTGATCCCAAGCTTCTGACGGTTGACCCTCCAGGAATGTACGATCAGGCCCCTCCAGTTCAGCTAACCCCGATCATTGAAGTCATCCCATCAGATCCGGATACTTCTCAGTCAGTTCAGCCAATCCCAGAGACAGATCAAGCTTCATCTTCTTCCCACCAAACCTTTAATAATCCACTGTTCTTAGACTACATTCCTGAGGAACATTGTGTGGATCATGGAGCCAAAGCTAGTAAAACAGCTCCAGTTGATAACCTTTCTTCCTCAAGTGATGACCAGATGAACCGCATCAACAATTTGCTCGATAATCTGGCTGTGGAGGAAGTTAAGAATCAACAACAATCATCCTGTGGAAAACATTATTGGACCTCTTTTAGAAGGAGTTCTCACACGAAGCCGGTCCATTCCAGCTCAGAACACCTTGCCTGAAAGTACTATCTCACAAAGTCAACCAGGTCCGATTAATTCTTGTTTGTATTCTTGTTTTATTTCGCATGTCAAGTCTAAGAATGTCAAGATGGCTCTTAAGGAGTCAAGCTGGGTCAAGGCGATGCAGGAAAAGCTGATGTAGTTTCAGAAGTTCAAAGTGTGGAATCTGGTTCCATTGCCCAAGGGGAAGCTGCCAATTGGAACCAGATGGGTCTTCAGAAACAAAAGGGATGATTCGGGAGTAATCATGAGGAATAAGGCATGTTTGGTAGTTCAAGGCTTCTACCAACAAGAGAGGATCGACTATGAAAAACTCTTTGCACGAGTCGCAAAACTTGAGGCTATACGGATCTTCTTGGCCTATGCTTCCTACATGAACTTCACAGTGTATCAAATGGATGTGAAGACTTCCTTCTTGTATGGAAAGGTCAAAGACGAGATTTATGTGTGCCAGCGCCCAAGGTTCGAGGATTCACAGCATCCCGACCAAACACTGTTTGTTCATGGATATACCCGTGGAGCCATTGACCAAACATTGTTTGTTCGCAAGGATAAGGATGATCTGATTCTCGTCCAAATCTATGTGAACGATATTATTTTTGGCTCCACAAGCTCGGTGCAGTGCAGAGAATTTGAAGCAGTGATGAAGAAAAAGTTTGAGATGAGTGCGATGGGAGAAATGACCTTCTTCTTGGGTCTTCAGGTAAAGCAAGATCCGAAGGGCATGCTGATTTATCAAGGAAAATATGTTACTGATATTCTGACAAAGTTCAAGATGCTGGAATCCAAGCCTGCATCTACTCCTATGGCTGCTCCTCCGGTCTTAACTTTGGATTCTGATGGTGAAGACGTTGATCAGCACCTCTACCGCTCGATGATTGGCTCAATGTTGTACCTGACCGCCAGCCGACTAGACATCATGTTCTCCGTATGTCAGTGTGCCAGATATCAGGCAAATCCGAAGGCTTCTCACATGATCGCTGTCAAGAGGATCTTTCGTTACCTTGTCGGGAAACCTCATCTCGGCTTGTGGTACCCCAAGAACTCTGAGTTTCGTTTACATGCTTACTCTGACAGTGATTTTGGTGGTTGTAATTTAGACAGGAAATCAACAATGGGAGGATGCCAATACTTAGGAGATCGCCTTGTCTCTTAGCAATGCAAGAAACAAACAACTGTGTCCACATCCACTGCGGAAGCAGAGTATGTTGTTGCTTCCAGTTGCTGTTCTCAGGTTATATGGATGCAACAAAAACTCCTCGATTACGGTTTGAATTTTATTAACTCTCCTATCTATTGTGACAATGAAGCTGCCCTTCAGATAGTCAAGAATCCAGTACAACACTCCAAAACTAAACACATTGATATCCGGATTCACTTTATCCGCGACTGTTTTGAACGGAAACTGATTCATCTTGAAAAGGTTCACACACATGATAATCTGGCGGATCTTTTCACGAAACCATTCAACACAGCTCGATTTCACCATCTCCTTGCATCTCTCAAACTAATAAGTTTTGATTAAAACAGTTTTGTAAATATTGTAAAATTCGTGTTTTGTTTTACTTTAATTTTTATATCACAAATTTAGGGGGAGAAAATTTACAAAAACAACAAAAAGATTTTCAGTCTTTGAGTCTAAATTTACAAAAACAACAAAACGATTTTCGGTATTTGAGTCAACATTTACAAAAACAACAACAAGATTTTTGGTTTTTGAGTCAGTATAAGATGATCTACAAATTTGGGGGAAGTGAATTTTGAGAAAACAACAAAAATATTTTACATTCTCAAAGTTTAAGAAAAATACATAAAGATTTTGATTTGGATGGTTAAGTAAAGTGGTTCAATCTGGGAAGTGAAATGATTTCTGACACTCAAAAATTCACTACCTAAAAGTAATTTCTAAGGAATAACAACTTTGGATAAATATAATTCACTAAGAAATTAAAACAAGTTTTTCCAAAATGAAAGAAATGAACATGATCATTCAAAAATATTAATATCTAAATAAATAAGTGAGAAGTAAAGAAAATCAGATAACCGGATTGATGTAACAACTATTTGACTTTTTGCATAAATCTTTAAGTCAAAACGAGATTGTGTTTCGATAAACTTGAAACTATTTTGAAAAACTCGGGTATTTTCCATGTTTTGTGCAAACAAAGAGCGGGAAATACTTACTGAAGCATCCTCTGTTTTGAGTAAGCAAAGACTTGGATGTGTGACGTTAAGGCCAATGTGCCTGCAAATTAGTAAGGTAAAAGATGCCAATGAGCACAAAGATGATGGTACCCCTTCTTGTTCTTGATTATAATCTAATCGATGTGTTCTTTTCTTTTCTCATCTTAAACTCTGTCAAAACCTTTTAAGTTCGTTAAAACACAATCAAAGTTTGAAACAAAAGATTTCACAAAATTGATAGGTTGCATGTTAATCTGGTTATACAGTCTGACTATTCATAAACTTTCCAAAGGTAGTTTTAGAAAAAACCGTTAGAAAAACTTTTGATCATAAGTCTTATTTTTTTAATTACGGATTAACGAATGGAAATTATTGGTGGGGTATAATTATTTTAAGGTTGAGGTTCATAAGAAATTATTTTAAGGTGGTCAAACTTTTGATATAGATTTGATCCCACGAAATTGATCCGACTCAAGTTTGAACTCCTCCAAAGTTTATGAGTTTATTTTATTTTATTTTACTTTATTCAGAAAAAGTTAGAAAAATTTTAAAAAATAATAATTTACTCGAAATTATACTCGATTTCTAGGACACGAAAATCGTGTACTCGAACTCAGCCTATAAATAGACCGAGTATGACCAAATTGAGTACCATTCCATTTCGTATACGATTTTCTTTTTCCATAGGCGATCTCAATTTTCTTACACAGTTTTCAAAATCCACTCCAACCATTTTGTAGATCATATATAGGCGAACATAGGTACAGATGTTGACGAAGTTTTGTCTGTTGAATAAAAAGTTATGAGTCAAAAACGGATTTCGAGTACTTCATTCCATTAACAGTGGGAATCTTGGACAAACCACCTCGAAAACCTCAAAATTAGAAGGGGATCTTCTTATATGTTGGTCGCCTCCTAATTCCAAGCATTTCGAGTATAATTGGGTGTTATAAGGAGCAAAATTGAAGAAGTTATGATGCTCGAATTTTTGAATTTCGAATACCAGTTTCGAATACAAATTTCGAATACGATTCAAATTTTGAATAGGACCCAATTTTCAAATACAATTCAAATTTTGAATAGAACCCAATTTTCAAATACTGTTCTATTTTCGACTACATTCTAAACTTCGAGAACACCTCAAACTTCCTGAACACCCTAAGTGTTGAACTGTTTCCGATTTCGTGATTTTGTGCAAGTCTTGGAATCCAAACTTGAAATTTGACTTTTAACCTTTGAGTTTTACTCTAATTTTGACTGACTTGACTTTGCTTATTTCAGATGGTTGATTTGAGGTTTGTCTCCGACCATAACATGTCTGCCTTTGTGGGAGATCCACTAGTGAAGCATGCTATGTTCAAGAGCCTGGTGGATGGGCTTATATTGTCTCCGGTGAAGTATGCCATCATGGAACATCCCGAGATCATTGCCGAGTTTATCCAGGACTTCTGGAACACGATCACTGAGTGCACAGATGCTAACGGCACAGTCGCTTTGATTGGCAAGGTTCAAGGCCAACCTGTTGTCATTACAGAGCAGATTCTAAAGGAATGCTTACAGTTTGGAGACAAGGCAACCGATCCTGTTGAGCTTGACCATGACTTGGTTCACAGGAGGGTATATTAGATGGGTCATGAGGGTGACTACCCTTCTACGGAGAAGAAGCTGCTGCACCCGTACTGGAGATATCTCGCACATGTGGTAGCCCAGTGTTTGTCTGTAAGGAAGGCGATTATGATGTGCTGAATGAGACCCTCAGTTCATGTTTGGTGGCACTGGCTTTGGGCATGGATTTCAACTACTCTAGGTTGATCTTTCGCGATATGCACGCCAGCATCAAGGGAAAGTGAAAGGAAAGATTTCTGGCCTTTCCCCGCTTCATCCAGATTGTTATCAAGAAGAGGCATCCAAACCTTGTTCCCACCATCGGCACTCTCGGGATCAAGAGGATGAGAGAAGACATTTTCTCATATGATGATGAACAAGCAAGGCAAGAAACAGTATGTCGTGGAACGGCCTCTGATCAAGTTTGGCAGATTTGTTGGAGATGACGCAATTGTGGAAGAACAGGGAACACCTTTTGCTATCGTTGCCGAAGAGCACGACTTCCCTCCTACTAGCACAGGAACTTAGACCAGCGCAACTGCCGAGGAACTCGTCTCTGAGTCGTCATCATCATCTAGTGATGAGATTCTGATTACAGAGAAGGAGTCGATCATCCCACCACTCACCAGAGCAGAACAAGAAGACATTCAGGACGGGGATTACATGCCAACTCCTGAGTCTTCGCGGAAGAAGAAAAGACTGAAGATGATATCAAAGCGGCCTAAGGATCCCAGGTTGCTGAAGAAGATAGCAGGATCATCCTCCTCGACTCCCGCTCAGCCTCCTCCACCTCCACCTCCTATACAACCTACTCCACCTTATATTCAGATTCCACCACCTCCACCTCATGCACAGTCCACTCCACCTCCTGTTCAGCCTATACCACCAACACAGCCTATACCACCAACACAGCCTAAGCCACCCACACAGCCAAAACCACCACAACCACCTAAACAAAAACCACCCACTAAACCCTCTAAACCCATAACCGCCACCCAAATTCCTGTTCCACCACCACCACCACCTTTCTCCACATCAGATGCCACCCAAACTACATCATCACCATCTCACACTCATTTCCGCATTCCTCACACAGAGCCACCACCATCACCAGGCAGGAGTCGGAGAGACAAAGGCAAGGCACACATGCATACACCTTCGCCTTATGCGCTTGAGGGATCTCCAGTAGATATCGTATGGCTACAGGACACAGTTTTTCTGCTGGAACAAGACTCCATCACCAAAGACGACAAGATTCATTAGCTACAAGGTGCATTGGTCAGAGTTTGTGAGATGTTTCAAAGACAAATACCTGATGTTGACCGTCTGGAGAGGCAGAATAAGCGTCTGACAAAAGCTTTTGAGAAGCTGACAGGGTTAAAGCTTGATGAGGATGAAGATGATGATGATGAAGAGGTTGAAGAAGAAGAAACTAAAAAGAAAGATGACAAGAATGAAAATGATGGCGATAATGCCAAGGATGATTAGGGGGTGACAAAGATGGCGACAATGCAAAGGACGACAATGGAAAGGACAAAAAGGATGACGATGCGCGAGGTGATATGGGCCAGGGTGCCAATTCCTCAGGGTAGCAACATGATGAGCGCGCACAGGACGCTGCCAAGAATACCGATGCTTTCGAGAATAAACAGTCCTCGGAGAAGCCTCTGGACTACTATGACGACTTATTTGAGGATCTCCCAGAGAACTTTCTATTCGATGGATTCGGTGAAGAGCTCGGTGGAGCGGGACTAGGGGATTTGTTCGCCGATGTATCTCAGGACTCGGTATTTGAGGCGGTGTGTGACCAGGAAAGGAAGGAGAAGGCCGAATCCTCTGCAGGAGCATCTGCAGAGGAAGAACCATAAAATGTTATTCTCGGCAACGTCAACAAAGACCCCTATGTAGACTCCTTGTGTGCTCGCAAGTATGTCAACAAAGATTGACAGGAGATTCCCCCGTTGGCCACGGTTATTGACAGTTGGTTTGATTGGCAGAAAGAATGGACACATGCTCCTCCAGAAGTTAAAGCTACATGGCTATGGGAAATGAATGAATAACATCCAGAGCATATGTTCATTACAGATGACAGAGACTTGTTTGCTGTTCACAATGACAAGTCTAACATTTGCTGCTGGATGTACAATAAAGACGGAGATTTGTATCTGATAAAGATAATGAATGGGAAGATGGAATACTTCAAGAGGCCAAGGGATTTTTGCACACTGCCAAAGTTTGATATTAGGAGCATCAACAATGTTATGTTCTTCAATCCCTCGAAAGACAATCAGGCCGATCTGTTCGCCAAATTTCTGAAAGATCAATGCGACAGAGACTTCCCAGTGATGAGGACAGCCAAAGGAAGGCGCTTCGTTTCCACGTGTATCCAAGATCCAGTCAAGAAGGAACCGTGAATCTACTACAAATATCCACCGCCCCATACCTAGAAGGCCATTCATGTCTCATCACGAGCTCCCGAGAATTCCTTAGCCAACTTTCTGTCTCGGTATTTTGACGAGAAGACATTGGCTGCAGTGATTCTTCAGAGCAAAGACGACATCAAAGACATTGATATGATACTTGATCCGATGGATCTTTTGAAGTTCGACAAGGAAGACATGCAGAAACTACACGAGTCTCCTATCAGAGTATACAGAGACTGGGACGAAGAGGATAAGCCATTTACTCGTGTGGTCGCATTTGCTATAGAGCTAAAGCTATATCCTGGAGCAGGTCCTCACTCTGTCTCGCTTTCCATCGGTTGACTTCATCAGTCTAGGGGGAGTTTGTAGAGCCCAACTGAAGATGAAAATTGACAAAGTCAACGTGAGAAGAGTCAAAGATCTGATTTTGTTTTTTTTCGTATACTTAGTATTTCGTGTACTGTAGTTTATCGAGTACTCAACCATTTTTGTGTATAGAGGTTCGAGTACTCCTAGAGTAGTATAAATAGACGTATTTTGTACTATTCTAGGGTTGGATTCCCGAGGCGTGCTCTATTGATGTATTGAGGCATTTTTTCCTATACTTCACTGAATATATCAAAGTTTTAATCTTTCTTCTTGTTCTTGTGATTATATTCCATATTCCGCACGTTGTAGAGTCATTTGATGCAGATTGGAGGCTTAAAGCTCGGTTCTTGATCCGATTAGGGACCTGCATTTAGTAAGAGTTTGGTGCCTAACTCCTCCAGAAACTTTCTCCAAAAGTGGGAGGTAAACCGGGTGTCTGTATCAGATACAATAGACGCAGGTACTTCATGTAATGACACCCCTTCCTTTATATAAACCTCCGCCATCTTCTCCGAAGAATAAGTCTCACGTATCATAATGAAGTGAGCACTTTTAGTCAACCTGTCCACAATGACCCAAATTGTATCACGTCCCTTATTGGTCATACGAAGTTAAATGATTAGGTCCATTGTGACATGCTCCCACTTCCATAATGGAATATTCAATGGTTGTAACTTTCCATACGGTTTTCGATGCTTGGCTTTCACCTGCATGCAAGTCAAACATTTCTCCACATATTTCATGACATCTCTTTTCATTCCCGACTACCAATAATTTCTTCGAAGGTCACGATACATCTTAGTGGGCTTCGGATGGATAAAATACTTAGACTTATGAACTTCCTCCAACAAAATCGACTTGAAAGAACAAGTGCGAGGTATCCACACCCGCCCCCACCTTGTCTTCAAGCCTTGCTCATCTTCATCCAAGTTATGGATTTGCCCTTTTATTCGGTCTCTCTTCCAATTTTCTTCTTTGAGTGCCTCCACCTGTGCTTCTTTGATTTGAGTTATGATTTCAGGTAAGACCGCAATTTTCATCACCTTCACCTTTATAGGTGAATATTCCTTTCTACTCAAGGCATTGACAACCACGTTTGCCTTTCCAGGGTGGTAGAGGATTTCACAATCATACTCTTTGATTAACTCTAACCACCGTCTCTGCCTCATGTTCAACTCTTTCTGAGTAAAGAAATATTTAAGGCTCTTGTGATCGGTGTAAATGATACATTTCACACTGTATAGATGCTGCCTCCATATCTTCAACGCAAAAACTACATCCACAAGCTCAAGATCATGAGTTGGGTAATTCACCTCGTGCAAATTCAATTGTCTTGAAGCATACGCAATCACCTTACCCCATTGCATTAACACACAACCCAAACCAGAATATGATGCATCGGAATAAACTACAGAATCATCGGGTCCATCAGGTAGTGCTAATACAGGAGCTTGGGTCAATTTCACCTTCAATTCCTGAGAAGCTCGTTCTTGATAATCTCCCCATTCACACTTCACTCCTTTCCTTGTTAGCCTAGCCAAGGATGAAACAATCTTGGAGAAATCCTGTATAAATCGCCTGTAATAACCAGCTAGGTCAAGAAAACTTCTCACTTCCGTTGGAGTCTTAGGTGGACTCCACTTTGCCACAACTTGTATTTTAGATGGATCGAGATGAATTCCATTCGCGTTCACCACATGCCCAAGAATTATACTTCTTGTAACCAGAAAGCACATTTGGAAAATTTCGCATATAATTTCTTCCTACGGACTGTTTCAAGCTCCTCACGCAAATGACATGCGTGATCATTCTTGGAGTAGACAAGAATATCATCAATGAATACAATGACTGATCTATCCAACATTGGTCTACACATCGGATTCATTAGATCCATGAATGTCGCCGGTGCATTTTTCAAACCAAAAGGCATGACGAGAAATTCGTAATGCCCATATCGAGTGCGAAACACTGTCTTCTGCACATCTTCATTTTTAACCTTGAGTTGATGATTTCCTGACTGAATATCGATTTTATAAAACCACTTGGCACCTTGCAATTGGTCAAAAAGATCATCAATTCGAAGTAGAGGGTATCGGTTCTTCATAGTTAACTTGTTCAACTTCCGGTAGTCCATACACATCCTCATACTCCCATCTTTCTTCTTAACAAAGAGCACCAGAGCACCCCAACGTGAGATGCTTGGATGGATGAAAACTTTGTCAAAAAGTTCTTGTATTTGTGCCATTAACTCTTGCATTTCTGTTGGATTATCGGCTTAGCTCCAGTAACCAAATCTATCCTAAACTCAACATCTCTTTCCAGAGGAACCCCCGGTAGATCATCTGGGAAAACATTCGGAAAGTCCCTAACAACAGGAATATCTTCTAATTTCTTCACTTCTTTCTCCACATCCATCACGTAGGCTAGATAAGACTTACCTTCGCGATTAATATACTTCAAAGCTTTAATTATTGAGCATATCATTATCCGATCTCTCTTTTCTCCATGGATGATTACTTCCCTCATGCTTGGTGACATCAATTGAATTATTTTTCGATTACAAACTATATTGGCTTGGTTTGAGGACAACCAATACATTCCCACAACCACATCAAATTCTCGTAACAACATGGGTATTAGATCAATCATATAATCTTCGTCATTTATGGAAATCTTAAAGTTTTGATATACATCAAACACCATGAAATTCTTAGAATCTGCTACTTCTATTTCTAAGGTTTCTCTAATACAAAAGATGCATGACGAGTGAATTTTGTGGATACAAAAGATTTGCTAGCTCCCGAATCAAACAATACATAAGCGGGTATAGAATTTACTAGAAAGGTACCTGTCAGAGCATCCCCCGCATCCTTGGCTTCTTCAGCAGTAATTTGAAAAGCTTGACATTTTGGTTTAGGTACCTCAAGTTTCTTTCCACTTCCGCTTCCCTTGAATGACCACCACTCGATGCAGGTCCTCTTAATTCTGGATATTCACCTTTCTTGTGACCGAGCTTATAACAGTTGTAACATAAATTTAGTGGACTTGTGCATTGAGTAGCGAGATACCCTTGCTTGCCACATTTGTAACATTTCATGGACTTAGCATAACACTTGCCCATATGATTCCTTCCACAGGTTGTGCAATGAAGAACTTCTCGATTCCCACTAATCTTCTTTGGTGAGTTTGTAAACTTTGTCTTCTTAGAAGACCCCCCTCTTTTTCAGCCTTTCTCTTCCCCTTCTTCTTGTCAGATTAACTCCAGTTCCCTTTCCCTTGCACAATCAATAAGTTCTGATAGGGTCTCACATTTTGACATTGTGAAAAACTCCCGATACATAGTATTCAACATGCTATGGTATCTGTTTATCCACATCCTCTCCATTTGCAAGAGATCAGGGCAAAACCTTGCCTTGTCAAAGAACATCGCAGTGATGGTGTCTATGCTCTCATCTTTGTGTTGCATATGTAGGAACTCCTCAATTATGCGATCAATAGCAGCTTGAGGGAAAAATCGTTTAAGGAATAACTCTTTAAATTTATCCCAAGTCAGACGTTTGACGCCCTCTCTCCATTTCTTCTTATGTAGGAGTTCCCACCAATCTTTAGCTCTCTCCCTAAGTTGATTCCCAGCAAACAGGACTTCATTTGTCGCATCACTATGGAACGTCTCGAAAGTGCCTTCCATATCCGCTATCACCTTTGACTTAGTAATGGATCCAATTCACCTTTGAATTCTAAAGGTTTACATGCCATGAAATCCTTGTAAGTCACCTTTCTGGAAGGTCGTTCAACATCGCCACTTGCTTTAAGCGTAGCAAAGTCTTGTCGGATAGAGTCTAGTAACAAAGCTTGCATCCCATCCATACGTGTAGGGATGGTAGCTTGAAGTGCTTTGGCCACTTCTTCATTCACCATTTATCATATTTGAGCGAGTTCGTCTACATAACCACACTCCCCGGTATCATGTTCATCAGCCATTTAATACTGAAATAGTCCAAGTGGTTTATTAGTATAACCATCTAAATCATGGTATATAGGTAAACCATAAACTGAGATCCTAAAGATCACTTTACAACCAACACTCCTACCACGTTACCTACTATTCTATACCAAAATTCCAAATGAATTCGTTAAGGTCATACCCATGTTACTTCAATATGATTATGCTATCCAGGTATAATAATATCCTCATCACATGTTTATTTAGTTAACTTCATTATTTAAAACTTTGGTTAAGAGTTTCGGTTCACATATCACACAATTATCGCATGCATTTACCTATCAAATGTATCAAATCTTTATTACATAACTTACAATTACATATCAATTGCAATTTTCACGCAAAAATACATCAATTACAATTTACTTATCAAATGTAATCACATTACTAACCTCAGGTTTTCGACTATGTGATCGGATATTGGATCGAACCTTTCTCCCCATACTAAGAGCACAAAAGTTTGAGATAAACTGAGCCATCACCCAATTGATTCACTCAAACCATTGGCTCTGATACTAACTTGTGGCACCCCAATTCTCATATCATAACATTAAACAAATTTGCGGAATTTACGAAACATGTCCCAAAAATTTTCAAATTTACGTGAGTTACATAACCCAACTAGATCTTAATTTAACATTCAAAACTTCTAAAACATAGTTGTTTGTTAACACTAACCACCCTTAAACCATTTACAATGATTTACAAAAGTTGATTTTGTCAAAACATTAGCATGCTACTACAAGCTTGGTTCGATCCTTAGTATCCCGATCATCCCATTCGTATCCAATCCTACTTTTGACCTGTAAACACCACCAAATAATCAAGTGTTAGTCCTAAAGGACTAAGTGATATGACCGCGTACACCTTACGGATGAAAATCTGACTAGGAAATGAAATTTAGCATCGAAAAACACTAGCCGGCGTATTTTACTCCATCTGGTGTATTATACGGCCCTGCCCTGGCATAAACAGAAGGGTTTGGCGTAAAATACTCCACAACCGGAATGAAATACTCCAACTGGCGTAAAATACTCCCTGAGCTGATAATTTCACCATTTTCAAATGCCAAAGTATCTCCGACCATTTTCTATTGCTTTCGCTCAACCATTTACCTCTAAATCCATTCCATGACACTATTTTAATACATGTTTAAATCCCAAACCTATCTTGGTGACTTACAACATGTAATTACCACAATATTACTTAACTGGTCGTTGACCCTATTTTCTACCTATATCCACTTTCTTCCACACAAATATGGATCATTCTCAAATGCCACTCAATAGTGGTCATACAACAACTTCCACACGAATGTGGATCATCTCCTTTGCCATACGAGTATGGAATTACACATTCTTTCACACGAATGTGGATCATCACACCATTGCCACCAAATTGTGGTTTTACTTCATATTCCACACCAATGTGGATCGCCCACCACAATAGTTTGTCAATTATTATCTAACAAACATTTACACAAACTTAAGTTATGCATACACAACAAACACCATTTCAATACAAGTAACTACATCAAGTAATGCAATTAAGTCAACCATTTAACAAAATCACGATTATGTCTTATGGTTGCATAATCATTTGTAGGTTTACTCATCTTAAACCTTAAGGCCACTTGATTAAATCTTCTCCTTACCGGGTCTTTGGTTTTTCTTACACCTCCTAGATCATATTATCACACATACACATTCAATATAGGAATAATACACAAGAAACAAACTTTAACCCCTTTGACCCATTATCATCATATTTGACTTTACTATAGTCAAACTCTCCTAATTCATCAATTTACATTCCAATTGCTTTCAATATATGAAATTAGGCTAAACACTACTAACAAATCATCTATTTGAGTTAATGAACCATTTCCCCAAGTTCACCAATAATCACAATTCATTCTTGCATTTAAGTTGTTTGAGGCATTTCCTCAAACACCTTATATGCAGATTTTATAACAACTCAACATCATCATATATGATATAATCTTATCCCTTTCAAATTATATAAATCATCAAACCCTCACTTTATGAATATTTGACCAAAAATTCTGCACATAAACAAGATCAACTCACTACTTTAAATCCTTAGTTCATTCCATCCACCAATTTCACCAAAACCCATAATTCCCCAAAAATCAAACTCTTAGTTTTCAAACTAAATACATACAAAATAGTTAGGTTAGTTGATTTTCATCTCAACAACATAAAATTACATGTGTTAACTACCCCAAACACCCAAAATTTTGATTTTATCATTACTAACCTAACCCACCCATGGAGACCCACGAAAATTAAACAACACACTTGAATTTACATACCTAGAGCTATGAAATTGAATGGGGAATACAAATTCAAGCTTGCATTCATGATCAGAATGGGTTTACATGGTGAATTTTGGTCAAAACCAGATTTTCTTATTTTTCTCCTTGTTGAACGTCACCCACTTCTAGCCTCCCAACCAAATTCTGATTTTGACCAAGTTTGACCCCCATTCCACTGTAAAATCGCCATTTTAGTTTATCTTTTATCATTTGGCAGTTTAGCCCCTTCAACTTTCAAGTTAACATTTAATTAAGGTTTGCAATTAAATAAATATATAACCTACTAACCAACACATAAAAACACCATTTAACTTATAATTATATCGATTATTTTAATAATAAGTTAAATCGGGGCGTTACAAAAGATTCCAAATTCACAATTGGTTATGTGTTCACCCTTGGTGTAGCAGCTATAGCCTGAAAGTCATCCAAGCAAAGTCTTATAGCTAGATCTACGATGAAATATGAGTTTATTGCGTTAGAAAAGCTGGAGAAGAAGCAAAATGACTACGTCAATTTGTGGAAGACGTTCAAGGATGGCCAAAGCCTATGTAGGCTATTTGCTTACATTATGATTGCCAATTGGCTATTGGTAGAGCTCAAAATGCAATGAATAATAGCAAATCAAGGCACATTCGACGTAGACACAATATGATATGTAATCCCTAGGGTTTTTAAGTCGATATTTTTTTATCTTAACCGTGTTTGAATTTTAATAAATTATAGTTATGGATATTCGTTGAAACATTGGTATTCATTTATGCATTCAATAAAAAAGTTTATTAAAATTATTAAAAAAATTATTTCAAAGAAATTCTTTTTATAATTCTATGTGTATATATATACACATTTTTTAATAATTCAAATAAGATTTATAACAACAACAACAACAACAACAATAATAATAACAATTGATGATGATGATAATAATAATAATAATAAAAATGATAATAATAATAATAATAATAATAATAATAATAATAATAATAATAATAATAATAATAATAATAATAATAATAATAATAATAATAATAATAATCCTTATCAATTAGACTTATATCAAAGAAATAAATAATAAAATCTATAAAGTTTTATAACTTTTAGATATAAAATTTATGTTTCAAAAATGGTTTTATAAACTTTTAAACATAAAATGTCAAGGATATAAAGTTAGAGGGCAAAACTGCCACTTTTATAAACATTATATGTGAGGGGAACAAAATATAAAATAGAGAGTGCAATAAATTGAAAATACAAGGACTAGAACTGTAAATCCAAGAAGATCTCCTTCTTTCTTGCCTAGCTACTCATTCCCGACCTAGAACCGTTTTCACTACCTGAGCTCATTCCATGGGGCTTCAAAACAAATTGGAATTGGATTCGGGGAGGATATGAATACACGATTCGTATCAAACCATTTACTTAACAAAATCAGTACAAAATCGGAGGGATTCGATCTTCAAAATGCGGAATAAATAACCAAAATTAGATTTCAAACTAAAATAGTATAAAGCCTAAATCCATCGCTCTCAATAGGGCGCTCTATTCCTCTCAAATCTTTCTAAACACGAAATAGTTCAAATAAACTCTCTGAAGTCAGATACGAAGCCAAAGAACGACCAGAACTACATTCTACTCGAACTCCATCAATCCGACATCATTCCAGGTGAGTTTCAGCACCATTCGACTAAGTTTGATAAGTAGATTAAAAGCCCCATGGTTCTTAGTTCGATTGATTGCTGTATCATACGAATTGGATGGAAACCCAAATTAGGGTTCATACAATTTTGGGGCCAATTTATAAAAAAGTATAATTTTAATTCAAAACTGGTAAGTTCAAACGTTGATGGCCCAGCCTAGTGGTAAACCACACGAATCGGGGCTCGGGGACATGGGTTCTCCTCTTGGCCGGAGCAAATTGAACCGGTTTGTGCATTTGGAGCCTTTTCAGCTTATTTTTTTACCAAAATTATTATTAAAATTCTAAAAATCAGTATTAGTTATATTGTGATAAATAAATTAATCATAGAAAATTTTTAAAATTATTTTTATTATTTAATTAGATATATATACTTGTTTTAAACTTAAATAATTAAACTAAAAACTCTAATTACTCTTGTATTATTCTTTTAAAAATAATACTAAAAAAATAATTTTTTTTTATAAAATGCATAGATGCATATATTAATTAAGTTCATCAATAATTAGTCTTTGGCTACTACCACTACTACTACCACTACTACTACTACTACTATTACATTAAAAATGATTTATAAAATACATGTATATCCTTCTATTATTTTTGATAATAAAATGACTTATAAAATACTATATGTGTATAGTATTATAAACCATTTTTCAAACAAATTATTTATATAACATTAGTGGTTTTAAAAGGAAAAGTAGTAGTTTTAAATCTAAGAATTATTTTAAAAGTATTAAACAAAATAAAACATTATTATTCTGAAAGAAAATTTTTTATAACCAAAGGCATAAAATTATTTCAAAATAAAATAAAGCAATTATACATAAAAGCTAAAGGTTTTTGCTTTTTTTTTTTCAAAATTAAGACATTAATCTTTTATAATAAATATACAAATTTTGATACAAAGATTTATTTACATCATTTTAAATCAAAATCATTTAATTTTAAACAATGAAACAAAAAAAGGTGGAAATAGATTACTCCAAATGCCATACGATATTCAAAATCAATTAGGATATTTATTTATTTGATAAATAAATAAACATTGCTAAATGAAAAACACTCAAACTTAGACATATCAATTAGGACTTTCATAGTATGCCAAAACTTGAACTCTAAGTATATAGACTAAGAAATTCTATTGCCTTTAGGTTAAGGTGTGCAAGCATAACTTTGTAAATCCTAGGCAACGATCTATTGGACAAAGCTAGGACATCATGTGAGAGGCAACGATCTATTGGACAAAGCTAGGACATCATGTGAATAATTTTATACTCCCTCTTTACATTTTTGTACTTTTGGGATGTTACATATGCTAGTATTCAAAAACTAAGTTATTATATAGGCAAATTCTATAAATGCAATACCTTTAGTCTATTTGGTTTGAATTTGTGCTATGTGATGCTATGTTATTCTGTGTTATTCGATACCAATGTTGGGAATACTAGGTTATTTTAATTTTAAACAGTTTCAATTAATCATATTAATCGATCAAAATCAGCTTTCATAAAACCTGATTAAACAAACAGATCAGTTCTGACACAGCGGAAGCTTTTAAATTTTATAACCTTTCGATTCGTAATCAAAACAACTCCCAAATCAGGATCCAGTTACAAAATGTTTAAACAACAATTAAATTAAACAACACAACCATAGGGGGTTTTAGAAATCGACCTTTTGTGAAGCGTTTACAAATCCACACGATGGATCGACAAGGGTCTCACTAGTTGACTCACTACGATCACCCGAGTCCGGATCTTGTCCCACGACACTCCGGAATAGTCCAAAGCAGATTTTGGCTCGGTTTGGTTTGCAGTTCAACCACGGTTTGGCTCAATGGCCTATGCTCGGCTCAGCTTGGACAAGGCAGCCCTACTGCGGTCCTGGTGCAGTCCGGAGCAGCCCTTGATGCGGCCTGCGGGTGGCTCGGATGCGACCTGGTCTTGGCTAGATACAGTCCCTCACGCGGCCTGGATACGGCTCGGTCACAGCCCCTGATGCGCCCCTGGTCGTGACTCGGTTATGACCTTGATGTAGCCCGGATGTGACCCAGCAGCAACCCTTAGGGTGGCTTGGGTTGGTGGTTTGTGGCGGCCGGAAAACCCACAATGGTGGTAGTCTGGTTGACGGCTACTAAGGCGGGGAGGAAGAGAATTAGGGTTTTCATTCTTTCAAATCTAGATCCTCTAAATGAGGGTGGTCAAACTCTATATTTATGAAAGAATAATTTACACTTATAACCCTTAAGTAATTAACTTTTAATTACTTTAATTTCTTTTTGATCAACTAACAATTAATTGATTATACTTGACTAAATAACTAATGTTTACTAACTTAAACATTACGTATTTAATCGATCATTCTTTTATTAATTAACAATTAATTAATAAACAACCCTTTAATAAAGTTCAAAACTTTATTTGTTTAATTAATTAATTATCTCGATAATTAATTCCCACCTATTTATTATTTCATAAATAATAAAATCACCAAATCCTTAAAACCGATAGTTTGTGATCGTATATTATGTTTAACAATTAAACATCAAGTCATTGCCTTCCAAAGTGTATCTCTTTGGATCATACCTTTCATAGTAACGTTGAACTTATCGTTAATCAGGCATCCAATATCCAACAGACTCCCAATTGGATGATTCATCGACTATGTGATTCAACGTAGACAGTGTTGGACGCCTAGCTGCATCACGCTGCCCCTAGTATGGTATGACTTCTTAAATCGACTAAAACTCCTTAGTTTAAGTAACTCTTTACATTAACTAGTAATTATAGTCTCAGATAACCTTTATCTGTATATCCTTTCTATTTAGATGTTCCTTGAACATGAGATATGTATCTCTTTTTAATCTCATATATTGTTCAAGTATTCTCATTTCGTTCTCAATTTAAAATGATCCAACAAACTACTTTTAGTTTGAGCGTGGCCACGTGTTTACGTAAGTTTAAATCAACGAGGGTGCTAGAATATCTTCTCTTATCTGTATAAGAGTATAGAATCCCTTTGGCATCATATAACTCCCACTTAATCTTAGAACCATTCCCAATCGTTACCCTTATTACTACCTATTTTTCAAGACAACGTTAGGTAAGATCAAAGAGTGACCTTTGATTAATGTTAGTTCAATATACTCCTCAGGTCTAAGGACATTTGTGTATATCGAATATACTTTAATATCAAAACATCTTATGATAAGGATCCATGAAGAATGTTTTGAAGCGAGTTACGTCCGAAATCATTCTCTAATTAATGCCTATGTATCTTGGTTCTCAACACTTGAGCTTTTATCACTACAAACTAACCAAGCATTCAAGTAGTCTAAGTTCAGATTGATTCCCATGAATCTGATCGACTACGGACATTTAGAATATTATATTCAAGGATACTAAATGTAAAAAATTTTGAATTTAGAAACATAATTCATTTTTCCTTTAACCATTAAATCAAAATGAACATTTAATGTTTCCTGTTTCGATTGTAAAGCACCCAATACTAAAGTTAAATCAGATTCCCTATCTCGCATATCTAATATCTATTTATTGGCCTCATCGTCATATTCAGCTCTATAAATGGATTTAGTGAACTGAATTGCTAGATTCTAATTTATGAATTTTATTTATTATTATGTCTTTTTTTTCAGTTCTTTCTCATAATGCTTCTACTATAACATGACTACAATTTCATAGTTTTAACTATGCTATATTGTTGTCATATGTTTCTCAAACCATTCCTAGTCATTAGGAATCTTATTGAGATTAGTAATGAACTCTTTCATTCTAAGCATTCTGATGCGTTTATTTGTATTCTCTAACCTTTAGTGAACAATTCATGCTTTGACATAGACAATTTGCATGTGACTCTTCATCTTATGCAACATTTATCTAAGATTTATTTTCAATCTCTATTGAGAATGTCATTGGATAATTTATATATTAACCATTGATATATATTCAATTTTATCAAATAAAATTATTACTTATTTCGTTTGACATCATATGATAAAGTTTATTTCTTTATTATAGAAACACCTTTCTATAATTAGTATGTCATCTACATACTTACATAATGTTATCATTATAACTTACTACTCTCCCACTAGCCTTGACATATACATATGTTGAACATCTTTGTCCTTTAGGTCAAACTAACACCTTGGTTTCATACCATGACAAATATTCCCACTTCAGATGCTTTTATCAACCATGGATTTAACGTAACAAGTTTGCCATATTAGGATTTCTAAACTTTCTAATTACTTATAAGAATACTCAGTTAAGGTGTTCTTACGGTAATTTAGTTTTGATATTTAACTTGTCTGGCAAACAACCCTTGCTTACACACTTTGTAGTATCCTAATATATCCATGTTGATCTTGTCATTGAAATTCTCTAATTTCAACTACACAACATCTAAATGTTGTTAAACAAGTCTCTTACCTTGTTTTATTGCATCTTTAGTGTTTATGGTTCCAAACCGTATATTATATATATCAATCAATAGTTAAACTTCTGCAAGTTTTGGGTTCACTATGATCCCATGAGTTATCTCATATTGCTATTTGTTTATTACTTGTTATGTGCTATGTGCTATATCCTAATTGTTATGTCATGATTTCTTATTATGTGTTAATTATATTAAACTATTACCATAGACGAAATCCTTAGTTGTTAAATACCATAGAGGAAAGCCATAGTTGTTAATATGCCTTTGCCTAAACTTAGCTAAGAATGCCTTAGACTATGATTTCTTATTATTGTGGGTTTTACTTAGCCTAAGCAATTGCCTTAGAACTTTGCTTTAAGTAAACTCCTTTCAAAACTCACGTACACACGAACGATCGTTAGTTGATAAGATTCAAATTCATTAGGCTTAATGCCTAATATTCTTAGATAAGTTAGGTTTAGGACATTCCATTATTGATTTTAAGATCCTGTTAGGTTTGTGAGGTGGATATGTAGTAACTGGATGGGTGTAGTACTGGTAGTTAGAATTCATGTCTAGGAAAGCTATTCGTATAAATCTCCGAGGTACTGTGGGACCAGTCTAGCTTTTCTGGGGACTTCTGATAAGAGCATGATCAATTATAGGCCAAAGCATATCACACCAAACATCTTACAAACCAATTAATTTTAATATGTCACAAGGTATTCAATTTTGAATACCACTCCTTATGTTTTAAATAAAGTTAATTGAATTGTTTATGTGTTTTTATATTCAATGACGTATTATCTATGATTAGTAATAATTCCTTATTGCTATATCTAAGATAATAAAAATGTCACAATTCTAAATGCTTTCTATTATATTCAATATATTCATATTCAATTCCTAATTAATTCCTATCCGTTGTTTATTTAGAATGGCTCATAGACAACGTGCTGTTGAACGTCGCATGGCTACCATGATCGCTGGTCAAATGGAAGTTGTGTTACCTAACATGGTTGTGCACCCACATGAACGGTTGAATGTCAACCCAACAAACCCGAACCCAGAAACTGAAAACCAACCCAAGTGCTCATTCAAGCACTTCAATTCCTGCAACCCACCCAAGTACAATGGGTCAGATGGAGCTACTAGACTTCTCCAATGGTTCAATGGAATTGAAAATACTTTTCAAAAACGAGCCCTTACCTGGTGGAATAACTAGAAAATGTCTTTGGGTGAGAATACTGCTGCTGGACTGACTTAGACTAAGCTCAAGGAACTTATGACCCGAGAGTTTTACCCTCACAATGAGGTCAAAAAGCTTGAGTTTGAGTTTTGGGAACTCAAACATGATAGTGGAGAAAACATGATCTATAACAATAACTTTCATGAACTGAGCCTTTTGTGACCTAACATGGTGACCCCTCTCGAAAGGGGGATCGAGAAGTACATTGGTGGTTTGCCAATGCAAATCCAAGACTCGGTCTTTAGTAGCAAACCTGCTACTTTAGCTGATGCCATTAACATGATGGCGACCCTCACTGACAACCATGTACAAGCAGGGACCTTAACTAGAAAGGGTTCAAAGAAAGACAAGGAACCAACAAAAGGGTTCAAAAAAAGCTCCAAAAGAGGAGCCAAAGATTGGTTCAAATTCCAACTTCAAGAAGAATGACAAAAGGAAGGCAAATGACATGAACTATGTTGTGACCCATGCCAATCCTATTCAACAAGTGGCCCTGGTGAATCCTAACACTCAAGCCAACAAAAAGGTCTACACAAGCACTCATCCTTTTTTCCCAAGGTTCAACTTTCATCATCTTGCTATTGCTCCATGTCGATTGTGCACCAACTGCAATCGATTGGGTTATTTTGCTCTATATTGTCGTGTGCCAAAGGGTCAAGCTCCTGAAGCTAATATTAACTTCGCCACTACTCCTATGGCAAAAGCTTGTTACAACTGTGGGAACCCTAATGATTTTGCCAACACTTGCCCTATTCAAGCCAACAACAACAATGCTTTGATGGCCCCGAACAAAAAGCCAATCAAGGTGCAAGGGGTCGAGTTTTTAATGTCATTGCCAATCAAGACAAAAAAAAACTACGATGTGGTGAAGAGTATGTGTCTTGTAAATGGACTTTATTCTTCTATATTGTCTGATACGAGTGCCGATAGGAGTTTTGTATCCTTAGGACTTTGAACCCCTACTTGCTACGTCTAGAACTAAGTTGAATGAACCTTTTTGTGTTAAAGTAGCCAATTAAAGGACCATTAAACTTGATTCTTTTATACCTAATTGCACCTTGAACCTTAATTCTCATGATTTTTCTATTGACCTTATCCCAATGCAATTGGGAAGTTTTGACCTCATAGTCGGCATGGACCAGTTGTCAAAGCATCATGCTGAAATAGTTTGTCACGAGAAGTACTTGCGAAAGAAGTACGTGGCCTTTTTGGCTCACATTGTGGAAACCAAAAATCCGATGAGAAAAAGCTAGAAGACATTCGTATAGTTCGTGAATTTCCTGAGGTCTTTCCCAAAGATATCAATGGTCTGCCTTCGAATCGACAAGATGAATTCCTTATTGATCTCGTTCCTGGAGCGATGCCTGTCGCGAAAGCTCCTTATCGACTGCACCTACTGAATTACAGCTCGCAAGCCAATAGCAAGAACTTTCTGAAAAGAGGTTAATTCGCTCCAGTTCATCTCCATGGGATGCACCAATGTTGTTTGTGAAGAAGAAAGACGGTTCTTTTCGTTTGTGAATCGATTATTGTGAGCTTAACAAACTTACGATTAAAAATCGATACCCATTACCGAGGATCAACGACCTTTTTGATCAATTACAAGGCGCAAGGTGTTTCTCTAAAATCTATTTTCGTTCGGGTTATCATCAACTTCGAGTGTTTGAACATAATGTGCCAAAGACAGCCTTTCGTACGTGATATGGGCATTACAAGTTTATGGTTATGCCGTTCGGTTTGACAAATGCACCTGCGGTTTTCATGGACTTAATGAATCGCGTTTGTAAACCATATCTTCACAAGTTCCTGATTGTATTCATCAATGACATTCTGATTTATTCAAAGTCAAAATCCGAACATGAGAACCATCTTCCTCTAATCCTTGAACTCCTGAAAAAGGAGCAACTTATGCCATGTTCTCGAAATGTAAATTTAGGCTAAAAGAAGTTCAGTTTTTGGGACACAATGTGAATGAGTATGGAATCCATGTTTATTCTGCCAATATTGAGATAGTGAAAAGTCGGAAGACTCCAACAACAACAACTGAGATTCGATAATTCCTTAGTCTAGCAGGTCAAATCTTAAACTCTTAGAAATTCTTTTAAGGTTCATTTCATTACTATAATCTAATCAAATGAGCTTGTAAGTGACAGGTTATTACTGTCGGTTTAATTTCTCCAAGATTGCATTACCGCATACTTCCTTGACTCATAAAGGCAAACCATATGAGTGGGAGGATGCTCAAGAGAATGCTTTTCAAACCCTTAAGCAAAAGCTATGCAACGCTCCTATTCTCGCGTTACCCGACGAAAACAACGACTTCGTGGTTTATTTTGATGCCTCGAATGAAGGTCTTGGATGCATTTTTATGCAACATGGCAAGGTGATTGCATACGCTTCAAGTAAATTAAAGGTTCATAAAAAGAATTACACGACTCATGACCTTGAACTTGGCGAGGTGATATTCGCTTTAAAAATTGTAGGCACTACCTTCATGGTACGAAGTGTGTGGTGTTCACTGACCGCAAAATCGTTCAACATATTCTGAATCAAAAAGAGCTCAATATGAGACAAAGGCGTTGGGTGGAACTACTCAATGACTACGATTGCAAGATTCGTTACCATCCCGGTAAAGCAAATGTAGTAGCCAATGCTCTCAGTCGAAAGGATCAAGCCAAGTCTATCATTCTGCAAAGTATTCAAATTTCATCTAATCTTCAAAACCGTATTCTTGAAGGTCAACAAAGAACTGTCTCAGAAGGCAAGTTACCTGAAGAAATGCCTAGTAATGTTGAACTACAGCTCGAGTCCAAAAAAATGGGTTGCTTCACTTTCAAAACCGTTTATGGATTCCAAATCGAAATCATATATGAGAACTCATTTTTAACGAAGCTCATAAGTCTCGGTATTCTATCTATCCTGATGCCGACAAAATGTACAAAGACCAGCGAGTTCAGTACTGTTGGCTAGGAATGAAGAACGATGCCATTCTTTTCGTGTCTAAGTGCCTTACATGCTCAAAAGTGAAAGCCAAACATCAATGACCATCAGGATTGCTTGAATCGCCTGAAATTCCCGTTTGGAAATGGGAGGTGGAGGTTATTGATATGGATTTCATAACTAAAATCCCACGAACTTCTCGAGGTTATGACAACATTTGGGTAATCGTTGATCATTCGACAAAGGCCACTCACTTTCTTCCGATTTGTGAAACTTATCATGTGGAGGAATTGGTTTGTATCTACATCAATGAGATTGTTTGTAGGCATGGAGTTCCACTAAAAATCATTTCTTGCCGTGCTGGTCGTTTCATATCCCATTTCTAGAAATCATTACGATGAGCTCTTGGTACTCAATTGAATCTCAGCACCGTCTACCATCCTCAAACCAATGGGCAATCTGAGAGGACCATTCAAAAACTTGAAGATATGTTGCGATGTTGTGTGATTTATGTCGCACCCCGAGAAATCCCGTCCCTTCCGGGGCGCGAGCGACGGCAGATTGTCAGGATCGCAGTCTCCGGTCACACAACATGCGAGACCTATATGTCCGGTTTCGTACGTACATCCAATAAATTGGATAAAACAGTTTGGTAAAATCAGAGTTGCGGAAATAAAGTATATGTTAACAAAACAGTTTAACATTCATAGTTTGCGGAAGCGTTAATTTAAAACAGTTTTCAGAATGATTAGTAACAATAGTTGCGGAAGCGATTAAGGTAGTATGACAATACATAAGTAACAAAATCAAAAGTTCAAAGATTATCAAATGGCCTAAGACACTACAGTAGATGCATGGACTCCACCCTAGCATCCTAGTCCTTGTGCGCGTGCCTTAGTTACCTGAGAAAACATGCGAGTAAAAGGGTCAACACAAAGGTTGGTGAGAGCACAGGTTTTATATCAGCAGTAAACACCAAAATGTTTAAAGTAAAGTTGCAGGTCTACTTTTCAATACAATGCAATATCAATTGATAGCTAGTCAATATGTGTTATATCATATGAGGGTTCGCAACCGAAGCTAACATGCTGCCTCTCGCCATATCCATCCAAGATATGGCAAATGTTGTTTGGTCAATTATGCACTGTTCTGACCTCCAGTCGGGGTGGCCATACGGCTCGCAACAGTGGGGCTTGTCAGGCCCAGATAGTACTATTCAGAATTACCACGCTAAGCGCAACACGCTATTAACGGTTCGAGGTGTGTTTAATGAGGACTTATCAGTTTTGTGGATGAATGCCACACATATGCATATACGATATTTGCATGTACAAAAATAACCAAAAGTGTGTTTATTGTTCAAAAGTAGTTTGTATGCAATGTTTTCTCCCCCAAAGGTAGAAAATGTAAAAAGGGGCCGTGAACTCACCTGTTACAGCAGTCTCGATGTGTATGTGTGTTCACGTCTACGAGAGCTAGCACCTGCTAGTATGCACCTATAACCATATAGGTGTGAGTATGTGTTTTGTCGTGTGTTGTAATCCATACAACTCCCAGTGTCGGTGTGCTCAACCAAGTGTATGTGGGTTAATTAGTGATACTAGACGAATCGTTGGTGACACGATTGTTGTGTTTATGTGCCTTGATGCACATAGACACCAAAATGCATCCTATGACTCTAATCACATATGTTACTATTTTTAGAAAGTTTCCAATTTAGGAAAGTGTGGTTATGAAATCCCATTTCATAAAACTAATGACTCCCAATATGTTTATAAAACACGTTTAAACTCTTAAAACATGTCGTTTGCGCATAAATCACCATTTGTGCCGTTTTACCCAAATAAAGTTTCCTTATTCGGAAAGTATCCGTTTAAAAGCTTGTTTTTACAAATCAAGGTTTCCAATATGTTTAGAAATCAATTCTAAACATATTTCAGCAATCAAAGTTCATCAAAACCCTTTAAAACATCAAAAGCCCTCTTTTGATTTTTAAAAGTTTCCATTTATAGTAATTTTACACCAAACCATGTTTTTGACAAAAATCAAATATCCCAATGTGTTTCTAAACACCCCAATACACATTTAACAACATCTAGACATGTCTAACATGTCTAGATCATCACAAATCCAAGACTTGCAACATAAAAGTTTCCTTTTATGGCAAGTGTTCCAAAATCATCGCTAAATCCATCAATAACCAAACCAAACTCAAATATAACATCACTAAACACTAAAATCAGTAAATCCATGACAATAACACATCAAATCACCAACAATATCGTGCACAATAACCGTAAGGAGTTGCATGTGGGTTTTTAGCCCTTGCATGTACGATCTAACTATAGATAAACATAAGGAACTACCTTAGGAGCTTAGATTCGAGGTAGAACAGGCTCTGGGAGCTCGAACGAAGGCTGGTGTTAAGATCTTGGCTTGTTGGTGGCTTCCTCTACTTCTCCTTGGTGCTCCAATGACTTCAAATTACCAAGGATGGCTTCAATAGTGTCAACCAAGGTTTGGGGCTGATTTTTACAGATTTGGGTCGAGGATTGGCGAAGAGAGTCGGAGAAAACGAAAGAAGTTCGACTGAAATGAAGTGGGTTGTTTAAATAAGAAAATTTGATCTGCATGGACTTCGCGTACCGCGGAGGCCGATCAAATTTCTCATCGCGTACCGCGATAGGATTCGGGAGTCTCGACTCCCGGTTTGCTTCGCGTATCGCGAAGATTTTCGCCGAAGGGGGTATCGCGTACCGCGACGGGCCTACTTCATTGTTTTTCGATTTCGTTGATACGATTTCGCTCGTACTTGATTTCTAACGTTTATCCTAAACATCTAATGCGCGTTTAGCACATAATCATGTAATAACATGTAAGTTTGATCACCAACGTTCGTGAGACTCGTGTGTGTTTCGATAATTCCTCGAATTATCTTTGATAGTTTGTGTTCGTGTGTAACGAAGTGTTTGCACGCTTGATTAATCCTAATCAACATGTAATGCACAATTCAATAACTCCTCAAATTATTGTCTTGTGTTAGTGTTGTGTTTGCCACACTTGGTTTCCAAAACCAATGTGCAATGTACGATTCGACAGTTCCTCAAACTATCGTTTCGTAGTTGTTTTTGTTCACTCATCTAATTAAACATAATTAAATGAAATGCAACAAGTATGAATGTGAAATGTAAAGAAAGTAAGAGTTGCAATTTACCTGAAATTGCCGGGTGTCACATCATCCCCTTGTTGAAAGAAATTTCGTCCCGAAATTTGGTTGTTGTTGGTAGTGTTTGAGAAGCAAGAGTGTTTGAGAAACAAAAATTTTCTGGTTGTCACATCATCCCCTTGTTGAAAGGAATTTCGTCCCGAAATTTATTCGTTGGTGTCGGCGATCGACGTTGTTTGTTTGAAGAGATGGGGATATTTGCGCATCATCTGATCTTCATGCTCCCAAGTGAATTCAGGTCCGCGTTTCGAGTTCCATCGAACTTTGACAATGGGTATCTTACTCTGTTTGAGTTGTTTGACCTCACGGTCCATGATCTCTAGCGGTTCTTCCACGAACCGTAGTTGTTCATCCACCTGGATCTCATCCAGTGGGACTACAAGTGTCTCATCTGATAAACATTTCTTCAGGTTCGAGACATGAAATACATTGTGAACTCCGTCGAGTTCGGCTGGTAAGTTGAGTTGGTAAGCCACTGGACAAATCCTTTTCAGGATTTCGAAGGGTCCAATATATCGTGGGTTCAGTTTGCCTCATTTTCCAAAACGAATGACGTCTTTCCATGGTGAAACTTTCAGAAGGACTTTATCTCCTACCTGAAATTCCAGAGGCTTTCGGCGTTTGTCGGCATAACTCTTTTGACGATCTCGAGCTGCTGCCATGCGGTTTCTGATTTGCACGATTTTCTCTGTCGTTTCATGCACAAGTTCTGGGCCAGTGAGCTGACTGTCGCCCACTTCCGCCCAACAGATAGGTGATCGGCATTTCCTGCCATAGAGTGCCTCAAAAGGCGCTGCCTTGATGCTGGTGTGGTAGCTGTTGTTATAGGAAAACTCCACCAACGGAAGGTGAGTTTCCCAGCTATTTCCGAAGTCTACTACGCACGCTCGTAGCATATCTTCAAGGGTTTGTATTGTGCATTCACTCTGGCCATCAGTTTGTGGGTGGTATGCTGTACTCATATCCAACCGTGTGCCAAGTGACTTTTGCAATGATCTCCAGAAGTTAGAAGTGAATCTGGCGTCTCGATCTGAAATAATGGAGATCGGCACTCCATGTCGCGAGACTACTTCCTTGACGTAGATTCTGGCTAGTTTTTCCATCTTGTCATTTTCCTTGATCGCAAGAAAATGTGCTGACTTGGTCAGTCGGTCCACAATTACCCAGATAGTGTCACATCCACTAGGAGTACGGGGTAATTTGGTAATGAAATCCATGGATATTTGTTCCCACTTCCACATGGGGATCTCGGGTTGTGTGAGTAGTCCAGATGGTTTCTGGTACTCGATTTTGACTTTGGCACAAGTCAAGCATTTGCCTACGTAGGTGGCGATGTCGTCTTTCATGTGCGGCCACCAGTAAAGTACCTTCAGATCGTGATACATCTTATCAGATCCAGGGTGAATGGAATACCGTGATTTGTGAGCCTCGTCCATCACAAGGTCTCGTAGGTTTCCATGACGTGGAACCCAGACGCGTTCCATAAAATAGTGTAAACCATCGGCTTTTACCTTAAGGTATTGCTCCATTCCCCTCAGTGATTCCGCCGCTAGGTTTTCTGGTTTAAAAGCCTCTACTTGGGCATTGCGTAACTGCTCAGGGAGGTTAGGATGGATGGTAAGCTGTAAAGCTCGTATCCTCTTGGGTTTCGATGTGTTTTTCCGGCTTAGGGCATCGGCCACAACGTTGGCCTTCCCTGGGTGATACTTGATAGCACACTCATAGTCGTTTAGAAGTTCGAGCCAGCGACGCTGTCGCATGTTCAGTTCCTTCTGCTCGAATATGTGTTGGAGACTCTTATGATCAGTGTATATTGTACACTTCGTACCGTACAGGTAGTGTCTCCAGATCTTGAGTGCAAATACCACGCCTCCAAGTTCCAAGTCGTGGGTGGTGTAGTTCTTCTCGTGGACTTTCAGTTGTCGAGAAGCATATGCGATCACCTTTTCTTGCTGCATCAGCACACAGCCGAGTCCTTGTATCGAGGCATCGCAATATACCACGAAGTCATCCGTTCCATCAGGAAGAGATAGGATAGGTGCACTACAGAGCTTCTGCTTGAGAAGTTGGAATGCAGTTTCTTGTTTTTCAGTCCAGAGATACTTCTTGTCCTTATGGGTTAAGGCTGTAAGGGGTTGTGCTATCTTTGAAAATCCTTCAATAAATCGTCGATAATAGCCTGCCAAGCCTAGGAATTGTCGCACCTCAGTTGGGGTCTTCGGTGCCTCCCAGTTCTTGATTGCCTCTATCTTAGATTTATCAACATGAATCCCTTGTTCATTAATAACGTGTCCCAAAAATTGGACTTCTCGAATCCAGAAGTCGCATTTGGAGAGTTTAGCGTACAGCTTCTCTTTCCGTAGCAGTTCAAGAGCCAATTGAAGATGCTCTTTGTGTTCTTTCTGGGTCTTGGAGTAGATGAGAATATCATTTATAAAGACAATGATAAACTTGTCGAGGTATGGTTTGCACACTCTATTCATGAGATCCATGAATACTGCGGGTGCGTTTGTCAGCCCTAACGGCATAACCAAAAACTCGTAATGGCCATACCGAGTGCGAAAAGCAGTCTTGGGTATATCTTCCTCCTGAATCCTCAACTGATGGTACCCAGATCGCAGATCGATCTTAGAATAATAACTCGATCCTTGTAGTTGATCAAACAAATCGTCAATGCGGGGTAAGGGGTAACGGTTTTTGATCGTCACTTTGTTTAGCTCACGGTAGTCGATGCACATACGGAACGTGCCATCCTTCTTCTTTACAAACAAGACCGGAGCTCCCCAGGGTGAGAAGCTTGGTCTGATGAAACCCTTGTCCAACAGCTTTTGCAGTTGATTGGACAGTTCCTGCATCTCCGAAGGTGCAATTCGATATGGTGCTCGTGCGATAGGTGCTGCTCCCGGCACAAGATCTATGCGGAACTCCACTTGTCGAGGTGGTGGTAGTCCTGGTAAATCCTCAGGAAATACGTCGGGATAGTCGCATATGAATGGGATGTCTTCTATTCTTTTCTCCTCTTCAGTCTTGTCGGTGATAAGCGCCAAAATGGCTGTGTATCCCTTTCGTAAGCATTTGTGAGCTTTCATGCACGAGATGATGTTCAGAGGAGTGTCACTCCTTTCACCCTTGATGTCTAGATTTTCTCCGCTAGGGAGAGGTATACGCACAACCTTGTCGTGGCAAATGATTTCAGCCTGGTTTCCAGACAACCAATCCATGCCCACTACAACATCAAAACTGCCTAGTGTAACCGGCATGAGGTCAATCTTAAATTTATGGCCTGCTAGTTCTAAAGTGCATTCTTTCAGAATGTGCTTAGTCAAAATTAATTTACCATCAGCTAGCTCTATTGTATATTCAACATCTAAGGGTGTTGGGGTAATGGCAAGTATCTCACTAAAATCCTTAGATATAAAGCTTTTCTCAGCTCCAGTATCAAACAATACAGAAGCATAATTATCGTTCAAGAGATACGTACCGGTTGCAAGGTTGGGATCCCTCCTGGCCTCCTTGGCCCCAATCACGAAGGCTCGTCCCCTCGTGCCATTGTTCCTATTGTTGTTGTTCTGTTGGTTGTTGTTGTTGTTTTTCAGATGCGGGCAATCCTTCTTGAAATGCCCTGGTTTCCCACATTCGAAGCAACCCTTCGGTGCTTCAAGCTGCTGTTGTTGTTGGGGTTGTGGGGTCTTTGCAAGTAGTTCACCCCTGCAGTCTTTAGCTGCATGTCCCCATTTTCCACAACGCTGGCATTGAAAGCGGCCACACTGACCCTGTGCATGGTGGAAGTTGCACTTGTGGCATTTAGGGTGTTTCCCAGCATAACCTCCTTGGTTCTGGGTGGTTGGGATGGGTGGGGCATAAGCTTGGGTTGATCCAAACTTACGTTGCTGTGGTGGTGGTTGAAGAGTGGAAGTCTTGTTCAGGGTGTCATCCCACTTTCGTTTGCCCTTGTCGTTAGTTGTGGTCACAGCACCACGAGGTGGCAAGAGTCCTTGTGCGACAGCTGAATCGGTGAGCTTGTGAGTTAGTCGCACTGTTTGTTGCATGGTGATGGGGTCAGCAGAAAGTACCATGCCCTGAATTTGAGGTGGTAGTCCC
Source organism: Mikania micrantha (assembly GCA_009363875.1). NCBI lineage: Eukaryota > Viridiplantae > Streptophyta > Magnoliopsida > Asterales > Asteraceae > Mikania > Mikania micrantha. Next base: position 45,388,205 of record CM018683.1, on the reverse strand, counting down.
TCAATGTACTTCTCTATGTGCTTGAAAGGTGGGTTTGCCATTTCCGGGCACAGGTTTGCCAGCTCATAAGACCTGGCAGTGTAGGCCTCAACCTCGGAACCAATCATCTTGTGGTTCCAGAACTCGGTCTCAAGTTTCTGCACCTCACCACGAGGGCAGTACTCGCGGTTCAACATTTGCTTAAAGTTATCCCAGGGCAGAGCGTTGGCAGCATCAAGCCCTAGGTTCTGAACGTTGGCATTCCACCAAGTGAGGGCAGATCCCTCGAATGTCCCTGCAGCGAACTTGACTCTGTCCTCGTTTCTGCAGTTGCTCATGGCGAAAGCTGATTCCGCCTTCTCAATCCAACGCAATAGTCCAACGGCACCCTCTGTACCGCTGAAGGAGTGGGGTTTGCAATCCAGGAACATCTTGAACGTGCAGAGAGGTGGGTTAGGATTTGCTCCTGAGATATGCAAAGAGTAGAGTTGTGTTAAGTATCGGACAAACGTGTTGAATTGGAGACGAGTGATTGTGGTGCAACGTGAATATGAACAGATTCATCACCTTGGTTCAGTGGGTTTTGATTACGGGCAGCTTCCCGTGCAGCAAGTACCTCCTGAACCCGTTCGTTGATGAGTGCGTTCAGTTCAGCTTGGGTGAGGTTGATGTTTCCACGTCCTCCTGCATTCCTGCGTCCTCCACGTCTTCCAGCCATGATCTTCATACCGAGGATAAGTGTTAGTGTTTGCTTAATGACTATTGTAGTGAGTGCAGTAGGTACTGTAAAGAATATATAGAGCTTTCGGCTATCCCCGACATGGGTAGTCACGTGCGGTGATGAACGTAATGCATATAAGGTACGTCATGTGTGCAAGTATCACAATACTAAGCACTAAGTGTTGTGTGGAGACTAGTGGTTATAGACTAAGTTCACTAAATGCAAACCTAATTCGCAATAACCGGAGTCTCTGATACCAATCTGTCGCACCCCGAGAAATCCCGTCCCTTCCGGGGCGCGAGCGACGGCAGATTGTCAGGATCGCAGTCTCCGGTCACACAACATGCGAGACCTATATGTCCGGTTTCGTACGTACATCCAATAAATTGGATAAAACAGTTTGGTAAAATCAGAGTTGCGAAAATAAAGTATATGTTAACAAAACAGTTTAACATTCATAGTTTGCGGAAGCGTTAATTTAAAACAGTTTTCAGAATGATTAGTAACAATAGTTGCGGAAGCGATTAAGGTAGTATGACAATACATAAGTAACAAAATCAAAAGTTCAAAGATTATCAAATGGCCTAAGACACTATAGTAGATGCATGGACTCCACCCTAGCATCCTAGTCCTTGTGCGCGTGCCTTAGTTTCCTGAGAAAACATGCGAGTAAAAGGGTCAACACAAAGGTTGGTAAGAGCACATGTTTTATATGAGCAGTAAACATCAAAATGTTTAAAGTAAAGTTGTTGGTCTACTTTTCAATACAATGCAATATCAATTGATAGCTAGTGAATATGTGTTATATCATATGCGGGTTCGCAACCGAAGCTAACATGCTACCTCCCGCCATATCCATCCAAGATATGGCAAATGTTGTTTGGTCAATTATGCACTATTCCGACCTCCAGTCGGGGTGGCCATACGGCTCGCAACAGTGGGGCTTGTCAGGCCCAAATAGTACTATTCAGAATTACCACGCTAAGCGCAACGCGCTATTAACGGTTCGAGGTGTGTTTAATGAGGACTTATCAGTTTTGTGGATGAATGCCACACATATGCATATACGATATTTGCATGTACAAAAATAACCAAAAGTGTGTTTATTGTTCAAAAGTAGTTTGTATGCAATGTTTTCTCCCCCAAAGGTAGAAAATGTAAAAAGGGGCCGTGAACTCACCTGTTACAGCAGTCTCGATGTGTATGTGTGTTCACGTCTACGAGAGCTAGCACCTGCTAGTATGCACCTATAACCATATAGGTGTGAGTATGTGTTTTGTGGTGTGTTGTAATCCATACAACTCCCAGTGTCGGTGTGCTCAACCGAGTGTATGTGGGTTAATTAGTGAGACTAGACGAATCGTTGGTGACACGATTGTTGTGTTTATGTGCCTTGATGCACATAGACACCAAAATGCATCCTATGACTCTAATCACATATGTTACTATTTTTAGAAAGTTTCCAATTTAGGAAAGTGTGGTTATGAAATCCCATTTCATAAAACTAATGACTCCCAATATGTTTATAAAACACGTTTAAACTCTTAAAACATGTCGTTTACGCATAAATCACCATTTGTGCCGTTTTACCCAAATAAAGTTTCCTTATTTGGAAAGTATCCGTTTAAAAGCTTGTTTTTACAAATCAAGGTTTCCAATATGCTTAGAAATCAATTCTAAACATATTTCAGCAATCAAAGTTCATTAAAACCCTTTAAAACATCAAAAGCCCTCTTTTGATTTTTAAAAGTTTCCATTTATAGTAAGTTTACACCAAACCATGTTTTTGAAAAAAAATCAAATATCCCAATGTGTTTCTAAACACCCCAATACACATTTAACAACATCTAGACATGTCTAACATGTCTAGATCATCACAAATCCAAGACTTGCAACATAAAAGTTTCCTTTTATGGCAAGTGTTCCAAAATCATCGCTAAATCCATCAATAACCAAACCAAACTCAAATCTAACATCACTACACACTAAAATCAGTAAATCCATGACAGTAACACATCAAATCACCAACAATATCGTGCACAATAACCGTAAGGAGTTGCATGTGGGTTTTTAGCCCTTGCATGTACGATCTAACTATAGATAAACATAAGGAACTACCTTAGGAGCTTAGATTTGAGGTAGAACAGGCTCTGGGAGCTCGAACGAAGGCTGGTGTTAAGATCTTGGCTTGTTGGTGGCTTCCTCTACTTCTCCTTGGTGCTCCAATGACTTCAAATTACCAAGGATGGCTTCCAATAGTGTCAACCAAGGTTTGGGGCTGATTTTTACAGATTTGGGTCGAGGATTGGCGAAGAGAGTCGGAGAAAACGAAAGAAGTTCGACTGAAATGAAGTGGGTTGTTTAAATAAGAAAATTTGTTATTCATGGCCTTCGCGTACCGCGGAGGCCGATCAAATTTCTCATCGCGTACCGCGATAGGATTCGGGAGTCTCGACTCCCGGTTTGCTTCGCGTATCGCGAAGATTTTCGCCGAAGGGGGTATCGCGTACCGCGACGGGCCTACTTCATTGTTTTTCGATTTCGTTGATACGATTTCGCTCGTACTTGATTTCTAACGTTTATCCTAAACATCTAATGCGTGTTTAGCACATAATCATGTAATAACATGTAAGTTTGATCACCAACGTTCGTGAGACTCGTGTGTGTTTCGATAATTCCTCGAATTATCTTTGATAGTTTGTGTTCGTGTGTAACGAAGTGTTTGCACGCTTGATTAATCCTAATCAACGTGTAATGCACAATTCAATAACTCCTCGAATTATTGTCTTGTGTTAGTGTTGTGTTTGCCACACTTGGTTTCCAAAACCAATGTGCAATGTACAATTCGACAGTTCCTCAAAATATCGTTTCGTAGTTGTTTGTGTTCACTCATCTAATTAAACATAATTAAATGAAATGCAACAAGTATGAATGTGAAATGTAAAGAAAGTAAGAGTTGCAATTTACCTGAAATTGCCGGGTGTCACATCATCCCCTTGTTGAAAGAAATTTCGTCCCGAAATTTGGTTGTTGTTGGTAGTGTTTAAGAAGCAAGAGTGTTTGAGAAACAAAAATTTTCTGGTTGTCACAATTTACTTTGGTGGTAATTGGGATAACTACTTAACATTGATCGAGTTCTCATATAACAATAGGTAACATTCGAGCATTGACATGGCACCTTTCGAGCTAGGTGAAGCTCAAATCACTGGACCTAAACTGGTTCAAGAAACAACCAACAGGATCATGCGTATTCGTGAAAATCTAACAACTGCTCGTAGCCGGCACACGAGGTACGCCGACAAACGACGAAAGCTGTTAGAATTTCAAGTCAACAATTTAGTCTTTTTAAAGCTGTCTCCTTGGTAACGAATTGTTCGGTTTGGAAAGAAAGACAAGCTAGCTCCTCGTTACGTAGGTCCTTTCAAAGTTTGGGAAATGATTGGTAAAGTGGCTTACCGACTCGAGTTACCTCAAGAACTATCCAACTTGCATCCAACATTCCATGTCTCGAACTTAAAGAAATGCCTAGCCGATGAAAATATGCACATTCCTCTTGATGAAGTTTGCATCGATGAATCAATGCATTTATCAAGAAACCAGTGAAGATTGTTGATTGGGAAATCAAAAAGCTCAAGAACAAGCATATTCCTATCGTCTTGGTTAAATGGGATTTTAAACGTGGCACATAACTTACTTTGAAACGTGAAGAGCAAAATGGACGAAATCCCCTAAAGTAGGGGAGACTGTAATCCTTAAGGTTTTTATGTCGATATATATTTTTTTATTTTAACCGTGTTTGAATTTTAATAAATTAAAGTTATGGGTAATTGTTGAAACATTGGTATTCGTTTATGCATTCAATAAACAAATTTATTAAAATTATTAAACAAATTATTTCAAAAGAAATTCTTTCTTTATAATTCTATGTGTGTGTATATATATATATACATTTTTTTATAATTCAAATAAGATTTATAATAACAATAACAACAATAATAATAATAATAATAATAATAATAATAATAATAATAATAATAATAATAATAATAATAATAATAATAATAATAATAATAGTAATAATAACAACAATAACAATAAAAATGACGACGACGACGATAAAAAATCTTATCAATTAGACTTATATCAAAGAAATAAATATATAAATAATAAAATCTATAAAGTTTTCATGTAAACGATAAAGATAAGAGTTAAAAAAAGGTTTTATAACTTTTAAATATAAAATTTATGTTTTAAAAATGGTTTTATAAATTTTTAAACATAAAATGTCAAGGATATAAAGTTAAAGGGCAAAACTGCAACTTTTAAAAACATTATATGAGAGGGGAACAAAATATAAAATAGAGAGTGCAAGAAATCAAAAATACAAGGACCATAACTTTAAATCCCCATAAGATCTCCTTCTTTGTCGCTTAGCTACCCGTATTCCCGACCCAGAACTGTTTCCATCGATCGCAATAGGGCGCTCTATTCCTCTCAAACCTTTCTGAACACAAAAATCTTTCAAATAAACTCTCTGAGGTCGGATTCGTAGCCAAAGAACGACCGGCACTACATTCTACTCGAACTCCATCAATCCGACATCATTCCAGTTGAGTTTTAGCACCATTCGACTCGGTTTGATAAGTAGATTGAAAGCCCCATGGCCGGTTCTCAGTTAGATTGATTGCGGTATCATACGAATTGGATGGAAACCCAAATTAGATTTCATACGATTTTGAGGCCGCTATATAAAAATGTATAAGTTTAATTCGAAACCGGTAAGTTCAAACATTGGTGGCCCAGCCTAGTGGTAAACCACGCGAATCGGGGCTTGGGGACCTGGGTTCTACTCTTGGGCGGAGCAAGTTAAACCGGTTTTTGTGCATTTGGAGCCTTTTCAACTTATTTTTTTATAAAAATTATTCTAAAAATTCTAAAAATCAGTATTAATTATTTTGTGATAACTAAATTAATCACGGAAAATTTTTAAAATTATTTTTATTATTTAATTGGGTATTTATACTTATTTTAAACTTAAATAATTAAACTAAAAACTCTAATTGATCTTTTATTATTCTTTTAAAAATAATACAAAAAAAAATATTTTTTTTATATAAAATGCATAGATGCATATATTTATTAAGTTCATTATAGTCTTTTGTTGTTATTATTATTTTTACATTAAAAATGATTTATAAAATACATGTTTGTGAATATTTTAAACATAAATTATTCTTTGATTATTTTTGATAATAAAATGATTTATAAAATACTATATGTGTATACTATTATAAACCATTTTTCAAACAAATTATTTATAAAACATTAGTGGTTTTGAAAGACAAATTAGTAGGTTTAAATCTAAGAATTATTTTAAAAGAATTAAACAAAATAGAACATTATTATTCTAAAAGAAAATTTTTATAAACAAAGGCATAAAATTAAATCAAAATAAAATAAAGCAACTATACATAAAAGCTAAATGTTGTTTTTTTTTTAAATTAAAAAATTAATCTTCTATAATAAATATACAAATTTTAATACAAATATTTATTTACATCAATTTAAATCAAAATCATTAAATATTATACAATGAAACAAAAAAAAGGTGGGAATAGATTACTCCAAATGCCATACGATATTTAAAATCAATTAGGATATTTGTTTATTTGATAAATAAATAAACATTCCTAATTGAAAAGCACTCAAACTTAGACATATCAATTGGGACTTCCATAGTATGCCATAGAATCTAGCATGCCAAAACTTGAACTCTAAGTATATAGACTAAGAAATTCTATTGTCTTTAGGTTAAGGTGTGCATGCACAACTTCGTAAATTCTAGGCAACGATCCATTTGACAAAGCCAGGACATCATGTGAGTAATTCTATACTCCCTATTTACATTTTTGTACTTTTGGGATGTTACATATGCTAGTATTCAAAACCTAAATTATTAAATAGTCAAATTCTATAGATGGAATACTTGTAGTCTATTTGGTTTGTATTTGTGCTATGTGATACTACATTCTTTGTGATGCTATGTTATTCGATACCGAGTAGACTAAGGTGTGTTAGATACCACCTTGGCTTTGACTTAGGTCAAATGTGTTCAAAGTGCAAAAAGTACAACTATGGGCAGACTTGTGAAAATAATTAACTTTGTGCTTTTTATTGGAACGAGTTTGAAGATGATATAAACTATGGCAGACTTGTAGATATACTATGCTTTTTAGCTAAGTATTGATACGAGTTTGGAGACGAGATATTCTATAAACTTAATTGTAAACTAGTAGGATATGCATGCTAGAGTTTAAACTTTGTAGTCTAATTGAATTGCATCAGTTTTCTTACGTATACTATAAAAATTGTATGGGTTACTCACCAACTATGCAAATAGGTGACAAAAAACTTTATTTTGCATATGTAACAGGTTAGATAGATGCTTTCAAGGAAGACATAAGATAGGTTTATGATAGTAGACTTAGATTTAAATTATAAAACAACATTAGACTGTTTCCTTTATGTACTTTGGTTTTTGAACTATGTAATGAATGGTTGTTTTAGTTTGAATGCATTTAATAATGTTCCATTACCATAACGGACACGAATGAATTTGGGGGGGGGGGGGGGCGCAAATCTTAGAGCTCTAGCAGAACCTCGCTAGTGTTCCATGACTATAACGGACACGACAATGAGGGGTTAACCATACCAGGAAGAGTATTGTGTGACATGTAATAACGTCTACATAAACAGTTATTGGTTCAAGGACATCGCGTCTACTAATCGCTAGAAGACAAAGTAAATGTCACAAAGGAGGTTTCAAAGGGAATACATACTTCTCCTGTAATACTCAACCGCTGAAATTTTATCGAAACACTTGAGTGTAAGGATCGATTTCTATTCATGTGGGGGATTGTTTGAATTTTAATAATTATTATTATTATTATTATTATTATTATTATTATTATTATTATTATTATTCGTATATGTTACGAATATAGATTACATTTTGTTCTATGCCATGGACCAAAACGGAGCTAAGATGAATGAGATATCGATGCTCGAATATGTGTTGTGTAAAGTATTAAAAGAAAAGGTAAAATAAAAAAAGAAAACTTTTATATAGAAAAAGATAAAAGAAAATGGAAAACCTTTCATCTACCTATTTAATGGCCATAAATTGGTTGGTAACCAAGCCATGAATAGGCTTGTTAATTGACATAATGACAACCTTTGGAATGCAATATGATACATGTATAAATAGAGACATTTGGTCTCTTGTTTTCTTTGTTACTTTTTGAGATCTCTACACAAATTGAGACATACACACACAAGCTTCAACAGAGACATTCCATCTTGTTTTATACTTCTTTCTTGTAATTTAAATTTCGTATTTTTATATTTCTTGTAGTACTTTATTTTATATTTTGTATTTCTCTTAATTGAAATTCGAGTAATTGAATGATAAAAATATTTTTTTTTGTGAACGGTGCTCCTACAAGCTTAAAACAGATTTTAAAATCACCGTTCCTAAGTTTGTGTTTTTAAAATTAATTGGATTACAAAACAGAAATATAAATTATTTAGTTTCATACAAATATTTGTTTATCAATAAATTTATAATGTGTTTTTAAATTTTGGTTATGTAAAACAAGTATTTTTTTTATTAATGGGAAACCTAAAACATTTTGTTTTGTTTTTGGTAAACAAGTATTGTTTTCTTATTAATAGGAAAATTCAAACATTTTGTTTTGGTTTTTGTAAACCATAACTACTTACCTTCTATTTTGATAATTGTTAACAAAGTTTGGTTTTATATAATTAATTTTTTTTGTGTAAACCAAAAGTTTTATAAACAATTTTGTTACCGTTTATTTAATGAACATATTCGAATCAATTTTTTTAACTGAAGTTTTATAAACGATAGTTATAATCGTTTAAATCTAACGAGTGTGTTAAAAAAAGTTTATGATATAAAAACTAAAAATTATAAATTTTTGATGCTTTGAAAAAATTAATTCGATTTTGGAGTCGGTTTTTTGTAAACCATAATTCCTCAAAAAGTGTCAAATTTTAGTAAAATTTGATTTCGGTTTTGTATAAACCATACGGTTTTCTGTAAACCACAAAATACTTTGATAAATTAAGCTCATCAGAGTTAAAGTTTTAAGTGGCGGACTTGTAGTAACTGTAAGCGTGGACATCATTATCTGAGTTTCCTTTCTAGGAAAGCTATTCACATATATCCCAAATAGCTGAGGGACCTGCCTTGATGTCACACCCCGGGCCGGTGGGAACGGATCGGGTTTTCCCGTCGGGCGGAAGGTTCCCGAGGCGTGATATCTTGAGTGATAATCAAATGATCAGATTGTTACATAGCACATGATAAGTAAATGAGAAATGCTAACACATCCATGATATAGAATTACAAGATTTAATTACAATGTATCGTTCATAATTAAATCAAGTAAATCTACCAAAAAGAGTCAATGTAACTATATCTTGTATCTATACAAGATATACAAAAGATGATTCATAGTTTAGTCATCAAAAGTATGCAACATCAAAAGTAGCTAGGTCTTCTAAAAGTCCACTAGCTAATCCGTGCATATAAGTAGCTACACCTGTTCATCACCTGAGAAAACATGCATTTAAACAAAGTCAACACTAGGTTGGTGAGTTCATAAGTATGTTAATTGAAAACCTTGATTCATTCACATGCACAATCACAATGTGTATTATGTTACTTGTATGATATTTGTTCACCTGTTTACCCAATGGCTTCTCAATAGTTGGCATATGTAAGGGAACTAAGCCCTAGCCAACATCCCACCACATCACTACTAGAACTCCACACTACTTGCAATACAGCTATTGATTTCCATTCCTATTCCACATGTTTATCCCATTCTTGATCACCTGTGATAACTTGTATAGAATAATATAATTATGTAATTGTTGTTATCGAACCGAAGTTTAGATAACCTTTATATGTTAAGGATATTAGATTTATCAAATCTGTTCCTTGCATTATTCTATATTGGTGGGATTAACTGTTGTTTCACTTTTAAATATTAAGAGTGTTAGTTAACCACTTGTAATTTGTTCTTGATCTATAGTGCATAGAGTCTAAAAGGAATCCATTGACATCCTCACGTAATCAGATCTCAATGCATCTGATTTACCTCCACCACTTTATAAACCCATAGACCTCATCGAAACAGTTACTAGAAATATGACATGAGAATATACATTACTCAGTCTACTAGTCAACAAGAAACGATGGATTAGTTACTTATCACTGCAGATTAATATCACCATGTGTCGCTTTCCAGACCCTGACTATCGTCGCCCTGTCACCGGTCATACGTTACTGGCCAATGAATCAATACGATCAACATACTAGCCCTACAAGCTATAGGTTTGTCAAACCTATGGTACCACTATGCTATTTTCGGTTTAGTCACGTCAAAATAACTGGTCAGCGAATTATAGGGGCTTACATGATCAACTTGAACTAGTGGCACATGATTGAAGTGATATAATACAACAGGTCAATAGCAACTAATTGTAATTGTGTTCATCCGTGTTAATTTTCTCAATGTCATATGTTCTCCGTGTTATTAACAAGATTAAATAAGAATTTGTCTTATTACATTGTGTTAATTATTATAGTGAATGATGTTGTTATCATGAAGTTACATTATCTTGATTATCATTCTTTGTTCCATGTTCTCTTGTAATATGTGTTGAGTTGTAAAGCTAAGTGTTTAAAGGACTTGTCCTAATACACTTACTTAACTCTTCTATCGAATGTTATTACAAAGATACATAGTATCTTTATATCATTCATATGTTTGCCTGTTATTGTTCCGATGTTTATTTATGTAGGAATAACTAAGTGTTATATGATAAAATCTTACAACTATGTTTTTCTAATGTGTTGATGAATTAATAAGATATATTATTTCATTCATCTGATTATCCCTGTCATATCATAATCATACAAACATGCATACAAAGATAAGCGATAATAAGCAATTTATATTATCTAACATCCATGTAATAGCAATATGTTAAGCAAAACTTTTATATAGATAAAAGTAAGCATGTTTCTCAGTCCCGAAGGTTGAAAATCAGTTACGATTAAAGAAAAGGGGCATATGAACTCACCTTGTAGTTGTTGGGTTGACTTAGCTTAAATGTAGATATGCACGCGCTCTTGTTTGTACTTGAGTTTGTTTTCACGATCATGTATTGATTTCACGTAGTATTTAACTTATATGTGTGAGTTGTAAGGTTTTGTGCGCGTGTATGTGTTAGCCCTAATGTTGGCTAACACATGTGAGTCTCTATCTTGGTCTTCATTCGGCCCGGTGTACTTGTTATTGGTTTTATGCTCATCATAACTCAGTGAATTGTCATTAAAATTTTCAAGTATAACACTTAGATTTTAAATGCATGATTATCAACCTTTAATGTCTTGAGTTTCACTATGTTTTATAGATTCTCAACTTGTATCAACACATTCAACTCACCATCTTTGTAGTAATTATACTTAGGATGTGATTTAATTATACATCATTCATGATCATCGTTTCATTTGGGTCAAATGAAATGGGCTTTCTACTCCCTTGGGCCTAATTAGTGGCCTCAGGCCCAATTGATTATATGATAGATTATGTGGGCCGAAACAAAGAGGATGGGCCAATGGAGTAAAGTTGGGCTGGTTAGGGTAAGTTTTGGGCCAAAAATGCAATGTGAGCCCAAGCATAACTTTGAACTATTCACTTTGGGCCAAAAGATGTGTGCTGGGCCGGGTACTATGGCTGTTGGGATGTGAATTGTTTTGGTCGAACAAAGATGGCAGCGAACCTTTGGGTTCTTTTTGGGCTAGGTTCGTTGCAAGCATGTAGGTTCGTCTAGGTGGTATTGGTTCGTCGGCCATGAGGTTCGTCTCATCACACAAAGGTTCGGCAATTCAATAAAGGTTCGGTGGCAGGTAGGGTGGCTTGATGAGGCAAGGTTCGTACAATAGCTGCATGCAAATGGTTCGTCAAGCTATAGGTTCGCTTCAGGGTCAAAGGCTCGGAGAGGGGTTCGCCGGGAGGTGTAGGGTTCGGCAACTAGTTTAAGGGTTCGTTCCCAGTAATGGTTCGGCAATGTTCGGCATTCAGAAGGTTCGTGGGCCTGCATGCTTGGGTTTGCAGCTTCGAAGATTCGTGACCAGGGTTCGGTGGTGCCACGAAGGTTCGTTAGTGCTGTGAGGATTCGGTGGTGATGATGACAACAGGTTCGGCCGATGGCTGTGTTCCCACGAACCTGTAATCTCGAATGCTGCATCGACCTCACCCTCGAACGCACGGATTTGCAGGTTGTTTTCGTGATCATAGTGATGTGATTTAGTTTCTCACGGTCGTATAGTTCAAGGAAACAAGAGGTTAGCCGGTTCTAGGGTTAGGTTGACCAAATGCATAGAAAACCCTATTTTTCATGAGTTTCTTTCGTGCATACCTCTAATTTGGCCGGTGAAAACTCCAGATCCTTTGTACTTCTTGGTAGAGGAGGTCGAGAGCTTCACGTGGGTTCAAGAATCACTCAAATCCGTTGAGAAATGAGCAAGATATGGGGTTTTGAAGGTGGTTAATGGTGGTAATTGGTGGTGGCCGGAAATGTGGAGTAGAGAGAGAATGAAAATGTGTGAAATGAGAAAAACTCTCTCATTTAGTCTTTATATATCCCGATGGTATTCGGGTTCGTTTCGGTTGCTCGGTTCGCGTTTTTGTCGCGTATTCGGAATTTTACGCGTAATTAATTTTGTAATAATAAAAGAAATATTATTTTATTTATTTGATGAGTTTCAAAATTGTAAAATGTTAAATATTTTATTTTATTAATTTAAATTCGTTCATGTCGTGTTTTCGTTTTCGTTTCGTCAGTTTGCGTCACCATCGCGCGTATTCGTTCGAATCGTCATTCGAACGAACACGACGATGGTTTTGCTTTCCGACTTTTGTTTTCTACTTCCCAATCATCATTTCAGAACGTTAAACTCACAGATATGTTTGTGTGAATCGTCACCCACGCAAACACATTGTCAGTTCGTTATTCTGAAACGACACTGAAATTTATGTTTGAATTGTGTTTCCTCACTGTCGGACTTAACTAACACCCTGATATCACATTATTTTCACATTGAAATGTCAGCCATCTGATTCCTGTCATCTATGGATATCAGATTGCAACCGATTTGTTATTGTTATTCACTTGAACATCGTTGTTTCTCATGTTTAGTTGTGTTAACTGTACTTAGGTTTTCACTTAAATACACACAACTAATGTTTAAATTGAGTGTTGTACTTATAGTATTTAAGTTTACACAAAAATACGCACAACTGTTTCTTGTAAATCTGATTTCTGTTAGTACAAATACTGTGTATATACATGAAATCACACGTAGTTACTGTTGAAAGTACACGTACTGTACGGACTTGCCGGCCGGTCTGGTACTAGTTGTCACAGTCTCCCCTTGTTGAAGAAATTCCGTCCCGAAATTTAAGCATAAAAGTCGGGCTTTACTTCTTTAACAGGTGGGGATACTTGGTTTTCATGTTGTCCTCGCGCTCCCACGTAAATTATGGTCCACGCTTGGAGTTCCATCGAACCTTTACAATAGGAATACGGCTTCGTTTCAGTTTCTTAACTTCACGTTCCATAATCTCTACAGGTTCTTCAATGAAGTGTAGTTGCTCATCAACTTGTATTTCTCCCAATGGTATGATCAATGTTTCGTCTGCTAAGCACCTCTTGAGATTTGATACATGAAACACATCGTGTACTCCACTGAGTTCATCAGGGAGTTTGAGTCTGTATGCCACAGGACCTATACGTTGAGTAATCTCAAACGGTCCGACATACCTAGGTGCTAGCTTGCCCTTAGCCCCAAAACGAACTACGCCTTTCCATGGGGACACTTTCAACATGACTCGGTCACCCACATCGAATTCCAAAGGCTTGCGCCGTTTGTCTGCGTAACTCTTTTGGCGGCTACGTGTTGCTTGTAATCGTTGTTGTATCTGGGCTATCTTATCAGTAGTTTCCTGAATAAGTTCAGGCCCAGTAATCCTGTTGTCTTCCACTTCGGTCCAACAAATTGGAGACCGACATTTTCTACCATTAAGTGCTTCAAATGGAGCATATCCAATGCTGCTGTGGTAGCTTTTGTTGTAGGAGAACTCAATGAGTGGTAAGTGTGTCCCAACTTCCACCGAAGTCTAGAATGCACGTTTTCAACATATCCTCTAGAGTTTGAATGGTGCGCTCGCTTTGTCCATCCGTTTGTGGATGATAAGCAGTGCTCAAATTAACACTTGTCCCTAAGGATTGTTGCAATGATTGCCAGAACCGCGAAGTAAATCGACTGTCCCGGTCCGAAATAATAGACAGTGGCACCCCGTGCCTCACTACTATTTCATCAATGTATAGTCTCGCTAGTTTCTCCATCTTGTATGTCTCTCTGATTGGCAAGAAGTGAGCGGACTTGGTCAATCTATCAATGATGACCCAAATCGAATTGTGTCGGCTGGAAGTGCGGGGTAGCTTGGTAATGAAATCCATAGTTATTTGTTCCCACTTCCATTGTGGTATCTCCGGTTGTTCCAGTAAACCTGAAGGTTTCTGGTGTTCTGCTTTGACTTTGGCACATGTAATACATTTGCCAACATAAGTGGCAATGTCTTTCTTCATACCCGGCCACCAATAAAATGACCTAAGATTTTGGTACAACTTATCGGCACCAGGATGAACTGAATAACGTGACTTGTGTGCCTCGTCAAGTATGAGTGTCCGAAGTTCATCTACTACTGGAATCCAAACACGATCCAGATAATAGATAACTCCATCCTGCTTTGTCTTGAAGTGTTTCTCGGCTCCACAATCGAGCTCGCGTTTCAGGTTGTCTCTTGCCACTGCTTCTTGTTGTGCTCGTATGATTTGTTCTCTAAAACTTGTTTGCACAGTCATTCCCATTGCACGAACGCGTAAGGGTTTGACTCTTTCCTTCATGCTCAAAGCATATGCAACAACATTTGCTTTGCCAGGATGGTATTTGATCACACAATCATAATCGTTCAGGAGCTTAACCCAACGTCTCTGTCTCCGGTTAAGCTCCTTCTGATCAAATATGTGTTGTAGGCTCTTGTGATCTATGAAGATTGTGCATTTGGTACTATAGAGGTAGTGTCTCTAAATCTTTAAAGCAAAGACAACAGCTCCCAGTTCGAGATCGTGTGTTGTGTAATTCTTCTCGTGTATCTTCAGCTGTCTTTAGGCATAAGCAATGACTTTGTCTCGTTGCATCAAAACACATCCGAGTCCCTTATGGGAAGCATCACAATAAACCACAAAGTCATCATTGCCTTCTGGGAGTGTTAAGATTGGAGCATTGCACAATCTTTGTTTCAGTGTCTGGAATGCCTCTTCTTGTTTCTGAGTCCACACAAAAGGTTCAGTCTTCTGTGTGAGCTTGGTGAGAGGCAAGGCTATCTTAGAAAAATTTGAGATGAATCTCCTGTAATAATCTGCCAATCCCAAGAATGATCTGATCTCTGTCAGTGCTGTAGGCACATCCCAGTTCTTGATCGCTTCAATCTTGGCAGGATCCACATGAATACCATTACTGTTAATCACGTGACCCAAGAACTGAATTTCTCTCAACCAAAATTCACACTTGGAGAATTTGGCATAGATTCGTTCCTCCTTTAGGAGTTCCATGACTGTCTTGAGGTGTTGCTCATGTTCCTTCTCGTTCTTTGAATAAATCAGTATATCATCAATGAAGACGATAACAAACTGATTTAAATACGGCTTGCACACTCGGTTCTTCAAATCCATGAACACAGCCGGTGCGTTCGTCAATCCGAATGGCATCACCATGAACTCGTAATGACCATATCGGGTACGAAAGGTCGTCTTTGGTATGTCTTCCTCTTGAATCCGGAGCTGATGATAGCCTGATCTCAGGTCTATCTTTGAAAAGTATTGTGCTCCCTGCAATTGATCAAACAAATCATCAATCCTCAGTAACGGGTACCGATTCTTGATGGTGAGTTTGTTGAGTTCTCTGTAATCAATACACATCCTGAAAGTTCCATCCTTCTTTTTAATAAAAAGAACCGGAGCTCCCCATGGGGAAAAGCTCGGTCGGATGAATCCTTTGTCGAGTAGCTCTTGTAATTGATTGGACAACTCCTGCATTTCTAATGGAGCAAGTCTATAAGGAGACTTAGCTACAGGAGTCGCTCTCGAAATCAAATCAATTCGGAACTGCACTGATCTCTCGGGTGGCAGTCCCGGTAAATCATCCGGAAACACGTCCGCATAGTCTCTCACAACTGGTACATCTTGAATCTTGATTGCCTTCTTGTCTTTCTCGATCACGTGAGCTAGGAATGCAACACATTGCTTTCGTAAGTATTGCGAGCCTTCATGCATGATATTATCTTGACACCGCGTTTCGCTTGGTCTCCACGAATCTCCAAGATCTCATTGTTCTCCACTGGAATGCGTAATAGTTTATCGGAACAGATGAACTCAACTCGGTTAAGAGATAGGCAATCCATTCCGATGATGATGTCGAAACTGCCCAGCTCCATCGGTATCAAGTCGATAGAAAATGTGAGATCGCCAAGTGTTAGTGGGCAATTCCTAAATATCGTGTCTACTGTGATCTGTTTGCCGTTTGCTATCTCAATAGTGTATAATTAAGATGGCATGCAAAGTCGGATGAGATAAAACTCTGATCCGCACCAGTGTCAAATAATATGGATGCATAGAAGTCAGATAAGAGAAATGTACCCGTGATCACGTTCGGGTCTTGTCGAGCTACAGCTGCTCCAATATGGAAGGCTCGTCCTCTTGGTGCTTGAGCACTTTGTTGATTTCTCTTGGGGCAATCCCGAGAGAAGTGTCCAGGTTCACCACAGTTGTAGCAAGACCTGTGATCAGCAGCAGCAGTAGTAGCTGCATTGTTGTTTCTGTTTGGAGTTCCCATGCACTTGCAGCGGTTGGCCCAATGACCAAACTTTCCACAGTTTGTGCATTGCTTGCACTAAGTGTTTGGTTCATGATGATACTGGCAAGTGTTGCACAAAGGTGCTGTGCCAGTGTAGGGCTTTCTGACCTGCAGCGGTGGTGGTTGATTGAGCATGGGAGTCTGGGTGGTTGCAGCAAAGTTTTTAACCACTTTTTGTTTCTTAGATGGCCTCTTGTCCGACTTCCATGAAGTTCCAGCTTTGGCTGATTCAGCCTCTTTCTTGATTGCCCCAGAGGCAACCATCACATCTGTCATTGTTGATGACAGAGTAACAGCCATTTCCATGGTTGTTGGATGAGCAGCAAGGATAAAACCTTGCATACATGCCGGTAATCCCCCGATATACCGTTCAATCCTCTTTTCCAATGTTGGCACTATATCCGGTGCCAATACTGCCAGTTCATGAAATCTTGTGGTGTAGGCCAGATACCCAGCACCAATCATAACAAGATTGAGTAATTCAGTCTCAACCTTTTTGATTTCGTTCCTTGGGCAAAACTCTGCCCGCAGTAATGCCTTGAAATCATTCCAAGACATTGATAGAGCCTCATCCCTGCCTCTGGTATTGACCTGAGCGTTCCACCAAATTAACGCTCGCTTGTGAAATGACCCCGCAGCATACTTTACCCTATACTGTTCCGGGCAGTTGCTAATCTCCAAAGTTGTTTCCATCTTTTATATCCATTGGATCAATCCAACGGCTCCCTCGCTGCCACTAAAACTCGGTGGCTTGCAACCTACAAAGTTTTTGTAGGAGTAGTCTTGGTGATGGCGGTTGTTTCCACTGCCCTCTCCAGATGAGTTGGCAACGTTGATGCTGTTGTTGGTGTTGATTCGGTTCATCATCTCCGGGATCACCTCCCTCAGCTGACTGGTTAACAGTGTAGCTAGTGCAATGGTGGCAGGATCTAGCTGATGAACTGGTGGTGTTGGAGGAGGAGGTGGTTGTATAGGAGAGTCAGGCGGTGTAGGTGTAGATGAGTGCGGTGCCAAGTCTTGTGGTGGTGGCAGTATAGCAGGTGGTTGTCTTCTTGGCGGCATTCTGATCATAACCAAAAGAAAATCGGTTAGTGCAGTGATCAGACACAGAAGACATATGCAATTAGAATCCTATGTCACATGATTTCTATATGGGGGTCCCTAGGTTATAGTCTAGGCCAAACCGTTTAAAGTAATATGACTATATTTCTCTATAACCATGGCTCTGATACCAATCTGTCACACCCCGGGCCGGCGGGAATGGATCGGGTTTTCCCGTCGGGCGCAAGGTTCCCGGGGCGCGATATCTTGAGTGATAATCAAATGATCAGATTGTTACATAGCACATGATAAGTAAATGAGAAATGGTAACACATCAATGATATAGAATTACAAGATTCAATTACAATGTATCGTTCGTAATTAAATCAACTAAATCTACCAAAAAGAATCAATGTAACTATATCTTGTATCTGTACAAGATATACAAAAGATGATTCATAGTTTAGTCATCAAAAGTATGCAACATCAAAAGTAGCTAGGTCTTCTAAAAGTCCACTAGCTAATCCGTGCATATAAGTAGCTACACATGTTCATCACCTGAGAAAACATGCATTTAAACAAAGTCAACACTATGTTGGTGAGTTCATAAGTATGTTAATTGAAAACCTTGATTCATTCACATGCACAACCACAATGTGTATTATGTTACTTGTATGATATTTGTTCACCTGTTCACCTAATAGCTTCTCAATAGTTATATTTACAAGTACTATATTATCCTAGTAGTAATGCTTATATATAGGGCATATGCAAGGGAACTAAGCCCTAGCCAACATCCCACCACATCACTACTAGAACTCCACACTACTTGCAATACAACTATTGATTTCCATTCCCATTCCACATGTTTATCCCATTCTTGATCACCTGTGATAACTTGTATAGAATAATATAATGATGTAATTGTTGTTATCGAACCGAAGTTTAGATAACCTTAATTGTTTATCCCATTCTTGATCACCTGTGATAACTCTCTGTGTCACTATACGAGCCTATGGTTATAGTCTAGGTCTCTAAGTCAACCTAATTCTCTATAACATGTGGCTCTGATACCACCCTGTCACACCCCCACCTCTCCTCACCTGTTGATGATGTCACCGAAACGGTCGCGGAAGCATTGTGATGATGTCTCATAAATGAGGGGTGACTTACTTGATCCGATATCACAAGCACACAGATTAACGTAGGATAATTACATTACATGGTTCGTTATAACAATTCATATCACAATATTCACTTATTCAATTACAAGTTTGTGAAGTGCAGTCTCACCGGATTCACTGTCTACCTGCAAAAATGTTTGATTTGAAAACGTCAGCACAAAGCTGGTGAGTTCGTAAAGTTTAGTAATTAAACAATATAATATGAAAAATTTCAAGATATACAGTTCAGATAACCATGGGACCCGTATCTAGTTCCTTTCGGACAGTTTTACGTTTTACGAAGATACTACCCGTCGGTAAATATCTTAATGTCTATCACTAACATTAAGAAAGTGTTTCGGAAACAGGTAACAAACATTCACAGCAGTGGAGATGCAATCCTCCCAGCAAATGGGTTGTCAGCCAATAGTACTATCAATGCTTCCCGTTCGGCCCCACATGGGTTCACTAGATACAGTTTCAAAGAATGAGGGCTTTTGATACTGTGATAGAGATACTAACGGCAAAATCCCATGAAATCACACAAAAGTGACATGCAATCACAAAGATAGCAGTGATACATATCATATGTTCAGAAATCGATTTCCAGAAATTCCCCGATATTTGTAAAACACTAAAATGAAAAGGGGTTGTACAAAACTCACCCGAAGTCTCAAGATAGTAAGATCACTCGCAGACTGGTAATAATATTGTAAGTCTGCATTAGATTATGATAAATAAGTTATCCATGTTCTAACTCACTGATTAGATCTTTCTGAACGTTCAATGTCAAAGACATTGCCTTGAAAGTCATCAAACCGATATTAGGTTTTTAATTAATTATTTCAACATCATATCATACAATGTATGATAATGTAGGAACTACCTTGAATTAGATTCCTAATACAAAGTTGATGACACTCTTGATTAATCAGAATAGTCTTGGATTAACCAAATAGTTAATGTTGCTGATTATAATGCTAAAACAGTTCCTAGACAGATTAATGGCTTAGGAATGATCAATCGTTGTTATTGATTACCCAAATATCATGAAATATCACAATGTAGCATTAGAATAGGTTTAGTAACCATGTTTAACATACTAATCTGACTGTTATCATAAACATCAGATAATCATTTCAATGAGTATGTTAATGATTGTGATTAGTTTGAAACACTTAGATTTAACCTTGCATTTCAAAGATTAATCAAACTAATCACCTACATTGTCATAATCAAATGGTTTAAACCATTATAATCATGGGTATGATTTCATGCAAACCGAGCATTAAAATGGATCAAAACAAGGATTTACCCGTTAAAACATCGTGTTCTTCGTTTATAATCAATCCTAGCCATCATCTAGGCAAAAATCAACAACCCTAACTATATCACTACGTTCAAAATCAAGATCTAATCAACCATTATCAATCTAGAAAGTTAAAACGAATCGTTACCTAATCAGACGGATTTTTAACCGTAGAACAACGATCAGTACTTGTAAACACGATCCTTGGTGCGATCCGTGGAGTTTGGCAGCTTCAAATTGGAGTTTAGATCGTGGAAATATGTGGTTCTTCGTCTGTGAAACGTTTAAGTTCGATAATGAAGATGAAGAATAATTCTGCATGAAATCTGATGAAAAAGATCAAATTTTTCCACAGTCTCACCCATCGCGTACCGCGACGAGAAACCAAAAAAGGCTTCGCGTACCGCGAAGAAATCCGGAGAAATCAGATATTTTTCAACCATCGCGTACCGCCGAGAACCCTCATCCCATCCTTAGCGTACCGTGACGAGTCCAAAAGTTCAATACTTAGAAATTTTTCTTCGTTTTTCGATTCCGGACAATCCGTAACTCCGTTTTCTACACGGTTTTCGCCCACGTTCATCATTTATCGTGCGCTATCAACCTGTAGTAATTTCAATTTTCAAATCAACGTGGATTTTAAGCACGATCAAATGTGCTTACGTTATTAATGCCAAATTTTTCGTACGCAATTGTCACAGTCTCCTCCTGTTAGAAAAATTTTGTCCCGAAATTTAGTGAAGACTTGCTTAATGACAATCGTTTATGAGAATAGATGTAGGTACTTTGCTTTCATTCTATCTTCACGTTCCCACGTATACTCAGGTCCACGTTGTGAATTCCATCGAACTTTAATGATTGGTATGCGACTACGTTTTGAACACTTTTACCTCTCGATCCATTACTTAAACTGGTTCTTCACTGAACTGAAGTTTTTCATCAATTTGAATTTCTTCGAGAGGTATGATCAATGATTCATCAGCTAGGCACTTTTTCAGATTTGATACATGAAAGACATCATGAATGTTACTGAGTTCAGGAGGTAATTCAAGTCTGTAGGCTACCACTCCGATCCATTCAAGGATTTTGAATGGGCCTATAAATATTGGTGAAAGTTTACCTCTCTTTCTAAATCTGAAAATGTTCTTCCAAGGTGAAACTTTCAACATTACTCGGTCACCTATTTGGAATTCTAGAGGCCTTCGACGATTATCAGCATAACTCTTTTGTCGATCGCGAGCAGCTTTAATTCGTTCTTGAATGAGTGCGATCTTATCCGTTGTCTCTTGAATGAATTCTGGGCCTATGATCTGACTCTCACCTACTTCAGACCAACAGATAGGAGATCTACACTTGCGTCCATAAAGTGCTTCGAATGGAGCGCATTGAATACTGGTATGGTAGCTGTTATTGTATGAGAATTCAACAAGTGGAAGATGAATATCCGAGCTACCTCCGAAATCAATCACACAGCTTCGGAGCATGTCTTCAAGAGTTTAATTCGTTCATTCAGTCTGCTCGTCCATTTGTGGATGATAAGCTGTGCTCATATTGATTTGTGTGCCCAGCGCATTCTGAAGAGTTTGCCAAAATCGTGACATAAATCGACTATCTCTGTCAGAAATGATAGAGATTGGTACCCCATGTCGAGATACAATCTCATTAACATAGAGTTTAGCGAGTCGATCCATAGAGTAATCTTCTCGGATGGGTAAGAAATGCGCAGATTTAGTAAGGTGATCAATGATAACCCATATAGAGTCATGATTACGTGATGTTCTGGGTAGTTTAGTAATAAAATCCATAAAGATCTGATCCCATTTCCACACGGGAATCACAGGTTGTTGCAATAACCCAGAAGGTCGTTGATGTTCAGCCTTAACTTTGAGACATATTAAGCATCGATCCACATATTCAGCTATGTGTTTCTTCATTCCAAGCCACCAGTAAAAAACTCTAAGATCTTTATACATTTTATCAGCACCTGGATGAATAGAATTCTTCGATTTGTGCACCTCATCCAAGATAATCGTTCTAGAGTTAACAAATAAAGGAACCCAAATTCGGCTTTTGAAATACAACACTCCGTCAATTTCGTTTCGAGTTTCTTGTCTAATCCCCTCAGTTCCTCAGCAGGATAGTTCGTTGCTTTTAAAGCTTGTTGCTGAGCTTCTTTAATCTGAGAAATTAGACTAGTTTGAATAGTCATCCCTAACGCTTTCACACGTAAAGGTTTGACTCGTTCCTTGCGACTCAAGGCATCGGCTATGACATTCGCTTTACCTGGGTGATAACGAATTTCACAATCATAGTCATTTAAGAGTTCTACCCACCGCCTTTGTCGCATGTTTAACATTTTCTTATCTAGAATGTGTTGAAGACTTTTATGATCAGTGTATATAATACACTTGGTTCCGTATAGATAGTGTCTCCAAATTTTGAGTGCAAACACCACTGCACCAAGTTCTAGATCATGAGTGGTATAGTTCTTCTCATGTATTTTCAGTTGTCGAGAAGCGTAAGCAATTACCTTGTCGTTCTGCATTAAAACACACCCAAGACCTTGACGAGAAGCATCACAGTACACTGTGAAATTATCAGTACCTTCCGGTAATGCCAAGATAGATGCATTGTAGAGTTTGTATTTCAACAGTTGGAATGCCTCCTCCTGTTGGGAACCCCATATAAACGGTTGATTTTTCTGTGTCAATGTAGTCAGTGGCAAGGCTGTCTTTGAAAAGTTCTTAATAAATCAACGATAATAACCTGCCAGCCCTAAGAATTGACGTATTTCAGTTGGGGTTCGTGGTGTTTCCCATTGTTTCACAGCTTCGATCTTAATGGGATCTACTTGAATACCGTTTTCGTTTACTACGTGCCAAATAAATTGAACTTCTCGTAACCAAAACTCACACTTGGAGAATTTGGCATATAATTTCTCATGTACCAAAAGTTATAAGATTAGTTTCAAGTGTTGAGCATGTTCTTGTTGGTTCCGAAAATAAATGAGAATATCATCAATAAACACAATCACAAATTTATCCAGATAAGGTCTACATACTCGATTCATCAGATCCATGAAAACTGCAGGTGCATTTGTTAATCCAAACGGCATTACTAAAAATTCATAATGCCCGTATCGAGTTCTAAAAGCAGTTTTAGGAACATCATCATCACGAATTCGTAACTGATGATATCCAGATCTTAAATCGATTTTCGAAAAGTAAGTAGCACCTTGTAACTGATCAAATAGATCATCGATTCGTGGTAACGGATAACGATTTTTGATTGTCAGTTTATTGAGTTCCCTGTAGTCAATGCACATCCTGAATGAACCATCCTTCTTTTTCACAAAAAGAATTGGTGCTCCCCAGGGTGAGAAACTAGGTCTGATAAAACCTTTGTCTAACAGTTCTTACAGTTGACCTGAAAGCTCTTGCATCTCTGAGGGTGCTAAACGATAAGGAGCGTTAACTACAGGTACTGCACCTGGAATCAAGTCAATACGAAATTCGACTTGTCTCACTGGGGGTAATCCTAATATATCCTCAGGAAAACTTCAGGAAAATCTTTGACTACTGGAATATCTGTGATACGTTTCTGTACAGAACCACTTTCGATCACATATTCCAGAAAGGCTTGACAACCTTTTCGTAAAAGTTTCTGAGTTTGCATACAAGAAATAATACCAAGTTTTCTACCAGCTCGTTCTCCTTGAACTATCAGTGTATTACCGTTAGGTAATGGAATACGGATCATCTTGTTTTGACATACAACTTCTGCTTGGTTATCAGAAAGCCAGTCCATACCGACCACGACATCAAAGCTCCCAAGCTCAATAGGAAGTAAATTGATATTGAAAAGATGATCATTCAAAT
This sequence comes from Mikania micrantha, assembly GCA_009363875.1. Lineage (NCBI taxonomy): Eukaryota > Viridiplantae > Streptophyta > Magnoliopsida > Asterales > Asteraceae > Mikania > Mikania micrantha. Next base: position 45,364,039 of record CM018683.1, on the reverse strand, counting down.
TCAAGGAACATCCTTGAATAACACTGTTAGTTTTGATTAACTTGTCATTAGCAAGTTCAATAACATAAGGAGTTTCTAGATCTACCGTAGGCAATGAAAGTAATGATGCAAATTCAGGAGAGATAAAACTTTTATCTGCACTTGTATCAAACAGAACTGATGCGTATAGATTATTAAGAGGAAACGTACCAGTGACAATGTTTGCATCATGCCTAGCCTCGGTTGCACCAATCTGAAAAGCTCATCCCCTAGCTTCATTCCCTTGATTGGTGTTGTTATTCGAACAATTTCTCATAAGATGATCAGGACTTCCACACTTGAAGCATGACTGGTTGGTTTGAGTGGTTTGTCGTGGTGCTTGATTTGGATGACGAGCAGGCAAAGTACAGTATCTGGTGTAGTGTCCTAACCTATTACAGTTGGCACAAACAGGACACAGTCCTGTATGATGATATGGACACTTGTTGCATTTGGGCGCCTGCCCAGTATAAGTTTTCCTCTCAGGAATAGCAGCACCATAGTTTTTCACAGTTGGCTTGCTCTGGTTAATCTCAGCCGGAGCTTTCGCCTTGGTTTTACCAAACCGCTTTCTTTTGGTACCTTTAGAAACATTCGAGGTACCGACATCACTACGGCCCACGACCGTCTGAGTTTTTGTTGACAACGTACCACTCCTTACCGCCTCATCGGTAAGCTTAGTGGTCAAAAGAATTGTATGTTTCAGAGTTTTAGGTTCAGCTGCAGTCACCATTCCCTGAATCTGGGGAATCAAACCCTTGATGTACTTCTCAATCAACGCTGCTTCTGTAGGAAACATATCGGGAAGGAAGCAAGTAAGTTCATGAAAACGATCGGTATAAGCTAAACAATCAGCACCGATCATAGAATGATTCCAGAATTCCTCCTGGAGCTTTCGAATTTCAGTGATTGGGCAGTACTCTGATCTAATCAGAGTTTTAAATTCGTTCCAGCCCATCGAGTCGATTGTAATTGTGCCCAAAGTTTTTTCCAGGGTATTCCACCAGGTTAAAGCTGATTCTTTCAGAGAACAGATAGCATAAGACACCTTATGCTTTGCCAAACACTGGCTGATTTTAAGTTTGGTTTCCATCTCCTAAAACCACCTCAAAAGACCAGCCGCTCCTTCCTTTCCTGTGAAAGTAGGAGGGTTGCAGGAAGCAAAATACTTATAAGTACATCCCTGTCGTGGTGGATCAGGAGCAGTTGTAATTGTACCGGTGGTCTGATGAGTTTCTATGTGTCCACCAGTAGCGTTATGTTCCACATGATCATGATTCCCACCAGAACCCGCAGTGATATGAGGTTGGTGTTGTGTTAATACACCACAAGCTGATAGCTGTTCTCGAACAATTTGTGCTATCATTGCTTCATTTGATTCAGATTCACTTGCACCAGCAGGTGGAATAGTGTTCACTTCATTTCCAGATTTCCGGGTGGAACCATGTTCACTACCGGATTCGATTCTACGTTCATAGGCGGAACTTTTCCGGTTCAGGGTTAACATTATTCCTGCCAGCTTTCTTGGCTGGTCGACCTTGTTTTGGAGCCATCGTTCTGCTCACATGCAGACAAACTTAGGTCAGTTCAAGAATAATAAAAAAAATATACAACCCTTGTTAAATCACATTAGTTCAATCATGTTCAGTTACACTGAAATTTTATGTTGAAATGTGATTATAAGAGAATATAGTATAACTACATTGATATAATTCAGATATGTTCTCAACATACGATAATCATACAGATATTTGTAGTCATACTTAGTCCTGTTATCTCAAAATGTGTTATAGTATCACATAGCACACGGCGTTATGATACCAATACCGATATGTCACTGTTCACAGGAAATACACATCTTTCGTTTTTCGATTCATGATCACATATGTTTTTGAGATATTATTATACAGGACTTTGATATGTGTTACACACTCAATAGGTAAGTTACCACACAAGGTATTTACGATATACCACACAAGGTATTTTACGAGAGTATACCACACAAGGTATTTTACGAGATAGCACCAAGCTATTTTATGAGATAGCACCACGCTATTTTACGAGATAGCACACAAGCTATTTTACAAAATAGCACCAAGCTATTTTATGAGATAGCACACAAGCTATTTTACGAAATAGCACCAAGCTATTTTAGGAGATAGCACCAAACTATTTTACGAGATAGCACACAAGCTATTTTACGAGATAGCACACAAGTTATTTTACGAAATAGCACCAAGCTATTTTACGAGATAGCACCAAGCTATTTTAGGAGATAGCACCAAGCTATTTTACGAGATAGCACCAAGCTATTTTACGAGATAGCACCAAGCTATTTTACGATGACAGGATACCTCACCAGGTATTTTACGATGACAGAATACCTCACTAGGTATTTCACGAGGACAGAATACCTCAGTAGGTATTTCACGAGAACAGAATACCTCACTAGGTATTTTACGTGGACAGAATACCTCACTAGGTATTTAACGAGGACAGAATACCTCACTAGGTATCTTATGATGACAGAATACCTCACTAGGTATTTTACGATGAGAGAATACCTCATTAGGTATTTTACGATGCGATATCACATACAAAACACAACAGAGTACAAAAAGTAAAACATATCACTATTACTACATCATCGTTTTATACAATCATAGAGTTTCGATATAAAAGAGTGTTACAATAACATCCATACTGATAACAACCTATTCGACAGCGGTATATACAATGAAAAGTCCCAAAAATGTAAGATGCACAATCAGACTTACTGTAAGAAATACGGTAAACAGGCTAGCATAATAGCTATAGTAGCTAATACTATAGCTAAACACAGAAGTCTAGCCTCGATGCTCATCATACCGAGCATCCAGATCCATCCCTGCAGTCTCTCTCTCCAAACTGCAACTTGCTGCCAAAATGCAGCAACTAGCACCTGCTTCCAAGTCCTCCTAAGCCGCTCCTCCATTGTCGTCCTCCAGGCCTGGGTGTCCATACCCATAACATTCACCTGCTCCATAAGAGTCAGGTGTGAGGTGAGGATCTCCAGTACGGTGTTACGAGTATCCTCGAGGATAGTATGGTGCTGGTGTAGGTCCTGTCTCAGGCCCTGCAGATCTTGGTAGACCTGCTGCATCTGGGCCCGTAGCTCTGCTTGGTGGGAGGATTATCCCACCTCATGAACAACCTGAGGCTCATCCCGCGGAGCCATCTAGTGTCGTGCGGGTAGCCCAGTGGTCTTGCGGGCTTGTTCCCACATCCGTCGCATCCCATCCCATACGGGAATTCTTTGTGGAGAGGAGTCTGCCTCCTCTCAGCAAATGCATCAACCAGGGGTGAGTGGGGAGGACTAGGTACAACGGGAGATGCTGGTGGTGGTGGTAATGGTGATGGTGGTGTGGCTGGCACTTGCGGACCAGCCAGGGATGCCTCTGATGATGCATGTGATGGCGCGGCATCCGAACTCGAACCAGAACTATCGCTATGAGTGTCGTCCAAAATAACTTAGGGAAATCTCTGATAAATATAATGCTCTCCTGGATTCGCCATCGCTGTACAAACAAAATTTCTAGATCAGTATCATGAGATGAATATTGAATAATAATATTCAACACAAACATGATATGATATCTCTTCCTATCTCAGAGCAACTACTCGTCCTTAAGATTGTTATTGTTTTACTTGAATTAAATTAAACTAGAACGCACGCGTGTTGCAAATTTCACTTATGCTGGCCACTCATAACTGGAATTCGTACCACCTGATTATTCTGGCTTCATTCAAAACAACTTTTGTTCATTAGTTATGTTCGGTGCTCTCTGTGTCACTATACGAGCCTATGGTTATAGTCTAGGTCTCTAAGTCAACCTAATTGTCTATAACATGTGGCTCTGATACCACCCTGTCACACCCCCACCTCTCGTCACCTGTTGATCATGTCACTGAAATGGTCGCGGAAGCATAGTGGTGATGTCTCATAAATTAGGGGTGACTTACTTCATCCGATATCACAAGCACACAGATTAACTTAGGATAATTACATTACATGGTACGCTATTACAATTCATATCACAATATTCACTTATTCAATTACAAGTTTGTGAAGTGCAGTCTCACCGGATTCACTGTCTACCTGCAAAAATGTTTGATTTGAAAACGTCAGCACAAAGCTGGTGAGTTCGTAAAGTTTAGTAATTAAACAATATAATATGAAAAATTTCAAGATATACAGTTCAGATAACCATGGGACCCGTATCTAGTTCCTTTCGGACAGTTTTACGTTTTACGAAGATACTACCCGTCGGTAAATATCTTAATGCCTCATTATCTTAATGTCTATCACTAACATTAAGAAAGTGTTTCGGAAACAGGTAACAAACATTCACACCAGCGGAGATGCAATCCTTCCAGCAAATGGGTTGTCAGCCAATAGTACTATCAATGCTTCCCGTTCGGCCCCACATGGGTTCACTAGATACAGTTTCAAAGAATGAGGGCTTTTGATACTGTGATAGAGATACTAACGGCAAAATCCCATGAAATCACACAAAAGTGACATGCAATCACAAAGATAGCAGTGATACATATCATATGTTCAGAAATCGATTTACAGAAATTCCCCGATATTTGTAAAACACTAAAATGAAAAAGGGTTGTACGAAACTCACCCGAAGTCTCAAGATAATAAGATCACTCGCAGACTGGTAATAATATTGTAAGTCTGCATTAGATTATGATAAATAAGTTATCCATGTTCTAACTCACTGATTAGATCTTTCTAAACGTTCAATGTCAAAGACATTGCCTTGAAAGTCATCAAACCGATATTAGGTTTTTAATTAATTATTTCAACATCATATCATACAATGTATGATAATGTAGGAACCTACCTTGAATTAGATTCCTAATACAAAGTTGATGACACTCTTGATTAATCAGAATAGTCTTGGATTAACCAAATAGTTAATGTTGTTGATTATAATGCTAAAACAATTCCTAGACAGATTAATGGCTTAGGAATGATCAATCGTTGTTATTGATTACCCAAATATCATGAAATATCACAATGTAGCATTAGAATAGGTTTAGTAACCATGTTTAACATACTAATCTGACTGTTATCATAAACATCAGATAATCGTTCCAATGAGTATGTTAATGATTGTGATTAGTTTGAAACACTTAGATTTAACCTTGCATTTCAAAGATTAATCAAACTAATCACCTACATTGTCATAATCAAATGGTTTAAACTATTATAATCATGGGTATGATTTCATGCAAACCGGGCATTAAAACGGATCAAAACAAGGATTTACCCGTTAAAACATCGTGTTCTTCGTTTATAATCAATCCTAGCCATCATCTAGGCAAAAATCAACAACCCTAACTATATCATTACGTTCAAAATCAAGATCTAATCAACCATTATCAATCTAGAAAGTTAAAACGAATCGTTACCAAATCAGACGGATTTTTAACCGTAGAACAACGATCAGAACTTGTAAACACGATCCTTGGTGCGATCCGTGGAGTTTGGCAGCTTCAAATTGGAGTTTAGATCGTGGAAATATGTGGTTCTTCGTCTGTGAAACGTTTAAGTTCGATAATGAAGATGAAGAATAATTCTGCATGAAATCTAATGAAAAAGATCAAGTTTTTCCACCGTCTCACCCATCGCGTACCGCGACGAGAAACCAAAAAGGGCTTCGCGTACCGCGAAGAAATCCAGAGAAATCAGATATTTTTCAACCATCGCGTACCGCCGAGAACCCTCATCCCATCCTTAGCGTACCGCGACGAGTCCAAAAGTTCAATACTTAGAAATTTTTCTTCGTTTTTCGATTCAGGACAATTCGTAACTCCGTTTTGTACACAGTTTTCGCCCACGTTCATCATTTCTCGTGTGCTATCAACCTGTAGTAATTTCAATTGTCAAATCAACGTGGATTTCAAGCACGATCAAATGTGCTTACGTTATTAATGCCGAATTTTTCGTACGCAATTGTCACAATGCAGGAACTCAAAGTCTGATTCAGAATATCATAGCCGCCCTTCCTCTCAGATAGACACAGAGTCACAACATGTGCCAATTACCTCCAGTATGGGTGAAGGAGTTTAATTTCAGTTGGAGGGTAGAGACTTTCATATCCCATCCGCATCAGAGTTGATTCCACTAACTGATCATCCAGTTCAGTAGGATTAGAGGCTTTATTTTCAAACTGCAGGCATTCTCATAAAATTTGCTCAGAGATGATCATAGGCAAGCCTTGAAATTTTCCGATTAAGAAGAAGTTTCCTTGAGAGTATTTTTCCTCAAATATGGAGTTCCAAAAATTGTGGATAAAACTTAAGCATATGGTAGGAGACTCCATGATAGCATAGTACACCAGGAACAAGATTAACGTGTGCACCATGGGTTTGAACCTCGTGCTTTGTTGGTGGGTCCCCCAGGAAGGCAGTAATATTTTGATCAGGTACAAATCGTAGGTCAACCATCTACAAAAATACAATTTAGTCAGATAACACATTTTCTTACAAGAAAAAAAAATTCAAAGTTACAAAACAAGTTCAAGAACCAATGTAAATTCACGAAATTAACAGAGTTCGCGAAACAAAGCAAGTTCACGAAATTTTGAAGTACACGAAAGTTACTGAGTTCACAAAATCTCAAAGATCACAAAATCAGAGTTCACGAAATTTAATTTCATGAACTATGCTTTGTTCATAACTCTTTCAATTTTGCTCCTTTGAAGTTCATTTTTATCTATATTTGATCGAATTCAAAAACGTTCAACATATTCAAAAATTAGTTTTCAATTCCAATCGGTTAGAAAGTAAATTTCGAATAAGTTGAGTTTACTAACAGGAAAGTATACAAATTCACCATTTCTCAAATTTCTCAAGATCTACTGGTCAAAATTTGTTCAAATTATATAACTAGGTTCGTTTTAGTAAGATCTACAAGGTGGTTGGATTAGAATTTCATGAAAGTCCCTGGAAATTAGAAATTGTCTGAGAGAGATCTGGATTTCATGAAGTTCAAGTAAATGAAATGAGACAATTCACAATGTATTTATAGACAAGAGGAAGTACACAAAAATTTTCGTGTACTCTCTATTCTTGTACTCCATTTTGTATACCTATTTTCGTAGTCTTTTATTTTTTTGAATTTTCTAAAATAAAATAAAGTAAAATGAATTAAAATAAAAGAAAATAACATAAAAGAAAATAAAATAGCATAGAATTGATAATTGGACAAGTTCTAAGTTAAGTAAGGTCAATTTTGTGCGATCAATTCTTTTCCAGAAATTTGGTTATCTTACTATATTTCTTATACTAACACACCCTTGAGATAAACATATCCCACCAAAGATTTGCACGTGTGTTATCACATGTCAAAATTAATTTGCGGTCAATTTTATTCTAGCTTTCTAAACTTTTGAGAAGTTAAGAAGAGATCAGATGTATCATCTAGTTTTTTTATGCAAACTATCAATTTTGTAAAATCCTTTGTTCAAAAATTTGATTTTGTTACAACGAACTAGAAATGTCTTGACAAAGTTTTAGATGAGAAGAGAAAGAACACTTCCATTATTTTATATTAGAGTCAATAACAAGAAGGGGTTTTTTAATCTCTGTGCATACTAAGCATCTTTTGATTTTAACTGTGTTACACCCCCAAATTACCACTTGCGTTATCAGGCCGCTAGAATCAGAAACAATGGTCATATAGAACGACTTTATATGAGATTTGAAAATACATGGTTTTCATACAACACAACCATTAAGTAAGAGTTATTACAGTGGAATATAAGTATTTTTTAAATTAAAACATCCAAAAGTAGCATAACATAACTAAGGTTTTCAAAATATGCATAAATGTTACAAGGTCTCAATGCCATGCTTCACTAGTCCTTAAGCGCCTTAGTTACCTGAGAAATACATGCTAAAGTGTCAGCATAAAGTTGGTGAGTTCACAGGTTTAAATAGTAAGCAGTAAAACAAGTTGTGTGATATATAATGAGCATGTTAATGTTGTAGAACAAAAGGTCCCGAATGTATGTGATGCACCACTACCGAAACTAGACTGTTATATACCTCCGCCATGTCTATCATAAAAACTATGTTAATAGGTCGATATTACGCTCGTAGTCACCAACAGTCAGAGTTGTCCTCAAGCAGGGTTTGTCAGACCCAATAGTACTATTCAATAACGCCTCGTTTTCGTTTAACGAATGGTATGGATTTGTGAGGACTTAGTTACGATATAATCACACTCAAATGTGGGTGAAACATACAAGTTGTATATCAAAAAGGGTTTGCAATATATTCTCTCGAAGTTTAATGTAAATAGTTAAGATAAGAAAACGAGGTCGTAAAGTCACTTGAGTTGCGTTTGTTTGCATGCTGTGAACAGTACATCGTTAACTACTACCTATATCACATAGGTATCATGAGTTCGTGTTCGTGTTCGCAATGGTCCGCCTAGACTGTGTTCGTGTCCAAACACCACCAAGTTGTTGTGTTTGACCATGATTGACCATGTTTGACTGTGTTGACTCGACGACCCGTTGGTGACTCGTTTATTTCATTATTATTGTTTGATGTTTGTAAGTTATCACATAGTACACGTAAATACACATAGCACATTTAATGATCTATTTACTATTTATAGTAAGTTTCCATAGTTAGAAGGTTCCTTATTTGGAAGGTTTCTATTTTTAGTAAGTTTCTATAATTAACAGGTCTCCTTACTTAGCAGATTTCTATTTTTAGTAAGTTTCTATATTTGGCATTTTGCATCAAAATCATCTTTTATTATTCTAAGCCTGTTAGTTACCTTATATATTCATGTTAACACGTAACACATTTTTATATATCATGAATCAAGCACATCTACCATTTTTAGACACCAAAGTTACTATATTTAGTAAGTTTATGTTTTTATCATGTTTTTCAATCATTTTGTCATGCAAACACTTTCGTATTATCGTAGCATAGCATTTGCAAGCACATTTCACCTTCTAACATTTTTCCATATCCTTTTGCCCAAAAATCCCCAAGTCAAAGTTTCCATAAATAGAAAGTTTATCACAAATCTCATTTTATCCACAATCAAACCATTCCATCATGTTTATGACCATAAACATTATCTTATTACTCAAATCATAACTAAATCTACACGCAATGCATGTGTTTGTAGATTAAAGTTTCTATTTATAGAAACTTATGACAAAATATATATTTCTTCAAAGATAACTTATCTAACGTGTTTATATCATCAATATTAGCCACAAATCATCATTTACAACTATGAATCATGTTTAAAACACCATCCAACATCATCTTTCAAAATAAAAGTTTCCACTTTTGGTAACTATTGCATATTCTCAACAAATGACATCAACACATAACATATATCATTTCAATACACTAAATCAGTAGATCAAAACCTTAAACAGAAGTTCATAGATATATAAATCGTGCATGTGCAAATCTTGGAGTTGCATGTGTGTGTGTGTGTGTTTAGCTTGCATGTGTGTTAAATGTATGAATAACCATTTAAAACTACCTTAAGGATCTTGTGAGCTGGGAGGAGCTTATGACAGAGGTTTGGTGGCTGGTCAGGGAGTTGATGACTGCTTCTAAGCTGCTACAAGGTGTGATGGTGTAAATGAGTTCCTCCAACCTACCATCTACGTCTAAGTCTTCCAAACTCCAAAGTGAATCCAAGAACAATGTTGAGTAGAACTATGTTTTCTTATTGTTTACTCTTGTAATCCATTTCAGTATTAATGAAGAGAATGTTTATCGGATTGATTGTATTGTCTTTGATTCATATAGATTCTATCTAGATTCCGCATAGATTGAATTGTTAAATTTATGAAAAATACAAAAAGATTTTATTAGGAAGTAAAGTAAAGTGGATCAATGGGGAGTGATATAATTTCTATTCTCAAAAATTTGTTTATCTTATAATAATATCTTAAGATATAATTTTAGATTATATGAATTAGTAAAATAAATATGCATGTCTTGCATTAAAAAAAAAAGTAAATGTGATCAACTCTTAGAAAACCGGATAAATAAATAAAAATAAGAAGTAAAGTAGAGATCAAATATGCCAGGTTAATGCAAAACCTATTTGACTTCTTGTAGATATCTTTTTAACTAAAATTAGATTGTGCTTTAATAAACATGAGATAGATATTGAACACAATCGGGTATTTTTCTTGTTTTGTGAAAACAAAGAGCGGAAAATATTTGCTGAATCATATGTTGTTTTGCGTTACAAAGACATAGATGTGTGACGTTAAGACCAATGTGTATGCAGATCTAGTTAAATTAAAAGATACAAAAATATGCATAAAGATGATAGAACCCGTTATTATACTTGACTCTAGTTTAATAAAAGGATATGTTCTTTCTCTTCCTATCTAAAAACTCTTTAAATAAATTTTAGGTTTATTAAAATAATTAAAATTTTTGAAAAGGTTTTACAAGAATGATAGGTTGCATAATGTATTTGGATAATATATTTGATCACATCTAGAATTCATTTGAGTTAATAAAATCCCAACAAAATTGACCACATCTTAATTATTTGAATATGGAAAGACAGGTTGTAGTCTTAGTTAAATATCGTTATCTCAAAAATTATAATTTGAAGAATTCTTTTGAGCTAAATGAATTTTTTAAGGAGATATGATCCAAAAATTTGAACTAACTTAATTTTTGGCTTTCTCATTTTATTTTATTTTATTTTATTAAGAATAGAAAAAGAACTCGAAATAAACAAGTTCTCAAAATGGTAAGGATCTAGGAGTAGAAAGTTTCGAAATGAAAATTTCATACCGAGAACTTTACATATTGTATAAATACTTTTGAGACCCTGCTTATTCGAAATCTTTTGATTTTGAGAACTTTCGAGACCCTCTGAACCTAAGAACATTTTTCCTTGACTTTGGACAAAATCTAAACTGATAGATCGATAAATAACCACAAGTCGAGTCTAGGTGTCTCAAATTTGAACCGGTGAATTTTTAGAAAATTAAGTTTATAAAATTTCTAGACCTTTTGTTTCATAAAATTCAATGAAACTAAAAATACTTTTGAACCAGTTCAAATCGGAAAATAATATTTTAGTATCATGAACGATTTGAATATCCGATCAAAACCACATAAAAATCGATTTCAAAGGAGCAAAACTGAGTTGTTTCTAAGCAAAAACAAGTACTTGAAATTAATTTTCGAAAACTTCAGAGTTTTGAATACTTGAGTCTTCAAAAAGTTTAGGGTTTCGAATACTTGAGTTTTTGAATACTTCTGGACTTTCAAAAACTTACAAATTTTCGAAAACTTTAAATCTTTTGAGAACTTGTATTGTTTCGAAAACTTATCTCATTTAAAAACATGTGTTTTTCTAGTGTCTGACTAAGTTTGTTTTCGTGTTTTCTTTACAGATGGCTCAGCTGCGATATCACAACCCAACTCGGGGAGTGGAACATGACAATTGATTATCATTATTTAAACTAGCATGAGTGGAAGCATAATAGTATAAACATACACAACCCAAGGCACTAAAAGGAAATTCAAGTCATACAAAATTGTCATAATGCCATGCAGGGTCAAATATAAAACATTATAATATCCATATTTGCTTTTAAAGAAAGTCATCCATAATTGTCATAATGCCATGCTAAAATACGTCAACTAAATTTGGTGAGAACATAAGTTTAATACAATAGACATAATAATAAATATCATGTGATAATTCAAATCCATACAACCAACCCTGTGCCATAACCAAGTGTGTGCCCCATAAATTGTTACCCCATGATATATATACGATCACTCCAATCTACTTCCCATTCCAAGACCCGTTCATGTCCACAGTATTCAAATTTCATAATGAATATATGCCACAAAGGTTAACAATAATCTCAGTGGGGTTTCAACCTTATTATTATAGGGCCACCCTTTCGGGCCACTATGCATGGGGATTCCCCAAGTAGTACTACCCATATACTCACTGGCTCACCCTGTGAGTTAATGGTTGTTTATTATGCATCATGTTTCGAGGAAGCAATTAATTTGAACGGTACATTCATCATCAGAAAATAAATTTATAAAACAATTTAGAGCATGCTTTCAGTATCCCAAAATAGTAAAAATAAAAGAGAACACATGAACTCACCTGAGTTGTTATGATGTTTTGGTTTGGTATTGGATAATTTATTGGTTTTTCCCCCAATAGACTCAAATGCCTAAATCATTTAAATTTTTAGTTAATATCCATGCCATAAGTGTAAAATGTGTGGGGTTGTATTAGTTTAATGGTTGTTTGGGTTGTAACCGTTAATCTTTAGTCAAATCCTTATAAATTAGTTACACAAGTTAATGACTATTTAATATTTACCATATTTTAATTTATAAGGTTCTTTTGTTTATTTGCGTGTATCTAGGTATATATATATAAGTTATTCTAAATATCCATGTTAGGAATATCATGCTTACAATAATTAAAGTATCATTTTCTTTCATTTATATTGTAATTATAATAAAATAGATTTATTATTTTATCACAAGTAAAATTTATATCTTCAATATTATTTATTTATAGTAAATTTTGATATTAATCCCTTTGTTTATTTGAGTTTTTATGCATAATTATTTTCCAAAGGTCTGTTTTTATATATTCTGAGTTCCAATAATTCCCAAAATTTTTATATAATTACTTCTACTGATTTTAAACTTTCTGTAAATTTTCCATAATTTTTTGAGTCATTTGGTTGTTTTTAATCATTTTCTAATAGTTTATGGAATTAAATATTATTAACAATACTTAAATATCTCTAAAAATTCCCCGACCTTTTTTGGAACTTTTGGAATATATTCCTAAGCTGTGAAAAATATTATTTTAAATTTTAAAGATGTTTATTATTTATTTTGTATTTTTGGTCTATCTTTGAATATTAAATTGTAAATAAGTATCCATAACCATTTATATTTTATTTTTATATTTTTCTCAGCTCACATATATTATTTACTACTAAGTAAAAACATATTTCAAATTTTTATTCCTTTACATCTATTTTTTGCTATTTATTGACTTATTTAGAGATTTTGTAAAATTAATATCTTATTTTTAGGAACATTAAGAAATGTTCCAGATTTTTGTTTAATGTTTTACATATATCTAGACCTATTTTGTTCATCAAAATGTCCAAATTGCCTGCATATGTATTATTTCTTATTTTATGACTAATTAATCTAAAATAGACAACATTTTTGGTTATTAAACTATCATGCATCCTATGTATTATTAAAGTCCACATATATTTACAATATTCCCATGATCACTAACTACAAAAACCTGATCAAAATCGTTATCCAAATGAAATCATTTTAAAATGATGTTTTTCCATATTTTGTACATGCATGTGTGTAGATTGCAAATTTTAAGGAATGTGTCTCATACCCTTTACTTATATTCTTGTTATAACTGATCCAAGATGGTTTAGAGGCTGCTAAAACACACCAAAGATGTAGAATAGATTTTCAAAGTGTATGACTTATACATGCAAGGTCTTGCATGTATGATTTTCTTCCAAGAACTCATCTCCTATTTTTTTAAGAGTTTATATTTGGGTTCAAAATCGATTGTTAAGTACAAGTTAAGTTATATTTAGATTCAAATGAGAAAATCATGTTTTTAGTTTACAAAACCTTCATTTTGGATACATGCATCTGTTTGCATGTGGGTTTTTCGATCATGGCTGCATATATCAGCCCTTTGTACGATTTGTAATGTTTAAAAATAAGGTTTGGAGCTGTTCATTGTTATAAGATAGGTATGGAGTAGAAAGAATATGTTTTTGAGACTTTAAAGAACACCTAGACTTACCTTAATGTAGTTCTAAGCCTTGGATTTGAAGCATGCTCTCGTGGTTGCCTCTTGACTACCAATCTTGTGTGCAGAGGGGGCTGGAATCATTGTGTGTGTGTGTGTTAACCGAAATTAAGGGATAGAGGAGTGAGGGATTTCGGTAAAGGGTAAGAAAAAGAGGGGTTTTGGTATAGTGGAAGAGGTTTTGGGTAAGTGGGAGGTGGAGGATTGGTGAGATGGGTGGTGGTGTAGAATAGAGTGTAAGTTTCTTTTTGTTTATGGTTGTTGTTTATGGATACATATATATTCACGCATACACGAATGTATGTATGTGGGTATAATTTCTCTTTATGATTTATGTGTGCATGCATGTGTGCCATATACATATACATATATGTGTATATATGTGGATATTCCAAATGTTTAATATTGTGTAGATGAAATTCATTGTATGCATGCTTTGTTTATAATTATATATATATATATATATATATATAAACACACATTTATGTGTGTTAGTATAACATTTATTTTATGGTTATATTTAGGCATTCTTTTTACTAATTATAAATTATTTTAACTAACTCATAGATGTAGATAATTAATTTTTTGTCATCATTCCTTATTAAGTATTTCTTTTGTTATCAATTGTATATGTATTTATGTCACACCCCGGGCAGGTGGGTTGGATCGAAAATCGGTCGGGCGGAATAGTCTCGAGGCTTGATTGAATCAAAATGATCAGATTGTTTACATAGCACATGATAATATAAGAAACTAAAATACATTGATAAAATTAAATTAAATTACAACTGTTTTATAATTTAATTCTATTACAAGTTTACAACTTGTCTTGGACATCTGGAGTGTGATCCAGATGTCTCACAAAATATCTTGCAAAAGTGCATGTCTTGAATCTTGTAGCCTATGAGGCCTTGAAGATTTAAGCAAGAGTTGTAGGTTCCTCTAAAGGATCCTATATTTCTCTCTCTAAAAGGCATCGTGCTTACACATGTTCTTCACCTGAGAACATGTAAAATATGTCAACACTAGGTTGGTGAGTTCAAGCATGTTTTAAAATATTAGGTCTTGTAAAAGGTTTGAAGAAAACTCATTTCGTTCGTAAATGTTTTGAAAATGATGTACAGATGGTGTTGCAAAAGAGAATGGATTTTAACAAGTGTTCAATCTGAACCTCATTACTGATACCATCCCAAATCACCAAAGATAGTTTATATATGGGGCTTACGTAGAGCCGAGGCTCAGCCGACATCCCACCACCCGTTCGATAGTCCACGAGGATGTCCTTAATGGAAACCATACTTCTCCATCCGACATAACAAAATGTTTGGAAAAAGAAATTTCTTGAGAAAAGAAGTGTATGCTTTGTCTCCAGATATAGGAAAAACTTGTTTTGTTTTGTTTATTTGAAATTCGCAAAGTTTACACTCCTTTCTTGTTTGATCTAACATTGTTTGTTTTGAACTCGTTTGAAAATCGTTCAGGTTCAACTTTGACAAATTTTTGTATTTAAAACCTGAAATGGTTTGTTGGGTTAGTTTATTAGCGTGGTCTGTTAGTAATATCCCACATGTGATCTTTTACCAAACCTAACTGATATGCCATTGTTGATCAGATCCATGAGAATTGACCTTTCTATGTATGCGCGTAACGTATCAGCCTCAGCGCTAGAGGTTGGTCAGACCTATGGTACCATCTACGTTACCGCCGGTTGACCCGCGTCAACTAATGGTAAATGACTCTTGAAAAAGGGACTTAGTTGAGAATTCCTCCACGAATTCTTGATGTGTATGTTGTATGGACACATGTTCTAGTGATTTACCCTAGACAGCTACCCTACTAAAATGGTTGTTTGTTTGATTGGGATTCCTATGAAAATGTTTGTTTTTTCGATTGTGTCTTGACAAAATTCCTCGGGTTGTGTCCGTTCAACTCTTGGTTGGGCACAAATCCTCGAACTGTTATGGTTAATGGACACTTACTTGTTGATTTGTGTTTCAAACCTCGAAAATTCCATTTGTTTGGTGTTTGAAAAGTCGAAATGAAGTGATGAACTCTAATCAAAATGATTTAAAATACTCTTAATCGAATAACATTGAATAATAGGTTGAGGGTTGATTTCCCTTTTTAAGTTAGTTGAAAATATCTCTTATTCGAATGCTATTCGAATAAGAGGTTTCATGTTCTCAGCCCCAAATGATTTAGAAGGCAAAAAGTTTAAAAAAAGGGGTCTATGAACTCACCTGTGATTATGGGTCTTCAATGCACTCACTCGATGCGTTCACTCGATACATATAGTGTTCAATAAGACGTTCAACACTTAAGGGGTGTTTGTTTTTTCCAAAAACATCTTCTTGACCTTTTATGCATGCGCCGCGCAGACACGGGTAGAGGTTGGACCTGTACAGCCTGTTTGTTTTCTCGCAAACATTTCATTAAAAAATGCCAGCCCGTCCTCTTCATGGCGCAGACGTGAACCAACCTCTTCTCACCTCTTCTCCCATCTTCCTGCCTACTCCTCTCATATGTTTCAACCCTTCGACAAACCACGTCGTTTGCCGTCACATTCCTCCAGATCTCATTCCTCTGATCCCACGTTTGCCGGCCGTTTTCAACTTTCAACTTCCAATTACACGAATCCCCACTTCCCTTTTACGTACAAATTCCCAAATTTTCGATTTAATCGATACTTTCAAGTGGAGAAAAAGAGCACCATTTGACCCACTTCAATGGCTTTCTTCATTGTTCTGGATAGATCTCGCCATCCTCCGTTCATCAACCGGTTTTCTGGCAATGATTGAGGCCGAGATGGGCCCGTCTGAAGCTTCGGTGACGATGTACACCCTCAAATAATCGTATAATTTGTGGGATTTGTTAAACCAATCTCCTGTTTGGCAAGATCGGATTTTCATGTTCTTGTTGGTTTGTACGGCGTTGTTGCCGGTGTTGCGTTGGTGAGTTTGCAGTTACTTTGCGTGATCTTTGAATTTTGATGGTGTATGATGCTTTGTAGCGTTGAAATTTGAACTGAATTGATCTTTTATGTTCCTAGGGTTTCCCAAAAATTGATTTGGTATTGTAATCATGTGTTATGTTACTCGTTTTGATGATTGAAACTGCTCTAAGTTATGCATAACTAGTTGGAGATGATCTTGCAGCAGGACTTCAGTTTTCATTAAGGAGTGGTTGGATGGAGCAGGGGCTCATCGACGGTGGGTTGGGATTGGGAAGAGGTTTTTCTTGCTGGAAAACAAACACTCTTCTTGCAGGACTTTGGTCCACCTCTTCTACAAAAGAGGTCTGCAGATGTGGTCCGCAGACTGCATATGTTTGCCTCTGAAAAAACAAACACCACCTTAGCCATTTTTGGTCTCCTTTTTGTGCGAATGGACTGTACATGCGAATGACCTTCATTCACATGAATGGAATGATGCGAATGTCTACTTCCATTCTGGCGATCCATTCGTGCGAATACGTCTTCATTCGTATGGTTGTCTCATGTGAATGAGTCCATTTAATTCGTGTAGTTGCTCATTCTCCCAGATGTTCATTCTTATGAGTTTCTTGGGCGAATGGAGTGTCTCATTCATACGAATGAGCCCTTCGTACGACTCATTCGCCTGCATATTCACCAAGAACGCCATTTTTGAATCGTGAGTTGTTTGTGGTGTTTTCTGGCCAAAAAAGATGGCATAACGTTTTGAAGTGTTTTGGTGCAAAGGATTGGTGCTAATACTCACTGTGGAGCTCGTATTTCACCGGAGAAGCTTGAAAATGGGTGAAATCTTGAAATGGAGGTGTTGGGGTTGAAATACACACGATTTGGACGTTGGAATGGTCTGATTTCGTGTGGAAATGGTCGAAAATCCGAATGGGGTTCGGAGAGGGTTTTCTTGGGCGAAAGGGGTGAAAAATGAGAAAGAAATCGTAAGTGTTGCTTTTATACCTGTGATGTCTCACAAATGAGTCATTCGTACGAATGACTCCCATTCGTCCGAATGGCTCTGTGGTTGTAAAGTGTGACAATTGCAGGTAAAGATTACGTCATCAATGACGTTCACACGTTTGGTTGTTCTAGAAATCCGCGCGAAATTGATGATTGTAATTATTGCAGGTTTAAAGTATGCGAGAAATCGAGAACATAGGAGAAAACGGATCGCGAAACGGAGTTACGGATTGTCCGGAATCGCGAAACGAAGAAAATTTCAAAATATTACAAAAATGAGCTCGTCGCGGTACGCGACACTTATGTGGCTGTCTGTCGCGATACGCGATGAATTAAATATTTGATTTTTGTTCCGAGATCCGTCGCGTTACGCGACGGCCCTGTTGATTCTCGTCGCGGTACGCGACGAGTATGGCGGTGTAAATGGATCAGATAGATAATCAGATTGCATGTGAAGAAACTATTTCTCTTCTTCTTCACTTCTGTTCGAACCAAACGACCTGCACCTCCATTTTTTCAACTTTTGTCCATCAAAACCCAAATCTAAACCTACCACAACTACTAGAACGAACCGGTCATCGTAGATACACGTTCTGATCGTATTTCTGTCCGTTAAACCGCTCGTTTCAGGTAACTATCCGTTTAACCTTCTGGTTTAGTTTTGATTGATTAAATCTTGATTTTGAACGTAATGATCTAGTTAGGGTTGTTGATTATTGATTATATGATAGCTAGGAATGATTTTTAACGGATAACTTGACAGGTTAACGGGTAATTACCTGTTTTGATCCGTTATAATGCCCGGTTTCCACCAAATCATAACAATGATTATAATGGTTTAAACCATTTAATTATGACAATGTAGGTGATTATTTTGGTTAATCTTTGAAATGCAAGGTCAATCCCAGGCATTTCAAACTAATCACAATCATTAACCTACCCATTGGAATAACTGTCTGGTGTTTATGATAACAGTCAGATTAGTATTTTAAACATGATTGTTTAACATATTCCAATGTCACATTGTTATGTTTTGTGATATCTGGATAACCAGTAACCAGAATTAATCATTCCTAAGCTGTGATTTCATCTGAAAACTGTTTCAGGAGCATAATCAACAACATTACCTAACTGGTTAATCAGAGATTATTTTGATTAATCAAGCATGTCATCAACTTCATATTAGGTATCTAAATCAGTCTAGGTACCTACATTATCATACATTGTATGATATTAGATTCAATAACTAATTAAACACCGAATATCGGTTTGATGACTTTTCATTACAATGTCTATGACATTGAACGTTCAAACAGATTTAATCAGCAGGTTAGAACATAAATCATTAATCAAATATAACTTAATGCAGATTTACATTATTAGCACCAGTTACGCGAGGTCTTAGCACTCATCTGAACTCAGGTGAGTTTCGTACCACCCCTGTTCTTTTAATGTTTTATAAACATCGGGGTATAACTGCTAAACTTTTCTTGATCATATGATATGTGTCACTGTTATCTGCGTGATTTCATGTGATTAACTGAATTTGTGGATTTCATGGGATTGTTGCCGTTAGTATCTCTATCATGATATCAAAGTCCTCATTCTTGAACTGTATCTAGTGAACCCATGTGTGGCCGAGCAGAAAACATTGATAGTACTATCGGTTGACACCCCATTCACTGGGAGGATTGCATCTCCCCTGGTGTGAATGTTTGTTATCTGTTTCCTGAACTTCTTAATGGTGTGATAGACATTAAGATAATGAGGCAATAAGATATTTACCGACGGGTAATATCGAGAACTGAACATATCGTCCGAAAGGAACTAGATACGGGTCCCATGGTTATCCGGAACTGTGAACATGTATTTGAACTTAACTGTCATATCATATGATTTAACTAAATTGTATGAACTCACCAGCTTTGTGCTGATGTTTTCGAAACTAAAACTTTTGCAGGCAATCAAGGACAACGGTGAGGATGCACTCACAGCACTAGCAACAACTGTAATTAAATAAATTGTAATATGTATAAACTGTAATAATATTTGTAACCACGAACCTTGTAATGTAAGTTTTACTTTTCGTAATCTGTGTGCTATGATGATACCGGATCAAGTAAGTCACCCCTCATGCTCTGAGACATCACCACTATGCTTCCGCTACCCTTTTGATGACATCATTCTTAGGTGACGAGAGGTGGGGGTGTGACAGGGTGGTATCAGAGCAGCAGGTTATAGAGAATTAGGTTGACTTAGAAACCTAGACTATAACCTTAGGTTCGTATAGTAACACAGAGAGCACCGAACATTAATATTGAACAAAACTTGTTTTGAATTAAACCAGGATAATCAGGTGGTACAAATTCCAGTTATGAGTGGCCAGCATAACTGAAATTTGCAACACGTGTGCATTCTAGTTTGATTTAATTCAAGCAAAACACTAACAATTCTAAAGACTAATAGTTGCTTTGAGATAGGAAGAGATATCATATCATGTTTGTATTGAATATTATTATTCAATGTTTATTTCATGATACTGATCTAGAACTTTGTTTATTCAGCAATGGCGAACCCGGGAGAAAACTATATTTACCAGAGATTCCCTTACATCATCATTGACGACACACCCAGTGACAGCTCGGGATCGAGCTCGGGTGCAGTACCATCTCATGCGTCTTCTGTATCATCTCAGGTGGGACCACAGCTACCAGCTACACCACCCGGATCTCCTTTTGTACCACCACTACCGCCCGGATCTCCGTTTATACCACCACCACCGGGATCCCCACCGGTGCACAGTCCACCCCACTCACCGCTGGCCGACGCTTCGGCCATAAGGAGGCAGAGCTCCTCACCACACAGAGCCCCGGCATGGGACGGGCTCAGGCGTATGCGGGGCCAGGCCCGCAAGACTACGGGACTACCTCCACGACGCCCTATGGCTCCACGGGACGAGCCAGCACCAGTACACGAGGTGGGAGAATCCTCCCACCAGGCTGAGCTTCGGGCTCAGGTACAGCAGGTATCTCAGGACCTGCTGGGCCTCCGACAGGATTTGCAGCAGCACCATGCCACGATGGAGGACACCCGTAACACGGTGTTGGAGATTCTCACGTCTCACCTGGCTCTTATGGAGCATGTGACTACTCAGGGTGCGGACACTCTAGCTTGGAGGGCGACCATTGAGGATCGCCTTCGGAGGACCTGGTGGAGGGAGATGATTGCTGCATGTAAGCAGCGGGTGGCAGCCTTTGGGGAAAGGCTGCAGGGACTGATCTGGATGCTCGGTACGCTGAGCACCGAGGCTAGACTTATCTGGTTAGCTATAGTACTTGCTACTATAGCTATAGTGCTAGCCTGTTTACCGTATTTCTTACGGTAAGTCAGATCAGTTGACCCACATTTTTGGGATTTTCATTGTACATCTCATAGACGGATAGGTTGTTTGTATGGATGTATTATAAGGGCACTCTTTGTATCATAAACTTTATGGTTCTATAATAACAGTGTTGTTTTAATCAAACGTTTGTTTCTGTATATCTGTTGTATGTTATGTGAACACTATATCTATATCAGTATGAGAACGTATCTATGAACATATCAGTATGAGAACGTATCTATGAACATATCAGTATGAGAACGTATACATGAACATATCAGTATGAGAACGTATCTAACTGAAAACATATTGCGCTGATATACAGTACGAGAGCCATACTGTATGCGAATATGTCGAACTAAAAATATATATATTGTGCGAAAATACAGTACGAGGGCAATACTGTATGCAAATATATCTAACTGAAAATATATTGCGCTGATATACAGTACGAGAGCCATACTGTATGCGAATATATTTAACTAAAAACATATATTGCGCGAAAATACAGTACGAGAGCCATACTGTATGCGAATATATTAACTAAAAGTACAGTACGAGAGCCATACTGTACGAGAACATATCTAAACGAGAACA
The DNA here is from genome assembly GCA_009363875.1 of Mikania micrantha. Classification (NCBI taxonomy): domain Eukaryota; kingdom Viridiplantae; phylum Streptophyta; class Magnoliopsida; order Asterales; family Asteraceae; genus Mikania; species Mikania micrantha. The sequence goes on along the minus strand of CM018683.1, from coordinate 45,342,178 downwards.
TATCTGTAATGTGAACGAGAACATATCAGTAACTAAAGTATAGTACGAGAGCCATACTATACGAGAACATATCAGTTACTAAAAGTACAGTACGAGAGCCATACTGTACGAGAACATATCTAAACGAGAACGTATCTGTAATGTGAACGAGAACATAACTAATGAGAACATATCTGTAATTAAAGTACAGTACGAGAGCCATACTGTACGAGAACATGTGAACATATTTGTTGTTGTGTGAGAACATATCTAGTACATGAACTGAGAACATATCAGAGGACTTGTGTGAGAACATATCCTAGTCCTGTATGAACATATCTCTAAAAACATGTATTGCGAGGCAATGAGTTGGGTTATACTCTACACATGTTTTGAAATAACAGGACTAAGTATAACTACGAATATCTGAATGACTAGTGTGAATTGAGAACGTATCTGGATCTTTTCAATGTAGTTATACTTGAATACTTAAATGATCACATTTCAACATGAAATTGTCAGCATGTCTGAACATGGTTGAGTTATGTGATTAAAAAGGGTTATATTTTTAATATTCTTGAACTGACCTGAGTTTGTCTGCATGTGAGCAGAACTATGGCTCCGAAAAGAGGTCGTCCAGCTAAGAAAGCTACTGAGAATATTACTTCCCCTGAACCGAATCCAGTTCCACCACCTGTTTCTGAAACAAATACCGTTCCTCTGGTGAACCAGGACCCAAACCCGACACCAACAGCAGCTCCTAGTGGGTCGGTATTGAATGAAGCAGCTATAGCCCGAATCGTAAAGGAACAGCTATCGGCTGCTGGCATTGTAATACCACCACAGCCACATGTCACTTCGGGGTCTGGTCATGTGGAACATAATGCCACAGGTGGACACGTTGAAACTGTTCATACCACAGGCACAACTACTACTGCTCCTGATCCACCACGACAGGGATGTACGTATAAATACTTTGCTTCCTGTAACCCACCTACTTTCACAGGTAGGGAAGGAGCGGCTAGACTCCTTAGGTGGATCGAGGAGATGGAAACAAAACTGAAAATCAGCCAGTGTCTGGAGGAGCATAAGGTGTCTTATGCTGCCTGTTCTTTGAAAGAATCAGCTCTTACCTGGTGGAATACCCAGGCTAAAACTTTGGGTTCTGTTACAGTTGATTCTATGGGCTGGAATGAATTCAAAACTCTGATTATGTCAGAGTACTGCCCAATCACTGAAATCCAAAAACTTCAGGAGGAATTCTGGAGTCACTCAATGGTCGGTGCTGATTCTTTAGCCTACACCGATCGTTTTCATGAACTTACTTGTCTACTTCCCAATATGTTTCCAACTGAGGCAGCATTGATTGAGAAGTATATCAAAGGGTTGGTTCCCCAGATTCGGGGAAATGTAACTGCTGCTGAACCCACAACCCTCAAAAGAACCATTCTGTTGACCACCAAGCTTACCGATGAGGCGGTAAGAAGTGGTACATTGATCTCAAAATCTCAGACGGCCGTGGGCCGTAGTGAAGCTGGTACCTCGAACGTTTCTAAAGGTACCAAACGTAAATGGTTTGGCAAGTCCAAGACCAAAGCTCCAGCTGAAACCAGTCAGAACAAACCAACCGTGAAAAACTATGGAGCGGCGGTACCGGAGAGGAAAGTTTACACTGGGCCGGCGCCCAAATGTGATAGGTGTCCCTACCATCACACAGGACCATGTCCTGTTTGTGCAAAATGTAATCGGGTAGGACACTATGCTAAATACTGCAACTTTCCTGCTCGTCAACCAAACCAAGCTCCACGACCCACTGCTCAAACAAACCGGTCATGTTACACTTGTGGAAGCCCTGATCACCTCATGCGCAATTGTCCAACCAATAACACCAATCCAGGGAATCAAGCTAGGGGCAGAGCTTTTCAGATTGGTGCAGCCGAGGCAAGACATGATGCAAACATTGTCACTGGTACGTTCCTTCTCAATAATCTTTATGCATCAGTTTTATTTGACACAGGAGCAGATAAGAGTTTTATTTCTCCTGAATTTGCATCATTACTTTCATTGCCTACGGTAGAACTAGAAACTCCTTATGTCATTGAACTTGCAAACGGCAAGATGATCAAAACTAGCAGTGTTATTCAAGGATGTTCCTTGAATTTGAATGATCACCTTTTCTGTATCGACTTACTTCCTATTGAGCTTGGTAGCTTTGATGTCGTAGTAGGCATGGATTGGCTTTCTGATAACCAAGCGGAAGTTGTATGTCAAACTAAGGTGATCCGTATTCCATTACCTAACGGTAATACACTGGTAGTTCAAGGAGAACGAGCCGGTAGAAAACTTGGTCTCATATCTTGTATGCGGGCTCAGAAATTTTTAAGGAAAGGCTGTTATGCTTTCCTGGCACACGTGACCGAGCACAATTCTTCACCTACACGTATCACTGATATCCCAGTAGTCAAAGATTTTCCTGAAGTTTTTCCTGAAGATATATCAGGATTACCCCCAACAAGACAGGTTGAATTTCGTATTGACTTGATTCCTGGCGCTGCACCTGTTGCTAAAGCCCCGTATCGGCTTGCGCCATCTGAAATGCAAGAACTTTCAGGTCAATTACAGGAACTTCTTGATAAAGGTTTCATTCGACCCAGTTTTTCACCCTGGGGAGCACCAATTCTTTTTGTGAAAAAGAAAGATGGATCATTCAGGATGTGTATCGACTACAGGGAACTCAATAAACTGACAATCAAGAACCGTTATCCATTACCTCGTATTGATGATCTGTTTGATCAGTTGCAAGGTGCTACATATTTCTCAAAAATTGATTTGAGGTCCGGATATCATCAGTTGCGAATCCATGACAATGATGTTCCAAAAACTGCTTTCCGAACCCGGTACGGACATTACGAGTTTTTAGTAATGCCGTTTGGTTTAACCAATGCACCTGCAGTTTTTATGGATCTGATGAACCGAGTATGTAGACCTTATCTGGATAAGTTTGTGATTGTATTTATTGATGATATTCTCATTTATTCCCGGAACCAGCAGGAACATGCCCAACATCTGAAACTCATCTTAGAACTTCTAGCACGTGAACAGCTATATGCCAAATTTTCCAAATGTGAATTTTGGTTACGAGAAGTTCAGTTTCTGGGGCATGTTGTGAATGAGAATGGTATTCAAGTGGATCCCAGTAAGATCAAAGCGGTAGAACAATGGGAGACACCCCGAACCCCGACTGAAATACGTCAATTCTTGGGGTTGGCAGGTTATTATCGTCGATTTATCAAGAACTTTTCAAAAATCGCTCTGCCACTTACCACTTTGACTCAGAAGAACCAACCGTTTATATGGGGTTCCCAACAGGAGGAGGCTTTCCAACTGTTGAAACATAAACTCTGCAATGCACCTATCTTAGCACTACCGGAAGGTACAGATAACTTCACGGTTTATTGTGATGCTTCCCGTCAGGGACTTGGGTGTGTTTTAATGCAGAACGATAAGGTGATTGCTTACGCTTCTCGGCAGTTGAAAGTACACGAGAAGAACTATACCACTCATGATCTAGAACTTGGTGCAGTTGTGTTTGCACTCAAGATTTGGAGACATTATCTGTACGGAACCAAGTGTATTGTGTACACGGATCACAAAAGTCTCCAACATATTCTAGATCAGAAAATGTTGAACATGCGACAAAGGCGATGGGTTGAACTTTTGAACGATTATGATTGTGAAATCCGTTATCACCCAGGCAAGGCAAATGTTGTGGCCGATGCCTTGAGTCGCAAGGAACGGGTCAAACCCCTACGTGTGAGAGCGTTAGGTTTGACTATCCAAACCAGTCTAATTCCTCAGATTAGAAATGCTCAGCAACAAGCTTTACAAACAACGAATTATCCAGCTGAGAACCTAAGAGGATTAGACAAATTACTCGAAACTAAAGCTGATGGAGTTTTGTATTTCAAGAACAGAATCTGGATTCCTCTGTTCGGTAACTCTCGAACAACCATCTTGGATGAGGCGCACAAATCCAGGTATTCTATTCATCCAGGTGCCGATAAAATGTATAAAGATCTTAGAGATTTTTACTGGTGGCCTGGGATGAAGAGAAACGTATTAGAATACGTGGACCGATGTTTAACGTGTCTTAAAGTGAAGGCTGAACATCAACGACCTTCTGGGTTACTCCAACAACCTGAGATTCCCATGTGGAAATGGGATCAGATCTCTATGGATTTCATTACAAAACTACCCAGAACGTCACGTAACCATGACTCGATATGGGTTATCGTTGATCGCCTTACTAAATCTGCGCATTTCTTACCCATCCGAGAAGATTACTCTATGGATCGACTGGCTAAACTCTATGTTAATGAGATTGTATCTCGACATGGAGTACCGATCTCTATCATTTCTGACAGAGATAGTCGATTTATGTCACGATTTTGGCAAACTCTTCAGAATGCTCTGGGCACGCAAATCAATATGAGCACATCCTATCATCCACAAACGGATGGGCAAACGGAGCGAACAAATCAAACGTTAGAAGACATGCTTAGAAGCTGTGTGATTGATTTTGGAGGTAGCTGGGATATTCATCTTCCACTTGTGGAATTCTCGTACAATAACAGCTACCATACCAGCATACAATGCGCTCCATTCGAGGCACTGTATGGGCGCAAGTGCAGATCTCCTATTTGCTGGTCGGAAATAGGAGAAAATCAAATCATTGGCCCAGAATTCATCCAAGAAACCACTGACAAAATCGCACTGATTCGAGAACGAATTAAAGCTGCTCGCGATCGTCAAAAGAGTTATGCTGATAACCGTCGTAGACCACTAGAATTCCAAGTTGGTGATCGTGTAATGTTGAAAGTATCACCCTGGAAGGGCATTTTCAGATTTGGTAAACGAGGTAAACTCTCACCGAGGTTTGTAGGGCCATTTAAAATTCTTGAACGAATTGGATTTGTAGCCTACAGACTCGAATTACCTCTGGAACTCAGTAACATTCATGACGTTTTTCACGTATCAAATCTGAAAAAGTGTTTAAACGATGAATCTTTGATCGTACCTCTCGAAGAACTTCAGATCGATGATAAACTTCAGTTTACCGAAGAACCGGTAGAAGTAATGGATCGAGAAGTTAAGGTACTCAAACGCAGTCGCATACCAATCGTTAAAGTTCGCTGGAACTCTCAACGAGGACCTGAATATACCTGGGAACGTGAAGATCAGATGAAAGCAAAATATCCTCACTTGTTCTCATAGACAATTGTCGACAGATAAGTCTTCACTAAATTTCGGGACGAAATTTCTGTAACAGGAGGAGACTGTGACAATTGCAGGTAAAGATTACGTCATCAATGACGTTCACACGTTTGGTTGTTCTAGAAATCCGCGCGAAATTGATGATTGTAATTATTGCAGGTTTAAAGTATGCGAGAAATCGAGAACATAGGAGAAAACGGATCGCGAAACGGAGTTACGGATTGTCCGGAATCGCGAAACGAAGAAAATTTCAAAATATTACAAAAATGAGCTCGTCGCGGTACGCGACACTTATGTGGCTGTCTGTCGCGATACGCGATGAATTAAATATTGATTTTTGTTCCGAGATCCGTCGCGTTACGCGACGGCCCTGTTGATTCTCGTCGCGGTACGCGACGAGTATGGCGGTGTAAATGGATCAGATAGATAATCAGATTGCATGTGAAGAAACTATTTCTCTTCTTCTTCACTTCTGTTCGAACCAAACGACCTGCACCTCCATTTTTTCAACTTTTGTCCATCAAAACCCAAATCTAAACCTACCACAACTACTAGAACGAACCGGTCATCGTAGATACACGTTCTGATCGTATTTCTGTCCGTTAAACCGCTCGTTTCAGGTAACTATCCGTTTAACCTTCTGGTTTAGTTTTGATTGATTAAATCTTGATTTTGAACGTAATGATCTAGTTAGGGTTGTTGATTATTGATTATATGATAGCTAGGAATGATTTTTAACGGATAACTTGACAGGTTAACGGGTAATTACCTGTTTTGATCCGTTATAATGCCCGGTTTCCACCAAATCATAACAATGATTATAATGGTTTAAACCATTTAATTATGACAATGTAGGTGATTATTTTGGTTAATCTTTGAAATGCAAGGTCAATCCCAGGCATTTCAAACTAATCACAATCATTAACCTACCCATTGGAATAACTGTCTGGTGTTTATGATAACAGTCAGATTAGTATTTTAAACATGATTGTTTAACATATTCCAATGTCACATTGTTATGTTTTGTGATATCTGGATAACCAGTAACCAGAATTAATCATTCCTAAGCTGTGATTTCATCTGAAAACTGTTTCAGGAGCATAATCAACAACATTACCTAACTGGTTAATCAGAGATTATTTTGATTAATCAAGCATGTCATCAACTTCATATTAGGTATCTAAATCAGTCTAGGTACCTACATTATCATACATTGTATGATATTAGATTCAATAACTAATTAAACACCGAATATCGGTTTGATGACTTTTCATTACAATGTCTATGACATTGAACGTTCAAACAGATTTAATCAGCAGGTTAGAACATAAATCATTAATCAAATATAACTTAATGCAGATTTACATTATTAGCACCAGTTACGCGAGGTCTTAGCACTCATCTGAACTCAGGTGAGTTTCGTACCACCCCTGTTCTTTTAATGTTTTATAAACATCGGGGTATAACTGCTAAACTTTTCTTGATCATATGATATGTGTCACTGTTATCTGCGTGATTTCATGTGATTAACTGAATTTGTGGATTTCATGGGATTGTTGCCGTTAGTATCTCTATCATGATATCAAAGTCCTCATTCTTGAACTGTATCTAGTGAACCCATGTGTGGCCGAGCAGAAAACATTGATAGTACTATCGGTTGACACCCCATTCACTGGGAGGATTGCATCTCCCCTGGTGTGAATGTTTGTTATCTGTTTCCTGAACTTCTTAATGGTGTGATAGACATTAAGATAATGAGGCAATAAGATATTTACCGACGGGTAATATCGAGAACTGAACATATCGTCCGAAAGGAACTAGATACGGGTCCCATGGTTATCCGGAACTGTGAACATGTATTTGAACTTAACTGTCATATCATATGATTTAACTAAATTGTATGAACTCACCAGCTTTGTGCTGATGTTTTCGAAACTAAAACTTTTGCAGGCAATCAAGGACAACGGTGAGGATGCACTCACAGCACTAGCAACAACTGTAATTAAATAAATTGTAATATGTATAAACTGTAATAATATTTGTAACCACGAACCTTGTAATGTAAGTTTTACTTTTCGTAATCTGTGTGCTATGATGATACCGGATCAAGTAAGTCACCCCTCATGCTCTGAGACATCACCACTATGCTTCCGCTACCCTTTTGATGACATCATTCTTAGGTGACGAGAGGTGGGGGTGTGACATAAAGCTTCACCAGTTATGCCTATTCGTACGAATGAGTGCCCACTCGTATGAATGGATGTGTGTGTTAAAATTTTGATTGTTTATTAAAATATCTTGGTGGAAATTTTATTAAAATTGTTATAATTTTATATCAGGGTTGTAAGACTCACGTATGCATTTGCATGAATCATCACTCATACAAAAGCAACGTTTGCCTACACGGATGACATTGTTCTGTACTGTAAAAATATCATTTAATGTACCAAAACCAACAGCATATCCATATGAATCGTCACCCATGTGGATATCCCGTTAGATCGATACTCCAAATGTTATCCGTTAAGGTTTTTGATTCATTATTTTCCCTCACAAGGTGTTTGTATTTTCTTTTGGTTCATGTTTATGTGATTCAACAGATTCCCCTAACAGTCTTAGAAATTATCTGTGTATTTTGATTTGGTGTTTTTTATCGTTATCATCGCTTTCGCACTACAGTCTTCTCCGATGTTGTCATGTACACTCTTGGATTTCAGAACTTATTGTTGCATGTATACCGGTTGTCACAATTTATATACATATAAATTTTGAAATTTGGTTTAGTTATTGCTAATGTTTCCAATATTGATTTATGTGTGTGTGTTTGTGTATGATTAAATATTTATTCATGCCATATGCCTAAAAAATAATGTAATGCTCTAACTAAAATAATTTGTGATAACCCTTTAACTAATTCACATGTTTCTAAATTAAAATCATGTTTCAATCATTTCATTATTAATTAAATCCTACCATGTTTGAGGTTTCTAATTTAGATATGAATTGAGTGTTGTTACATGCAGTTTGTTCCATATCACAACATCACCTCTTTTCTTAGTGATCTGCCTACCAAGCACGCAATGTTACAGGCTATGATCCATGGATTGATCTTGTCTCCAATCAACTATGCTATAATAGAGTCCCCTACAATCTGTTCAAGCTTCAATCATGATTTTTGGAGCTCGTGATGGATGACCTGGACTCAAAGGGTAACAGCTGACACAATGGGAAGGTACAAGGACTTCTCGTAATGATATCTAAAACTTGCATATTGGTGACAAAGTTTCTAACACTACCAAGCTTGCTGATAAAATTGTTGAATCAACTATGTTTAGGATGGGATATGAAAGGGGATATCCTCCAACTGAGAAGAAGCTACCTTGCCCATACTGGAGGTACCTAGCACATGTCCTCGTCCAATGTCTTTCTAGACGCAAGGGAGGATATGGTATCTTAAACTTTACAATGAGATCGTGCATGGTGGAACTCATAATTGGTATGGATTTCAACTTTTCATAAATGATATACAAAGACATGCACGACAATGTTAAGGTAAAAGGAATAATCACTTATTGGCCTTTCCTCGGTTCATCTAGATTATCATCAACAAAAGACATCAGGATCTTGTTCCCACTATCGACATGTTGGTCTAGAAGAAGATGACTTTTGATACTTTCTCCTACATGGTCATGAACAAGAAAGGGAAGAAAGTTCATGTTGATGACATACCATTAGAAAAATTTGGAAGTTGTTTTCTGATTTAGATGTTGTTATTGATGATCCTATCAATCTAAATGCTTTTATAGCTAAAGAACACATTCAAGTTCAAGCTGCTGAATCTGAGGATGTTATTGCTTCTAAATCATCTTTATACGAGAGCCCTAATTCTAAACCATTCCTTATCAGCCGCTATGAACTAGAACTTCTAAAAAGAGAAAAGTAGTTGAGTCATCTGATCCATCAGAAGCTAAAGACAAAGATGATGATTATGTTCCCTTACCTGAATTTACACCCAAGAAAAGGGTTAAGATGGTGTCCAGGTGCCCAAGAGACCCCCGACTCAAAAAACCACCAACCTTCCAACCACAAGCAACCCAACCACAAACCTCTCAGGAAAAAACAAATTAACCACAAACCACCATACCTATATCACTTATCAAACCTCAATCACCTCCATCATCAAAGCCTCTTTATCTCCAACCAAACCTTTTTCACCACCTCATTCGCCAACTCCAATTCAGTTTTCCCATCCTCCATCTCCACCCAAAACCAAATTTGATAAGGGAAAGGCGCCCATGGGATTATTATCAGAGTACATTCCTAAATACCAGCCAAATGATATTGACTTGCTCTAATTGCGTGTCTTCGAGCTTGAACAAGACTCATCAAAGAAAGACAAACAGATTAAGTGAGGAATTAATGTAGAAATCTTCGAATGGCTATGTTAGTGAATAAAAATCACATCAATCACATGCATAAAAACATTCATCATCTCCTTATGGAAGTTCAAGAGTTGAGAAAAAATTAGTAGGATGTTAAAGATTAGGATGATGCTGATAAAGAAAAGAAGGATGAAGACGAATGAGAAAAAGAAGGAAGAATATGATAAGAAAGAGAAAGATGATGACAATAATGAGGACGAAAAGGATGATGATGATGATGATGATAAAGATGCAAAAGATACTGACAAGAAAGATAAAAAGGACAAAGACGACAAAGATGGAGATAACAATGGCAACGAGTCATCAGATAAAGGAACTGAAGGTGGCAATGATGATTACTTCTTTGATGATTTGCCTGATGAATTTAGCTTTCAAGGATTAACTAACGAATTTATAGAGCAAGACTTTGATAAAATGTTCAAGAACGTCAACATGGACTCCGTTTTCTTTGAGGCAATAGTTGAACAAGAAAAGGAGAAAAGATCTGATCAGCTATCTTCCTCATCCAGACACGATGAACATACTGACTTTGAAAACATGAGCTTCATTCTTGCTGTTGAGGATCCTTATCTAGATTACTTATATTCACACAAGTATATCACTCATCAGGGAGACAATGTTGCTAGATTTGATGAAGTCATTGATACGTGGTTTGATAAGAAGAGAGCTTGGAAGCCTATGTCAAGTGAAGAAAAACATATTTGGATGTCTCCTGATCAAGCTGAATATGATGAAGAATAAGACATCTTATACACTACAAGCTCCAAACATGTTTATGCTATCCGCAACGACCGATCTAGGATTGTTAGCTGGAGTTTCGACAACGAGAAGCAGTTGTTTGTGCTGAAAAAACAATGAAAAGCTCGAGTACTTCAAAATACCACAGGATTTCTGCTCATTGCCTGCTATTGATCTCAAAATCCTATGCAAAGTCACATTATGAACGTTGACAAAATGGGAGGAGCTGACCGGTTTGCAAAGTTCCTGAAAGATCAATGTGATAAAGATTTCACCGTGATGAAGCTATCAAAGGGAAAAAGTTTCAAGCACAAGTATATTTTGTATCCTATAAAGAAGGAGCCATGGATTTTTGTTAAGTGTTCTCCTCCAAAGACAGCAAAGCAAGTTCAATCACACACAAGGGTCCCAGACGATACTTTGAAAGACTTCAAGTTTTGGTGCTTTGATGAAGACACATTCGTAGCCGTCATCGTCAAAGAATCAGGATTTGATCACGAGGCCAAGCCTTTTACAAAGGTAGTGGCTCTTGCATTTATCAACAATCTTTAGTAGGCACCGGATCCTTCAGAACAACATTGGAGCTTGATTGATATCATCAGTCTGGGGGGATTTTGTAAGATCCTGACAAGCAAAGACTTACAAAATCAACAACTTCAAGAAAGTATTCGGACGAATACTTTCAACTTCGAGTACTTTTGATTTCGAGAACTTGTATACTAGTATAAATAGACGCATTTTATACATGTAGAGGTTCAAATTACGAGGTATTCTATTCTAGACGTATTGACCATACCTTGTAAAGTTTTAGACTTTATTAATGAAAAACATTGTTTTATTCTTCTATTCGTGACTCCACACATTATAGAAGGTGTTTGCTGATCATTTGTAGCTGTTCAAGTTAATTTGTAGTTCTTTGGGACCTACAAGATCTCATTTGGTCATGCCATAGCAATCTGAGCATGAGCTTTGGCATCAAGCTCAAGCTTCTATCCTCGATGTAGTTCCAAGGGTCCTTAGGGACAAGGTTTCTTATCTCGGTGTCCAGGACCATAGGTTTGTGAGGTCCAAACATGACAGATCTCCAACAATTAGTGTGGTTATTGGAAAAGAAGTGGATCATCCTCCTTTTTCCTTATATTATGCTGTTGATGAACAAGAATAAGATGTTTAGTGGCAGATCTAGTGATTTGAGGGCCAAGAGTGAACCTTTCTGCCATTTTTCAGTTAAGAACAACTAGAGAAAATCAATGGAAAATTGATAACTCAAGTTTTTTCAGCAGAATGATTTTGAAGATAATTTTGAATTCAAAATGAAACTCTATTGGTAAAGAAAAAAGTAGATGAGGAAATGTTTGAGAAGAAAGTGTATTGATAATTGAATATCAACGTGAGCATTGATTTTCAGATTTGATATTTAAACTAAAATATGAAAAACAAGGCCCTGATACCAATTGTGGGATCGTTCTTGAGCAAAATGATTCAATCCATTTGATTATAATTGTTAGGCTCTTTGTTATTCAGGCGTTCTCCCTCTAGAGTTTCGCTATGGTGTTTTTCTTGCTAAGGGAGAAAAGGGTTTCACAGATAAAAACACATAGTCAATCAATCAGGGAGAATGAAAAATATCATCGTCATTAAAATCATAGAATTTTGGGGATTAAATACCCGACAATAGTACAAGAGGTGACGTCACTTGATAGTGACATCAAATAAGAATACAACACCAGAATAAAGTAAATACAATCACTGAATAAAGGGATATACATAACAGCAGAATTATTACATTACAACAACGTGTAGATTTTCTCTAGATCGATCAACGGAATTCTATTAACAATCAAATATATGCGGAATCTAGATTAGATCTATATGAATCAAAGATACACAATCATTAAATCATATATCATGTTCATTGATAAACAAATCCGATTACAATGACATGAAACTTGAACACACAGTTCACAACTCTCTCACAGGTTCTCTCTCTCTCTCTCAGATCTATCACACACACATAAAAGACAGACAACCTGCTATATATACACAACACACAAACGAACCTAGCTGAACCCTTAGGTTCGCCAGACAAACCTTTAGGTTCGTTGGACGAACCTTTACAATACAAACCCTAGGTTAGCCGAACCTTTACAAAACCTGCTTAGGTTCGTGGGCCAGATGAACCTTAGCAAAACCTACATTAACATATATATTTTGAAAGCAAACTATTACAAAATGTCCTAACAAACTCCCCCTTAATATTTGCTTCAAAATCTTCAAAGTCTTTGTCTTCAACCTGCAGTCTGAGTTCCACTTGATGATTCTTCACAAACATTATCTACAGCACGAATAACAACTGACTTTGGAATCTTTGATAATCGTTCAGCTTCCAACTTTGCATCTCTATCATCAATCTCTTTCTGCAATTTCATCAATTCAACATACAAGTAATTCACATCATCCCATCTACATCCAGAGTGAATTCCCAAAGTATAGCACATCCTTGCCATTGTTTGAAATTGTAAAGCCATGTCTTTGTAACTCACACCAACATCATGAAATCCTTCACTTGCATAGATTTCAACTTCATTGAGTAGATCAATATCTTGTCTTGAACAATTAACCAACCAAACAGGATCCAGCAATCTAATCATTCTCCACTTCTCATTTTCTTTCAATAGGATAACTGGTTCAGAACTTCTTTCATCATAGAACCAAAACTTGAAATAAGAATTCCAATTTTGTTCTATCCTTCTCAATCTTGGTCTAGAGTAAACTTTTGGCTTTGGATACACATAGGAATTATGCTTCAACACCGAAAATTGTGGTACCAACCAATTCCATCCTGTCTTAGCTTCTTTCTTCAACAACTTCTCAAATCTTTCATTATAATCTGTTTGAATAAGCTTTATTATTCTCAGTCTTGATAACTGCATACACTCAAAAGAAGGTAATGACTTAATATCAAAAGCTTTTCCAAGGCATTGGCATCCATCAGTTCTCTTTACAACATAGAATCCTCTGTTCTTCAAAATTACAGGAATGTTATGAAAGTAACCATAACTCACATCTTAGATTTAGATCCAATCCTGAATCTTGAGAATTGTCTTGATTGATCTTCTTGAACTTGTTCATCAAACATTTCAACCATTTGTTTAAAAATCATTAAATGATCAATGATATACTTGTGTTCTTCTTGACTCTCTCTCCACACATCCATTTGAGTCTTAATCTTCATTGGATCACTTGTTGTACTTGGAATTCTATTCTGAACTTCAATATCAAAGATTTTCTTCAAAGTTTGCAGATTATACCAATTTTCATCAACCTGATCATCTTGTTCAACTTCTAAAGACTGATCTGATTCTCCAGCTACCACATTTCCAGAATCATTTGCACTTTGTAAATAATTAACTTTCACTCCAAACAACATAGCTAGATCTTCTTTGGAATAACCACCTTCAATTTCTCCTTCTTCCAAATCTCTATCTTCATTCATTCCATTAACTTTTTTAAACAAGTTGAAGGAATTGATTATGATGAAGTTTTTGCACTGTGGCACGGTTGGAAGCAATTAGACTTTTTCTTGCTTTTGCTGCTCACAAGAAGTTTAAAGTTTTTTAGTTGGATGTAAAATCTGCTTTTCTGTATGGTTCGTTGAAGGAAACAGTGCATGTTTGTCATCCACCGGGCTTTGAGGATCCTATCGATCGGGATCAGGTTTACCTCTTGGACAAAGCACTGTATTGTCTTCATCAGGCTCCACGTGCCTGGTATGAGACTTTATCGACTCACCTTATTGAACACGGGTTCAATAGGGGTCAGATTGACCAAACTTTGTTCTTTCGGGAAAAGGGAAAGGACATTCTTCTTGCTCAGATTTATGTAGATGATATCATTTTTGGATCTACTGATGAACAAATGTGTTTCGATTTTAAAGAGGTGATGATTGATAAATTTGAGATGAGTGCAATGTCATATATCAAATTTTTTCTGGGCTTACAAATTGATCAAACTAATAATGGAATTTTCATACATCAAACAAAGTATATTCAAGATGTGTAAAACGGTTTAGCATGCTTGATTCAAAACCAATTTTCACGCCCATTCAACCTAATCACGGGATTGAGCCTGATCTTAAGGGGGAGTTGATTGATCCTACCCATTATCGTGGAATTATTGGACGTTTGATGTATCTGACTGCCTCAACACCAGATATTGTTTTTGCTACAAGTATCTGTGCAAGATATCAATCAAAACCTAAAGAGTCACATCTGATTGCAGTCATGAGAATACTTCGTTATCTAAAGGGTACACCAGACACCGGTCTTTGGTATCCTAAGGATGATAACTTTTCCTTCAATGCATACAGTGACTCCGATTATGGAGGATGTAAGACAGATGCAAAATCCACAACTGATGGTGCACAATTTTTGGGGGAACGATTAGTTTCTTGGCAATGTAAAAAGCAAACATCTGTGGCTACTTCAACTTGTGAAGCTGAGTATCTAATTGCTGCCAGTTTTTGTTCACAAGTATTGTGGATACAACAACAAACGAGAGACTATGGTTTGAATTATCTTAAGATCCCAATTCATGTTGATAATGAGACTGCTATTGCTATTACAAAGAATCAAGTGTATCATTCATGCTCTAAACACATTGATATTAGGTTTCATTTCATACGCGATTGCTATGAAAAGAAACTTATTGATGTGGTGAAGATACATACAAATGAGCAACGAGCAGACCTTCTCACCAAGGCTTTTGATAAAAAATCGTTTTGAGTATTTACTCAAATTAAATGGCATTCGGGTCATGGGTGAGG
Source organism: Mikania micrantha (assembly GCA_009363875.1). NCBI lineage: Eukaryota > Viridiplantae > Streptophyta > Magnoliopsida > Asterales > Asteraceae > Mikania > Mikania micrantha. Next base: position 45,326,920 of record CM018683.1, on the reverse strand, counting down.
TTATTTCAAATCAACTTTCTTCATAATCAATTTTATTGAATTAACATTAGATATATTTTTATTTTTATTTTTTGTGTTTTAGTTTTTAGGGGGGGAAATTTTGAAAATTCAAAAACATTTGGAAAATCAAAAACACAAAAACATTAAAAAATTAAAATTTTGAGAAATTGATTCGACCAAATAAGAAATGATAGTACATTGTAGCAATTGGAAGCACTTCTGTATCATACTAGAATTTAAACATAAAGAGCATTTACAATTATTTAGTATGATATGTTGGTAGGTTTATAACTTAGTTGAGATAACATTTGACAAAATTATGATTATGCTTTGCGGGAAACAGTTGCTTAGAACACAGTGCTTAGCTTTGTCCTGAATGAGTGGTTGTTAATCTTACAATATGTTACTTGAACAAAAATCTAAGTTACTAGTTTTGATCATGTGTTCAATTTTAAAAGAAATTCAAAATTTTATTATTCTTTTGTTTTAGTTTAAAGCTGAAACATTCTCTGTTTATACTTACGTATCGACCTGATTGTTATAGTTTTAAACAATTCAAATTTGTTTTCTTGGTTTGATTAAGTTTTGGACAATCTCTGCGTACATGAGAATATCGATCTGATTGCTAAAAGCTTAATCTTAAATTACTGTTTCGTTCATTTTCTAGATCATCTGAGCATACGAAAGTATCAACCTTGATTCCTATATTTTGAACAATTTCAATTTGTTTTACATTTGGTTATTTTTCAAAAAGAAATTCTATTTTGTTTTTGTATAATCAAGCTAGTTAAAATTGTTTTAAATTGTTTCAAGGATATTATTGTTTGTTTAATTATACACAAAACAGGGATGTGTTCAAGTAAATGTTGAACATAAAGTATTTGATGATTTTGTTTCAATTGATATCTTACTAAGTAATTAAATTTAAAGAGGATTTATGTACTGACAATCATCTTTGAATTGTAATTTGCTCATAAACATATTCATTAATTCAATCAGGTGTGTTGATGATTGTAATACAATATGATCTCATGTCTGGATCTTTCTCACCAAAAATATGTGTTTGTTTTGGTTATTTTCATATTTCATAATTAGGTTCATTACATTTGTAGTGTTTTTGATATAAAATTTGAAAAATACAAAAAGACTTTTGGTTTTTATCTGATGTTAAATCAATAATTTTTGATTATTTGTTTTAATTCAGAAACATTAAAACATTGGTTTGCTTGAAATCTTAAATAAAATTTACTTTTGAAAAGGTTTGCTTGGAGGTTCGTTTGATAGGTTTGTGAGGAGGTTCGTTTATCAGGTTTGCTTAGAGGTTCGTTCAACATGTTTGCTTAAAGGTTCGCTTGATAAGGTTTGCTGATAGGTTGGTTCAAAAGATTTGTTGACAGGTTCGTTCAACAGGTTTGGTTGAAGGTTTGTTCAAAAGGTTTGTTCATAGGTTCGTATAAATACAAATGTTTGTGAATAAGCTTCGTCACTTTCATCAGAACCACTTTCACGAACCTTCACACTTGATTTTGATTTTTTCGATTCTGGATCTTTCAATATCTTTGCCATATACCATTAGATTCGGAATTGTCTTGTGATTCTAAGTAGGTAAATAGATTGCATTTTGACAGGCTAAATTTGTAGATATTTTTATTTTTAGATATAGTTAGTCGAACCTATACTTATGGATTAAAATATGTTTAAATCTAAATTTGAGAGAAATTGCTTTCATTAAAGTTGTTCATCTGTGAATGGCGAACCTATGGATATAATTTGTTTAATCTACTTCATAGATTTGAATTTTAATTTTAACTGGAACAGGTTCGTGTAAATGAACACAGGTTCGTTGATTTGAATAGGTTCGTTTGAACTTAAAAGGTTCGGGCTGAACCTCTTCACATTATTGAACCGAACCTTGTATGGTCAAAGGTTCGTTTGACCATAAGGTTCGTAGTATATTCAAGGTTCGTTCATTTATAGATTCGTGAGTTTTAAACAGGTTTGTCTTGTAGTTAGGTTCATCTACTCTAGGCTCGGCACAGGGAGGGTTCGCTGGTTTCATTCTTAGAAATTTTTTTAATTTTTTTTTATCTTTTGATTTTTTTTAATTGGTGTTTTTTTGTTTGTAGGAATGGCAACTCTTACCTTTGGAGATAAGCACAATCTATGTGCTTATTTAGAACCAACAACGAAGAATGGAAAGGAATTTAGACCGATGATCGAATTTTTGAGAAGATCAAGGATTTATTATGCTATCTCCAACTTATGTCACATCTATAGATCACATATTCAGAGTTTCTGGGAGTCTGCTAGATTGATTACTGTTGATGATGTTTATGTTATTGAAGCTAATGTCCCATTAGAATTACTGAAGCTGATATCAGGAGAGTTTTGCAGTTTGGAGGTGAACCTGCTGGAATGACTTTGATTCCTGAAAGGTATCAAAGCTGACAAAAATGGCAAAACTCAAACCACAGAGACTAAAATGGCAAAAGTTGTCAAACCACAAGGACCAAAATGACATTTAACTCTATTTCTTGAGGATTAGATACTTTGGAGTGTACAGTGAGTATTCTATCAAGAAAGGTAAGCTGCCTTTATAGTACAAGTTCTTAGCTCATGTACTTCTTCACTGTCTTAGAATGAGGAAAGGTACCTTTGATGAGTTGAGAGATCTGATGAGGTTTGCTATGGTGGCTTTGATTCTCAACAAGCCATTCCACTTCTCTGCAATGATCTTCATATACTTGTCAGACAACATTACCAAGGCTAAAGATAGGTTCTTCATGTATCCCAGATTTATTCAGATGCTGATTTCCAGAGCAGAATTTGCCAAAAGTTGCATATGATATTCTCAAGCTAAAGCACATGACTGATTCTAGTCTTGGACAAGTGAAGATTTATCAAAAGAGCACTGATATTATTCTGACAAAAGATTTGGTGTGTCATTGCGCTAGAGCTAACTATGTTGCTCCTTTGAATGATGCTTGGAGACATGAAGATTCAAACTCAGAAAATGAGCAATTGAATGATGATGATGATCAACAACCACCACCTCCTCCTTAGGATCCACAAGTGAGACAGTCTCTAGCTCAATCTTCTCAATCACATCAACAAGCACAAGAACCAGTTCAAGAAACTACAAATGTAGCTCCTACTACATTGGTTCCTCTTCAAGTCATTTATCCAGGTCAACAAGATGCTCAAAGACAAGAAGATGCTACTGTTTCTTCACCACATGTTGAGACTGAAGATGTTGATGCTGAAGTTGATGAAGAATCTACTGAATCAGAGATGGAAACAGTTCAAGTTGGCAACAGAATGGTAAGGAGACTGAAGAAAAGGCTAGCACAACAACAACAGAATGAGGAAGAAAGAGAAGAGCTGAATGATCCTAACTTTACAGTTGATGAACTAGAGACATCAAGGCCTAAGAAGAAGAAGAGGATGGCTAAGGTTCCTAAAAAGAAAAAGTCAAGGACTCCAAGGATCATAGTATCTTCTCCTGTGACTACATCTTCTACACCTGCTTCTGTTTGTGTATCTGTACCTGCTTCTGTTGCTGTGACTGTTCAAGAAGTTGTTGTTTCTACGTCTCAAGTTTAAGTTCATACAGAAACTTTCATGCCTAGTCCTGATTTTGTAAATGTTGCATCATTTATGCCTTTATTTGTGAATGCTACAACAGTTACAACATCATTTCAAGAAGCTTCTACTTCTAGAGTTGATACTCTTTTTGAGGGATTAGATGATCTGAACTTAAACTTCTCATTAGATTATGATGATATTGAGTTGAGACGGAGGATTTATATCTTATCACAAGAGTTTGACAAGTACAAGAAGTAGAAGGAGAAAGCTGAAACTGAAAGACCATCTTCTTCAAGTCAAACTGACATGGATGTGATGAGAAGTCATATTACTCAACTTCTGAAGTGGAGAGAAGATGATTTGCTGGAAAAGAAGTTAATGAATGATAGAATTGCATCATTGGAGATATTGACTGAGAAACAGAGTGTTGAACTTGCTGATTTAAAGAAAGAGAATCAAGTGTTTAAGCAAAAGATGAATGATATTCAAGTTAAAGTCAGTCTTTCTGGAACTCAAGCTGAAGCTGCTGGTGCTAGTGTTGATCCAGTGTATGTCAATATTGATCATGAGGAAGAAGAAGAGAAAGTTGATTATGAAGACTCTGATTTTGATGAATATCCTGGCTTTAATGCTTTCAATGATGATGGTGAAGATGATGATGGGATATGACTGGAGTTGGAAGTTCAAGAAGATTGAATTCTATTATTGGAGCTATAGTGATTTATCAGTGATCTGGAATTTCTTTTGATGCTAATCCTATTTCATCTGTTTCATCCGATAAAGCCATGGATATTGAAGATGTTGAAATTGAAGATATGACAGAGTTGGAGAATCCAAAGCATGTTGTTGATGATTCATTGCCAACATTTATGGAATTATTTAAACAAGCTAATGGAATGAATGAAGATAGAGACTTGGAAGAAGGAGAAATTGAAGGTGGTTATTCCAAAGAAAATCTAGCTGTGTTGTTTGGAGTGAAAGTTAATGATTTACAAAGTGCAAATGATTCTGGAAAGATGGTAGCTGGAGAATCATATCAGTCTTTTGAAGTTGAACAAGATGATCAGGTTGATGAAAATTTGTATAATCTGCAAACTTTGAAGAAAATCTTTGATATTGAAGTTCAGAAAAGAGTTCCAAGTATAAGAAGTGATCCAATGAATATTAAGACTCATATGGATATGTGGAGAGAGAGTCAAGAAGAACACAAGTATATCATTGATCATTTAATGATTTTTAAACAAATGATTGAAATGTTAGATGAACAAGTTCAAGAAGATCAATCAAGACAATTCTCAAGATTCAAGATTGGATCTAAATCTAAGATGAGAGGAAGAATTGTGAGTTATGGTTGCTTTCACAACATTCCTGGAATTTTGAAGAACAGACGATGCTATGTTGTAAAGAGAACTGATGGATGCCAATACTTTGGAAAAGCTTTTGATATTATGTCATTACCTTCTTTTGAGTGTATGCAATTATCAAGACAAAGAATGATAAAGCCTATTCAAACAGAACATAATGAAAGATTTGAGAAGTTGTTGAAAAAAGAAGCTAAGACAGGTTGGAATTGTTTGGTACCACAATTTTCAGTGTCGAAGCATAATTCCTGTGTATCCAAAGCCAAAAGTTTACTCTAGACCAAGATTGAGAAGGATAGAACAAAATTGGAATTCTTATTTCAAGTTTTTGTTCTATGATGAAAGAAGTTTTGAAGCAGGTATCCTATTGAAAGAAAATGAAAAGTGGAGAGTGATTAGATTGCTGGATCCTGTTTGGTTAGTTAATTGTTCAAGACAAGATATTGATCTACTCAATGAAGTTGAAATCTATGCAAGTGAAGGATTTCATGATGTTGGTGTGAGTTACAAAGACATGGCTTTACAATTTCAAACAATAGCAAGGATGTGCTATACTTTGGGAATTCACTCTGGATGTAAATGGGATGATGTGAATTACTTGTATGTTGAATTGATGAAATTGCAGAAAGAGATTGATGAGAGAGATGCAAAGTTGGAAGCTTAACGATTATCAAAGATTCCAAAGTCAGTTGTTATTCATGCTGTAGATAATGTTTGTGAAGAATCATCAAGTGGAACTCAGAATGCAGGTTGAAGACAAAGACTTTGAAGATTTTGAAGCAAATATTAAGGGGGAGTTTGTTAGGACATTTTGTAATAGTTTGCTTTCAAAATGTATAAGTTAATGTAGGTTTTGCTAAGGTTCTTCTAGCCCACGAACCTAAGCGGGTTTTGTAAAGGTTCGGCGAACCTAGGGTTTGTATTGTAAAGGTTCGTCCAGCGAACCTAAAGGTTTGTCTGGTGAACCTAAGGGTTCAGCTAGGTTCGTTTGTGTGTTGTGTATATATAGCAGGTTTGTCTGTCTTTTGTGTGTGTGTGACAGATCTGAGAGAGAGAGAGAACCAGTGAGAGAGTTGTGAACTGTGTGTTCAAGTTTAATGTCATTGTAATTGGATTTGTTTATCAATGAACATGATATATGATTTAATGATTGTGTATCTTTGATTCATATAGATCTAATCTAGATTCCGCATATATTTGATTGTTAATAGAATTCCGTTGATCAATCTAGAGAAAATCTACATACTGTTGATTTGAGGAATCGATCACAAAATCCTACGATTCGATCATAAACGTGCGGAATCCGTTCATAACTAGATTTGGATCAACAAGAACATTGTAATTTATCATGAATCTGCATTCCTCGTTAGCATTCAAGTGTTATACAATGAATCAAACGTGAAATACACAACACTGTAATACAGAAAGACACTAAGATGAATATAATTTTTTGATGATCTTCAAGTCTAGTTCTTGATTCTTGAGAGAGAATGTTGCTATTTATGTGTGTGGAATTATGAGCTCTACCTTCTAAATGAACTAGCAACATCATATATATAGGTTTCTAGAGCAAAGGTTCGCCCTTGTTACCCTTTTATGAACCTCCATTTTACACGAACCTTTGATAAGGTTCGTGAACCCTTAAGCTAGCCGAACCTTAGACCATGTGAGTGCCGAACCTTTTAGCCATCAATCATAGCTGAACCCTTTCGGATCTCTAGTCGAACCCTTTGACACTTGAATTTTCTAATCATATACAACAGACTATGATTTCATATACAACAAGCGAGGTTCACATAGTAAATGCAACTTTCACACAGAAAATGCATCAACATACTCCCCCTTGAACCTTGTTGTTGTATATGCTCAATCTTTGTGTGCATTGGGGAACATATATGCATCAACATTCTCCCCCTACAACCTTGCTATCTACATACTCCCCTTCAGTTGTAGTTGTTGTATCAAATGTTGTTGTATAGACTACATCAATCTCTTTGTTTCCACATCATTCTCTCTATCTTAATCTCATTCTCTCTGTCTCCATCTTATGTCTTTCTTTTTCCAAGATCCACTTGCTGAGGACTACAGTGACATCTTCAACACACAGATCTATGTCACCCTGATCACCTGCATCAGTTGACACATTATCAAAACTAAATCTCTTGCTTTCTATTAAGTATTTAGTCTCAATCATCGATATCACAACATCACATGTAATCATACTAGATTACTCATCACAATTCCAATCTCTCTTTGTCACTAATTAACAATTGATCAATTATAGTGTTTACAAAAAGTTCGCAAGTCACATCGGATAGTCCAAAAGAAAATAGAAGAAAATTTTTGAATTTTTCAATAATTTGAATAAACTCCCCCCTAAAGCTATCAATTGCAAATTTTTTTTTCTCGTACATCCTAGAATCCTACAAAATTTGTATTCTAACTAAAAGAATTAAAAAAAATAATAAATATGTTTTTGATGAGAAAGATCCAAACATGAGATCATATTATAATCATACTTCAGCATTAGTTGTTGATTGTTAATGAAATTTATTTAGTCGATGCACAAGCCTAGAACGATTGCAAGTATGTGGGTCCACTTTAAGTCTTATAACTTGTTGTGAATTTGGATTAATGAAAACCAATCACAAAACTTTGTGTTCCCCATTCACTTGAACACATCCCTGCTTTGTGAAACATCAACCAACAGCAATGCCATTGTAAAATATAAGTTCAAGTTCTTACTTATTTTGATCATGCAAAAATAAAGCAGAATATCTTTTGTGAAATAACAAAGTGTAAAATAAAACAAAATGTTCAAAATCCGGTAACAAGATTGATACTTCCGTATACGCATATGAATCCAAGATATTGAACCAAAAAAATAACTTAAGTTTAAAACCTAGCAATCAGATTGATACTTCCGTATACACATAGAATGCCCAAGTTTTAAACAAACCAAGAAAATAAAAGCAGAATGTCCAAAACATAACAATCAGGTCGATACGTAAGTATACACAGAGAATGTCCATGTTTTGAACAAAAATAAAAGAAAAAAAATGAACTCAGAATTTCTTTTGAAAAAGAAACACATGATCAAACTATTATATGTGCTAATACAATTAGCAATCACTAAGGCAAATGACCACGCACTCAGGACAAAGATCGAACACTGTGTTCTAAGTAATGTGTCCCGCAAAGAATGATTATGGCATTAGTCCACATAAATCAAAATTGAGTGAAAGACCTACCAACATATCATACTAAGTGTATTTGATCTTGTATGATACAAGTATGCTTCCGAATGTTACAATGTACTATCATATCTCAAAGGTCGGATCAATTTCTCAATTTTCTAATTTTATATTGTTTTTGATTTTTTTTAAATTTTTACTCCCCTAAAATGCTAAAAATGAAAATCTTTTTGATTTTTAGAATTTTATAGATACATGGAAATATCAAAATTCCCGAAAAATTGACAACCGATATGATTTACCTTCTTTGTGAAACATTATATTCAATATGACTTGAAAATATCAAGAAAATATGTCAATGTAATTCCACACCTGTCATGTTCTCCAGAATAATATGACAATTAAAGAATTAGAACGATTTTACCAAATAAACGTCAAGAAGTTCCACTATCAATGTGTCACACCCCGAGAAATCCCGTCCCTTCTGGGGCGCGAGCAACAACAGATTGTCAGGATCGCAGTCTCCGGTCACACAACATGCGGGACCTATATGTCCGGTTTCATACGTACATCCAATAACTTGGATAAAACAGTTTGTAAAAATCAGAGTTGCGGAAGTAAGTGTAGGTTATCAAAACAGATTAACATTCATAGATAGCGGAAACGTTAACTAAATTAGTTTTCAAAACAACATTTAAGAAATAGTGCGGAAGCGATTTAAATTGTTTACAATACAATAAAACAAAATGATAGTTGTTCTCAAATCCTAAGACAACAATATCGATGCATGGGACTCCATCCTAGCATCCTATCCTCAAGTGCGTGCCTTAGCTACTTGAGAAATCATGCGAGTAAAAGGGTCAACACAAAGGTTGGTGAGAGCACAGGTTTGTAATCAGCAGTAAACATCAAAATGTTAAAGTACATGTTACAGTTCTATTTTTCAATACAATGCAATATCAATTGATAGCTAGTCAATATATTTTATATCATATGCGGGTTCGCAACCGAAGCTAACATGCTGCCTCCCGCCATATCCATCCAAGATATGGCAAATGTTGTTTGGTCAATTATGCACTGTTCCGACCTCCAGTCGGGGTGGCCATACGGCTCGCAACAGTGGGGCTTGTCAGGCCCAAATAGTACTATTCAGAATTACCACGCTAAGCGCCACGCACTACTAACGGTTCGAGGCGTGTTTAATGAGGACTTATCAATTTTGTGGATGAATGCCACACATATGCATATACGATATTAGCATGTACAAAAGAAACCAAAAATGTGTGTTGTTCAAAAGTAGTTTGTATGCAATGTTTTCTCCCCCAAAGGTAGAAAATAGAAAAAGGGGCCGTGAACTCACCTGGTTAGCAGTTCCGGTAAGTGTTTGTGTGTTCGCGTCTGCGAAAGCTAGCGCCTGCTAGTATGCACCTATAACCATATAGTGTGAGTATGTTTTCTGTGTTGTGTTGTATCCCATACAACTCCAAGTGTCGGTGTGCTCAACCGAGTGCGTCTGTTGACTATTGAGACTCAACGAATCGTTGGTGACACGATTGTTGTGTTTATGTGCCTTAATGCACATAAGACACCAAAATGCATCCTATGACTCTAATTACATAAGTTACCATTTTTAGAAAGTTTCCAATTTAGGAAGGTGTGGTTATGAAATCCCATTTCATCAAGTTAATAACCCCTAATATGATTGTAAAACACGTTTAAACTCTTAAAACATGTTGCTTGCGCATAAATCGCCATTTATGTCGTTTGCCCGAATATAGTTTCCTAAAATAGCAAGTATTTGTTTAAAAGCTCGTTTTCACAAATTGAAGTTTCCAATATGCTTAGAAATCATTTCTAAGCATATTCAAATGCTCGAAGTTCATCAAAACATTTTAAAACATCAAAATCCCTCTTTTGATTTACAAAAGTTTCCATAAATAGTAAGTTTCTACAAAACCAAGTTTTTGACAAAATCAAATATCCCAATGTGTTTCTAAACACTTCAATATGCATTTGACAACATCTAGACATGTCTAACATGTCTAGATCATCACAAATCCAAGACTTGCAACATAAAAGTTTCCATTTATGGCAAGTGTACCAATACATCATCAAAACACAAATCTAACATTCTAATACTATCAAACCAGTAAATCCATAACAATAACACACAAAATCACCAACAAATTCGTGCTCGATGGTCACATGGAGTTGCATGTGGGTTTTCACCCATTGCATGTACGATCTAACTAAAGATAAATATAGGGAACTACCTTAGAAGCTCCTTGATGATGAGATTCAACAGTAACAGCTTCTGGTGATGGTGATTCGGTGCGTGGATCGTAGCTTCTATCCTCCTAGTTTCTTCTCCAAGCTCTAAGGTCTTCAAGCTTGCCAAGGATGAGGGAAATACTTCCAAAAGTGTTACCAAGGGCTTGGAACAAGTTTGGCAGAGGTTTAGGGTCGAGAAGATGAGTCTAAGTTCGGTGAGGATAAGAGAAAACCGAACAAATGAGCTGGGTTGGGTTTTTATACAATTCTTCGATCTGCATGACCTTCGCGTACCGCGAAGGCCGATCAAAATTTATTATCGCGTACCGCGATGGGATTCGGGAGTTTCGAATCCCGGTTTGCTTCGCGTACCGCGAAGATGTTCGCCAAGGGGTTATCGCGTACCGCGACGGGTCCAAATTCCTTGTTTTTCGATTTCGTTGATACGATTTCGTTCGTACCCGATTCCTAACGTTTATCCAAAGCATCTAATGCGTGTTTAGCACATAATCATGTAATATCATATAAGTTTGATTGATCACCAACGTTCGTGAGACTCGTGTGTGTGTTTCGATAATTCCTCGAATTATCTTCGATAGTTTGTGTTCGTGTCTTACGAAGTGTTTGCACACTTGATTAACCCTAATCAACGTGTGATGCACAATTCAATTGTGTTTGTGTTTGTGTTTGCTGCGCTTGGTTTCCAAAACCAATGTGCAATGTACGATTCGATAGTTCCTCGAACTATCGTTTCGTAGTTGTGTGTGTTTGACTCATCTAATTAAACATAATTAAATGAAATGCAACAAGTATGAATGTGAAATGTAAAGAATGTAAGAGTCACAATTTACCTGAAATTGCCGGGTGTCACACGATGATCTCTCATCCAATTGATATGTCCTCTTGAAATCCTCCTGCATACACTCACAAACCATTAGATAGCTTTGGTCACCCAAGCCTTCGAGGTCTTGAGTTGACCGTGAGCATCCATATAACAAAATTCAATCTATTTCCCAGTTGAAACTGATGAATTTTCCTTTGAAACTTCGTTTGTTTTTGGTATCCGCAACTGTTCCTATTCAAGTGCATTCTTAAGATAATACTTATCTTGAATCACCACATTGTTGTTAAAAACCAAATTAGACGTTAAAGGTTTTGAAAGTTTCAACTTTTCTTCATTTAAGACTTTCACAAGTTCTTCCTTGTTTTCATTTGACATTTTATGTTTTTTAGGAATAATCTTTGAAACCTCTGTGACACATGACTTTCCATTACTAACTTGTCCTTTTAACTCACACAGATAAGGACAATTAGCAATGATATGCCCTCTTGTACCACACTCAAAACATATTCTCCTCTCCACAAACCTAGGAAAATAGTTTTGCACAAACCTATGGTTTTGGTGATTTGTCACTAGTGAACCATAAACCAATCTTTGATTCCTTGTTGAACCATTAAGAGTCAAATGTGACTTCTTACCACTTGACATGGGAGACTCAAAGTTCAACTTTTCACATCTCATGGGTCTTAGTGAAATCTTGTCTTTGATCCAAGACTTTGAAGTATCACACTTTGATTCCACTTTATTTGATGCACATGATGATTTCAAACCCATTTTGGTTGAATTTGACGTTTAAGTTTTGAACTTGAAATACCATTTTGTTCTGAAAAATTCTTGTTTGATGATGTTCTTGAGTTTGAAACACATGGTTTCACATAATCAAAGATATTATTGTGAGAATCATCATACTCCTTATGTACAACCATCAACCCACATATGTACAATGTCTCCTCATCATATTCCTCTGAAGTACAATCTTCAATGATCGGAGGAATGTTGTCATCAGCACAAATTGGAGACTTTCCCTTATTAAGATTGTTATTTTTTGAAATTTCACTATCACTTGGTTTCTCAATAAGAGGACTTGAAGAAATTATAGAATCATAATGATTCTCCAATTTGTGCATGATTCTGTCAAAATCTCTTTTTGCCTTGTCCATTCTAAGTTTAATATTATTGACTGCTTTTGTCAATTCAACATTTACTTTGCTAAGAATGTCAAGTTTTTGTTCAGAAACACCTTCATTGGCATTTGACTTTGACAAATCATCAGTCAACTTTTGAACCTGTGACTTCAATTCTGCAATTTGTTTTGTAAAACACTTTTCATTTGATTTTAAAACCATGTATGCTTTATTGCATTTTGATAAGTCACATTTCAAGTTTAAGTTTTCTTCCTCCAAACTCCAAATTTGTCCCTCAAGATTTAAACATTTAGAGCACGAGAGTTTAGAAAACTTACCTGAACTTACCTCTTTAACTGAAATGATATGAAAATGATCTTCACTAACGATAGTAGTTGTTTCAGACAAATCATCAGAGGCATCCTCCTAAACACTCTCATCCTCTGTTGACACCACATCATCACTTGAAGTTTCATCCTTTGACTTCAACACATCATCTTCAGACTTCTTCATCTCACTTGTGATTTCACAATCATCAAAAATGTTTGTCTTCAATAACATGACATCTCTCATCTACAACTTCATTCATCTGTTTGCTACCTTCAGCCATTTCAGGTTCAATTGTTTTATCAGATTCTGACAATGAAGAATCCTCACTCTTTTCTTCATCACTACTTTCCATCTTCAAATTCACACTTGTCTCAATACGATCTTTAGTTTTCGGATCATCTTCTGTTCCTCCATCAATATCTTCTTTTTTTCTCAACACTCATCGTTGCCTTTAACATGTTACTTTGTTCATCAATCCACGAAAAATTAACAATTTTCACAATCCATGCCCCGGTTCGCCTTATATTTGATTCTATTTTGTCAACCACATCTTTGAAGTTCATTAATTTGACATGATGAATGATTTCAGTTTCCATCATTCTTTCAACAAAATCACTCCATCGATAAGGTAAGAATTGCGTAAACTTCTCAATGATTTGCCCAACAGTGATATCAAACATAAAATATTTCAATTCTTGCATAAGTGGTAAAAGACGGTCATAAGAATCATTGATCTTCTTCGCAACATGATTGTTGTATGCAAGTTCTAACAAACTCCACTTTGCACATAAATGTGGCATTTGTTCAAAATCAGTTTTTTTTAATATCTTTAGAAATGATCACCAAAAACAAGTCACACAATTCTCTTTGTTGATTAAAATTCAAACATTTGATCGCCATTCAGTTTTGATGTCAAAAAATTATCATTTGATTTCAGAAATGGTTTCTTGTATTGATGGTATAATAACTTCCAGTAATTGTCATCCGCTTTAGTAATAAACGTTACGAATGTGGATCTCCAGTTCAGGTAATTTTCCAAATTGTGCAACACTAGTCCATTGTTAGTCAACCATTCCACGTTCCAGTTCTGGTATGTCATTTTTTTAAATTTTATGTTCACAACGTCAAAATTTAACCTCTCAAAACAAAACAGCTCAAACCTCGTCTTAACGTCCGAATTAGGTCATGAAATCTATCCCAAATGATCCGGAATGCCCAAATAGGTAAACAAGGTTTACTTGAGATTTTAAGAATGTATTTTTCTTGCAAACCTTTTCTCACAAACCTTTTGGAAGGTTCTCACGAACCAATTGGGAGGTTCCCACGAACCTATTGGGAGGTTCCCATGAACCTATTAGGAGAGGTTCCCACGAACCTATTTGGAGAGGTTCCCACGAAAATAATTTAAACGCGAATGTTATTTCAGAAAATATTAACTTAATAATGTATCCGCGTGGGTGAAGATTCACACGAATATAATTATTAGGAATAATATACTGAAATGGTATTCCATAAATCGAAAATCGAATCGAAATACGATACGAGCGTTGGATTAAAAAAGGTAACGATCTTTACGAATTCGTGCGTGAGTAACGCGTTTCGACGAGATAACCAAAATAATATCTAACGATATAAAATTAAGAAAAGGAATTTAAAATCGTTTATTAGGAATTACAACCGTAGACGAATTCGAATAAAATCATTTTTATTAAATACTTGATTTAACGAAAATAAATTAAAACTATTTTATAAAACGTAATCTAATTATTTAAACGTTTTATGTTTTAAATTATATTTTACGTGAAAACCGAACATCTAATAAGTTTTAATGTGAAATAAATGAGACCGAGCACGCGGTGACAAAATGAGGTATAAGAAAGAAGAACCTCTTCTTTCTCCTTCATTTTTCACAAACCCTTTCTCTCTCTAAACACAAGATTCGTCACCTCTCTACAATTTCTCCCTCAAATCTCAACCATTTCAAGAGATTTTGGTGCCAAAACGTTCGTGTGATCGAGGAAAACAAGAACCCACGAAGATTTCGAGCATTTGAACGCGATTTGAAGGTAGATCGTTCACTTTACTTTTTGGTTTTCTTCTTAACACAACAAATCACGACTTCTAGTTTGTAGACAAGATCTTGTCACTTTAAAACCCTAAAACGAGTTAGTATAAAAAACTAGGATTGGTTGGTTTGAACCTGCAATAGAAAATGTTCGAAGATGGAGATGATGAACAGCCATGGGCTGCTGGTTCGTGACAGGAAGATCAGCCGAACCTATGGTGGCCGAACCACCTATTTCAGCATGTCTCCACGAACCTAGAACCATGTTGCTGCGAACCCTACCAAGGCCGAACCTACTCTCAGCTCAACCATTGGTCTACGAACCATGAAAGTCACGAACCAGTGATGGGCGAACCTTAGGAGGGTCGAACCTGAGGTGAACAAACCTAATAGCTACGAACCTCCTCCCAACCGAACGATGAGAACCACGAACCTGTTAGCTGCCAAACCCTATGCTCAACACCGAACCACAAGTGACCAAACCTGGAACCCATGACCTACGAACCCATAACCAGCGAACCTAAGTGCCACGAACCCTAGGCTACCGAACCTTAAAGTGGCTGGATATATGGGTAGCGAACCGAAGGTCCTAGGCAAACCATGGGGGTTGTTGAACTCAAGCCTTTTATAGCTAAGGGAAATGGGTACAAGAATACATATAACTATGGATAAACAAAAGAACATGAAGGGTATGGATACCATGCATGCATGAATGTTCAAGAACCACCACCTTTTTCCATAATAAATATAAGTTTTGAATTATGGGTTTATATACATTGAAACATTTTATAGGAGTAACCTGAGTGTGATTTCTTAAACATAAAATTTAATTTTAATAACTCATATTTATGGTGGTCAATTTAATTGAACATGCATGTGTGTATAGATATGTGTATGATTAAGGTTATCACTTTTAAGTACACATATCTGAGGGAGGTACACATAAGATCTCACAATATGTTTATCACCATTGGATAATATATATTAATGATGATCATTTATAAAATATTGAGTGATTTATTTTAACTTAGATAATACAAACTAAGTTAGTGACACACTTAACAAGTTAAAGTAAACACATATGGACATTCAATAGAAATAAAACGCATATACTTATGAACACGAACACGCGATAATTACATGTTGTTAAAGTATCTTTGATTTCACATTCGTAAGCGCGTATTCTACAAACATTGAATCTAAGGAACTCAGGAGAGTTCTCATAACCTCCCTTTTAAATCATTTTGCTTTTAAAACTCGGAGGTGGAACATGTATACTAGAATTTTAAATATTAACTTGATAACACATGGGTGACACCTGGATTATCAATATGATATTCTCATTATTGAATTATCATTGATTGTTGATGGATTATTATAACTCCTTGAGTTATTATTGGTTGAGTTGACTTAGGTCCTCCGTAATGATTGAGTTTCTGTTGTTGAGTTGACTTCGGTCCTCCTCAGTGATTCCACTGTTGGTTGAGTTGACTGCGGTCCTCCGCAGTGCATGTATTAACACTTATACTATTTAGGAATATCGTTGGTTGAGTTGACTACGGTCCTCCGTGATGATTCCGCCGTTGATTGAGTTGACTGAGGTCCTCCACGGTAACTTATATTGAGATGATTGTGGTGAATGTTGATTATTTACTTGATTTGTTTTGTTTTGATTAGTTGAATATATGTAGATGATTATTGGTGATTATTTGAATTATGTGATTGTTGTGTTTGTGGTTGTGTGTTTACAGAGTTGGATTATCTTACAGGTGCACATGTGTATTTTTCTTGAAAACTACAAACCTTTATAAACACTTGTAAACATTTTTGAAACATAAAAACTTATGATTACTCACCCAACTACTTTGTAGTTGAAACTTGATTTTCTACATGTTTCAGGGAACGAAGAGAAGTAGGTAGAGCAGGGTAGCTCTACATCTTTTGGACATCATCACTTAGGGTCTTGGACTTAGCTAAATTAACTGGATTTCTGAAGACTAGAGTTTAGTCAATTTAGCTAAATCTTTTGTGCAATTTTTTGTAATTAAATCATGACGAACATGATTTTTGTGTAATTACTTTGATCGATTTAATTGATATGTAATGATTTATTTAGATGCCCACGAGCTTATGAACAATCTACACATCCCTCGTGGCATCCCGACGTTTCCGCCATCGGTCGGGGTGTTACAGATTGGCATCAGAGTCTGGGTTGTAGGGAATTAGGTTACTAGAAATGGTTGACCTAGTCTATAACCGTAGGATACCTTAGTATGAATTATTTCATACATTAGTTATTATGTTCAGGATTTCATGCTTATGTGTTTATTACATGTCAACTGAACTCCTGATATATATCTAATTTACATATGTTACTTGCTGATTATATGTGATTGATTGTGCCCTGATGACTTGATAAGGACATACTCGTTGTGTATTGTAAAGGTGGTGGGCTGGTGGCTGAAGCAGTTGCGACTGACTTCTACATATGCCCTATACATATACCATTTACAGTACATCGGGTGGATGTCAGTATTGAGGAATATGGGAACTACCCATTTGGGAAAATACTTGTTTAGGAAATTATTTGCCTAGGAATTTCTTGCTTGATCTTTGATCAGCAGACAAGGACACACTCGTAGTACACTACAAAGGTGGTGGGACGATGGCTGGGGAGGTTGAGACCTACCCCTACATATGCCGTATACATATACCATTTGTAGTATATTGGGGGTCTGTCAGTGTCAGGAAACTTAGGGTATTATAAGGATATGTTGTAAATTTGTGATTGATGAAATGTTGGAAGGTTGACTTGTTGAAAATATGTTGATTTGAGCTGATCGGATGATCATATTGGAAAACACATAGAAATACTTGCTTATTGGACACACTGAATGATCACATTTTATGGACACACATATACTCCTTTCTGAATACACTTATATGATAGACTCGAGGAATGATATGGACACTTGGTGATAATATGAACGCGTAGTGATGATACTAACACTTAGTGATGGTATGAAAACTTGGTAATGAGGTGAATATATAGTAAAGTTAGACATTAGGGGAGCTTAAATGTCAGGTGAACTTAGACATTAGGTGAACTTAGAAAATAGGTGCACCTAGAGTCAGGTGAACTTAGACATTAGGCAAACCTAGATGTCAGAAGTACTTGAACACACTTCACTCATAATTATCCCTCATAGGATAAGACTGTGAAGTGGAACGATTGAGAAAAACATATGTATACCCTAAATTCTAACAAGGGCATAATCGTGGTGCATTGCAATGGTGGTGGGACGGCGGATGATGCGACTGCGGTCAAGTCTACGTCTGCCCTATATATAAGCTTGTTGCACTGCATTGGGAGGTTGTCAGTCTTAGTATAGGGTGGGGAAAGTTTGAAACTTAGGAATACTTAGTTAAAGTTAGATATGGCCAACTAGGATACTTTAGTACAATATTAGGAAATTATTGTTTTATTATGAGTCAATGATGGATAGGAGAAAAATATAGTTCCTATATGTAATCCTAACTGTTGTAATGAACTCATTTGACCATAGTTTGTATGACTTACGTTGTAAACGGTAGTAACATGTTTCTAACATCCTCAGACACATGCCACCGCGTCGTCACAACGAAGACACTACAAACCCACACGACGGAGAAGCTAACAACGGTAATGCCAACAATGGCTTGCAAGAGTTAGCAAACCTTATCTCTGGGTTGGTGACTCAACTAAATCAAGCCAACCAGACTCTCAATCAAAACAGGAGTGGGGCAAACCCACTAGTTTGCACATTTAAGCACTTTAACTCCTGTAATCCGCTAAAGTTTACGGGTTCCGAGGGAGCCACTGGTCTGTTACAGTGGTTTGAGAGTATCTAGAACACCTTCATCAACAGTGACTTTTGAAGGTGCGTTATGCCAGCAGTGTTTTCCAAAAGAGAGCATTAACTTGGTGGAATGGCGAAAAGCGAACTAGGGGAGTTGATGCAGCCCTAGCACTGACTTGGACTGAGGTCAAAACCCTGATGACCACTGAATTATGTCCTCACAGTAATATGAGGAAACTGGAGGCTGAGTTCTGGGAACTCAAACAGGACAACGGTGAGAATGTAATCTATAATTCTCGCTTTCATGAGCTGAGTCTGTTGGTACCTCATCTGATGACACCACTTAAGAGAGCGATTGAGAAGTACATAGGCGGTTTACCTATGCAGATACAAGACACTGTCTTAGGTAGCAACCCTACCACACTGGAGGCTGAAATCCGCCTTTCTGCAACATTGACTGATAATCACGTGAAGGCTGGAACACTCATAAGAAAGGGAACCAAGAAGCTCGACACAAAGGCAGCTGGAAAGGAGGCTTCAACTGAAGTCAAAACTGAACAAGCCAGCTCATCAAAAGGTAGCAATCGGAAGCGAAAGACCAGAAATTTCGTGGTTACTACTCCTACTGCAAAGACTACTCAACAATCATCAAGCAACTCAAACGCCAGAAATTATGTTGGGGCCACTCCTCAATGTAATGTCTGTAGATATCACCACACACCTAACTTGCCATGTCGCGTCTGCAACATTTGTGGCAAGTATGGTCATTTTGCGAATGTGTGTCGGAGTGCACCGCAAGCACAAAGGATGCAACCTGCACCTCTTGCACTGCCTGCTCCATATGCACAACCACTTCAAGCTGTACCTATACGCCAAGTACCTGCACAGGCAAGAGCCTTTTATGAGTGCGGGGATGCAGATCATTTCAGAAACCAGTGCCCGAGATTGGCGAGGAACAATCAAAGGATGGTGAGAGGCAGAGCTTTTCAACTAAATGCTCCGGCAGCTCAAGCCAACCAAGATGTCGTCAATGGTACATTTCTGATTATTAATTCCTATGCATCAGACTTATTTGATTCCGGTGCTGATAGGAGTTTTGTTTCACATGATTTTGAATGTATGCTTGGAATAACACGTACTAAGAAAGACAAAACGTTTAACATAGAGGTGGCTGATGGAAATACTATTGATATTGACACTGTTATTATTGGATGTACTGTGAACTTAAATGATCACGTTTTCCCGATTGATCTTATACCTATGCAACTTGGTAGCTTTGATGTTATCATAGGCATGGATTGGTTAGCCACCCACAAAGCGGAATTTATTTGTCATGAAAAATATATTCGTATTCCCTTGCCTTCGGGTGAGACTCTAAGAGTTTTTGGGGAAACTCCTAGTAAAGGTCTTAGGCTGATGTCTTGTACCAAAGCCCATAAGTACCTTAGGAAGAAATGCATAGTGTTTTTAGCACATGTCGTGGAGAAAAAGGAGAAAGGAAAGAGCATTGAAGACGTTCCTGTGATAAGAGATTTTCCTGAAGTATTTCCAGACGACTTGCCGTGTCTTCCACCAGAACATCAAGTAGAATTTCGAATTGACTTAGTACCTGGTGCGAACCCAGTCTCCAAAGCTCCTTACAGACTTGCGCCTTTGCAGTTACAATAATTGGCGAGCCAACTACAAGAACTATCGGAAAAGGGATTCATTCGCCCGAGCCATTCGCCATGGGGTGCACCAGTCCTGTTTGTAAATAAGAAGGATGGGTCATTCTGAATGTGCATAGATTACCATGAATTGAACAAGCTGACCATTAAGAATCGATATCCTCTGTCGTGCATCGATGATCTTTTTGATCAACTTCAAGGCTCGGCATGGTTTTCAAAGATTGATCTCAGGTCTTGATACCATCAGCTTCGCGTACATGAAGATGATATTCCCAAGAAGGCTTTTAGACCAAGATATGGCCATTATTAATTTCTGGTAATGCCCTTCGGCCTTACCAATGCACTTGCGGTTTTCATGGACATCATGAACCATGTATGCAGGCCATACTTGGACAAATTTGTGATTGTATTTATAGATGATATATTGATATACTCCAAGAGCAAAGATGAACATGAGCAACACCTTAAGTTGATTTTGGATATCTTAATAGAAGAACAACTGTATGCCAAATTCTCCAAGTGTGAATTCTCTCTTAAGGAAGTTCAATTCTTAGGACACATAGTCAATGAAAAGGGTGTTCACATGGATCCTGCGAAGATTGAAGCGGTGAAGAATTGGAGTACACCGAAGACACCAATGGAGATTCGATCATTTCTTCGACTTGCCGGTTACTATCGGCGGTTTATTTCGAATTTCTCCAGGATTGTTGTCCCTCTCACTTCTTTAACTCAAAAGAATAGGCCTTATGAGTGGGGAACAAAGCAAGAAGAGTTGTTTCAGAATTTAAAGCAGAAACTTTGTGATGCTTCTGTCTTAACACTGCCTGATGGAAATGATGACTTTGTGGTTTACTGTGATGCATCCAACCTAGGTCTCGGTTGTGTTCTCATGCAACGGGGAAAGGTTGTGGCATACGCATCGAGACAGTTGAAAATCCATGAGAAGAACTACACTACACATGACTTGGAACTTGGTGCAGTCGTGTTTGCTTTGAAGATATGGAGACATTATCTTTATGGCACCAAGTGTGTGGTCTTTACTGATCACAAGAGTTTGCAGCATATTCTCAATCAGAAAGAACTTAACATGAGAAAACGGAGATGGGTTGAGCTGTTGAATGATTATGACTATGAAATTCGCTACCATCCTGGTAAAGCGAATGTAGTAGCAGATGCGCTTAGTCGTAACAGTCATGTTCAAATCCATAGTGTCTGAGTACACGCTAATCTCCATAATGATGTTCTAACAGCCCAACAACACTCATTGGCTCAAGATAGCCTAAAAGATGAGATGTCTTGCGGAGCCAAATTATAATTGGAAACTAAGGATGCTGGTTTGATGTATTATTTGAATCAGTTGTGGATACTGAACAGGGATGATCGTAGGATGATGATTTTGGATGAAGCACATAAGTCTCGTTACTCAATCCATCTGGGTGCTGACAAAATGTATCAAGACCTTAGAGTCTTATACTGGTGTCCTGGAATGAAGAAGGATATTTCTGAGTATGTGGCCAAATGCCTTAACTGTGCAAAAGTTAAAGCTGAGCATCAGCGACCTTCGGGATTGTTAGTACAACAAGAAATACCCATTTGGAAGTGGGAGAACATATCCATGGATTTTATTACCAAACTCCCATGAACCGCAAGTGGTAATGACAGCATTTGGGTGATAATCAATCGATTAACCAAATCGGCTCACTTCTTATCGATACGCGAGACGTACCCTGTGCGGAAATTAGCTCGTATCTATGTA
The DNA here is from genome assembly GCA_009363875.1 of Mikania micrantha. Taxonomy (NCBI): domain Eukaryota; kingdom Viridiplantae; phylum Streptophyta; class Magnoliopsida; order Asterales; family Asteraceae; genus Mikania; species Mikania micrantha. The sequence goes on along the minus strand of CM018683.1, from coordinate 45,304,887 downwards.
GATGAGATTGTTAGCCGACATGGAATTCCCTTAAGCATAATATCGGATCGTGCTGCTCATTTCACTGCACGATTTTGGGAGTCGCTTCATGAAGCTTTTGGAACAAGATTGGATCTTAGCACCGCTTATCATCCTCAAACGGAACGACAGACAGAGCGAACGATTCAAACATTAGAAGATATGCTAAGAGCTTGTGTCATCGATTTCGGTGGCAACTGGGATAGCCATCTACCATTAGTCGAATTCACGTATAACAACAGTTATCACGCGAGCATTGGTATGGCGCCGTTTGAAGCTCTTTATGGTGGAAAATGTCGGTCACCTATTTTTTAGACCGAGGTCGGTGAATCGCAGATCACTGGTCCTGAGATTATTCAAGAAACGACTGAAAAGATTCACCAGATTCGCGACAATCTGTTAGCGGCTTGCAGTCAACAGAAAAGTTACGCGGATAAGCGTCCTAAGCCACTAGAGTTTGAAGTTGATGATTTGGTATTACTCAAAGTATCACCATGTAAAGGAGTCGTACGATTCGGGAAGAAGGGTAAGCTTACTCCACGATATGTTGGCCCTTTTAAGATTCTTGAACGGATCAGGAAGGTTGCCTACAAGCTGGAACTTCCTCCTGAACTTAGTAATGTACACCCGACTTTTCACGTGTCCAATTTAAGAAAATGATTAGCTGATCAGGATCTTCAGGTACCACTTGATGACATTCACGTCGATGATACCATGTACTTCGTTGAAAAACCAATTGAGATAATGGATCGTGATGTTAAGAAACTCAAACACGGTAGAATTCCAATTGTCAAAGTACGATGGGAGTCGAAGCGTGGTCCAGAATTCACATGGGAACGAGAAGATCAGATGAAGCTTAAGTACCCACACTTATTTACTGCGGTCCCTCCAAGTTGAATTTCGGGACGAAATTCCCTCAACTAGGGGAGAGTGTAACATCACTGTATTTTGGGTTTGTCTGTACATGTTTAATTGTATTGATAAGACCTGATATGATAATTGATAATATCTATGAATTATTTGATGATATTATCACTAGTATACATTATTGAGAACGTATAATATCATAATGAGCATAAACCATGGGAAGTTTAGTTTCAAATACAACTAAACAGAACCAAAGAGTTTATTGCAATTGAATTAATATGATATGGATTATTGACTGGGAATGGTATTGGTATGGGATTCTATAACCAAAGATAGATAAGGATATAATCATGGTCTATCGAAGAGGTGGTGGGATGGCGGCTGAAGCAGTTGCGACTGACATCTACGTATGCCCTATACATAAACCATATTCGGTTTATCATGATTATATTATTGTTGAGGATTTGGTGAGGAGAATCCGAGGGTTTTGACTTGGAATGGCAAAGGTTTATGAGTTGGTTATTGGTTACTTACTAAATACAGTCAAGGACACATGGTCATGGTTTATCGAAATGGTGGTGGGACTGTGGCTGGATAGGTTGCGACCTACTCCTACATATGCCCAATACATAAACTTATTTCGGTCTATCATGGATGTGTCAGTGATATGATTTAGTGGGACTTGGATTGGGAAATTATAATATTCAAAGTAATAAAATAATGAAACTATTATTGAAAATAATCAAGCGATGGTAAGGTTACGAAAATAATTTAAACGTGAATGTTATTTCAGAAAATATTAGCTTAATAATGTATTCGCGTGGGTGACGATTCACACGAATATAATTATTAGGAATAATATACTGAAATGGTATTCCATAAATCGAAAATCGAATCTAAATACGATACGAGCGGTGGATTCAAAAAGGTGATGATCTTTACAAATTCGACGAGATAACCGAAAAAATATCTAACGATATTAAATTAAGAAAAGGAATTTAAAATCGTTTATTAGTGTTGGACCAAAAGAACCAATGAGCCTGATCAGAAAAACCTTTAAGTCTCATATACACACAACAACTGAAGAAGAACACAACAGCTGAAGGCTACTTAAAGTTATACAAGATCTTAAGTGATACAAGATCTGAAGAGTTACAAGATCTGAAGCTATTCACAACAGCTGAAGTGTTTAGTCTTCAGATGTTGTGATGTTTGTTTTTGTCTTCAGTATTTTACTTTCATTAGTTGTAAAAGTCTGATGAGTAGTTTACTCATCAGATGTTGTAGTTTGCTTTCAGTAGTTTTAGTTAGTCAGACTTTGTAAGAGGATGCCTTCAGACTTTATGAACATCCTCAGTAGTTTTGTTTATTTCAGTTGTTGTTTTATGTCTGTTAGGTGTCAACATCTTGTGACATCATCAGACGTCACTGTTTCTATACAAGGACAGTTGACATAATGTATTGTAAGTGAAGTTAGCGCATTGAATGAAATATTTCCATTTGCAGAATTCTCTCTCTATAACAAATTGTTCTTTACTGTTTCATTATATTCAAATGTTCTTGCTAATTCTTATGCAAATTCATCTCTGAATTCCGCTGCTATAACCTAATACTGATCAAATGAGAACAACTGATCCTACAATTGGTATCAGAGCTGGTTAATCATTGATCGATTAAACAATTGATCTCTGAAACTGATCATTTCAGTTCTCTGTTTGATCGAATTAGCCGATTAGTAAGAACTTGTTATAGATTGAAGTTTTCTGATAACTTCCGCTGATTTGTTTTTCAACATAGATTCGTTTGAATTAATTTGTTGAGTTTGTGATTAAGTCATTTGCATTTAGTTGAAATTGATTGAATCTGAGAATATGTCGACTCCAAACAATGATCCGCACAACACAGGCTCCGCAACCCAGCCTCCGATGCTGGTTCGGAGTGAGTACAACATTTGGCAACGTAGAATGCTACATCACCTGTCAATTAACAGTGCAGGATGTTGGAAATCTGTGGTGCATGGTCCTTATAAACCCATGATCACTGATCCTGAAACTAAAATAATGATTCCGAAACCATCAGATATGTATTCGGATGAGGATATAAAATTGTTTGAAATTGATGCAAAAGCTCATGGTATTCTGGCCATGGCTTTGCCGAATGAGATATATTCAGGTTTGATGCATCATGACACTGCTCATGATCTCTGGGTTGCACTGAAAGAACAATTCGGTGGAACTGATGAGGTTCTAGCAAACACTAGAGAAATCCTCGCCCAACAATATGAGACTTTTTCTCATAGAAAGGGTGAGTCATTGACTCAACAGTTTGAGCGGTTCTCCTGTCTGATTTCTGAATTAAAAATGGTTAAGCAAGAGTATACAAATAGTCAGATGAACAATAGATTTCTCAGATCACTGCCTGAGAGATGGGACACTTATACTATTGTCTTACGCTCTAATGCAAATCTAGAGAATCTATCTCTCACCCAACTCCATGGGAAACTATTAACTTTTGAGAGAGAGGTAGAACAGAAGAGAAAACTGTCTTCATCTGGCAAGCTCACTGATGATTTCATTCCTGGCAATACTGCCTTGATGGGTCAAGAGTCAGAATATGCTGCATCTGAATGTTCTTATGATGAGCATATTGATTTCTCTACTAATGGTGCTGAGCATGCTTTTGTTGGAATTGATGGCAATGCAGGAAACTCAGGAGAGAATTGGTGCTTTTTGATGGATGATTTAAAGGGAATCCCAGATGATGATCTAGAAGAAATGGACATATTAAGTCAGATGGCCTTAATAAACATCAGATCTCAAAAATTCTACAAAAGAACTGGAAGAAAATTTCCCGGATTAACTGGCAAAACCAAGGTTGGTTTTGACAAAGGGAAGTTGAGATGTCACAAGTGTAACAGGCTTGGACATTTTGCCAGAGAGTGCAAATCCACTGGACCTAGATCTTCTGCACCCTTTGTGACCTTTCCTAGCAAAAACCCACAAAACAAAGGACAACAATCTTCTGGATCTGGTCAACAACAATTTTATCCAGCTCATTTTGTACCACAAAGTCCTATGCCTTATCCATATCCTTGTTTCTATATGCCACAACCCACTCATACTCCAGCACTAATACCTTCACAATCACCTGCTCTTCCTGAACCTAGCAAATCTCAAACAAATCAACAGCCTCAACAACTACATCAGAGTTTCTTTACCCCAGGAGTAGCAGATTGGAGTAGTTTACCTGATGACTTATCTGATTTCAATGAACAGCTGTACTCTGAAGCTGGTCCACATGGTGGAGACAACCCATTCGGGAATCTTGCTTTGATGGCTATAGATTCAACTGACACCTCAGGTCCAACTTCTTCAACATCCCAGGTATCATCTGAATCAAAAGCTAAGTTGTGTTCAGAATCATGTATTTCAGCATTTGCTTCCATCAGAGAAATAAATGTTGAATTAATCAATGAGAAGTTGGATTTAAAAAAGGCTGTGACTAAGAATAAAACTGAATTTGAGAAAGTTTTGAATGAAAAAGAGTCTGAAATTTATAAACTCAAGTGTCAATTGTCTGATGAAAAGGCTAGGGTGGAAGTCATGCTTGTAAAACACAATGATCTGAAACAAACACTTGCAGCAACCCAAGTAGAGTGTGAAAAATGGGTTGAGTCTTGCAAGGGGTTTGAGATGTTATTAAACAAACAAACAGCATCAAATGTGAAGTTTGGTATTGGATACAATCACACTGCCCCTCCAGCTGATTATACACCAAAAAATCATGACTGTGAGTCTGAAGGGGACAGTGTATACCAATCCACCAAATCTTCAGAAAAGTCTGATGCTAAAGAACCCTCTGAAAGTGAGTTAAGTGCATGCAAATCTGAGTCTGAAACTGTGGATATTGAGACATATTCTTATTCTATTGGATGTACAAATGTCATTCAGGGTGACACATGTCAAGATAGTGTTTTAATTGAAATTAATCCTGATGAAAAAGTTTCCAATAAATTAAATTTAAAACTGATTGAGTCAGATGGGCATGGCACTGGAGAGAAAGATGCACGGCTTCTGATAAGCCAGAGTGTCTCATCAGCAGTTATAGAAAAAGCTGGTAATGTTACAACTGATGATGAAAATTGTGTTGATAGACAAGTGCTGAAGAATAACTCTTCAGAGGTTGTCAACACATCAGTTGTTGTCAAAATGTCTACAAATACTGAAGCCCCAAATGTTCTGAAGAACAAAAATTCAGTATCTAAGTCTTCAGTACTTGTAGATACTCACAAGGAGAAGCACAAGAGGGTGCCTTGTGAAATTTGTAGGTTGTTTAATCATTCTTCTGATGAATGCTGGTACAGAAGAGGATCTAAATTCAATAAAATTACGCACAAAAACAAGAATATAATCAAGATGAAAAATGAATTTTGTTCCAAATTCGTACCAGAATCATCAGTAGTTTCAAAATCTGGAAAACCCTCACAGGGAAATGATTCAATTAAACCCAAGAAAGGTCAAGGGGTTTTTCCAGATTCAAAGAAAAAGCACTTGAAAGAATCTTCATCACCCAAAGAAGCTAAGGTGATAAAACATAGAAATCAAAATTCAGGTACTGATGTTTCTAATGACATCAGAATCTTGACTCACAACCATAATCAACTGATTATAATGATGCAACAACTGCTAGGAAGAGTCAATCTAGCAGAGTCATCTGTTGCTTCATTTCAGAAGAAGAAACCTAGATCAAAGGTCAAAGTTAACTCTTCTGAAAAGAATGATTCAAGTGTTGCTTCAAATGAAACTGTTAATTTTGTTTCTTCATGTGATAACAGACCCAAAACCAAACTGGTTTGGGTCCAAAAGTCTAACTGAGTGTGTTCATGTATGCAGGGCCCTTCAGTATGCCAAAATAGCATCTGGTATGTTGACAGTGGAGGGTCCATGCATATGACAGGAAGCAGATCTCTTCTTAATGACTATTTTACAGAAAGGAAGGGATTTGTTTCATTTGGAAATGATGCTAAGGGTTACATCATAGGAAAAGGATATGTATCAAATGGTGAGTTAAGGTTTGATGATGTGAACCATGTAGAGAATCTCAAATACAACTTACTAAGTGTCAGTCAGATGTGTGATAAGGGTCACATTTCTCTTTTCACCAAGCAAGACTGCAGGATATTGTCTTCTGAAGTGTTGCCTCTGATTGGCAAGGTCTTGGATGAATATACTCTTCTTAAAGCTAACAGAGTGGGAAAGGTTTATGCATTTGATCTGTCAAAGAAAATTTCTGTTAAAGGTCATCCATGTCTATTTTCTAAGGCCTCTCTCAAGGAATCTAATCTGTGGCACAGAAGGTTGGGTCATGTAAATCTCAAAAACATGAATCAACTGGTGAAACATGGTCTGGTTCGAGGTCTTCCAATGAAGGATTTTAGTTGTGATGAAAATTGTACTGCTTGCTTGAAAGGGAAGCAACACAAAGTATCTTTTCCTCCAATTGGCGATACAAAATCAACTGCTTGTTTGCAAATGTTACATATGGATTTGTTTGGGCCAGTGAAGGTCATGAGTATGGCAAAGAAGAAGTATTGCTTAGTAGTTGTTGATGATTACTCCAGGTTTGTCTGGACCTTCTTCTTGCACTCAAAAGATGAGGTTGCTAAGTCTATTATTCACTTTGTGTTGTATGTTGAGAAACAAAACTCTCTTCCTGTCAAGTGTGTAAGGAGTGATAATGGAACAGAGTTCAGAAATCATATTCTGGATGAGTTTTATCTGTCAAAGGGAATCAAGAGGCAGTACAGCATCCCTAGAACTCCTGAACAAAATGGAGTAGTTGAAAGGAAGAATCAAACTTTAATTGAAGCTGCCAGAACAATGCTTGCTGATTCCGGCTTGCCATTGACTTTCTGGGCAGAAGCTGTCAATACTGCTTGTTATGTGCAAAACAGGGTTTTGGTGAATCAAAGATGGTTGAAAACACCTTATGAAGTGCTTCATACTTTGACCCCTTTGATTTCCTTCTTCAAAGCTTTTGGTTGTCCTTGCTATATCCTCAATACCAAAGATCCACTTAAAAAATTTGACTCCAAAGTGGATGCAGGATATTTTGTTGGCTATTCTTCCACTTGCAAGGCTTATAGAGTGTTTAATTGCAGAACCAAGTTGGTTGAAGAAACTCTTCATGTCAAATTCAATGAATTTCCAAAAGATCCTATTCCACAAACTCCTGTTGAGATGTTTGATTTAGATATACTGCAACATGAGTTCTCTCAATCTCCAGCTGAGTCTATTATTGTGGCAGATGATGCACTTAAAGCAGTTCCATCAACAGCTTTTACAGAAACTACACAAGGTAGTTATCATGATGATGAAGAGAGTACTCATCTGTTCAGATTTAGTGATAATCTGCCAATGTCTGCTAAACCTGATGCTCATCCTGCTCCAGTAGTTCCTCCCAATACAACTGCTGATGAAATCCTGGAATCTTCTACATCGTTTGAAATTCCTGCTGACTTGTTTCCTGGATCTTCATCAACATCTGCAGCAACTGGACCTCCTGCCAACACTTGCACTGATCTTATTCCTTATCAAAAACTGAAGGATCATCCATTATCTCAAGTTATGGGTGATATTTCTGCTGGTGTTTCAACAAGAAGCCAATTGTCAAATTTTTGTCTCTATGCTTTATTTGTCAGTCAGCAAGAGCCAAAGAATTATCATATAGCACTCAGAGACAATGGCTGGGTGGAGGCTATGCAGTTGGAGCTGTTGCAGTTCAAGAAACAGCAAGTCTGGGAGTTGGTTCCTTTACCCCAAGGTAAGTGTGCAATAGGCACTAAATGGGTGTTTAGGAATAAAACTGATGAAAATGGTCAAATAGTTAAGAACAAGGCAAGACTGGTTGTACAGGGGTTCTCTCAGGAAGAAGGTATTGATTATGATGAGACTTTTGCCCCTGTAGCCAGACTGGAAGCAATTAGGTTGTTTTTAGCATATGCTGCCTTACAAAAACTAAAAGTTTTTCAAATGGATGTCAAAAGTGCTTTTCTATATGGTAAAATAAAAGAGGAAGTGTATGTGTGTCAACCACCAGGTTTTGAGGACAATAAACATCCTGATTGGGTGTACAAGCTTGATAAAGCTCTTTATGGGTTGAAAAAAGCACCTAGAGCCTGGTATGATACTCTATCAACTTTTCTCCTTCAAAATAACTTCACTAGAGGCTCCTTAGATAAAACTTTGTTCATAAAGAAAGTAGGACAGCATAAGCTCCTTGTTCAAATTTATGTTGATGACATAATTTTTGCTTCATCTGATCCCCAGTTGTGTGATGCTTTTACTGAGCTAATGACAAAGAATTTTGAAATGAGTGCCATGGGGGAATTACAGTTTTTCTTGAGTCTTCACATCAAACAAAGTCCTGATGGCATTTTCATTCACCAATCAAAATATACAAAAGATTTGTTAAAGAAATTTGATCTGCAAAACTGTAAACACTGTTCTAATCCCATGAGCAGTACCACACAAGTTGATGCAGACTTGAAAGGTAAATCAGTTGATGAAACACTTTATAGAAGTATGATTGGTTCCTTGATGTATCTCACAGCATCTAGACCAGACAGTATGTTTGCTACATGTGTTTGTGCTAGATTTCAGGCTGCACCTAAAGAATCTCATTTGATTGCTGTTAAAAGGATTTTTAGATATTTGCAGGGCACTCAATCACTGGGAATTTGGTATTCAACTGGGCATTCCTGCAAGCTGGTTGCTTTCTCTGATAGTGACTATGCAGGATGCAAACTCACCAGAAAATCCACTTCTGGTGGTTGTCAGTTTCTAGGAAACTGTTTGGTTTCTTGGCAGAGTAAGAAACAAACATCTGTGGCTACATCCACAGCTGAAGCCGAGTACATTGCTGCTGCAAGCTGTACTTCACAAATTCTCTGGCTTCAGTCCCAACTTTTGGATTATGGCATCAAAGAGTCTAAGACACCATTGTTAATGGATAGTGCCTCAGCTCTTTGTATTGTAAAGAATCCAGTTCAGCACTCTAGGACCAAACATATTGAAATCAGACATCATTTTATAAGGGATTGTTTTGAAAAAGGTTTGATTGATCCAAAGTTTGTTCCCAGTGCTGATGAACTTGCAGATATCTTTACTAAGCCCTTAGAGACTTCAACTTTTCAAAATTTAGTACTAAGGCTTGGTATGCTGCAATTAGAATAAAATGGATTTCAAACTAATAAAATTCCAAACAACTGATAAATTTTCAAAATACAAAAATATTAAAATATGCCAAAAAAATCAAAAAAATTTGTATCACCTTGAAACTACTGATATTTCCAGTAAGTATTGATAAGTATCAGAAGTACTGATTCAAGGAAACATCTGACCTTTATGTTGGACTAAAAGAACCAATGAGCCTGATCAGAAAAACCTTTAAGTCTCACAACACACACAACAACTGAAGAAGAACACATCAGCTGAAAGTCACTTTGAAGAATTACAAGATCTGAAGTTATTCACAACAGCTGAAGTGTTAGTCTTCAGATGTTGTGATGTCTGTTTTTGTCTTCAGTAGTTTTCTTTCAGTAGTTGTAAAAGTCTGATGAGTATTTTACTCATCAGATGTTGTAGTTTACTTTCAGTAGTTTAGTTCTTCAGTCTTTGTAAGAGGATGTCTTCAGTCGTTGTAAACATCCTCAGTAGTTTTGTTTATTTCAGTTTTTGTTTTATGTCTGTTAGGTGTCAACATCATGTGACATCATCAGACGTCAATGTTTCTATATAAAGTAAGTTGACATATTGTATTCAACACGAAGTTACTGAATTGAATGATTTACTCCTTTTGCAGAATTCTCTTTCTATAACAACTTGTTTGTTACTGTTTTATTAGATTCAAAGTGTTCTTGCTAATTCTATGCTAATTCATCTCTGAATTCCGCTGCTATAACCTAATATTGATCAAATGAGAACAACTGATCCTACAATTGGTATCAGAGCTGGTTAATCATTGATCGATTAAACAATTGATCTCTGAAACTGCTCAATTCAGTTCTCTGGTTGATCGAATTAGCCGATTAGTAAGAACTTGTTATAGTTTGAAGTTTTCTGATAACTTCTGTTTATTTGTTTTTCAATATCAATTTGTTTTGAATCAATTGGTTGAATTTTGTGTTAATTCATTTGAATTTTGTTGATATTGATTGAATCTGAGATCATGACAACTCCAAACAATGATCCGCACAACACAGGCTCCGCAACCAAGCCTCCGATGCTGGTTCGGAGTGAGTACAACATTTGGCAACGTAGAATGCTACATCACCTGTCAATTAACAGTGCAGGATGTTGGAAATCTGTAGTGCATGGTCCGTATAAACCCATGATCACTGATCCTGAAACTAAAATCATGATTCCGAAACCATCGGATATGTATTCAGATGAGGATATCAAATTGTTTGAAATTGATGCGAAAGCTCATGGTATTCTAGCCATGGCTTTGCCGAATGAGATTTATTCAGGCTTGATGCATCATGATATTGCTCAAGATCTCTGGGTTGCACTGAAAGAACAATTCGGTGGAACCGATGAGGTTTTAGCAAATACTAGAGAAATCCTTGCTCAACAGTATGAGACTTTTTCTCATAGAAAGGGTGAGTCATTGACCCAACAATTTGAGCGGTTTTCATGTTTGATTTCTGAATTGAAAATGGTTAAGCAGGAGTATACAAATAGTCAGATGAACAACAGATTTCTCAGATCACTGCCTGAGAGATGGGACACTTATACTATTGTCTTACGCTCTAATGCAAATCTAGAGAATCTATCTCTCACCCAACTCCATGGGAAACTCTTAACTTTTGAGAGAGAGGTAGAACAGAAGAGAAAACTGTCTTCATCTGGCAAACTCACTGATGATTTCATTCCCGGCAATACTGCATTGATAGGTCAAGAGTCAGAATATACTGGGTCTGAGTGTTCTTATGATGAACATATTGACTTTTCTACTAATAGTGCTGAACATGCTTTTGTGGGAGTTGATGGTAATGCAGGTACATATGGTGATAATCTGTGTTTTGTGATGGATGATTTGAAGGGAATTCCAGATGATGATCTGGAGGAGATGGATATATTAAGTCAGATGGCATTAATCAACATTAGATCTCAAAAATTCTACAAAAGAACTGGAAGAAAATTTCCCGGATTATCTGGCAAAACCAAAGTTGGTTTTGACAAAGGGAAGTTGAGGTGCCACAAGTGTCACAGGCTTGGTCATTTTGCTAGAGAGTGCAAATCCACTGGACCTAGTTCCTCTGCACCCTTTGTGACCTTTCCTAGCAATAACCCACAAAACAAAGGACAACAATCTTCTGGATCTGGTCAACAACAATTTTATCCAGCTCATTTTGTACCACAAAGTCCTATGCCTTATCCATATCCTTGCTTCTATATGCCACAATCCACTCACACTCCAGCACTAATACCTTCTCAATCACCTGCTCTTCCTGACCCCAGCAAATCTCAAACAAATCAACAGCCTCAACAACAACAACATCAGAGCTTCTTCACCCCTGGAGTAGCTGATTGGAGTAGTTTACCTGATGACTTATCTGATTTCAATATGCAGCTGTACTCTGAAGCTGGTCCACATGGTGGAGACAATCCATTTGGGAATCTTGCTTTGATGGCTATAGACTCAACTGACACCTCAGGTCCAACTTCTTCAACATCACAGGTATCATCTGAATCGAAAGCTAAGTTGTGTTCAGAATCATGTATTTCAGCATTTGCTTCCATTAGAGAAATAAATGTTGAATTAATCAATGAGAAGTTGGATTTAGAAAAGGCTGTGACTAAGAATAAAACTGAATTTGAGAAAGTTTTGAATGAAAAAGAGTCTGAAATTTATAAACTCAAGTGTCAATTGTCTGATGAAAAGGCTAGGGTGGAAGTCATGCTTGTAAAACACAATGATCTGAAACAAACACTTGCAGCAACCCAAGTAGAGTGTGAAAAATGGGTTGAGTCTTGCAAGGGGTTTGAGATGTTATTAAACAAACAAACAGCATCAAATGTGAAGTTTGGTATTGGATACAATCACACTGCCCCTCCAGCTGATTATACACCAAAAAATCTTGACTGTGAGTCTGAAGGGGACAGTGTATACCAATCCACCAAATCTTCAGAAAAGTCTGATGCTAAAGAATCCTCTGAAAGTGAGTTAAGTGCATGCAAATCTGAGTCTGAAACTGTGGATATTGAGACATATTCTTATTCTATTGGATGTACAAATGTCATTCAGGGTGACACATGTCAAGATAGTGTTTTAATTGAAATTAATCCTGATGAAAAAGTTTCCAATAAATTAAATTTAAAACTGATTGAGTCAGATGGGCATGGCACTGGAGAGAAAGATGCACGGCTTCTGATAAGCCAGAGTGTCTCATCAGCAGTTATAGAAAAAGCTGGTAATGTTACAACTGATGATGAAAATTGTGTTGATAGACAAGTGCTGAAGAATAACTCTTCAGAGGTTGTCAACACATCAGTTGTTGTCAAAATGTCTACAAATACTGAAGCCCCAAATGTTCTGAAGAACAAAAATTTAGTATCTAAGTCTTTAGTACTTGTAGATACTCACAAGGAGAAGCACAAGAGGGTGCCTTGTGAAATTTGTAGGTTGTTTAATCATTCTTCTGATGAATGCTGGTACAGAAGAGGATCTAAATTCAATAAAATTAAGCACAAAAACAAGAATATAATCAAGATGAAAAATGAATTTTGTTCCAAATTCGTACCAGAATCATCAGTAGGTTCAAAATCTGGAAAATCCTCACAGGGAAATGAGTCAAGTAAATCCAAGAAAAGTAAAGGGGTTTTTCCAGATTCAAAGAAACAGTACTTGAAACCTTCTTTATTACCCAAAGAAGTTAAGGAAATGAAACACAAAAATTTGAAGTCAAGTATTGATGTTTCTAAGGAAATCAAAACTTTGACTCAAAACCAGCATCAATTGGTTATGATGATGCAACATCTGCTAGGAAGAGCCAACATAGTAGATGCCTCTGTTGCTTCATTTCATAAGAAGAAACCAAGGTCAAAAACCAAGGTTAAATCTTTTGAAAAGAATGATTCAAGTGTTGCTTCAAATGAAAATGTTAATTTTGTTTCTTCATGTGTTAACAGACCCAAAACCAAACTGGTTTGGGTCCAAAAGTCTAACTAAGTGTGTTCATGTATGCAGGGTCCTTCAGCATACCAAAATAGCATCTGGTATGTTGACAGTGGAGGATCCATGCATATGACTGGGAGCAGATCTCTTCTTAATGATTATTTTACAGGAAGGAAGGGATTTGTTTCATTTGGAAATGATGCTAAAGGTTACATTATAGGAAAAGGATATGTGTCAAATAGTGAGATAAGGTTTGATGATGTGAATCATGTAGAGAATCTCAAGTATAATCTCCTGAGTGTTAGTCAGATGTGTGATAAGGGTCACATTTCTCTTTTCACCAAGCAAGACTGCAGAATACTGTCTTCTGAAGTGTTGCCTCTGATTGACAAAGTTTTGAATGAATATACTCTCCTTAAGGCTAACAGAGTGGGAAAGGTTTATGCCTTTGATATGTCAAAGAAAATCTCTGTTAAAGGTCATCCTTGTTTATTTTCTAAGGCCTCTTTCAAGGAATCTAATCTGTGGCACAGAAGGTTGGGTCAGTCAATCTCAAAAACATGAATCAACCGGTGAAACATGGTTTGGTTCGAGGTCTTCCAATGAAGGATTTTAGCTGTGATGAGAATTGCACTGCTTGCTTGAAAGGGAAGCAACACAAGGTATCTTTTCCTTCAATTGGCGATCCCAAATCCACTGCTTGTTTGCAAATGATGCATATGGATTTGTTTGGGCCAGTGAAGGTCATGAGTATGGCAAAGAAGAAGTATTGCTTAGTAATTGTTGATGATTACTCCAAGTTTGTATGGACTTTCTTCTTGCATTCAAAAGATGAGGTTGCTAAGTCTATTATAAACTTTGTGTTGTATGTTGAGAAACAATATTCTCTTCCTGTCAAGTGTGTAAGGAGTGATAATGGAACAGAGTTCAGAAATCATATTCTGGATGAGTTTTATCTGTCAAAGGGAATCAAGAGGCAGTACAGCATCCCTAGAACTCCTGAACAAAATGGAGTAGTTGAAAGGAAGAATCGAACTTTAATTGAAGCTGCCAGAACAATGCTTGCTGATTCCGGCTTGCCATTGACTTTCTGGGCAGAAGCTGTCAATACTGCTTGTTATGTGCAAAACAGGGTTTTGGTGAATCAAAGATGGTTGAAAACACCTTATGAAGTGCTTCATACTTTGACCCCTTTGATTTCCTTCTTCAGAGCTTTTGGTTGTCCTTGCTATATCCTCAATACCAAAGATCCACTTAAAAAGTTTGACTCCAAAGTGGATGCAGGATATTTTGTGGGATATTCTTCAACTTGCAAAGCTTACAGAGTGTTTAATTGCAGAACCAAGATTGTTGAAGAAACTCTCCATGTAAAATTCAATGAATCACCAAAAGATCCCATCCCACAAAACCCTGTAGAGATGTTTGATTTGGATATATTGCAATATGTTCCATATCAACCTTCAGCTGAGTCTGTTATTCTGGCAGATAATGCATCAACAGCTGCTATGGGAAACTCACAAGGTAGTACTGATGATGATGATGTTAGTACTCACCTGTTCAGGTTTAGTGATTCTCTGCCAATGTCTGCTAAAACTGATGCTCCACCTGCTCCAGTGGTTCCTCCTAATACAAATGCTGATGAAATTCTGGAATCTTATACATCATTTGAAATTCCTGCTGAACTGTTCCCTGGATCTTCATCAACTTCTGCAGCAACTGGACCTCCAGCAAACACTTGCACTGATCTTATTCCATATCAAGAACTGAAGGATCATCCATTATCTCAAGTTCTGGGTGACATTTCTGCTGGTGTTTCAACAAGAAGTCAATTGTCAAATTTTTGTCTCTATGCCTTATTTGTCAGTCAGCAAGAGCCAAAGAACTATCACACAGCACTCAGAGACAATGGCTGGGTGGAGGCTATGCAGTTGGAGCTGTTGCAATTCAAGAAACAACAAGTCTGGGAGCTGGTTCCTTTACCCCAAGGTAAGTGTGCAATAGGCACTAAATGGGTGTTTAGGAATAAAACTGATGAAAATGGTCAAATAATTAAGAACAAGGCCAGACTGGTTGTACAGGGGTTCTCTCAGGAAGAAGGTATTGATTATGATGAAACTTTTGCCCCTGTAGCCAGACTGGAAGCAATTAGATTGTTTTTAGCATATGCTGCCTTACACAAACTAAAAGTTTTTCAAATGGATGTCAAAAGTGCTTTTTTATATGGTAAAATAAAAGAGGAAGTGTATGTGTGTCAACCACCAGGTTTTGAGGACAATAAACATCCTGATTGGGTGTACAAGCTTGATAAAGCTCTTTATGGGCTGAAACAAGCACCTAGAGCCTGGTATGACACTCTATCCACTTTTCTTCTTCAAAATAATTTCACTAGAGGCTCCATAGATAAAACTTTGTTCATAAAGAAAGTAGGACAGCATAAGCTCCTTGTTCAAATTTATGTTGATGACATAATTTTGAAATGAGTGCCATGGGGGAATTACAGTTTTTCTTGGGTCTCCAAATCAAACAAAGTCCTGATGGCATTTTCATTCACCAGTCCAAATATACAAAAGAGTTGTTAAAGAAATTTGATTTGCAAAACTGTAAACAATGTTCTAACCCCATGAGCAGCACCACACAACTTGATGCAGATTTGAAAGGTAAATCAGTTGATGAAACACTTTATAGATGTATGATTGGTTCCTTGATGTATCTCACAGCATCTAGACCAGACATTATGTTTGCTACATGTGTTTGTGCTAGATTTCAGGCTGCACCTAAAGAATCTCACTTGATTGCTGTAAAAAGAATTTTTAGATACTTGCAGGGCACTCAATCACTGGGAATTTGGTATTCCACTGGGCATTCCTGCAAGCTTGTTGCTTTCTCTGATAGTGACTATGCAGGATGCAAACTTACCAGAAAATCAACTTCTGGTGGTTGTCAGTTTCTAGGAAACTGTTTGGTTTCTTGGCAGAGTAAGAAACAAACATCTGTGGCTACCTCCACAGCTGAAGCCGAGTACATTGCTGCTGCAAGCTGCACTTCCCAAATTCTCTGGCTTCAGACCCAACTTTTGGATTATGGCATCAAAGAGTCTAAGACACCATTGTTAATGGATAGTGCCTCAGCTCTTTGTATTGTCAAGAATCCAGTTCAGCACTCTAGGACCAAACACATTGAAATCAGACATCATTTTATAAGGGATTGTTTTGAAAAGGGTCTGATTGATCCAAAGTTTGTTCCTAGTGCTGATGAACTTGCAGATATCTTTACTAAGCCTTTAGACACTTCAACTTTTCAAAATTTAGTTCTAAGGCTTGGTATGCTGCAACTTGAATAAATTGGTTTTCACACTAATAAAATTCCATCCACCAGATAAAATTTTCAAAAATACAAAAATATTCACTTTTGTCAAAACTCAAATTTTTGTATCACCTTGCAACTCCTGATATTTTCAGTAAATACTGATAAGTTATCAGAAGTACTGATTCAAGGAAACATCTGACCTTTACCAATATTATCAGTTAAAAGTACTGATGGGTTTTGGTTGACAAAGTACTGAAGGTCAAAATATTTCACAAAGTCTGATGAACAACTTTTGTTCACAAGTTCTGATGACAAATTTTTCACAAAATCTGATGAGAAAATCTGATGTTTCATAAAGTCTGATGAGTAACTGATGAAAACAGCTGATGAACACCCAACGTCGACAACACCTGATGAGTAAATTTACTCTTCAGATGTTTCAACCACTGCTGTTTTCTCTTTGTAACATCTGAAGCACAAATTCCAATATCTATTTAATCCAAACCCTCCTCAGTTGTTTCATTACAACTTCATCAGAACTTTCAATCTTTTTCAAAAACCTATCTTCCCTCTCAAGTCTCTGCTTCCATGGCGACAATGAACCTTAAACCTCGTCATAACTCAGTCGCATATCTCACCAAATCATCTTTCTGGTCCAAATTTGATGAAGCTGTTGATCTTATGAATGCATCCCAATTCCAAACAGCGTTTCTTATCAATCCAACAATCCATGTTGAATCCATTCATCAATTCTGGACGAATGTTGAGCTGATCAATGTCGGCACTGGTGTCATCTCCCTTCGCTCAACAGTAAATGGACACAATGTGCATATCAGTCCAGCCGAACTGCGGGATGTTCTTCAACTAGATGATGCTAACCTGGTCACTCAATTCCCAAAGAACCTAACTGACCTCTGTTTCACAAGTCACAAATACCAGGGTGACTTGAGTGACTCCACTCTTTACAAGAAACACTTCAATGATCCTGAACGTCTCATTTTCCACATGATCAACATCTGTCTACCTCCAAAATCATCTTCATGGGACCAGATGTCCTCAAGGTGGCAGCAGGTACTATACTCAATTCTGGAATCACAAAAACTTAATTTTTCACAAATCTTATTTTCAGAATTAACTGAACATGCGGCTAAACCTGTTTCCACAAGATGGCTTCTTTACCCACGTTTTATAATGGCCATCATTGAAAAACAATTAAAACAAGAAGGCCGTGTTGGTCAGGGGATCTCTGCACCAGCAGTTCTGCTAGAGGTATATTCCCGACACAACACTAACCTCACACTCAAAGAGGCTGCCCGAAAGCTAAAACCCAAGCATAGGGAACCCACAGTCTCAACTTCCAAATCCAAATCCAAAGTCCCCACCAAGTCACATACCAAAAAGCCCAAAAAGGCTGCTCAGGGAAATGAGTCCCCTGAGTCTACCCATGCCTCACCAAGGCATGACATGGCCACTGGCAGTAGTCAACCAGTGGTACACCAGACTCCACCAGCTGACACCGCCCAAGATTCCTCTCAACAGGAACTTGGTGCAACTATTGAAGGGGTAGACACACATCTAGAGCCTCTTTCATTTGAAAAGGTTTCTATTGAACAGCACCATTCTCCCCGGGTGCACTCTGCTTCACAGCCTATTACTACTGAAACCACCCAACAAAGCCCCACATTTGTGATTGAACAAATCCTGGATCAGCTTAACACTCCAATCCCTACCCAGACACCTATTACCACTGGGATTAACTCCAACATTGAGGGGGAGGATCAAAGTGTTTCTGATAACCCACAGGATTTTGACTACAATATCAGATCTCCTAGTGTGGACAGAGAGATTCTGATTTCTGACAGGGCTGCTAGTTCATCACCTCCATCATTTGGAGTGATTTATAGTAGTAACATCTCTAAGACCCTGCTAGAGGCAACAACTGATGAAGGGTTTATCTCTGAGGTTGGAAGTCCCCAGTACCAAGAAAAAGGGGCACCTGAAAATGTTGAGCCACACTCAACTCAGGTGAATCCTGATACTTTCAGGAGGTCAGATGATTTAGCCAAGGCTAATGATGACCAAAGGACCTTATCTGATGTTCTGAAACAGAACAAGCTTCTTGAGGCTGAGGTCTGCAGACTCACTGAGCTGCTCACCAAAATGTCCAAGGACAAAAGTCCATCTGCCCTTTCAAACCCACAGATGGCACCTTCAAATTTTGAGGGTCCCCCAAACACTTCCACCACTACTCAACAACCACATAAACCTCCAGCCTCTGCTTCAGGCACTAATCCTTTGGGTTCAAGCCCCCCAGAGGCATTAGTTGCTGCTTTTATCACTGCCCTTCCTCTCATCACTCCTTTGTTAAAGAATATAATAACCCAAGCTCTTGATGAGAGGCTTCCCTCCCAAACTCAACTCCAGAAAATGATTGATGATGCAGTTGATGCAAAACTCTCCACCTTTTAAACTCCTTCTTCCCCTGCAGCCAAAAAGGGGGAGTCAGTAAAAGATTCAGGTGCTGCACACAAAAGATCAAGAAATGAGGAGGAGGATGATGCTTCTGAAAAGTCTCCAGTCATACAAGTCACATATAAGAGACAAAGGAAGACAAAGTCTATTGATGTTGCTTTTTCTGTTGAAAAAGAGGTTGAGAAAGAGGTTGAGGAGGAGGTTGCAACAGATGAAACTGAAATGGAACCTGAAAATCAAGAGATTGAAACAGAGGATGATCAGGCAAAGGATGGTCAAGATCATATGATTGGGGTTGAGAAGGTTGGAAATGAGAAAGAACCTGAAGTAATTGAGGTACAAAAAGAACAAGTCAAACCTTCTACTCAATCAACCCAACTGATTGCTGATGATGCACCTCCCAAGAAAAGGAGAATTTTAAGGATTCAAGAAGAAGATGATACTGATGAAGAAGACAGGCTTCCAATTTCTACTGTGCTGCAAGCAAATATCCAGAAGCCTGAGTCTTCAAAAGCTGGTTCAGAGCAAGTGGCTCAGAAAAGAATAGCCAAGTTGCCAGCTACTTATGTACCAGTAAAGGGGTTGGTCTTTGGTCAACATCTTAAGGTAACACCAGAATCTCAGAGACTAGATGTAAAGATTAAGCTTGAAGAAGAAGAGAGCCAGAAGAAACATGATGAAAATATTCTGAGGTTAGTTGATAAGGAGTACCCTCAGAAATCAACCATCATAGCAATGAAGAAAGAAGCACAAAGGTTGTATGCTCTGAGGTTTACTTATCAATATAGAAAAGAACAAATCAGGATGTGGCCTGATCCAAGGGTGATAGACAGAATCCACAGGAGAGATGCTCCAGCTGCATATGCAAGAAGAATCAAAAAGGTAATAAGTGCTGATATTATGTTGGGATCTGTGCTTGATCCTTGGGAAATAATAGGAGATTTTAAAAGTGTTTACAACTCTGGATTGAAAGCTCCTAAGTTTCTAGAAAATAAAATGATCAAGAAAGGTTTAGTGTACAGGAAACTTGAAGGGGTGAAACAGAATGAGTTACCACTATTTTTGGAAGGAAAGCATCCAGATGAGTTTGTATACAGAGAAATCACAAGGGTAGAACTCTATGATGGGACAACGGCCAGGTACTTATCTGAGTATTATGGGCCTGAGTCATTCTTTGAAGGAGAACCAGAAAGGCTGACACCTGAAGAAAAAGTTAGTCTGTTGGAAGCATATGTCAGGGAGTCTTTTAGACTCATTTATGATCAGTAGCTTCAATGAGAGGGGTAAATGCTCATAGTCCATTTCCCCAATGGAGTTCCCTCTCATCCTTTGCCATTCAGATTTTCAGAAGCTGCTGATTGCCAGGCCTGTACTTAATTGGTCATTTTGAAGCTGATCTCAAAGATAAAGACAGATCTTTCAGCCTGGAAAACCAAAATAAGTGAGACAGTCAATAATTAAAGGTTTTGGCTACATTGGTTCAGGGGGAGTTTGTTGGACTAAAAGAACCAATGAGTCTGATCAGAAAAACCTTTAAGTCTCACAACACACACAACAACTGAAGAAGAACACATCAGCTGAAAGTCACTTTGAAGAATTACAAGATCTGAAGTTATTCACAACAGCTGAAGTGTTAGTCTTCAGATGTTGTGATGTCTGTTTTTGTCTTCAGTAATTTTCTTTCAGTAGTTGTAAAAGTCTGATGAGTATTTTACTCATCAGATGTTGTAGTTTACTTTCAGTAGTTTAGTTCTTCAGTCTTTGTAAGAGGATGTCTTCAGTCGTTGTAAACATCCTCAGTAGTTTTGTTTATTTCAGTTTTTGTTTTATGTCTGTTAGGTGTCAACATCATGTGACATCATCAGACGTCAATGTTTCTATATAAAGTAAGTTGACATATTGTATTCAACACGAAGTTACTGAATTGAATGATTTACTCCTTTTGCAGAATTCTCTTTCTATAACAACTTGTTTGTTACTGTTTTATTAGATTCAAAGTGTTCTTGCTAATTCTATGCTAATTCATCTCTGAATTCCGCTGCTATAACCTAATATTGATCAAATGAGAACAACTGATCCTACACTTTACCAATATTATCAGTTACAAATACTGATGTATTTTGGTTGAAAAAGTACTGAAGGTCAAACATAATTATTCATCAAGTCCTGATGAACAACTTTTGTTCACAAGTTCTGATGACCAATCTTCACAAAGTCTGATGAGCAACTGGTTACGATCAGATTGAAACAGCTGATCGACAACACCTGATGAGTAAATTTACTCTTCAGATGTTTCAATCAATGATGCTTTCCCTCTGTAACATCTGAAGACTAAAATTCCAATCCTTCAGTCTTCTATTAAAACCAAATCTTCTTCAGTTGTTTCATTACCACTTCATCAGAACTTTCCATCTTTTTCAAAAACCTATCTTCCCTCTAGAATCTCTGATTCAATGGCGACCATGAACCTCAAACCTCGTCACAACTCAGTCGCCTATCTCACGAAATCTTCTTTCTGGTCAAAATTTGATGAAGCAGTTGATCTTATGAACGCCTCCCAATTCCAAACAGCTTTTCTTCTCAATCTTACACATCATGTTGAATCTCTTCATCAATTTTGGACCAATGTGGAACTCATCAATGTCGGCACCGGAGTAATCTCACTCCGATCTAAAGTGAATGGACACAATGTTCATGTGAGTCCAGCAGAACTGAGGGACGTTCACAATCTGGATGATGCTAATCTGGTCACTACATTCCCAAAGAATCTCACCGATCTCTGTTTTACCAGTCACGAATATCAGGGTGACTTGAGTGACTCCACTCTCTATAAGAAGCATTTCAACGACCCTGAACGTCTCATCTTCCATATGATCAACATTTGTTTGGCTCCAAAATCATCTTCATGGGACCAGATGTCCTCCAGGTGGCAGCAGGTACTCTTCTCTATTCTGGAATCACAAAAACTTAATTTTTCACAAATTCTATTTTCAGAATTCACTGAACATGCTGCTAAACCTGTTACCACAAGATGGCTTATTTACCCACGTTTTATAATGGCCATCATTGAAAAACAATTCAAACAAGAAGGCCTTGTTGGTCAGGGAATCTCTGCTCCAGCAGTTTTGCTAGAGGTATATTCCCGGCACAACACAAACCTCACACTCAAAGAGGCTGCCCGAAAGCTAAAACCAAAGCAGAGGGAACCCACAGTCTCCACATCCAAATCCAAATCCAAAGTCCCCACCAAGTCACTTTCCAAAAAGCCCAAAAAGGCTGCTCAGGGAAATGAGTCCTCTGAGTCTGCCCATGCCTCACCAAGGCATGACATGCCCACTGACAGTAGTCAGTCAGTGGTGCACCAGACTCCACCAGCTGAAACCGCCCAAGGTTCCTCTCAACAGGAACTTGGTGCAACTCTTGAAGGGGAAGACACATATCTAGAGCCTCTTTCAATTGAAAAGGTTTCTATTGAAAAGCACCATTCTCCCCGGGTGCAATCTGCTTCAAAGCCTACTCCTACTGAAACCATTCCACATAGCCCCACATTTGCTGTTGACCAAATCCTGAATCAGCTTAACACTCCAATCCCTACCCAGACACCTCTTGCTACTGGGATTATCTCCAACATTGAGGGGGAGGATCATAGTGTTTCTGATAACCCACAGGATTTTGACTACAATTTCAGGTCTCCAAGTGTGGACAGAGAGATTCTGAATTCTGACTGGGCTGCTACTTCATCATCTCCATCATTTGGAATGATTGATAGTAGTAACATCTCTAAGACCCTGCTAGAGGCAACAACTGATGAAGGGTTTATCCCTGAGGTTGGAAGTCCCCAGTACCAAGACAAAGGGGCACCTGAACATGTTGAGCCACACTCAACTCAGGTTAATCCTGATATGATCAGGAGGTCAGCTGATTTGGCCAAGGTTAATGATGACCAAAGGACCTTATCAGATGTTCTTAAACAGAACATGTTTCTTGAGGCTGAGGTCTGCAGACTCAATGAGCTGCTCACCAAGATGTCCAAGGAAAAAAGTTCATCTGCCCTTCCAAACCCACAGATGGCACCTTCAACTCTTGAAGGTAACCAAAACACTTCCTCCACTACTCAACAACCAAATAAACCTCCAGCCTCTACTTCAGGCACTAATACTTTGGGTTCAAGCCCCCATAGGCATTAGTTGCTGCTTTTCTCACAGCCCTACCTCTCATCACTCCACTTCTAAAAAATATCATTACCCAAGCTCTTGATGAGAGGCTTCCATCTCAAACACAACTTCAGAAAATGATTGATGATGATGTTGCTGCAAAATTTTCTAGCCTTCAAACCCCTTCATCCCCTGCAGCCAAAAAGGGGGAGTTAGTGAAAGATTCAGAAGTTGAGAGGAAGAGATCAAGAAGTGAGGAGGAGGAGAAAGCTTCTGAAAAGTCTCCATCTATACAGGTCACTTATAAGAGACAGAAGAAGTCAAAAACTATTGATGTTGAGAAGGATGTTGAAGTAGAGGATATAAATGAGAAAGAAATTGAGGAAGAGGTTGAGAAAGAATATAAACCTGAAAAGCAATCTGAAAGAGAGGAAGATCAGGCAGAAGAAGATCAAGATCCTATGATTGGGGTGGAAAAGGCTGATAATGTTCAAAAACCTGAAGTGTCTGAGATACAAAAACCACAAGTCAAACCCTCTACCCAATCACATCAATCCGTTGCTGATGATATTCCTCCCAAGAAAAGGAGGATGTTGAGAATTCAAGAAGAAGAAGATGCAGATGAAGAAGACAGGCTTCCAATATCCACTGTGTTGCAATCAAAAGCCTATAAGCCTGAGTCTTCAAAAGCTGGTTCTGCACAAATGGCTCAGAAAAGGACATTCAAGTTGCCAGCTAATTATATGCCAGAAAAAGCCTTGGTTTTTGGTCAACATCTCAAGATAACTCCAGAATCTCAGAGACAAGCTGTAAAAATCAAACTTGAAGAAGAAGAAAGTCAAAAGAAACATGATGAGAATATTTTGAGATTGGTTGACAAGGAGTATCCTCAGACCTCAACAATTATTGCAATGAAGAAAGAAGCTCAGAGGTTGTATGCACTAGGTTCACTTATCAGTATCGAAAAGAACAAATCAGAATGTGGCCTGATCCAAGGGTGATAGACAGAATTCACAGAAGAGATGTACCATCTGCATATGCAAGAAAAATTAAAAAGGTGATTAGTGCTGATATAATGCTGGGTTCTGTGCTGGATCGTTGGGAGATAATAGGAGACTTTAAGAGTGTGTATAATGCTGGATTGAAAGCTCCTAAGTTCTTAGAGAATAAAATGATTAAGAAAGGTCTAGTGTATAGAAAATTGGAAGAAGTAAAACAGAATGAGCTGCCATTGTTCTTGGAAGGCAAACATCCTGATGAATTTGTCTACAGAGAAATTACAAGGGTGGAACTATATGATGGGACAAAGGCCAGGTACTTATCTGAATATTATGGGCCTGAATCATTTTTTGAAGGAGAGCCTGAGATGCTTACACCTGAAGATAAAGTTGTTCTTTTGGAAGCATATGTCAGGGAGTCTTTCAGACTCATTTATGATCAGTAGCTTCAATGATAGGGGTCAATGCTCATAGTCCATTCCCCAATGGAGTTCCCTCTCATCCTTTGCCATTCAGATTTTCAGAAGCTGCTGTCTGCCAGGCCTGCACTTATTTGGTCATTTTGAAGCTGATCTCGAAGAAAAAGACAAGATCTTTATGCCTGGGAAACCAATAATAAGTGAGACAGTTAATAATTAAAGGTTTTGGCTGCATTGGTTCAGGGGGAGTTTGTTGGACCAAAAGAACCAATGAGCCTGATCAGAAAAACCTTTAAGTCTCATATACACACAACAACTGAAGAAGAACACAACAGCTGAAGGCTACTTAAAGTTATACAAGATCTTAAGTGATACAAGATCTGAAGAGTTACAAGATCTGAAGCTATTCACAACAGCTGAAGTGTTTAGTCTTCAGATGTTGTGATGTTTGTTTTTGTCTTCAGTATTTTACTTTCATTAGTTGTAAAAGTCTGATGAGTAGTTTACTCATCAGATGTTGTAGTTTTCTTTCAGTAGTTTTAGTTAGTCAGACTTTGTAAGAGGATGCCTTCAGACTTTATGAACATCCTCAGTAGTTTTGTTTATTTCAGTTGTTGTTTTATGTCTGTTAGGTGTCAACATCTTGTGACATCATCAGACGTCACTGTTTCTATATAAGGACAGTTGACATAATGTATTGTAAGTGAAGTTAGCGCATTGAATGAAATATTTCCATTTGCAGAATTCTCTCTCTATAACAAATTGTTCTTTACTGTTTCATTATATTCAAATGTTCTTGCTAATTCTTATGCTAATTCATCTCTGAATTCCGCTGCTATAACCTAATACTGATCAAATGAGAACAACTGATCCTACAATTAGGAATTACAACCATA
Organism: Mikania micrantha; assembly: GCA_009363875.1. Lineage (NCBI taxonomy): Eukaryota > Viridiplantae > Streptophyta > Magnoliopsida > Asterales > Asteraceae > Mikania > Mikania micrantha. The sequence continues at coordinate 45,279,577 of CM018683.1, read as the reverse complement.
GACGAATTCAAATAAAATCATTTTTATTAAATAATTGATTTAATGGAAATAAATTAAAACTATTTTATAAAACGTAATCTAATTATTTAAACTTTTTATGTTTTAAATTATATTTTACGTGAAAACCGAACATCTAATAAGTTTTAACGTGAAATAAACGAGGCCGAGCACGCGGGGACGAAACGAGGTATAAGAAAGAAGAACCGCTTCTTTCTCCTTCATTTTTCACAAACCCTTTCTCTCTCTAAACACAAGATTCGTTACCTCTCTACAATTTCTCCCTCAAATCTCAACCATTTCAAGATATTTTGGTGCAAAACGTTCGTGTGATCGAGGAAAACAAGAACCCACGAAGATTTCGAGCATTTGAACGCGATTTGAAGGTAGATCGTTCACTTTACTTTTTAGTTTTCTTCTTAAAACAACAAATCACGACTTCTAGTTTGTAGACAAGATCTTGTCACTTTAAAACCCTAAAACGAGTTAGTACAAAAGAGTAGGATTGGTTGGTTTGAACCTGCAACAGAAGATGTTCGAAGATGGAGATGATGAACAGCCATGGGCTGCAGGTTCGTGACAGGAAGATCAGCCGAACCTATGGTGGCCGAACCACCTATTTCAGCAAGTCTCCACGAACCTAGAACCACGTTGCTGCGATCCCTACCAAGGCAGAACCTACTCTCAGCCTAACCATTGGTCTACGAACCATGAAAGTCATGAACCAGTGATGGGCGAACCTGTGACACCCGGCAATTTCAGGTAAATTGCGACTCTTACATTCTTTACATTTCACATTCATACTTGTTGCATTTCATTTAATTATGTCTAATTAGATGAGTTGAACACAAACAACTGCGAAACGATAGTTCAAGTAATGATCGAATCGTACATTGCACAATGGTTTTGGGAAACCAAGTGTGGCAAACACAACACTAACGCAAAACAATAATTCGGGGAATTATTGAATTGTGCATTACACGTTGATTAGGATTAATCAAGCGTGCAAACACTTTGTAAGACACGAACACAAACTATCGAAGATAATTCGAGGAATTATCGAAACACACACACGAGTCTCACGAACGTTGGTGATCAAACTTGTGACACCCGGCAATTTCAGGTAAATTGCAACTCTTACAACTTTACATTTCACATTCATACTTGTTGCATTTCATTTAATTATACTTAATTAGATGAGTCAAACACAAACTACTGCGAAACGATAGTTCGTGGAACTATCAAATCATACATTGCACATTGGTTTTGGAAACCAAGTGTGGCAAACACAAACACAAACACTAACACAAAACAATAATTCGAGGAATTATTGAATTGTGCATTACACGTTGATTAGGATTAATCAAGCGTGCAAACATTTTGTAAAACACAAACACAAACAATCACCGATAATTCGAGGAATTATCGAAACAGACACTAGTCTCACGAGTGTTAGTGAACAAACGATTGAATGACAATTGAGTCACACATGACCGAACATTAGTAATCAAGGTCAAACGATGTTAAACGAGGAGTTATAAGCATGACATGATCGAAAAACGGATCGAAACGATGAAATTGGGCTTATTGGGCTTGCCTGGAGGCCCAGGCGGTACGCCCTGACCCAGACTTCGGACACAGGCGATACGCGCGAGAAGAGGAAATCAGATCCGGATGAGAACCATCTACGCGGTACGCCTGGAGCCAACGCTCCCCGCCAGGCGGTACGCCTGATAGCTACATCGCTGAAAAATCTCTTAAAAGCCACAAAAATGATGTCTAACCTACTAACACTCATTATTCTCGAACCCACACGCAAACAACCGGCCATTTCCCTTCCCAACCAGCTGCTACATGCATTTTCACCCATTGGAAGCCATTGGAGTTCCCATACTTGAAGATTGAAGCTAGGAACTCACAAGAAGCATGAAGGGGAAGATTGTGGGCTTGAAGATCATCACCATCACTTTGTTTCTACAAATCTTTGATGTCCAGGAGCAACTAGAGCTGCTACAACCATCTTGTGCGATTCTAGGAGCATCTAAGGTAGTCTTACATGCTTATTAGTGATTAGATCGTACATGCAAAGGCTAAAAACCCACATGCACCTTCGATCCGCTCACATGCACGAAATTTTAATGGGTCTAGAGTGTTTATTGATATATTTTGAAGTAGATTGATGGTAGAAATCATCTAGGATTGGGTTTTGTTGATTTGATGATGATATTATGCAACTTACTATATTAGGAAGCTTTTTAGTTGCATGTTGGTGATTTGTGATGATCTAGACATGTTAGACATGTCTAGATGTTGTCAAATTCATACTTAGGTGTTTAGAAACACATTTGGATATTTGATTTTGTTAAAAACATGATTTTGTATAAACTTTATATAAATGGAAACTTTTGTAAATCAAAAGAGGGCTTTTGATGTTTTTGAGTGTTTTGATGAACTTTGATAATTGAAATATTTTAGAAATGATTTCTAAGCATATTGGAAACTTTGATTTGTGAAAACAAGCTTTTAAACGGATACTTACTATTTTAGGAAACTTTATTTGGGCAAAATGGCATAAATGGCGATTTATGCACAAACGATGTGTTCTTAGCGTATAAACGTGTTTTTACAAACATACTAGAGTGATTTGTGTTACGAAATGGGATTTCATAACTATACTTTCCAAAAATAGAAACTTTCTAAATATAGAAAGTTTCCCCGAAACGGAATCGTTACAATTTTCAAAACTTGTTTTTGTGAAAACAACGTGATTGGTTATAGGAATGTGTGTTGGTGTCTTATTTGCATTAAGACACATAAACACAACAAACGTGTCACCAACGATTAGTCGAGTCAACACAAGTCAACACACACACACTCGGTTGAGCACACCAACACTTGGAGTTGTATGGAATACAACACATCACAAAACACATACTCACACCTATATGGTTATAGGTGCATACTAGCAGGTGCTAGCATTCGCAAGACGCGAACACATACAAACTGGAACTGCTCTATCAGGTGAGTTCACGGCCCCTTTTTACATTTTCTACCTTTGGGAGAGAAAACATTGCATACAACTATTTTTGAACAACAAACACACTTTTGGTTGCTTTTGTACATGCTAATATCGTATATGCATATGTGTGGCATTCATCCACAAAACTGATAAGTCCTCATTAAACACACCTCGAACCGTTAATAGCGCGTTGCGCTTAGCGTGGTAATTCTGAATAGTACTATTTGGGCCTGACAAGCCCCCACTTTTGCGCGCCGTATGGCCACCCCGACTGGAGGTCGGAACAGTGCATAATTGACCAAACAACATTGCCATATCTTGTTGGATACATATGGCGGGAGGCAGCATGTTAGCCTCGGTTTCGAACCCGCATATGGTATAACTCATATTGACTAGCTATCAATGGATATTGCATTGTATTGAAACGTAAACCTGCAAACATTTACTTTAAACATTTGATGTTTACTGCTGATATAAAACATGTGCTCTCACCAACCTTTGTGTTGACCTTTTACTCGCATGTTTTCTCAGGAAACTAAGGCACGCACACGAGGAATCTAGGATGTTAGGATGGAGTCCATGCATCTACTATAGTGTCTTAGTCTATTAAACATTTGTTATCATTTTGTTATGTCATATGTTGTTAACATCTTTTAACGCTTCCGTAAACTTTAAACTTATGTCATTTTGAAAACTATTTTGTGAACGCTTCCGCAACTTACGAATTAATCTATTTGATAATTTATACTTACTTCCGCAACTCTGATTTTAAAAAACTGTTTTATCCAAGTTATTGGATGTACGTACGAAACCAGACATGTAGGTCTCGCTACTGTGTGACCGGAGACTGCGATCCTGCAAGATCAGTCCAGTCGCGCCCTTTCGTTCAGGCCGGGAAGGCCGGGGTGCGACAAAACCTTAGGAGGGTCGAACCTGAGGTGAACGAACCTAATAGCTGCGAACCTCCTCTCGACCGAACGATGAGAACCACGAACATGTTAGCTGCCAAACCCTATGCTCAACACCGAACCACAAGTGATCGAACCTATAACCCATGACCTACGAACCCATAACCAGCGAACCTAAGGGCCACAAACCCTAGGCTACCGAACCTTAAAGTGGCTGGATATATGGGCAGCGAACCGAAGGTCCTAGGCAAACCATGGGGGTTGTTGAACTCAAGCCTTTTATAGCTAACGGAAATGGGTACAAGAATACATATAACTATGGATAAACAATAGAACATGAAGGGTATGGATACCATGCATGCATGAATGTTCAAGAACCACCACCTTTTTCCATAATAAATATAAGTTTTGAATTATGGGTTTATATACATTGAAACATTTTATATGAATAACCTGAGTGTGATTTCTTAAACATAAAATTTAATTTTAATAACTCAGATTTATGGTGGTCAATTTAATTGAACATGCATGTGTGTATAGATATGTGTATGATTAAGGTTATCACTTTTAAGTATACATATCTGAGGGAGGTACACATAAGATCTCACAATATGTTTATCACCATTAGATAATTAAAACTAGCAAGTTTAAATTATATATTAATGATGATCATTTATAAAATATTGAGTGATTCATGTTAACTTAGATAAAACAAACTAAGTTAGTGACACACTTAACAAGTAAAAGTAAACACATATGGACATTCAATAGAAATAAAACGCATATACTTATGAACACGAACACACGATAATTACAGGTTGTTGAGGTATCTTTGATTTCACATTCATGAGAACGTATTCTACAAACATTGAATCTATGGAACTCAGGTGAGTTCTCATAACCTCCCTTTAAAATCATTTTGCTTTTAAAACTCGGAGGTGGAACATGTATACCAGAATTTTAAATATTATTTTGATAACACATGGGTGACACCTGGATTATCAATATGATATTCTCATTATTGAATTATCATTAATTGTTGATGGCTTATTATAACTCCATGAGTCAATATTGGTTGAGTTGACTTAGGTCCTCCGTAATGATTGGTTTCTTGTATTGATGGTACAATAACTTCCGGTAATTTTCATCCGCTTTAGTAATAAACGTTACGAATGTGGATCTCCAGTTCAGGTAATTATCCAAATTGTCCAACACTAGTCCATTGTTAGTCAAGCATTCCATGTTCCAGTTCTGGTATGTCATTTGTTTAAATTTTATGTTCACATCGTCAAAATTTAACCTCTCAAAACAAAACAGCTCAAACCTCATCTTAGCGTCCAAATTAGGTCATGAAACCTATCCCATATGATCCGGAATGCCCAAAATAGGTAAACAAGGTTTACTTGAGATTTTAAGAATGTATTTTTCTTGCAAACCTTTTCACACAAACCTTTTCTCACAAACATTTTCTCACAAACCTTTTAGAAGGTTCCCACGAACCTATTGGGAGGTTCCCACGAACCCATTGGGAGAGGTTCCCACGAACCTATTTGGAGAGGTTCCCACGAAAATAATTTAAACGCGAATGTTATTTCAGAAAATATTAACTTAATAATGTATCCGCGTGGGTGACGATTCACACGAATATAATTATTAGGAATAATATACTGAAATGGTATTCCATAAATCGAAAATTGAATCGAAATACGATACGAGCGTTGGATTCGAAAAGGTGATGATCTTTACGAATTCATGCGTGAGTAACGTGTTTCGACGAGATAACCGAAATAATATCTAACGATATAAAATTAAGAAAAGGAATTTAAAATCGTTTATTAGGAATTACAACCATAGACGAATTCGAATAAAATCATTTTTATTAAATAGTTGATTTAACGAAAATAAATTAAAACTATTTTATAAAACGTAATCTAATTATTTAAACGTTTTATGTTTTAAATTATATTTTATGTGAAAACCGAACATCTAATAAGTTTTAACGTGAAATAAACGAGACAGAGCACGCGGGGACGAAACGAGGTATAAGAAAGAAGAACCTCTTCTTTCTCCTTCATTTTTCACTAACCCTTTCTCTCTCTAAACACAAGATTCGTCACCTTTCTACAATTTCTCCCTCAAATCTCAACCATTTCAAGAGATCTTGGTGCCAAAACGTTCGTGTGATCGAGGAAAACAAGAACCCACGAAGATTTCGAGCATTTGAACGCGATTTGAAGGTAGATCGTTCACTTTACTTTTTGGTTTTCTTCTTAAAACAACAAATCACGACTTCTAGTTTGTAGACAAGATCTTGTCCCTTTAAAACCCTAAAACGAGTTAGTATAAAAGAGTAGGATTGGTTGGTTTGAACCTGCAACAGAAGATGTTCGAAGATGGAGATGATGAACAGCCATGGGCTACTGGTTCGTGACAGGAAGATCAGCCGAACCTATGGTGGCCGAACCATCTATTTCAGCATGTCTCCACGAACCTAAAACCATGTTGCTGCGAACCCTACCCAGGCCAAACCTACTCTCAGCCGAACCATTTGTCTACGAACCATGAAAGTCACGAACCAGTGATGGGCGAACCTTAGGAGGGTCAAACCTGAGGTGAACGAACCTAATAGTTGCGAACCTCCTCTCGACCGAACGATGAGAACCACGAACCTGTTAGCTGCCAAACCCTATGCTCAACATCAAACCACAAGTGACCGAACCTGGAACCCATGACCTACGAACCCATAAACAGCGAACCTAAGGGCCACGAACCCTAGGCTACTGAACCTTAAAGTGGCTGGATATATGAGCAGCGAACCGAAGGTCCTAGGCAAACCATGGGGGTTGTTGAACTCAAGCCTTTTATAGCTAAGGGAAATGGGTACAAGTATACATATAACTATGGATAAACAAAAGAACATGAAGGGTATGGATACCATGAATGCATGAATGTTCAAGAACCACCACCTTTTTCCATAATAAATATAAGTTTTGAATTATGGGTTTATATACATTGAAACATTTTATATGAATAACCTGAGTGTGATTTCTTAAACATAAAATTTAATTTTAATAACTCAGATTTATGGTGGTCAATTTAATTGAACATGCATGTGTGTATAGATATGTGTATGATTAAGGTTATCACTTTTAAGTATACATATCTGAAGGAGGTACACATAAGATCTCACAATATGTTTATAACCATTAGATAATTAAAACTAGCAAGTTTAAATTATATATTAATGATGATCATTTATAAAATATTGAGTGATTCATTTTAACTTAGATAAAACAAACTAAGTTAGTGACACACTTAACAAGTAAAAGTAAACACATATGGACATTCAATAGAAATAAAACGCATATACTTATGAACACGAACACGCGATAATTACAGGTTGTTGAAGTATCTTTGATTTCACATTCGTGAGCGCGTATTCTACAAACATTGAATCTAAGGAACTCAGGTGAGTTCTCATAACCTCCCTTTTAAATCATTTTGCTTTTAAAACTCAGAGGTGGAACATGTATACCAGAATTTTAAATATTATTTTGATAACACATGGGTGACACCTGGATTATCAATATGATATTCTCATTATTGAATTATCATTGATTGTTGATGGATTATTATAACTCCATGAGTTATTGTTGGTTGAGTTGACCTAGGTCCTCTGTAATGATTGAGTTTCTGTTGTTGAGTTGACTTCGGTCCTCCTTAGTGATTCCACTATTGGTTGAGTTGACTGCGGTCCTCCACAGTGCATGTATTGACACTTATACTATTTAGGAATATCGTTGGTTGAGTTGACTACGGTCCTCCGCGATGATTCCGCCGTTGATTGAGTTGACTGAGGTCCTCCGCGGTAACTTATATTGAGATGATTGTGCTGAATGTTGATTATTTACTTGATGTGTTTAGTTGAGATGAGTTTAATATATGTGGATGATTATTGGTGATTTTTTGAATTATGTGATTGTTGTGTTTGTGGTTGTGTGTTTACAGAGTTGGATTATCTTACAGGTGCACATGTGTATTTTTCTTGAAAACTACAAACCTTTATAAACACTTGTAAACATTTTTGAAACATAAAAACTTATGATTACTCACCAACTACTTCGTAGTTGACACTTGATTTTCTACATGTTTCAGGGAACGAAGAGAAGTAGGTAGAGCAGGGTAGCTCTACATCTTTTGGATATCATCACTTAGGGTCTTGGACTTAGCTAAATTAAATGGATTTCTGAAGACTAGAGTTTAGTCAATTTAGCGAAATCTTTTGTGCAATTTGTTGTAATTAAATCATGACAAACATCATTTTTGTGTAATTACTTTGATCGATTTAATTGATATGTGATGATTTATTTAGATGCCCACGAGCTTATGAACAATCTACACATCCCTCGTGGCATACTGACATTTCCGCCATCGGTCGGGGTGTTACAAACGTGAAGACTTCAAGAACACCTTCAAAATGATGAAGTTTCTGATCAAATTACATGAGATTGATGTCCAAATACTCGTAGAATCGAGCCTAATTCTCTGATACCACTGTTGATTTGAGGAATCGATCACAAAATCCTACGATTCGATCATAAATGTACGGAATCCGTTCATAACTAGATTTGGATCAACAAGAACATTGTAATTTATCATGAATCTGCATTCCTCATTAACATTCAAGTGTGATACAATGAATCAAACGTGAAATACACAACACTTTAATACAGAAAGACACTAAGATGAATAGAATTTGATGAAGATGTTCAAGTCTAGTTCTTGATTCTTGAGAGAGAATGTTGCTATTTGTGTGTGTGGACTTATGAGCTCTACCTTCTAAATGGACTAGCAACATCATATATATAGGTTTCTAGAGCAAAGGTTCGCCCTTTTTACCCTTTCACGAACCTCCATTTTACACGAACCTTTGATAAGGTTCGTGAACCCTTAAGCTAGCCGAACCATAGACCATGTGAGCGCCGAACCTTTTCGCCATCAATCATAGCTGAACCCTTTTGGATCTCTAGCCGAACCCTTTGACACTTGAATTTTCTAATCATATACAACAGACTATGATTTCATATACAACAAGCAAGGTTCACACAGTAAATGCAACTTTCACACAGAAAATGCATCAACACAACTGAAACATAAACCTAGACTAAAGTCTTTAAGTTTCTTCAGTCTTCAGTTTTCTGAGGTTGTCTTCTGCTTGTTATGTTCAGTCTTCCGAGAGAGAGATTTTGATGTTGTTAAGAGGTAGAGCTTCCGATAGAGATTCCAAAAGAGCTTCTGATGTTATTTAGAGAAAGCTCTTCCAGTGTTGTCCTCCGGGGTAGGAGATTTGTTCTCTTCGTGGTTGTCCTCTGAGGTTATTGTGTTGAGTGGCTTATTTATATTCTTCCTTGGTTACTAACTCAGAGGGAAGAATGTGAGGATCAAAGGTCATGGGTTTGTCTCTGAGGTAAAAGGTAAGAGGTTTTCTTATTAAGAGATTGGAGATAAAAGGCTAAGGTAACAATAGTTAAGGGTTAGGAAATAGTAAGGAAGGAAGGTTGTGGTTAAGGCTTGGGGAGATGTGGTTATGGCTCATCGGTTCTTATTTTTCAACAGTAGGTATCCAATCTTTTCTAATGTTAAACATATTAAACAACCAACGATGATTACTTCTCCCAAAATTAGAAAGAATTGAATTCCATTATTTCTCAAAAGCATCAGCTATTATAGAATTTGATCATATTATATTACATAATCCTTTTTTAAAATCTATAGTGTTACACACAACAGCTCCAACCTACAGAAAGACACAATGAAAGAAGACACAATAACACTATATCAAAGAAGACACAATGATTAAAAGTAGCATAAAGACACAATAATAAAACAAAAGTATAAAAGCACAATGATATGTTAAAACACTAATATACCATAAAAAAATAACAAAAACATAATACCTTCCCAGTCAATTTCTGCCATATATGCCACATGCATAATCTGTGATGACTATTTGGTAAAATATCTTGAATATCTTTCTTCATGACACGATCTTTATCGGAAACAATTACTTTGGGATGAAAACCAAATGCCTTGAGTAATTTGTCAATAACCAGCTGTACAAATCAGCGATTTCAGACTCAAGAAGGGCAACACCAAGCGTAATATTTCTTTATGATTATCTACACGAGTGAAAGGAACAAACACCATATCATACCTACAAACAGAATAGAAAAAATAAATATATATCCAAGTACAACATAGTTTATAAAATAACACAATGAAGTATTAAATCATACTCATTTGTTCAATATGTGGCATCAAAAGCTACCACATCACCAAAAATTGGGTAATTCTTCTTGAAATCCTCATCAGCCCAAAATAAAGCACCGCTGCCATCTTTTTTAATAGTATAATTAAATGAAAAATTGGCATAACTCTCCTTTTTGTTGTTTAGACGTTGAACAATCATCTCTGCATCGTACTCACCAATGTATTAATTTACATCCCTTTTATAATACTTAAAATGAGACTTTGTAGCTTCTAAATCCTCATAACCACCATACAAACTCTTCAAAATGTTAAAAGTTCATACAAGACGAATATTAATAGAAGATAATGCTTGAATTTCCCTTTCTTTTGCATGATCAAGCCTTCTCGTAGCAGTTAAAAATTGCACATCTTCCTTTTCAACAAAACTATGGTTATGTTTTTCTTGAAAATAATATACCTTGTACTTATTACCATGAGCTAACTTTAACTTCATGTGTGCATCACATCTAATTCTCTTTGATGCTCTCCCACGCCTTATTACGTCTTTATTTTCATCACTAAAACTACCAAAGCCTCATTTCTTTCTAAAACCTTGTTTGGAACAAATTAAATACTTCAATTTAATAACATCATTATGTTTGTATTCAACACTCTTTCCTTACTAAGAAACCATTAGAAATGGCATACTTTTGATAAAAAAAAAAAAAAAAGCAAATGCATGATCAATACCATCAAACACCATACTTACCACAGGCACAACTGAAGAATTTGAAATTGATGTGTGACACACTTTTCCAGAATATGGGGATATATGTTGAACACCAACTTCATTGTAAACTTGCACATCTACATAATAATATAACAAAGATTTAGTTGAACATGTATATAACACAATAAAGGTAAATAACACAATAACATTTATATAACACAATGTTCAATAAAACTCATAAGAACAATATTCAATAAAGCACAATATTCAACATAATACAATATACGCAATAATGATATGTATTACACAACAATCATGTTTTTTGTGAATAATCTCATTAGTCATTATCATCAATAGACACAAAAATGATGCATTATACACAAATTAGAAAAAATAACATCTATATAACACAACCAACAATAACATGCATAAAAATACAATAAGCAATAAAAACAATGAAAAACATAATACAGTAGATACAATAATGATACGTAATACACAACAATCATGATTGTTATCAAATTAGACACAACAATGATGTATTATACACAAATTAGCAATAATTACATCCAATAAAAAATTAATAGCTTAAAATTATCCCAATCCAATAAGAAACAGATTGATCAACTCCTCAAATTGTGACACCTTGCATTGTTCCAGGTCAGCATTTATATTATTTTAATAATATGTGTATTATTATTTCATACGTGGCACTAGAATTATGAATGTTTAGTGTGACACGTGGCACAACAGTTCAAACGCACCGATAATTCAAGGAATTGTCGCACAACACTCGCACATGTATTGAATGACGAACGTTGGTGAACGGATCAAACCACAATACCCTTTCACTTCACTTAGGTCCTAGAAGACCTAAGATAGGTAGAGCAACGCTCATATGTCGAGAAATGATGCTCGTTGGAAACTCGAAAAACGGTTCAAAACCTTGAAATTGGGCCAATTGGGCTCTCTGTGGACCCATCGCGGTACGCGATGGACCTCAAGAAGTTATATCGCGGTACGCGACGAGTTTCGGGAAAAATTGAATCCCGAAATCCGCCGCGATACGCGAGGCATCTTTTCAGCCCTTGTCGCGGTACGCGACGACCCCAGCACGTAAAATCTTTTATTAAACCAAGATTAATCATTACATTAGCCACTCTATACCTATCTTAACCAAACCCAGACGCCATATGCTCGTTTTAAACCCCCAAGACTCACCTGCAACTCCCTCTACAACCCCGTAAACACTACTAAGAACCTAGAGGAAGCCATTGTTGAAAGCTTGGAGATCTTGGAAGAAGGTTTGAAGCTTCTCATCACCAACACTAGCACTTGATTGACTTCAAGAAGGATTCCAGGAGCTTGAAGAGTTGTAGGTCGACCATCTTAACACATTGGAAGCTTTGAAAGGTAGAAGTATGACCCAATGTAGCCTAAAATCACTTCTAAACCCACATGCAATGGGAAATACCCACATGCAATCACTAACACTTCACATGCACGAATTTTTCTTTGTTTGGATCTAGGTTTGTTGATGATCTTGTGTTATTTGATGATCTAGATTGATTAAATGAGTTTCTATGACAATCCATGATGATGTTAACATATAGGTTGATGACTTGGTCACAAATGGGTGTTTCTAGTAACATGCATGTATGATCTAAGACTATTGGCATGATATTTGATATTGAAATGTTATTAGAAATGATATTTGAGATGTTCTACGTGGTTAGAATGAAGAGTTATGTCGTGTAATGGTCATTTGGGCATCATTACTAAATATGGAAACTTTAATGTTACAAGTTGTGCATTTTTGATGAAATGGTCATCTTTGTATGATTAGGTCCATAAGTTATGTTCACAAATGATGTTTATGAGTTAATATGACAATTATGGATGCAATAGGATAGTCAAAGGCATGATTTGTGAATGTTTCTAAATATAGAAACTTTTTGTTACAATGTTGCTCTAAAATGATGAGCTTGATAATGTTTAGAGTCTAACATGCTCGTTTAATGTCAATATGATGATATTGAAGGATAGATGCTTTGAAGGAATGATATATGTGCACATTGTTATAAGTTACTATAAATAGTAACTTTATTTTGCAAACTTTATAAGTATTCTCAAGTTCGTTGTGACAATGTGATTGAATGATTGATTAGAACTAGGATGATGATATTATGAAGAGATTTATGTCTGGACCTTGTGACACATGCTTATTTTGGTGACTTTCTAATTATAGCAACTTTTACGTGCAAAACATGCTAAACCGGCTAAGTGTAACTGGGTGCTATGTGATAACATGCTCACTTAGGATGAATATGCATGTTAGAATAATCGGAATATGATTTCTTACATGACTTGCCTAATGAGGAAACTTTCCTGAAATAGAAGCTTACTATAAATAGTAAGTTTCCTCACGAAAGTGACCTTGGTATCCGTACACATCACTCGACACTAAACCGCACGTTACACACACACACTTGATCCAAGACCGTCACCAACGGGTCGTTAGGTCAAACACGATCAACTCGACCCACATAACAACTTGGATGTTGTTAAACACGAACACGGTCCTGTGAGGCCCACATGTATGCAAACACAAACTTATGGTACCTATGTGATATAGGTAACCACTTGCCGGCGAGCTATATCGTTCTCGTGAAGAATGCACACTACTTAACTCAGGTGAGTTTACAGCCTCACTTTTACTCCTTAACTGTTTTGCTAAACTATTGGGGTGAGATTACTATGCAACTGTTTTAGATATATGACTGGTATGTTGTGAAACTATTTTTGAGTGTAACTTTTATCGCATAAAGTCCTCACTTATCCTTACCGTCAGTTGTATGTCAAACGAGTCGTTATTACGTAGTACTACTGGGTTTGACTAGCCCTACTCGGCAACAACGTTGACTGGAGGTCATAACGAGTGTAATATCGATGTAGATGTCGGGTTCAGCGATGACCCGCGGAGGCAAACGGAACAGTAGAGTTTCGGTAAGATGACATGACACACTCCACGGATCGTAGTATCCAACAACTAAACTTAACATACCCAGTATATGTCTGTTACTTTTCAGTCTGTCTAAACTTGTGAACTCACCAACTTTTTAGTTGACACTTTTCGCATATATTCTCAGGTAACTAAATGGAGCACACGCTAGGATGCGCACTTGGAAGCACTAAAGAGTCTGATTGGCATGTAGACTCGTGTCTTAGGCTTGTGTGCATGAGTTTTACTTTAAAAACAATTTAAACTATGTATTGTCTTGAACAATTTACTTTCCGCTGCAACTTTATTTACTTATGATATTAAAACATTTCCGCTGCTTTTGTTATAAACATTCCGCTGCTTTAAATGAAAACTTGTTTGTTTTATAAACTGTGTGATTGTATAACTCATATAGAGTCGTTCTATATGACCATGAGCTGTGATCCTGGTCACGTCACACCCACGTGGACTGACACCACAAGTGGGAATTTGGGGGTATGACACAAATGAACAAAAATGATAACATTAAATCAGAAAACAAAAAATATACCTCATGGATCTTCTGAAATTGTCATTGATTAATTAATCAATTAATTTCCATTAGATTACAATTCAAATTGGTAATCTACGCCCTCTTATTGTTCCAAATTTCGTTTGTTTAGGTAATAAGGCATGCTTGAAGCGTGAACGTATACATAAAGAATATATATACTTTCTGAAATATTTTTTTCCCCAAAAATACCCCCTTGAAAAATAATCACATGCTTAATTAAAGAGTCAAGATTGCTTCTCACCCTTTTTACTTGAACATACACACACACACTAGGTTATTAACCCGTATATTACACGGATTTAATATAAAATATTAAGTAATTAGTAATAAAAATTTAACAATTATAAAACGATATTTTCATATAAAATGATTAATTTACATATTAATAAGTATTTTAAGTAATAAAAAAATAAATAAAAACTTTAATTACTATACAAATGATATATGACATTTTAATATATAACAATCGATATCTTTGAAATAACTAACGTTTAAAACTTCGTTTTGGATTTTATTCAAAATTAACTTTTATAAATCAATAATATTAAATATAATTTTTTTAATTATTAAAGTTAAACGACCCAATTTAAAAATAGTGTTAAACATAACGGACCAAAAGTGTAACTTTTTTTAGCATTTTTATTACTTCAGTTTTTAAATAAATTAAAAAAACGTCATTTGTTTATAAAAATCTCATTGTTTAAATACTCCGTTTTATAGTATATTTTATTAAAAATTCTTTTTTTAAGATAACCTATTTTATACATAAATTTTGTTTTTTGAAAATAAAATATTTCCTATTTTAAAAAAAAAATTGATTTTAGAAAATTTTGTATTTTATAAAAAGAAAAAATTGAAGTGTGCTTTATAATTAAAAGATAAATAATATATTGGTTATTAGTAATTATTTAATCGAGTAAATTACTGATATGATTTTTTTGGTTTGCTAGTATTTCATACTTGATTCCTAGGTTTCATAAATTACCCATATGATCCCAAATTTTAAACATTTGCATATCGACGTGATAAATTTTTATTAGATGAAATAAAGATAAATTTATTACCCATTTGGAATGTTAGAATTTATGTTTTTTGTTATCCTTGTGCTTATGTATTGTGCTACACTTGAAAGGAACGAATATTTTATTGTAGTTGAATTATTATGTGTGTCTACATGTACGTAAGTTACTTCTCAATTTATATTTGATTGTATATTTGTATTTGTAATGAAAAAAGTTAGGCGGAGTATAGCTAAGGGACTCTATGCAGTGGAGTACCCAAGTATTAACTTTGGGGTCAGCTGTCCTTCTTAAATTTTTTTCTTTCAGTGGTATATGTATGTTAAAATTATAACTGATTCCTTTAAAATTTTACAATTTTCTCTTTAAATTTACATAAACAAACTTGTGTTAAAAATTTAAGCGTTAGTTACACTTGATTTTTGAGATAAAGTTACTTATAAAGTCTTTTTATATGTTGTTTTGGATTAATTTTAAAAAATAAAACCCCATATAGAACAATTAAGCTTGACAATCTTAACTCATAACAAGATACATGCATATATTGGGGAAACAATTATTATATTTTTGGTAGCATTATAACATAAAATAAGTTGAGATGAGTGACACCATAATATAATGCGAGTCAAGATGAGTAATTTAAAAACTATATGAATATAGTGGAATCAAATTGATAAGAATAATCAATAATATTTGAAGAGAAAATCATTCAAAGTTATTCAATTTAACTATTTATTTAATTACAATTTACTTTAATTTAGTACTATTTTGTTGGAGAATCTTTCGGTCCCCTTCGTTTTCTTTTAAAAAATCTTTCGGCCCTCTCATTTTTCTTCCTAAAAATTTTCCAGCTCCCTCCGAGCTTTTTTTCATGCTCCATCAATGCTTGTCGTTGTCTCACCTCTCCCATGCCCTACCGAATATTGA
Organism: Mikania micrantha; assembly: GCA_009363875.1. Taxonomy (NCBI): domain Eukaryota; kingdom Viridiplantae; phylum Streptophyta; class Magnoliopsida; order Asterales; family Asteraceae; genus Mikania; species Mikania micrantha. The sequence continues at coordinate 45,263,174 of CM018683.1, read as the reverse complement.
AATTTATTGGATATGTTTATAATCTAATTAGGCTTTTCTTCATTCTTATTAATTATCACATCTTTTTTCACCCCGTAATATTTCTTAAGAGGTGAGGGCCGCCAATGCTACTTTTTTTTTAACGGCAAAGGTTTCAATCGTTGAACTCACTGTTTTCAGGTTATGTCATCAATGTCTAGTTACCTGGACCTCCCATGAGCCACCACAACCACCCCAGGAGAAAACCCCACTGGGAAAACCCCCTGACCCCTTACAGACCTTTTTTTCGCTGCAGGAGGGATTTAAACCCAAAACCTTTTAAAAAAATTTTGGAGTACCATTAAGGCAATGCCTATATGGTGGCCGCCAATGCTACTTAACAAGAAGATAAGAAAGATAACAACACGCCCGCCCAACGGTGGACCCGAGAGATCGGAAGTCTACAGTCTACATAGTGACTCATACAGTGTAACCAGTCCGAATAAAGAATACCATCGAAATGTTAACCCACACGTGTTAATATCCGGTTGATCGGAAAAACGAAAACCTCGTCCTCAAAATCCATCAACTCTTCATCCATCTTCTGCTTCTGTTGTGTTGTTATAACATCTCAATCCAATCCCCAATCGATTTCATAATCTCTCTCTCTCTCTCTCTCTCTCTCTTCCGATCAGATCTCCCGATAAATCCTTTTCCCGAATACCCATTTCAGAATCTCAACCATTGCTGTTCGGTCAACCGTCATGGCTGCTGGATATGTCCGATCTGTTCTTCAAATTTCGTGTTTTATGCTGAGTTAGGTTAAATAGATCTTAGGAATAACTTTCGTAATCGACCTCCGATTCTGGGATCAGGGTGGTTGTTATTCTTTGTAGTCAACGGCTTGGTTGTGTTAATTGTATCAATCAAGTTCGGAGATTTGTTGATTTGATTGATTGAGCTGACTTGTAGGCAAGGTGTTTGTTGAAATTCCTCAAAGAGGTTTTTGGGTGTTTGTTGAAATTGATCGTCAGAACATGAGTTTGGGAATGGCGGAGGATGATTCCCCAACAGAAATCCATATACCAGCTGACGTTGATTGGGAGATGCTTGATAAATCCAAGTTTTTCTTCCTTGGTGCCGCCTTGTTTTCGGGCGTTTCGGGTACGTTGTACCCAACTGTTGTGTTAAAAACACGGCAACAAGTGCTTGTAAAAGATACACCTTGCTTCAAAATGGCGGTTTCAATTCTAAAAAGTGATGGATTCAAGGGGTTTTATAGAGGATTTGGAACATCATTAGTGGGTACTATTCCAGCCAGATCGCTTTACATGGGTGCACTTGAAATGACCAAGAGCAGTGTCGGGTGTGCCACGGTTAAGATGGGGTTTTCCGAGGCTAAAGCTGGTGCGATCGCGAACGCAGCAGCCGGTGTGAGTGCTGCCATGGCTGCACAAATGGTTTGGACCCCAATTGATGTTGTGAGCCAGAGGTTAATGGTTCAAAGCGGAAAGAGTGGAAGTGGATTCAAGTACAATGGTGGCATTGATGCTTTTAGAAAGATTGTTCATACCGATGGTATCCGAGGGTTATACCGAGGATTTGGGATTTCAATCTTGACGTACGCGCCATCAAACGCGGTCTGGTGGGCGTCTTATTCCTTAGCCCATCGCGCTATGTGGGATGGTATTAGTTACCATTTGAAGAAAGAGGGAAATGCTGGTGGTGGGAATGGGTTTAAACCAGATTCGAAGGCGGTTGTTGCGGTGCAAGCAGCGAGTGCTGCCATGGCAAGTGGGGTTTCAGCATTGGTGACAATGCCATTAGATACAATCAAAACAAGACTTCAAGTTTTGGATGGAGAAGGTTGTAATGGAATTGGGCAAACAGTTAGAAGACTGATAAATGAAGGTGGATTGAGTGCTTGTTATAGAGGGTTGGGGCCTAGATGGGTTTCAATGTCAATGTCTGCAACTACTATGATCACCACTTACGAGTTCCTCAAGAAACTGTCTACTAAAAATCAAGATTCTTGTGGTTCCCTTCAATGACTTGGGGATGGTTTTTTTTCTCAAATATAGAGCAACAATAAATGTTATCTTCAAACTTGTTGCAGGGTTTTTAATGTCAAAAATGGTATGTTGTTAAAGAAGGTTTAAAGAAAAATGTCAAGTTTGATGACAATATTGATAGATGTTGCCATCAATAGTTTGGATAGGATGTTGTACATATCTAGGTCTAATGTCATATACTCTTACCAAATTTAGTCCCCACAATTAGTAATTTATAATAGCTACTTGTTATTCATGGCTAAATAAACAAAAAATTAAAGATGTTTCCAGAAAACATTAATTACAAAATTTAATAGACATCCACGTAGAAAGACAAAACGTACTGTTTAATGAAGTTGTTACAAGTTCAAGTCCTAAGTTGGCAGAGGTTCAAGTCCTCTAAAGTATAAATAAGGTGATTTTAATGATTGAATAGTGTATATTAGAGAGTGGGTATAAATAAAGGCTGGCAAAATGGATACCTGTAAAGACACGATTAGACATGTTTAGCAAAAAATTTACTATTTGATTTTTTACTTTTTTAAAATTAATAAAAATTAAGAGGCTAGACTTCATCATTTTTCTTTCTTATTACAAAAATATAGAACTGTTTGCTTAAATCACCAAACTAAGTGTTAAACAAGTCGTTTTCAAGTTTATATTTGCATTAATCGCGTCGTCTGAAACCTATTAAAACCCGTTAAGACCCGTTTTGTCAGTCTTGAATTTATTAATAACCTAAAAATTTAACAATTAAATAATAAATATGATATTTAACTTAAAATTAAAACTCAACAAATAATTTCGTATGATAAATATGAATTAAAAATGTTCCAAAAAAATTAAATAGTTTCAAGTTATGACGAATTAACAAAATTAAATACCGAACATTCGAGTTATTTAGATAACCAATCTATTTAATTTGATAACCTTCAACTAGATTATATTTAACTAACTAAAACAAATTATCTAATCGATATTCTAACAATTAAAAATCGTTAAAATATCACAATTACACAAAACTCGACTAATACCACTATAGGGCCAGACATTTGAAAACCGAATGGGAAACTGATACATACACGAACCATACCATGATGCAGTTGGGCTGATTTTACATAGGTCCCCAGACATATATATTAAGCTAAACATTAATCGGGGCCGTTTAAAATAGGCGGTTGGGTTGATTTTACATAGGTCACGTGCGGTTGAGAATTGCTCATTTACCTCAACTCCTTCCTTCATCAAACTCACGATCAACCACTTTAAATGAACGCTATTGTTTTCTCATCACTGCAGAGTTTAAGCTCTTCCCTTTTCAATAGATCACTCAACATATTTGTGTCGTATTTGTATATTATTAAGCAAATGTCACCTATTACAAAATGTGAGTTCATTTAGTTACATAATTTATTAATTTGTAAAGAGATATTTTATCCGACTACCTGATGCAAGACATTTAAGTTGTGTATTGAAGTAGTCTTGAAACTTTAGATCAAAATACTTTTTATTTGTTTCGTCATTACATGATGTGTTTGTGTGCTCTTAAAATGCCACAACAATTACATGTATGCCAATCTTTGTATCTAGTAGCGGAGCTTGATCGATTTGAGGGGGGCGGAAATTTTTGAAACCCATAATACATGTTAATTTTTTGAAGCCAGGGGCGAAACCCCTATTTTTAACTAAAAATAGCATTTCGGCCGAAAAATTAACAATACGAAAAAAGAGTAGGCGCCCCCCCCCCCCCCCCGGCCCCAAAGAAGCTTCGCCCATGTTTGTATCAACCTGATATCATTTGATTGTTAAATGTAATTTTATATATAAAAATGTTTTAAAACTTGAAGTTTTAAAACTTGAAAGTAGTAAACTGATAACAATGTGAAGTATGGAACAAATAACCAAAAAATTAGAACAAGGAATCAGGTTGGATATTGGTTATCTTTGTTTCTGTTATTATAGGATGAAAATGTTATAAAGTTTTATTGTTGTTTTATAATTTAGATTTGTGATGCAATTATTTTGTTAACAAATAATGGTTTTTTTAGAATGAAAATAAAAATAATACTATGTGATTATGACTTTAACATACCCGACCAACGGACGGGTATAAAACTAGTTTTTATGGTCGACGCCACCGTAAACAATTGACGGAAACTACAGCCACCAAGATACATTCAACCCATTCCATAAATCACCATATATTCGTTTCGTTCTTAATCGCAAGACACCAACGATGCTTTGAAACCAACTGCTTTCCTTCAAAAAAATACCACCGGCTGCCATCGACGAAGACACCAAGACCAACACGCGAATCCGCCATTTAAACTTCGTTTCAAACAAACCACGAACGTTAGTCGGCTATTCGTAGTTAGCTGGTTATTCGTAGCACATCACCGCTAATTAGTGGCGGACCCAGAAATTTTTTTCATGGGGGGCGAAATTTTTTTAAAAGTTATATATTTAGAGTTCGATATATAATATTTTCTTTTTATTTTGTTCCGATCGGGTTAGGTCAAACCGGGTCGGGTCATGTTAAAAAAAATCAAACTAAAGTTCATATATAAAATCATAACAAAAATACATTACAACTAAAGTTATTCTTATGCCTGACAAAATGGACGGGTTGGGTTGAGTTGGGTAACAGGTTAGAAGGCTGCGAGTTAGGATGAATGCGAGTTATCATGGGTGCAGGTCAGGATGAGTTTTAAGAAAAGTTAGTTTGGGTTTAAATGAGTCATTTTATAACACATCTATTTCGTTCAAATTAAAATAAATTGTAACTAAACAAATAGTTTAATTGAATAATTTTTTTATCAAATATATTATTGATCATTGTTACCCGTTTGAATTCATTATATTCATACAGTTTTTAAGTTACTCATCTTGTTATTGAATTGTCTGCCTAGTTCTCTACGGGGTTTTATTTTTTTAAATAAAAAACATCTATGAAGATTGTTATAAGTAACCATTTTTCCAAGAAAACAAGTATAGGTATCACTTAAATTCTCATCACAAGTCTGATTTTACAAATTTAAGGGGGGCGATTGCTAAATATTAAAGGGGTCGGTCAAGATTTTAACATATATATACTACTGGAAAAAAAAAATTCAAGGGGGCGGCTACCCCCCAACCTTCAATGTAGGTACGCCAATGCCGCTAATTCCTCGAACGCTATTTGAGGTGGTACTATGGTTAATGTAAGATTATTTTGAGTCCAAGAAACTCGTTTAATTCACCTTTATAGTTTGATCATAGTGTTAGTTTGACAAACCTCTGTCATTCTACTATGATCAAATCTTGTATTTGTTTGAAGTTTTCATAAAAAACGAAAAAAAAAAGACATATCAAATAATATGGAAATAAAATTAGAAATCAAATACGATTATAATTTTTTATTTACCATCATAATTCCCTCTTTAAAATTATCATCAACAAAATTTCCTATTTATATTGCCACATTCTATCTCATATTAAATCAAAAATGATTCACACAAACCAAATTATATTTCATAAAATAAAAAATTATTATTGCTAATTTTTATTTATCTTGGTTTATATAGAGATGTTATTTGTATAATATGGAGATGGATACCAGCAAGGGCGTTCAAAAGAATCCATATCCGAAGTTGAGTCCAAAAGATCCAAAAATCTTAACCCGAAATGTCTGACTATCCTAAAAAGTTTTTTTTTATTTGGATAATTCTAGATAATTTTTTGGTTATCCGAAATATTTTTTTAAATATCTTGATAAAATTATTATAATTTATATTTTTCTAAATTCAAGTTTCAGTTTGGATATAAGAAATTAAGATATCCAAACTATCATATTTGCAATTTTGAGTACCCTAATCAACAATGATGGATAAATATGAGTGATAGGTAAATATGTATAAGATATGCATTAAGGGTTGAAGATCTAACTTGGTGGTATGTGGTTGGTATATGTTTCGATTACTCTCAGGGTCCAAAGGTGATGAACACAATATCAATCATGTTTGTATGATGTCACTGTTATAATTTGAGATTGCAGAAGCATAATGGTGATACCTTTGAGATGAGGTGCAACTTTCTTTGTAATGATATCAAAACACACAGAATATCTAAAAGATATCATACGTTAGCCAAGTTAATTGTCATACAGTATATAGTTATCTAATACAAAGTTAATATACCAGCTATGTTTCATGGTTTCTATTCTCATGTCCTCCTCTGCTTTCTAACCATTTTTCACTGTTTACCTGAAAAGTTTCAAAGTTTGTAAAGTCAACAAAAGGTTAGTAAGTTCATAATACATGACTCGATAACAATATGATATGAAAAGTAAAGTCAATGGTATGCACTGATTGTAAGATTAAATATTTACAATATGGCCTTCATGATTATTTAACTAAATAGATCAATTACTTAATTACCCCTAGTAGATAGATAATTATTTGATGGACGTAATTATCTTTATTTATCCTAACTAGGGTTTCCCCTTGGGTGTATATAAATAGAGATTAATTGGCTCGAATCAGGGTTACACAACATCACAAACGAATCCTCCTAACATTAGAGAATTCGTGAACCATAACCGAGCTCTCTCTCGTCTCATTCCATCCTCACGATACACCCTAAACGGGAACCCTATCGGATCGTCATCACAGGGATCATGTCTGGAATCAACAACGCATTCACTGGATTCACATGTTTCATCTAATCTCTATTTCATTATTGTTTTTTGTGTTCATGTTTAAATCTGAATCAAAGGAATCGATCCAACATGTGGTATCAGAGCGATATGTTGTTTAATCGATTCCTAATCGCGAAATTGATTCAAAATCCAAAAACGTTTCGAAAAACGAGTACGAAAACTCGTCGTTTTTTTCCAGAAAACCTTAAAACTGGTTCGTTTTTCATAAAAACGTGAATCTAGTGCGTTTTTCGTAAAAACGTGAATCTGGTGCATTTTTCGTAAACCTAGAAATTTTCGGACTTAAACGTATTCGAAATTAACATACCCGTTTTTAAGAGTACTCGAATTTAAGTGTACTCGAATTTAAGTGTACTCGAAATTATAGGTACTCGAAATTTTGAGTATTCGAAATTTAAAATACTCGAAAATTTAAGTACTCGAAATTACATTTAATTTAGTGTACTCGAAATTTTGAAGTTCACGAAATCTTAGTGTACTCGAAATTTTGAAGTTCACGAAATATTAGTGTACTCGAAATTTTTAAAGTTCACGAAATAAGTTACTCGAACAACTGTACTCGAACAACTGTACTCGAAAATCTAAGAGTATTCGAATACATAACTATTTTCGAGTACATAACTATTTTCGAGAACATTACTAATTTCGGAAACTTTACAAATTTCGTGTACGAGATAAATTAACTTGTTTTGTTAAAACCTTAAACTATCATGTTTTACAAACCTTAAAATACAAAATTCGCTTAAACTCAATAACAAGTGTTTCACTTCTGCCCAAAGGTGATGTGTTACATCTTATTATTTGAGTCTTATTAAGCATCGTCACTTACTTGTGTATATCCTTAAACATTAGATATTCACATGACATCATTTTACCTAAAAGCATGTATTTTTCACTTATGCCCAAAGGTGATGTGTTACATATATGTTTGCAAACTTAACATGTGCATAATGCTTATAAATGTCTCACTTCTGCCCAAAGGTGATGTGTTACATTCCTAATGTACATTTTTATTTTCTAACTTAATTGTTCATAATACTTAGATGAATGGTTATTAACCAAAGTGAAACCCATTTGTTTTAGTAGAACCTAATCTAGTCTATTAATTTGATGTTATAGTAGACTTCTTATCACAGTTTCATTACTATAATGGTCCTTATATATGCCTACCTTAGATCTAAGTTACCCCATAAGATCACTCTAAGTTCTTCTATAGCCTTAGTATATTACTCTTTCTCATCTAATATGATTCGCAGCTCCCAATATGGGAATTGAGACCCTTACTGGTGCCAACTACTCTGCTTGGAAAGATTCGCTGATGCTCACTCTTGGGATTACTGAGTTCGACTACACACTGAGAGAGCCTGCACCTCCTGCCCTTACTGACAAGAGCACTGCTGAAGCTAAGCTGCTCTATGAGAAATAGGAGAAGGCTAATAGGATGGCGCTAATGTTTATAAAGAACTCTATCAACCCAATCATCAAAGGAGTCATTCCTGATTTCGCTAACGCTAAAGATTGCCCTGACTTCAAGGAATGGCTGGCTAAGAGAGGTAATCATCTTAACATGATAATTGAGTCCTTTAATTTAAATGTTACAACTAATACATGGTGGTTTGACTCTGGTTCTATGGTTCATGTGACCAATTCTACTCAGGGATTCCTTACAATCCGGAGGTTGGAAAGAAGCCAAAGAACACTTAAGCTTGGGGATGGAAAGGAACTATTTGTTGCTGCCGTGGGAACCTTAGAATTAATAATGAAAACCGGTCTATGTATTAAACTTTATGATACCTTATATATTCCTGAAATTTCTAGGAATCTTGTATCAGGACCAAAGTTAGACATGGATTGTTTTTATGTTTCTCATGGTAATGGCAGACTTACTAGTAGTTCTAGTTCTCAAGTATTTGGTACTGGTCTTTTGGATGATGGTCTCTATAAGTTAGAACTAGATGATGATTTCTCTAAGTCTTTGTTGTCATATAACATTAATGAGAACTCAACAAAGACTAAAAGAAAAAGAGACTTAGAAACTTCATCCATGTTGTGGCATCAACGTTTAGGCCACATCTCACAGGATCGCTTATCTCGACTCGTGAAGGATGAAGTTTTACCTTCTCTTGATTTCACCAATTTTGGAACATGTTTCAAATGCCTTAAAGGCAAAATGACAACAACAACTAAAAAAGGTGTCATTAGGAGTTCTAATTTATTAGAAATTATTTACACTGATATTAGTGGCCCTTACACCATTGCTGGAATAACTGGACAAACTTCTTTTATCACTTTTATTGATGATTATTCTCGTTACATGTACTTGTATCTAATCAAGGACTAATCTAAATCACTTACAACTTTTAAAGATTATAAAACTGAAGTTGAAAATCAACTAAATCTTAAAATAAAAGTTGTGAGATCAGATAGAGGAGGTGAATATTATTGTAGACATACTGATGTGGGTCAGGCTCCTGGTCCATTTTATGAATTTTGTAAAGGCCAGGGGATCGTGAACCAATACACCATGCCCGGTACTCCTCAACAAAATGGTGTTGCTGAAAGGAGAAATAGAACCCTAATGAACATGGTGCGCAGTATGTTGGCCAACTCAAATTTACCCTCATTCCTCTGGACCGAGGCCTTAAAGACAGCAGTTCATATACTCAATAGAGTTCCTTCGAAATCTGTCCCTAAAACTCCTTATGAACTTTGGACAGGAAGGAAACCGAGTCTTAGATATATGAAAGTATGGGGTTATCTTGCCGAAGCTAAACTTTATAATCCCTTCTTAAAGAAGCTTGACATGAAAACTGTTACATGTTACTTCATCGGGTATCCCGATCACTCAAAGGGTTATAGATTCTATTGTCCTACCCATGTCACTTGAATTGTGGAAACAAAGCATGCTCATTTCCTTGAGGATTCAAAGGTCAGTGGGAGCAACGAAAATCCTGACTCTGATTTGCAAGAAGTACAAGATGCGGGGGGAGACACTCGTCGACTAACTTAACTCTGATCACTCCTCTTGTACACCATGCTACTCCGAACTTCACTGCACCTACTCTGACACAATCAGGACTCACTACTACTCCAAATGTTACCGAGAATGAAGGCACCTCATATGATCAACATCAAAACAATACCAGCCATGCTGAACCCGCTAATCAACTCAAGAGGTCATCTAGGCCTAAAGTGCCTACTAACTTTGATGATTATGTAACCTACCTAACTGAAGCTGAAATGGATGCCGGAAAGTTTACTGATCCTACCTCTTATCATGAAGCCATTACTAATGATCAGTCTTCTGAATGGAAGATGGCTATGACTGATGAGCTTGATTCCATGAAGAAAAACGATGTTTGGGATTTGGTAGAACTACCCAACGGAGTAAAACCCGTAGGATGTAAATGGGTGTTCAAAACAAAACTGGATCCGAATGGGAACATTGAACACTTCAAAGCAAGATTGGTTGCAAAAGGTTTCACTCAGAAAGAGGGAATTGACTATCAAGAGACCTTCTCTCCTGTCTCTCGTAAAGATTCCTTAAGGATCGTGATGGCCCTCGTAGCTCATTTTGATTTAGAGCTGCATTGAATGGACGTCAAAGCTGCTTTCCTAAACAACGACTTGTATGAAGACGTGTTCATGAAACAGCCTGAGGGCTTTATGCCTGAAGGTCAAGAGCATTTAGTCTACAAGCTAGAGAAATCCATATACGGGTTGAAGCAAGCCTCACGTCAATGGTATCTCAAGTTTGATGAAGTGATGAAGAAACACGGTTTCCTGAAAAATCAAGTGGATTAATGCACATACCTCAAGATGAGTGGGAGAAACTTTACTATACTTGTCCTATATGTCGATGACATTCTTTTGGCAAGTAACAGCTTAGACATGTTGCATGAGTCGAAGCGCTTACTTTCATATAATTTTGACATGAAGGATCTCAGAGAGGCCTCTTACGTTATTGGCTTCGAAATACACCGAGATAAAGTCAATGGACTTTTGGGTTTATCTCAGAAGGCTTACATTGAACGGGTCCTCACACGCTACAACATGCAACACTGCTCTCCCTCTGTAGCTCCAGTAGTTAAAGGAGATGTCTTCGGTTCCTTTCAGTGTCCAAAGACTGAGGCTGAAAAGGCGCAAATGAGAATGATACCTTATGCATCAGTATTCGGGAGCCTTATGTATGTTCAAGTCTGTACTCGTCCTGATATCGCTTACATTGCTGGGATGCTTGGTCGTTATCAAACTAATCCTGGCCTTGATCACTGGAAAGCAGCTAAGAAAGTGCTTCGATATCTTCAAGGGACAAAAGACTTCAAGCTGACTTATAGAGGAAGTGATAATTTGGAAGTGGTTGGTTACTCTGATTCTGAGTTTGCTAAATGCAAAGATGACAAGAAATCCACTTCGGGGTACATCTTTATGTTAGCAGGCGGACCAATCTCATGGAAGAGTCATAAGCAGCAGCTGACAATAACCTCAACTATGATGGCTGAATATGTTACAGTGTACAATGCAACCTGTCATGGAATGTTGTTGAGAAACCTTATCACTGGACTCAAAGTCGTTAACTCTATCTCTAAACCATTGAAGCTTTATTGTGATAACTTAGCAGCCGTTAACTTCTCGAACAGTAACAGTTCGATCGGTGCTAGTTTATATCTTGATATAAAGTACTTGCTCGTTCGCGAGCGAGTTGAGGAAAATAACATTTGTATTGAGTATATAAGTACTAAAGTTATGCTTGCGGACCTTCCTAAGATATTCGAAGAACAAGTTTCGAAGATGGGCTTATGTAAAGACCTTATTGCATAATGTACTTACTTATGATTAATGAAATTTCCTCACTTATTTGATTTGTTTGTCTCTAAATATATGTTTATGCATGCCTAATGACATATAGACACTAATAACACAAATCATTCGTTAAAGGCCTTACTTGTTAATTGATCATAACTTAACTTTTAAATTTGTATTGTAGTATGATTAATGGGGGTTTTGAATTGAATAACTGATTCAATGACTGTATTTCTCTGCTATGATTACAATTTAGAACTAAAATGAGTATTATCAATCTGCAGACTTATTTAATGCTCATAATAAATAATCACTTGGCCAAGTGGGAGAATGTAAGATTAAATATTTACAATATGGCCCTCATGATTATTTAACTAAATAGATCAATTACTTAATTACCCCTAGTAGATAGATAATTATTTGATGGACGTAATTATCCTTTGTGACATCCAGTACCAGATCGTCCGGAAAATCCGTACGGTATGTGTACTTCCACTATTTAATATGTGTAAATACAAGTATGTGAACAGTGTTTGTGATAACAGAAATCAAAATACAAGAAACAGTAGTACGTATTTATGTGAAAACTAAAATACGGTAAGTACAACAACTCACGATAAACAATAGTTGTATGTATTTGGTGAAAACCTAAGTACAATTGATACAACGAATCAAGAGAAACAACCGTGTTCAAGTAAACAACAAGAACAAGTCGGTTGCGATCTGATATCCACAGATGATAGGAATCAGATGGCCGACAAATCAGAACGTAAACTATGTGAAAACAGTAAGTTTAGTTGAGTCCGTCAGTGAGGAAACACAATTCAAACACAATTGCAGTGTTATTTCAGAATAACGAACTGACAGCGTGTTTGCGTGGGTGACGATTCACACAAACATATCTGTGAGTTTGGAGTTCAGAAATAATGACTGAAAAGTAGAAAACAAAAGTCGGAAAGCAAAACTATCGTCGTGTTCGTTCGGGTGACGATTCGAACGAATACGCGCGATGGTGACGCGATCTGACGAAACGAAAACGAAAAAACGACACGAACAAATTTAAATTAAGAAAATAAAATATTTTAATGTTTTACAATTTTGAAACTCATCACAAATCAATAAATGAACCCTTTTATTTAAAACGTGTAAAACGCGCGCGTAACGTTCTGGAAACGTAACGAAAACGCGAACCGAGCATCAAAAACGAACCCGAACTCACTCGTGGTATAAATACCTTGAATGAGTTCATTTTACTCATTTTTACTTCTCTTCTTCCCCACACAAACCCTAAATCCCGGTTTTGAGATCCACCACCATTTCTCACCTTCAACCTCACATATCTCCCTCAATACTCAACCAAGTCCTTCCATCTTTGGACCAAATTGAAGCCCTTACTATCCTCCACACGAAAGTACAACGGATCGGAGGTTAAACTCACTGATATTTGAGGTATTTAGCAGCAAAGTTACGAAAAATGAGGGTTTTTATAACCCTTTGGTCGCCCATAACCCTAGTCAGTGTTAAGTCCTCCTTTTCACTACACACCTTCGAAAACAACTCACCTACAACTCACCACACTCGAAACCACCACTTGGCCGGAAAATAGGGACGAGGCTAGACCACCCTTGCTACGGCCGAAGGAGCATCCAGGTGGCCGAAAGACACCAAGCCGAATGGACCATTCGCCGCCTGGGGTAGGCTCTCATTCGCTAAACCATCTCATTCGACCATACTCCTCATTCGGTCACCATCATTCCCTCGATCATATCCATTCGGCCGACTGGGGCATGGGTGTTACATTCGACTCCACCTTCGACCATGCCCAGTCGGAACACACACTTATTCGGCCACCTTCATTCGTGGAACAGATTTCATTCGACCAGATAGGCCCAACAGGTTACTTCGGCCCAAGGCTTGCCATTCTGCCAGTATTAGAAACATGGCCCAACAGATCTTTCTTGGCCCAATAGCCCTTAGACAAGCCCATATACACATCTTCAGGCCTAATGACTTAGTTAGCCCAAAATCACTGTCTCGGCCCAGTACATTTGGCCTAGTCCAACAGTTGGCCCAACAGTAGCAAACAACCCACATTATTTCGGCCCAATCACACTCAACAGGCCCAACCGACTTAATCTGCTAAATTAATTGGCCCACATACATCACTAATCGGTCCATACAATCATTCGGCCCATATGGTTTTAAGTGAAACAAATACTTGAAATGAATTGGATGGAACACAATGTCACAACATGCATGGGAATGAGTTAATAGACATGTAATTACTACAAAGATAGTTTTGGTTTTACTCTAAAGAACTTGACAAACTCAAAATATCAGGTTTACACAAGAATTAATACTTAAATTATTCTTGAGATTAATTACAAAGCCACATATCAAGAATAATTAACACGGGCTAACAAAGTGTTGAGATTTCGAGAATGGATCAAGGCTAAGTACGCAGTATAAATACACATAGTAATTACAAAGCTAGGACACTTGAAATGAGGGCCGAATGATAACCGAGACTTACGAGTGTTAGCCAAAGTTTATGGCTAACACATACACGCACGCACATGAATCTTTACAAACTCGTACTTACAATCACAAACAACGTGAAATCAATACAGGATCGTGAACACAACAACAAGTACAAACAAGAGCGCGTGCATCCTCGTTTAAGCTAAGTCAACCCCAATTACAACAAGGTGAGTTCACATGCCCCTTTTCTTTAATCTTAAATGATTTTAAACTCTCGGGGCTAAGAAACATGCTTAACTTTTATTTATTTAAAAGTTTATGTTTAACATATTGCTTATACTTTGATTAGATGATATTGTTTGACTTTACTATCATTTAACATTGTATGCATGCTTGTATAATCATGATATGACATAAATAACCTAGATGAATATGATACTGTAATTTCATAACTCATCAACATAAGAGAATAACCTAGTTGTAAGATTATATCTCACAACACTTAGTTATTCTTACATAAAAAAACGTTGGAACAATCACAGGCAAACATATGAATGATACAAAGATACTATGTATCTTTGTAATAACATTCGATACAAGAGTTAAGTAAGTGTATTAGGACAAGTCCTTTAAACACTTAGCTTTACAATTCAACGCATATTACAAGAGAACATGGAACAAAGAATGATAATCATGATAATGTAGCTTCATGATAACAACATCATTCACCCAATCATTAACATAATGTAATAAGACAAGTTCTTATTTAACTTTGTTAATAACACTGAGAACATATGACATTGAGAACATTAACACGGATGAACGCAATTACAATTAGTTACTATTGACCTGTTGTATTATATCACTTCAATCATGTGCCAATAGTCCAAGTTGATCATGTAAGCCCCTATAATTCGCTGACCAGTTAGTTTGACGTGACTAAACCGACGATAGCATAGTGGTACCATACGTTTGACAAACCTCTAGCTTGTAGGGCTAGTATGTTAATCGTATTGATACACTGGCCGGTAACGTATGACTGGTGACAGGGCAACGCAAGTCAGGTTCTGGAAAGCGACACATGGTGATATTAATATGCAGTGATAAGTAATTAATCCATCGTTTCTTGTTGTCTAGTAGACTGAGTAAATTATATTCTCATGTCATATTACTAGTAACTGTTTCGATGAGGTCATTGGGTATACAAGGTGGTAGAGGTAAATCGGATGCATTGAAATCTGATTACGTGAGGATTTCAATGGATTCCTTTTAGGCTCTATGCACTATAGTTCAAGAACAAATTACAAGTGGTTAACTAACACTCTTAATAATTAAAAGTGAAACAACAGTTAACCCTACCAGTAATAGAATAATATAAGGACCAGATTAAATTAATCTAAATTCCTTAACACATCGAGGGATTATCAATACTTCGGTTTGATAACTAAACCCCTCATATTATATTATTCTACATATGATATAACAGATGAATACATATCAGACAGGTTGAACAATTTGGAAATGGATATCTTTAGTTGTATCGCAAGTAGTGTGGAACTTGACTGAGCATGTGGTGGGATGGCGTCTGGGCTTGACCCTTTCGTATGCCCTATATATAAGCATGCTTGATCAGGTAATACCCTACTTGTACATATAACTAAGGAGAGGCCATTGGGTGGAACAGGTGAATCAATCATTACAAGCATCAAATATGACTTGGTGACTGTGTGTGAACAATTCAAGGTTTTCAATATTCAAACTTATGAACTCACCAACCTAGTGTTGACTTTGTTTAAATGTATGCTTTCTCAGGTGATGAACAGATGTAGCTACCGATAAGCATGGACTAAGCTAGTGGACTTTTAGAAGACCTAGCTTCATTTTGTGTTGCATGCTTTTGATGACAAAAATAATGAATCATCTTTTGTATATCTTGTACAGATACAATATATAGTTACATTGATTCTTTTTGGTAGATTTACTTGATTTAATTATGGATGATACATTGTAATTAAATCTTGTAATTCTATATCATGGATGTGTTAGCATTTCTCATTTATTTATCATGTGCTATGGAAACACTTTGATCATTCGATTATCACTCAAGATATCGCGCCCCGGGAACCTTCCACCCGACGGGAAAACCCGATTCGTTCCCGCCGGCCCGAGGTGTGACATCCTTATTTATCCTAATTAGGGTTTCCCCTTGGGTGTATATAAATAGAGACTAATTGGCTCGAATCAGGGTTACACAACATCACAAACGAATCCTCCTCACATTAGAGAATTCGTGAACCATAACCGAGCTCTCTCTCGTCTCATTCCATCCTCATGATACACCCTAAACGGGAACCTGATCGGATCGTCATCACATGAATCATGTCTGGAATCAACAACGCATTCACTGGATTCACAGGTTTCATCTAATATTTATTTCATTATTTTTTTTCATGTTCATGTTTAAATCTGAATCAAAGGAATCGATCCAACACTGGTATGATTGGAATAAGTATGTGACCCGTATCTAGCTCCTTTGTAACTGATATTGATGGATGTAATACTACTCAAAGGTAAATCCCCTGCCTGACTCTTAATGTCTCATTACAGTAAACTTTGAGAATTTCTTTAATACTTTTTAGTTACAATTGTGTCACATTTGTAACAACCAAAAGTTCATGAAAATGTTGATTCTTATATTAACTCTAAATATATTTATTCAAAAAAAATTTTATGCAATTTATTTAGATTTTAATAAAGCGAGACATTATAGTTAGATTTTTCATACAAAAGATTGTTCTAAATGTACATTTACAACCATATGCTATTTTAAATTCTTCTGGTCTTCATACCTTTCGAACATCGTTTCATGCTTGTGTTGTCATTCAATGTGCTTTATATAAAGATTTAATATGCTAGCAAAATCTAAAACAATAACAATAAAATATATTTTGTTATGCAAACGAAAAGATTCTTAGGTTTTCAAATTTTTTTAAACAAATATATATATATACACACACATACATATATACATGTATACATATACACATATATAAGGTTGGTGCGGTGTATACAGTTTAAAAAAATGCAAACCATAAACCGTATCGAACCAATCGGTTTTTAAAAATACTCAAACCATAAACCGCACTATCAAGTTTTAAACCTATCAAACCGACCAATTGTCTTCTGTTTGGTTTAAACGGTTCTGTCTGTTTATTGACACTCCTACTATTATGCTTGAAGCCCCTTGGTTATGCGATGTGTGTATAAGTGTACAACAATAGGAGCACTCTTGATTATTTTAGTAGTAATAGTAGCAGCAGCAGCAGTAGTAATAATAATAATTATTATTATTATATTATTATTATTATTTCAACTTTATAAATTATATCTTGTAAAGTAAAACTAATATTGTATCATTTATTTTTAAAGTTTGTAAAAGAAATTTTAAATTTTCAGTATCTTTTAATTATATAATAAAAACATTAAAAAATTTTGGTATTGTAAACAACAAAAGTTTATACAACACTTTTAAAGTTTCGGTATATATGCCTTAATTTAGGGTTTTTTTTAACTAAATAATCTTCTTATCCTAAAAGATTTAAGAAAAAAATATTGACCGTTGGATCTATGAAATCAAATTTGAGAGAGAAATTCAAAATTTTAAAAGGAAAAGTTGTTAAAGAGTAATTTAGTATTACCACTTTTCCTACACATTTTTTAAACATTTATAACTTTTACATACGGTATTTTTTTTTAAAAAAAGTATGTCAAAAAAACATTTTTTATCTTTAAAATGAGTATATTGTTGCTATATAAATGATTTTTTTTCCAGTTCATTATATCTAATTATCATCATTGTATCTTTATTAAACGTTTGTATATTATCATCTTTTTTGAGTTTTTCTTACAGGTAATTGTGTATATGTCTTTCTTAGGTTATCGTATATTTTTTAAAGGTTATGGTGTCTTTTTTAAAAATCATTGTGTCATTCATACTCGTTATTGTGTAATCATTGCTTGACATGATGCATTCTGCTGCATTATTGTGTCTTGAATTTTTCAGAAAAACACATTGAGCAGGAAACACAAAAGACAAAATAACCTGTACAAATAAATTGAAAAAATAAAATTTTTTCTATAGCAACAATATACTCATTTTGAAAATAAAAAATGTTTTTTATGGTTTTTTTTCCTTAAAAAATAAAGTCGTATGTTATAAATGTTTAAAAAAGGTAGAAGATTTCAACAACTTAATTTAGTTATAACAATTGATTGATGATCTAATAAATCATGATCATTCTTAAACATTTTAGAATAAAAAACATTTATTTTAACTAATTTTCTTAATTAATTGGATGGGTTTTATGCCTGGAAATTACCCTCCTCAAGGACCTCAACGCTCAAGTTTTACAGTTGATATTTTTCACTTTTTAGCTTTATAAAATATCATTTTGAATATCACAGATTTTTAAAGTTTTAAATTTATCTCATTAATTTCTTAATTGATCTATCATTGCTTTCAGGGTTAACCCAACACTTTCATGATTTCACATCCTCAACTTTATAATATTTTGTAAAAATATTAATTTAACCCCTAAATATCTAAAATTTCAAATTTACCTATATTACTCCCTAACACATCCATTGTTCCCTAACTTAAAAAAAAATAAATAAAAAAAAATAAATAATAATAATAATAATAAATTTTTTAGGTTTATTTTTATATCCATATTAGTATAAATTTGAATTGATTTATGTTAGAATATAAGATGTTTTCGACAACAATTCAGGTAAAAGAGTTATTCTGGTAACACATCCTCCTGGTTACAAAAAGAATTATTGCGTCAACCTAGAAACAATCATAGTATTTTGTGAAGATGAAGAGAGAGAGTTAAAAGGATCACTAACTCACTATATTTACTACATTTATGTTCATTCATTTAATCGAAACAATAAAGGTTCATAATCAAATCCGATATCAATCGAATAGTTAGTAATCACACCCGAGAACTATCTTCCCCAAGATTCAAACCTGCACATCCTGACAGCACCTCCTGCATTTTCCCAGATTTAAACATGAAACCAAGCCAAATTTAGGAAATTCAAATTAACATATTAATTCATCTTTTTTTAAGAAAAACAAAATGAGTATTGCATACTGCTCGAACATGAGTCAGCGTTTGACTTTTGAATGTCAAACTCACTTCAGGATAACACTACACTGTCTACTCGACAAACATAATGCTACCTATTGTTTCAACAAGAATCGACATTCGGGTATGATCATAACACCTTACTTTTAACAAAGTTTGACTTGGACTTCCAGGTCCAAAAATGAAAACTCGAGCATTTTCCTTTGTAGGGGAAGTTTTCTTGAAAAATTTACTTAGTTTAGGTTGTTTTAGATTGATTCCAGGCTTGTTTTGACGATTTTTGGTTGGAATTTGGCCTAAAAATGGGGCTTTTGAATGCGCTTTTGACAAACAGGTTTGAATATTGATTAATCACTAATATTCACGTTTAGATAAAGCATAAAAAAGAAAAAATTGCAAGACTTGTGTCGGTCAGATGTCCAAAACATAAACTAGGTTCCAAAAAAGAAAGAAATATTGCATTCTCTTATCAACACAAAATGGAATAAAGGCAGTATTTTTTTTTTTTGTTAGAGCCAGAGGGAGTCATAGTTTTGAATCACTAAAACAAAGAATACTTTTCCTGATGTATTAAGTGAAAGGTTTCTACTTTGTCTGACAATTGAAGATTATGCCCGGAAAAATGGGAGGGTTGGGTCGGGTTGGGTAATGGGTTAAAACGGGTTCATGTCAGGATGGGTGCGGGCCAGAACGGGTTTTAAGCAAAATCAGTTCGGATCTAGATAGATTGTTCTTAAAAAACATCAATTTAGTTTAACTTAAGATGTATTATAAGTAAATAAATAGTCCATTTGGATATTTTTAGTAATTTTCTCTTCAAATATGTTATTAATCATTCTTAAATGTTTGAATCCATTGCATTTACATAGTTTTTTGGTTACCCATCTTGACCCGCATTGTGTTTAAGTGCTACCCATCTCAACCCATTCAATATTATGATATTACTCATTTCAACCCATTATGCTACAATTGTTTACCCAAACCAACACATTTCCTTTGATATGAATAAAAATTGTCACCTCTATTGAAGATCATATTATAGGACTATCAAGAATATGCTAATATGTTATACCCAAACAACAAAAGACAAATAAACTAGCACATAGCAAAGAACAGTTCTGAAATTAACTGAAGAAGAAAACCTGCCTGGTATTGAATTGAACAATCACCGCGCTCGGTCTTCTGTTTTTCATGGAGTATAGCTTGATCCAATGCGGTTTGACCCAATAACTGCTCATGAACTACCTGAAAGTATATCAACATGATTTCTAAAATACTCAGAAGGAATATAATGGTTTGTGCCACAAAAAAATACATAAATTGCCACATGAAGATAATACTTGTAGCAACTTCTCAACCGATGTTTGATGCAAGAATTGACTAGCTCTTTCTTTTTCTTTGTTTAAACAATTTTGGGCCTACAAAAGATGACCAAGAACATTTTGTAAAAAGATGGATATGATGCACAAATGGCATTAGAAATTTACTGAAGCACATTCTTACAAAAAAATAAATAATTTAACCTTCATAAAAATATCAATATGTGAACAGTGCAGAAGCCATTGTGGAAGCAAGCAATTGTAGTAATTTGCAGTACTTGCTAGCATTGCTGTCTCAAAGTTTTCATAATAAAGGGTCTTCCCGTTCCCAATTTCAACAAATAGGTTTGCAATATTCTTTAGCAAATCCCGGCAAACAGAGTTATCCTCACGATCCTGATTGATCTATATGCAAAAATAAAGTTTGATGGAATCCATGTAAGAAAGAACAGAGTACAAACTGCTATTGGTTTGAGTAGGCCTGTTCAATCAAATTACTTGCCAAGGGGTTGTGTTATATATACTAAAAGTGGGTCGAATTAGAAAATATGACTAATAAGTGAACCGATTTAATGGGATGTACGGGTCAAAGAGGTTGAAAGCCACCACCTATTTTGATGTGTAGAACATCTTAAATTTTCTTATTCAAAGATTTAAATTATTAATGTTATAACATTGTTTGTATCAAGAGATTGATAGTTAAATTATATATGAAATGGCTTGCGTGTCAACAAGTACTAAAGAAGAGCTGTTTTCACTCAAATCTGTCCACAAACACACACACACACGCCCCACAAAACAAAAACATAAAATAAAAAGAATAAATTATGGTTTTGGCCCCTTTAGTTTAAGTTTTTTAACTATTTCAACCCAAAATGGAATCTTCTATTAATTTAACCCTTGTGGTTTAATCAACTAACGTTTTTGGCCCTCAACCAAAATTAGGTTTGGGGCCAAAACCGTTATAATAGTTAAGTTTGAGGGGCCAAAACCGTTAATTGTTTAAACAAGGGCTAAATTGATAGAAGATTTTATTTTGGGTTGAAAAAGTTAAAACACTTAAACCAAATGGGCCAAAACCGCAATTTACTCAAATAAATAAATATATATCCTGCCACCTCTAGTAATTGTCAAGTTTTTGTGAACGTACGAGAGAAACTGCAGCTTCCAAAATTCTGGGATAAAATTGACCAAACACCTGACACAATTCAATGAAGAGATGTTTAACAAAACAATTTAATGTAAAGGGAAACTGTCGGATCATGTGTCGAGGAAAACACGTCAAGAGTAAGCATTGCTTCTTACCAGGTCTCGGAAACAACAAACCGAGAGTTCATTAAGAGAAGCGGTCTTCCTATCCTCAGTAAAATGTCGATCAAGGTACAGGAAGAAACCTCCAAGAAACTTTGCCATGACCTTGTATTTTGTCCACATGTTCCAAACTTCATATAACAGAAATATTTGTGATTTATCCTTTAGAGCTGGCATGACCTAAC
This sequence comes from Mikania micrantha, assembly GCA_009363875.1. NCBI lineage: Eukaryota > Viridiplantae > Streptophyta > Magnoliopsida > Asterales > Asteraceae > Mikania > Mikania micrantha. Next base: position 45,241,217 of record CM018683.1, on the reverse strand, counting down.
ATCATTGTGTAACTTGTGTTTGATAAATTGACAAAAATTGAGCAAAAAAATGTTGGTGGAATGAGAGTCTCATGCATTTATCCAATACAACATTTAAGATTTGGCTACTATACAGCTTTAATCTCTATAAAAAAATGTGTTTACAATAGACATTATTTCAGGATTGCCTTACCGATAGATCATATCTTAATTCAGGAAATAAAGTCACTGGCAAACACAAGATAGGCTTATAAATCATGTTTAAGGAATGCTTATTTCAAAGCATAAAACTGTGAACCGAAAAGTACATGACAACTTTGAAGCGTTGACATATATAAAAGTAAAAGGGCATACCCGGTGCTTGGGGCAATCGTGACCTCAAAGTTGTCCTTTTACTTTTCAAAGCATAAATTTCACGATTGCCTTACCGATCTGGCCCGCGTTGCGCATGGCGATCTGATGTATGTAGCCTTGCCCTACACATTGTGCAAAAGGCTACAACTTGAACCCACGACCTCAAAATCATAAAGCAGCAACCTAACCAGTTGCTCTAAGGCCCACCTCACAGCAAAGAGAGGAACCAACAATAGAAATTGCATAAATTATTATGTCTCACCCTTGAAGTAATGCTCTCTTCCAAAGCTTTCTTGAATATTTCATAGAGCTCTGCACAATACTCATATGGAGGATGTTGATTGCACATATGATATACACAACTACAAAGAGTAAAGGAAATGCATACATTTGAAACTGTGGATGGTTTACTCTCATCAAATTTGTTCTCCAAACTTTAATAAATAAATATAATAAATAAGAGAGGAATTAGGAATAACCATCCAAGACAAAAAGTGGTAATAATGTTTTTTAATCTATTCTTAAACTTAAAATAACCTTTCCAGTCGCATGCAAATAATACTATAATTAGAACGATAAAATTACCCACCTAAAATACCAACTGCATCAAAATAACACAGTATTAAGACAAAATTAGTTACCTAAAATACTAACTACATCAAAATAACATAGTATTAAGATTATAATTCTGTATAATCTAAAACCCATTTACGTTTTACATAACAACAACAACAAGCGTACCCAGTAAAAATCCCATTTAAAGTGGGGTCTGGGAGGGGAAAGATAAAGACACACCTTACCCCTATCTACAAGTAGAATAGAGAGGCTTCTTCGTAAGAGTCCCCTGGCCCATTTACGTTTTACATATTTAAATTAATCAGTTAGGCTCTTGCTAATTCAGTATTAAGATTATAATTCTGTATAATCTAAACCTAATTTATGTTTTACATATTTAAATTAATCAGTTAGGCTCTTGCTAATCCTTGTTTAGGCTATTGTGCACAAGTAGAGCTTCTAATCACCTAATACAGTGCGTTCGAGTTGGAAAGCAACAAGCAAAACATCAAAGAAAAACATATCATCAACTACTTCCAACCAAAACAAATAGTTGCTCAAAATTAAAATTAAAAATTATATTAACACCACATTTATAATGGAACAAAGAGTGTTCCATAACTTATGTTAATGCAAAGAAAATGACAGTACAATTAAGGACCGAAGAGTCGAAAAATGTTCAACATCAGAAGGATACTCATAAAGTTTCATGTATTCCTCACATGTAAACAAAGAACTGGCGGGATGACCATCAAGTATCATCATAGCCTTTGCAATCCCTTCTTTCAATATAATCAATCCTTCTTCCAGCGTCAACTTTTTCTTCATCTTGCTTCCACCACCACCTCCTCAAACTTCAAAAAATACGTTGATTTACATACAAACAGATCAATGCAAAATGCAAGCAACCTCGTAAAACATCTTCTCTAATTGTTCAACAAGGATACTACTTTCAGATCAAAATCCCCTTAATTAGCAACAACACTGGCACCAGCAAGCATATGTGTACCAGTTCATGTGTTCGTGCTCAGCAAACGGACTAATTCTAGGGTTTGTGAAATCCTTCATCAACATTCACAAATTTTGGTGAAATCCATACGTGAATCACATAAACAGATAATTGTGGATGGTGAGTAGCAAATTCAATGAAAGATTCTAGGGTTCAAAGGACTTACTTTTCGACGATCGGTGTTGTTGATAAACTGAAAATTGGGCGAGAATGCGCCTCGACGACGACACCAGTGTTTGTTTGTGTGTGTATGGGTGTGGGAGTGAAATGAGGATGTCGACCACTACGCTTTGCGTGGTTCAATTTTGCCTTTTTGTACTTGCAAACAATGAAACGCTGCGTTTTGGTACTGTGAGATGTTACCCGATCTCCCTCCAAAACTTTACTAACTCTTTCTGCTTTCTAAGAAACAAAAGAATATAATATATACAAAGTAATCAATATATAGGGTCATAAGCATCTTAACCTAAAAAATTAAGAAGGATCTTGAGTCATTAGATCATTAATCAGTGGTTATGATTAAATCAAGTTGTTGGAGGATATTTTAGTCATGCCTACTTTTATTGACTTTTTATCAAATTCCCCCATATTCTTTAAACGTTCACAACTTTTACATGCGAAATTATTTTTTGAAAAAAAATATACCATAAAAACAAGCATTTTTTTATCTTCAAAATTAATATACTTTTTGCTATAGAAAAATTTTGTTTTTTTAATTTATTGTGTCTTTTGTGCAGGTTATTGTGTCTTTTGTGTATACATTGTGTGTTTTGTATAGACATTGTGTCTTTTTTTTCTCAATATTTTCTTTTGTATATACATTGTGTATTTTATACAAGTTATTGTGTCTTTTGTATAGACATTGTGACTTTTGCACATGTCATTGTGTGTTTTGTGTTTCTGCTCAATATTGTGTTTTTCTAAACAATTTAAGACACAATAATGTTGTATAATACATAATGTTAAGCAAGGATGACACAGCGGCGAGTATAAATAACACATTGATATTTAAAAAAAGACACAATTACCTAGTAAAAAAGACACAATTATCTTTAAGAAAAACACAAAAAGATAATTATACACAAACGTTTAAAAAGACACAATGATAATAATTAGACACAATGAGCTGAAAAAATTTAATTTTTTGTATCAATATTATACTCATTTTAAAGAAAAAAAATATTTGTTTTTATGATATTTTATTTTTTTGAAAAAATAATACTGTATGCAAAAGTTATGAACGTTTAAAAATGTGGGAGGAAAGTGGTTATGGCTAAATTACCCCTAACAACTTTTCCCTCTAAAATTTTAAATTTTCTCTTTTAAATTTGATCTCATTATCTAATAGTCAATAATCTTTCTTAGGCTTTTTAAGATAAAGAGACTATTTATTTGATCTTAATCCTCAATATATAATAGAGTAAATGTCATTTTCGTTCTTATGGTCTGATTGTTTAATTTTCGTTATTTTTGTTCTTTTGGTTTTATTTTATTGTCATTTTCGTCTATTTGTTTAGGTCACTCTTGTTATTTTAGTCCTAAAGTTTAAATTTTATTAGATTAAGATAGCAATAAAACTGTGAACCGAAACAAAAGAATAATTTTTTCGGAAACAAAAAAATATAATACATTTAAAGTAATCATCTATTATATATAATAATAAATCAAAATAAAAAAAGACACATGTCACTAATCTACATTATTTTAACAATAATTTTCTCGTTTCTCTTTCTTATTTAATGCATCATATATTAAATAATATAGTCAATCCATTTTTTTTATTCTCGTGGAAGTCCACATTTTGGCCGAATCTTCTTCCTTAGCTCTTAATACAAGATAATTCAAGTCAGGTTTTTATAGGGATAATAACAGTTTTTTTCGGAGCTAATTAAAAATTTAATACAAATATATACATTTTTAAATTGAAAAGATTTTTTAAAAAGACACTAAAAATATATTAATATAAAAAAATACTTTTTTTTTTCAAAAACAAAACTATTATAAAATAAGAAATATTGAAAACAGTTTTTTAAAATAAAATGTTTAAGAAAACAAACTTTGAAAAGGTAATATATAAAAAATAATAATATTAATATGTTATTACTTTAGGTATAAAGTTTTTCAAAAATTTCAAAAATAATATTTACTTTTCGGTTGTATAGATATTCTGTCTTTAAATTTCATTGCTAAGATTATCTTAATTTTTATTTTATGTTTTTCTCAACCTGCGTTCGGATCCTGGCCATAAAAAGGGTCGTTTGCAACATATAATCGATTCCAGTATGATGTTTTTTTTATAAATACAACAACCAAACCTTTTACGTAAATCTCTAACAACCAACTTGCATGATTGTGGATTAAGTTATGCTTAAACAAGTTTTTATCCTTTTGAAAAAGTTACTACAAAACCAAAAGAACATGATTTAAATCCAGTTTGGTATGATCAGACGTTCACCGTGCTTCCTGTGTTAAGCACCAACCTTAAAATTAGTATGGTACACACGACCGGCACAAGCTTTTCGGTGGCCCTAGGCAAATACAAAAACTGAGGCCTTTTTCATAATTATTTTTTTCCTACGATAAAAGTTTATGGTTCGCAAATTATAAAAAACGTTAAAACATGTTAATTCGTCTCTATCTGCATAAGTTTACTTATAATTACAATTAATATATAATTGATAATCAAAAATGATATAAACAAAGAGTGTTATAAAATACAATGCATAGTGATGATGTTTTATAATTATGTTTCTCTTTGTTAATCAGTTTGATTACCCTGTTACTAGAAAACTTGTCTACATATTTTACTCGTATCATTAATAAACGATTTATTTCAATGTCAAGTAAAAGTGAAACAAAAGTATAGAAGATATAATTATTTGTAAAGAAAGAACCTTAAACAAACTTTCCCTTTTGAAAATATGAGAGAACTCTCCAATTTTTCAGATTTAAAACGACAAAATAAATAAACTGGACGATAACCTGAAATTAACTCAATGAAACCGGCTCTGATGGTATAGAGGTGGCAATTTGTACCCATGTCAAAGGAAATGAGTTGGTTTGGGTAAACAAGTGTAGTATAATGGGTTAAAGTGGGTAACATCATAATATTGAATGGGTTAAGATGTGTAGCACTTAAACACAATGCGGATCAAGATGAGTAATTAAAAAACTATGTAAATGTTATAGATTCAAACATTTAAAAATGTTTAATAAGATATTTGATGAGAAAATCACTAAAAATTATCCAAATGTTCCCCTGAATTAGAAATTTGTATGGTATGAACACTTTAAGTTGCATAATTTAATGTTCCCCTGAATTAGAAATTTTTATTTTGTAATGCTACTTCTTAAGATTACCAGTATTTGAAATAGTAGAAATGAACTTTTTGGTGTTCAAAGTTTGTCCACACCAACCATATGCAACGAAAACCATTGTTGAATTTTGTGCAGATAATAAAATTATCATTATAGATTTTGTTATATGCGTTTTTAAATAGTTTGTACCTTGAAATGCAGGAGTGAATACAAATGAAAACTTTAAGTTGTCCGGAAGTGGTGAATCAGATTTGGAAACCAACCAATCAGGTGATCTTTAGTTCTTTACGTTGTTATCTGTTAGAATCCAAACAACAATTCCAACAATTGGCAAAGATTTCGATTGATAGTCAACCCGATTCGAGATGGGTGAATCTCCAAATTACAATTAAGTAATAATAAAAGAACAGAACAATCAAACTAAAACACCCCCTACGACTCAAATACTGAAACAATGAAAAAGAAACTGCAATAGAAATAACTGACATAAAAACTACCCACTAACATTAAGCGACCCACTAACTTTTGACCCAAATACCAACTCCATCAGCTTCAGTGACTTGGATGACATGGACCGATCCTTCTTGCGCAGGAGCCCCAAAAGACGACTTGTCCTCAAGTCAAAAAGATGGAAATTGTTGCAAGATCATGCCATAAGACTCCCAAGTAGCTTCTTCCTTTGGCCGTCTATACCACTGGATTAAAAGTTCCAAAACCCATGACCCAGAAACAGAAACCCAGCGATGATTAATAATAGTAGCTGGTTCAACATCAAACTCCCAATCCTTAGTAAGAGATAGAGGATCCATAGACGAATCCGGAGAATAGCCTCGTGCCAATTTAAGAACAGAAACATGGAAAATGGGATGAATACGCGCATCAGTTGGTAACTCCAATTCATAAGCAACAGCCCCAACTTTTTTCTTAATGCAATAGGGTCCAAAAAAACGAGGGGAAATTTTTTCAAACGTCTTTTAGCTAAGCTTGTCTGATGGTAAGGTTGAATACGAAGGAACACATAATCACCTACTTCATAAGAAACATCCCGACGGTTTTGATCAGCTTGATTTTTCATACGGACTTGAGCTCTCAGCAAATTTTCCTTAAGCAGGCGCAACATATCATCGCGGTCAATGAGTTGTTGCTCCAATTCAGCATTGGCAATCTCCCCAAATAGATAGGGATGAATTTTGGGAGGGTCCTGACAATACAACACCGTGAAAGGAGTGGTTTTGGTAGAAGAATGGAACTCGGTATTATACGAATATTCTGCCCAAGCTAAGAATTGACTCCATTTGGAAGGTTGATCCTGAGCAAGGCAACAGAGATAAGTTTCAAGGTAGCAATTGACCACTTCAGCAATTGAGGGCAGCTTGTAGTGCAATATGATCCACACAATGTGACACAATCAGATGAAGAATGTCTGGGCGGCATGATAAAGAATCAGCCCCACGATTTTCAACGCCCTTACGATGAATGATGGAAAATTGATAAGGCATCAATTTCAAAAGTAGTCGTTGCTGCTCAGTGGTGGTAAGTCTTTGCTCAAATAAAAACTTAAGGGTGTAGTGATCAGTTTTAATGAAAAAATGAGTACCCAATAAGTAATGTGACCATTTCTGGACTGCTAACGCTAGAGCCAACAATTCTCGATCAAAAGCAGACTTAAACTTATTGGATGTTTTAAACTTATTGGATGGGGCAAAACCCTTGCTAAAATAAGCAATGGGATGGTTTACTTGATTTAAGATGGTGTCCACCCCCTCCAAAGAAGCATCGCATTCAACACAAAAGGGCTTGGTGAAATCTGATAAATGTAGCACCGGGACAGTCATTAAAGCACTCTTAAGAGTCTAGAATGCATTTTGAGCGAAGTTAGAACACTTGAATGCAGCCTGCTTGGTCAACTCTGTCAATGGATGCGCTAACAGCCCATATTCTAATAAACCTGCAGTAATAGCCTGTGAGTCCCAAAAAACCACAGACCTCACGCACTATTTTAGGTACAGGTCATCTTTGAATGGCTTCAATTTTCTCATGATCAACTTGAACACCTTCTGCAGTAATCACATGGTCTAAAAACAGGATCTTTGGTTGACCGAAACAACATTTAGACAGTTTTGCAAAAAACTGATGCGAGTGTAGCAGCTCTAAAGCAGTTCGCAAATGGGAAAGATGCTGGTCCGCAGAAGTACTATAAACCAAAATATCATCAAAAAAGACCAAGATAAAACGCCTTAAATAAGGACGAAAAAGGTCATTCATAACAGCTTCGAATGTAGAAGGGACATTAGTTAAGCCAAAGGCATCACTTTGAATTCATAGTGTCCCGAGTGAGTGCGGAAAGCAGTCTTCTCGATATCAGCTTCAGCCACGCGAATCTGATAAAAACCCGAGCGGAGATCTAACTTGGAAAAAATGGTTGCCACATAAAGCTCATTAATGTTGGGAATGGGGTATTTATCAGACACGGTTATTTTATTTAGAGCCCGGTAGTCAACACACATACGCCATGAATTATCATTTTTCTTGACTAGTAAAACCGGGCTGGAATATGGGCTGGTACTGGGCTGAATTAACCCATCTACTAAGAGGGCTTGCACCTGTTTTTCAATTTCGGCATTCTGTGAATGAGGGTACCGATAGGGTCAGATATTTGGAGGGGATAAATTGGCTAGCAAAGGAATGGTATGTGAGTTTGTACGGTAAGGATGTAAAGTGGTAGGCTCTTGAAAAACTGAATTGTATTCAGTAAGTATGGGTTGTAGGAAGGTTGGGATTTGGTAATTAGATTGTGAATCAATGGCAAAGTGTTGAAATACAGCAGGTTTTTGTGGGCCCGATGATACCCCTGTAATTTGTACTTCTTCCCATCAATAGTAAAAACCATGAACATTTCATTCCAATTAGCCACCACCGTGTGCAGGGTGGACAGCCATTGTATTCCCAGCACCACATCCGCTGCGCCAATGGAAAATGGATAAAAATCTTGTGAAATTGTCAGATCGGATATCTGAATGGATAAATCCTTGCATATTTGGCTGCAACGGATGATATCTCCCTTCCCGATTTGAACTCCAAAAGGTGTCACAAACTGAGTTACTGTCACACCCCCAAATTCCCACTCGTGGTGTCAGTCCACGTGGGTGTGACGTGGCCAGGATCATAGCTCATGGTCATATAAGACTACTCTAAATGAGTTACACATTCACACAGTTCGTAAAACAAGACAAGTTTTCTTAAGTATGCAGCGGAAAAGTTAAACATCAGAAATACATAAGTTTGCAGCGGAAAGTAATTGTTCAAGACACTACAAATATTAAATTGTTTTCAAGACATAACAAATGCACACAAGCCTAGGACATGAGTCTATATGTAAGCTTGACTCCTTAGTATGTCCAAGTGCGCACCCTAGCGTTTGCTCCATCAATTTCCTGAGAATACATGCGAAAAAGTGTCAACTATAAAGTTGGTGAGTTCACAGGTTTAGACAGACATAAATAGTAAACAGATATATACTGGGCATGTTAAGTTTAGTTGTTGGATCCACGATCCGTGAGTGTGTCATGTCATCTTACCGAAACTAGACTGTTTCCGTTTGCCTCCGCGAGTCATCGCTGAACTCGCAATTCACATCGATTATTACACTCGTTATGACCTCCAGTCAAAGTTGTTGCCGAGTGAGGCTAGTCAAACCCAGTAGTACTACGTAATAACGACTCGTTCGTAACAATTAACGGTAAGGATAAGTGAGGGCTTTATGCGATAATAGTTACACTAAAAAAGAAACGGTTTCACAACATGCCAGTCCTATATCTAAAACAGTTGCAGTATATTCTCACCCCAATAGTTTAGCAAATCAGTTAAGAGTAAAAGTGGGGCCGTAAACTCACCTGAGTTCGTGTAATGCGTTAGCTCAATAGAGTTGCGTAGCTCGTCGGCTAGTAGTCACCTATATCACATAGGTACTATGAGTTTGTGTTTACAAATGCGGGTCTCACAGGACCGTGTTTAGCGTTCAACAACTCCAAGTTGTTGGTGGGTCAGATTGACCGTGTTTGACTGTGTTGACCGTGTTTGACCTAACGACCCGTTGGTGACGGTTTGGATCAAGTGTTTGTGTATCGTGCGGTTTTAGTGTCGTGTGAGGTGTACGGATACCAAAATCATTCCGATAAAGAAACTTACTATTTATGGTAAGTTTCTATTTTAGGAAAGTTTCCATATTTGGAAAGTTTCTAAAATAAGCATATTTCATCAAGTTTAACAATCAACATCATCTAATATCATCATCTTAGTCCTAAATAGCCTATTAATCATGATCATTCCACCTAACATGTGACGAATCATAAACTTAACAAAATAAAGTTACTATATTTAGTAACTTATGAAAATAACACCAAATCAAGTTTCCCAATAACATTCCAATATCATCATATAATCACTAAATGAGCATGTTAGACTCAAGACATTATCATGCATATCATCAAGTTGCAAACTTGTGACAAAAAGTTACTATTTATAGTAACTTTTATAAAAATCACGCTTTTAACAATTTTAACCATCCAAATGTACTAATAATCATCATGTTAACTTTCTAATCATCATTTTAAGCATAACATAAAGATCTAAACACATGCATGTGGTCACAACTCATCAAATCACTTACTTGCACAAATAAAGTTTCTATTTATAGTAACTAACACATTTTGACATTTCTTGACCACAATCAACTCTTCCAATCTCATGGAACATCATCAATAACCCTTGTAACACTATTTCATCATCAAATATCATGGCAAACTACTTAGATCATCCATGCATGTATTCAAAAGTACCCATCATATTACAAAAACAACATATCACCATTTTTGGCATAATCAAACATTCTAAATCATGTAGAACATCATCAATATCATTCCTAGTAACATTTTAATATCAAATCTTGCCAAACACATCATGGATCATGCATGCATGTGGATTAAAGTAGCCATTTCTTAGTAAAATCAACAAATAGCCATTAAATCCTCATAATATCATTATAGATCATCATTATATCACCAAATCAGTAACAAACATATTCAATAACTGATTAACAACATCAAAAATTCGTGGTTAGAGTGATGATGGTGATGCATGTAGCCTACAAGGCTTGCATGTGTGCCTAGTGTGTGTTTTAAGCAAGATTGACCATAGAAACTACCTCTAAGACTTCCTTGGGGGTTTGAATCTCGATGGAACAGAAATATAGGGCTTCAAGAAGGTCTGGAATGGTCTTCTCAGCAGCTCCAAGTCGTATATGATGGTGGTTGTGGTCACTTAGTGCATCACAAGCCTCCAACTCCTCACCAAAGCCTTGTCTTCCTTCCAAAATGGATCTAAACTGATGGAAATGGCTTCAACAGAGGGTTTGTGGTCGAGATGGAGTATTTCAGTCGAGAGAGAATGGTGTAGGGCGGCAGAAATGATTAACATTGGGTTTATAAAGATTTCATGCGTGTTGGGGCCGTCGCGTAGCGCGGAGGCTACACAAAAAGCAACTCCGCGTACCGCGGTGATTAAAATAATCGTTCTGTTCCCGAAACACGCCGCGTACCGCGGTGGTGGAAGATGATCGGTCGTCGCGTACCGCGACGTTTTTCGGAGAATTCAAATTCTCCCGCTTGAGCTTCGCGTACCGCGAAGGCCCAATTGGGTGCCCATCGTGTACCGCGATGGGTCTCGGCTGAGCCCAATAGGCCCAATTTCTTGTTTTGAATCGAATCTTTCGTATTTCTCGAATACGATCATCGTTTCTCGACACATCGGTTGTTCTAGTTAAATTTAGGTTCACTGAACCTGAGTGCAGTGTTTTGTGTTACAGTTTGATCCGTTCACCAACGTTCGTTATTCAAGACACGTGCGAGTGTTGCGCGATAATTCCCTGAGTTATCGGCGTGTTCAGAATGTTGTGCCACGTGTCACACTAAATGCATTCATTCTAGTGCCACGTATGTGATAATAATAAACATTATACATAAAATAATAGGGTTGCTGACCTGGAATTCACGAGGTGTCACATCATCCCCCAGTTATTGGGAATTTCGTCCCGAAATTCAGTTCACATGCCGGTGTTGGTTTGTTCGGCGAATAGATGAGGGTATTTCTTCTTCATCTGATCCTCCCGTTCCCAGGTGTATTCCGGTCCTCGTCGTGAGTTCCATCGAACTTTTACAATGGGTATCTTACTATGTTTCAACTTCTTGAGTTCCCGGTCCATAATTTCCACCGGTTCCTCTATGAAGTGTAGTTGTTCATCGATCTGGATTTCCCCTAGAGGAATTGCGAGAGTTTCGTCGGATAAACACTTCTTGAGATTTGAAACGTGAAACACGTTGTGTACGCTACTCAACTCCTGTGGTAGCTATAATTCGTAAGCCACGGGGCCTATCCGTTTAGTGATCTCGAAAGGTCCAATATAGCGAGGATTTAACTTTCCCCGCTTCCCGAATCGAATCACTCCCTTCCAAGGTGAGACTTTAAGGAGTACTCGGTCTCCCACTTGGAATTCTAAAGGTTTGCGCCTCTTGTCAGCATAGCTCTTTTGTCGGTCTCGAGCTGCTGCCATTCTGTTACGTATCTGCACGATCTTTTCGGTTGTTTCGTGCACGAGTTCGGGTCCGGTCAGTTGGCTTTCACCAACTTCCGCCCAACAGAGTGGTGATCTGCATTTACGTCCGTAGAGCGCTTCAAAAGGTGCAGCTCCAATGCTGGTATGGTAGCTGTTATTATACGAGAATTCTACCAAAGGCAGGTGAGTCTCCCAGCTGTTACCAAAGTCGATTACACATGCCCGAAGCATTTCCTCGAGTGTTTGAATGGTTCTTTCACTTTGACCATCGGTTTGTGGGTGATAAGCTGTGCTCATATCCAACCTCGTCCCGAGTGCCTTGTGTAAGGACTTCCAGAAGTGAGACGTGAAACGGCTATCTCGGTCTGATATTATGGAGATTGGGACTCCGTGTCTGGATACGATTTCCTTTAAGTAGACTCGGGTTAACCTCTCCAGTTTGTCGGTTTCCTTAATTGGTAAGAAGTGTGCCGATTTCGTGAGTCGGTCGACGATAACCCAGATGGTATCGCAACCACTTGCTGTCTTCGGCAGCTTGGTAATAAAATCCATGGAAATCTGTTCCCACTTCCATACTGGAATTTCCGGCTGTTGGAGTAATCCCGAAGGCTTCTGGTATTCTACCTTGACCTTTGAGCAAGTCAGACACTTACTCACATAAGTCGCGATTTCTGACTTCATGTTGGGCCACCAATCAGTTGTCTTTAGATCGTGGTACATTTTGTCAGAACCTGGATGAACTGAGTATCGGCTCTTGTGAGCTTCATCCATTACTACCTTCCTCAAGTCCCCAAAACGTGGGATCCAAATACGATCCATTAGGTAGTAGGCTCCGTCGTCTCTCCGTTTCATCTGCTTGTCTATCCCTCTCATGGCTTCGAGAGTGAGGTTTTCGGCTTTCAAGGCTTCTTGTTGAGCGATCCGAATTTGATTTGGCAGTTCGGAGTGGATGGTAAGTTGCAGTGCACGCACGCGTTTGGTTGTTTCTTTCCGGCTTAGTGCGTCTGCTACCACGTTGGCTTTACCGGGATGATATTTGATTGCACAATCATAATCACCTATCAGCTCGACCCATCTGCGTTGTCTCATGTTCAGTTCCTTCTGATCGAAAATGTGTTGTAGGCTCTTATGATCAGTGAATATCGTGCACTTGGTGCCGTACAGATAGTGTCGCCAGATCTTCAGTGCGAACACTACGGCTCCCAACTCCAAGTCGTGAGTTGTGTAGTTCTTTTCGTGCACCTTCAATTGTCGTGACGCATATGCTATAACTTTCTCGCGTTGCATCAGCACACAACCGAGTCCTTGCTTTGATGCGTCACAGTATACCACAAAATCCTCGCACCCGTCTGGTAGCGATAAGATTGGTGCAGTGCACAATTTCTGCTTCAACAGATTGAAAGCAGTCTCTTGTTTTTCTCCCCATTCGAATTTCTTGTCTTTGTGTGTAAGGGAAGTCAATGATTGCGCGATCTTCGAGAATCCCTCGATAAACCGCCTGTAGTACCCGGCCAACCCTAAGAACTGCCGCACCTCGGTTGGGGTCTTAGGTGCTGCCCAATTCTTGATCGCCTCGATCTTGGCTGGGTCCACGTGTATCCCTTTCTCGTTTACTACGTGTCCAAGTAATTGAACTTCGCGAATCCAGAAATCTCATTTGGAGAATTTTGCGTACAGTTGTTCCTTCTTCAGTAGTTCTAAGACAAGTCTCAAGTGATCGGCATGTTCTTCCCGAGTCTTAGAGTAGATCAAGATATCATCGATAAATACGATTACGAACTTATCGAGGTATGGTTTACACACCCGATTCATAAGATCCATGAATACTGCCGGTGCGTTAGTCAATCCAAAGGGCATGACTAGGAATTCGTAATGTCCGTACCGTGTTCTGAATGCTGTCTTTGGTATGTCGTCCTCCTGTATCCTGAGTTGATGGTAACCCGATCTCAGATCGATTTTCGAATAGAAGCTTGACCCTTGTAGTTGATCAAACAGGTCGTCTATTCGTGGTAGAGGGTATCGATTTTTGATCGTTACTTTGTTCAGTTCTCGGTAGTCTATACACATACGGAATGAACCGTCCTTCTTTTTCACAAACAAGACAGGAGCTCCCCACGGTGAGAAACTCGGTCGAATAAATCCTTTATCTAACAACTCTTGCAGTTGATTAGATAATTCTTGCATTTCCGTCGGAGCCAATCGGTATGGTGCTTTGGCTATTGGTGCAGCTCCTGGTGCTAAGTCTATCTGGAACTCCACTTGTCGCGCTGGTGGCAGTCCCGGTAGATCTTCAGGAAAAACCTCCGGAAAATCGCGGACAACAGCGATATCCTCAATCTTCTGTTCCTTCTTGGGTTGTTCGGAGATTAGAGCTAAAATAGTCGTGTATCCCTTCTGTAGATATTTGTTTGCCTTCATGCACGACATAATGTTTAGCGGTATCCCGCGTCGTTCTCCTTGGATTGAGATCTGCTCGCCACTTGGTAATGTAACTCGTACAATCTTCTCCTTGCACACGATCTCGGCATGGTTCGCAGATAGCCAATCCATTCCAATCACCACGTTGAAGCTTCCGAGAGTTACCGGCATCAGGTCAATCACCAATTGATGGTCTGCTAGTGTTAGAACACACCCTTTGATGATATGTTGTGTTTCGATAAGTTTGCCATCAGCTAACTCCACGGTATACTTATAATCTAGTGGTGTTGGTGTCATATCAAGCAATTTACTAAATTCACTAGAGATAAAACTCCTATCGGCACCGGTATCAAATAATATGCTAGCGTAGACATTATTTAAAAGAAACGTACCGGTGACGACGTTTGGATCATCTTTAGCTTCACCGGATCCGATCACGAACGCCCGACCCCTAGCCGGGTTGCCACCTGCATTCTTGTTCTGTGGGCAATCTCGGCGCATGTGCCCCGGCTTTCCGCAAGTGAAGCACCCCTTTAATGTGTTGTCTTTGTTGAGGTTAGGGTTGGGGTTTGATCGGCATTCCTTGGCCAGGTGTCCGTTCCTGCCACAGTTGGTGCATCGAACTCTTCGGCATGGGCCGTGATGGTGGTACGAGCAGTTGTTGCATTTGGGGTTGTTGCCCCGATATCCCCCTTTGTCCTGATTGTTTGGTTGGGTGGCAGTGAAGACCTTGGCAGGTGTAGGTCGGTGTTGAGTTGGCTGTTGGGGTGAAAAGGTTCGGTTGTTGTTGGGCTCCCACTTCTTCTTGGGTTCTTGGGGTTTCAGATGCTCACCCCTCTTTGGCAGCTTTCCCTGTGTTACTGCCTGATCTGTTAGTTTGTGGGCAAGTCGGATCAATGGTTGAATTGTGGTGTGATCGGAAGCAGTCGCTATGCTCTGTATCTGCTCCGGCAATCCACTGATGAATTGCTCGATCTTTTTATACTCCGGCGTCACCATTGCCGGGCAGAGCTTGCACAATTCATGAAACCGAGTGCAGTATTTCTCGATTTCTGACCCTGCCATCTTGTGTACCCAGAATTCTTCCTCAAGCTTCCTGATCTCGTCACGAGGACAATATTCCTCATGCAGCATCCTGGTAAAGTTCTCCCATGGGATGGAGTTTGCAGTCTCCAGTCCGAGGGTCTGGACATGGGTATTCCACCAGGTGAGAGCTGGTCCCTCTAGAGTTCCCGTGGCGTATTTCACCCGGTTCTCATCCGAGCATTCAGCCATGGAGAAAACTGACTCCAGCTTCTCTATCCAACGAAGCAGTCCCACTGCTCCTTCAGTACCTTGGAACTTGTGAGGGTGACAGCTCAGGAAGGCTTTAAACGAGCATCCCTTTGCTACTCCCCCATGAGATCCTGTGCATCGGAGTTCATTGCAACGCGTTAGTGTCTATACTGCCTATACTATGTTAGTCATGTTAGGCAAAAGTTGATACCATTGTTAGTGCCACTCGTCTCGCTGGCATGTCGGTTAGCTTCGTACTCAGCGAGTACCTTGTTGAATTTGCGCTCGACCATCATGTCAATGCGTGCCTTTTCGGCCTTGCGTTTGAGTCGTAGGGCATTGGTTCCTCTTCCGGACATATCTCTATATAGAGGGGTTAGAGTGTTAGTCAACATATGTCACGTGTTAGCCAAGGTTAGAATAGTTGTCATGTCAGACATCAAGTTAGATATAATAACAGAGATTGTATCAATAGCAGTCATAACAATACAACAGATAATAATAGAGCATAAATTTCATTAATATCAACTTTGAAGTACAATAATTTGAAAAGAAAGTAAAATGCAAGTTCTTCGAGCACATCCCGCTCGTCTAGGCCAAAATGGAATAAAAGGGAAACAATACAAAATAAGAAGATCCACTAATCTGAGTCCATGGAGACATGGGAGATGTCACTAGCTGCGTTCCCATCATCGTCATCGTCCTCCTCCGGATCCTCGTCGGGATCCTCGTCAAACTCTCCCTCCTCGAGGTCCTCGGCCTCGAACTGTGGTCCATCGTCCTCAGCTGGCGACTCCTCGATGAACTGCGCCGCCCATGCGTTAAGCATGGCGTCGCTCGCCTGTACCATCGCCTGAGTCTCGGCTATGTCCGTCCGATTCTCAGTGATGCGTCCGTCATGCTCCTGCATGACATCGACTATCTGGCCGTGCTGTGACATGAGCTGAGACACATGGAGACGTAGTGTCTCCACCTGTTCCTCCAAGCGATCGTTCTGCTCCTCCAGTCGGTCGCTTCGCCTTTCCAGGCGATCGTTCTTCTCGCGAAGAACACGAACCTCGTCGGACAGCTCGGCGTTTCTCCGAAGCTCCCGCCGGGTTACAGCAACATGAGCCGCGAAGGCTCTCTCCATCGGCATCCCAAGTGCCGGCAGTCGTGGACCCTCTGAGGTATCGCCCCTGTATCGTGGCGTAGGCACCCGCTCTCCCACTACCCAATCTCGTAGGAGATTAGGCAACCATCCCCAGTATCGCTCCCGAGCTAGCATCTGGGCGCGTCGTTCCATCTCAGCATCTACCTGAGCCACGATGCTGTCGATCCTGCGTCGACTCCCCTCAGTCAAGTCATCGACCGCTGGGCGTTTGCCCGGGTTCCTGTTAGCATCTCTGTTGTTATCGGCCATCCTGTAAATTCTCAGATTAGTAAACAACAGTTCAATAATAATAGTAATATCAGTGTGCAAATGGTAAGTGTAGTGTCTAGTGTAGAGCAGTGATTATAGTCTAAGTTTACTACATGCAAACCTAGTTCCCTATAACCAAGGCTCTGATACCAGTCTGTCACACCCCCAAATTCCCACTCGTGGTGTCAGTCCACGTGGGTGTGACGTGGCCAGGATCATAGCTCATGGTCATATAAGACTACTCTAAATGAGTTACACATTCACACAGTTCGTAAAGCAAGACAAGTTTTCTTAAGTATGCAGCGGAAAAGTTAAACATCAGAAATACATAAGTTTGCAGCGGAAAGTAATTGTTCAAGACACTACAAAGATTAAATTGTTTTCAAGACATAACAAATGCACACAAGCCTAGGACATGAGTCTATATGTAAGCTTGACTCCTTAGTATGTCCAAGTGCGCACCCTAGCGTATGCTCCATCAATTTCCTGAGAATACATGCGAAAAAGTGTCAACTATAAAGTTGGTGAGTTCACAGGTTTAGACAGACATAAATAGTAAACAGATATATACTGGGCATGTTAAGTTTAGTTGTTGGATCCACGATCCGTGAGTGTGTCATGTCATCTTACCGAAACTAGACTGTTTCCGTTTGCCTCCGCGAGTCATCGCTGAACTCGCAATTCACATCGATTATTACACTCGTTATGACCTCCAGTCAAAGTTGTTGCCGAGTGGGGCTAGTCAAACCCAGTAGTACTACATAATAACGACTCGTTCGTAACAATTAACGGTAAGGATATGTCACAACCCAACCAGGGGGCTTGACTAACGATTGATTCAAAACACAAAGTAGCGGAAGACAAAATAAATAATTTACAATTCAACCAAAGGTTTAGTCTAGATATCTAATTTGTTTACAACAAATCTAAAGACATAATTTAACTAGCGGGAGACTTTCTAGAGTTATTAGGTCCATCCAGGCATCAGCACACTTTATTAATCTTTAAGTCAAGTTCTTCAGATTTTCCATGTAATGTTCTTGTTCGAGCAACCCTGTATCCGAGTCAAACCTGTTTCTAATTACCTGAAAGACATGCTAAAATACGTCAACTATAAAGTTGGTGAGCTCATGAGTTTTAGTTTACAGACACAAAATAAATGCATGTGATAATTCAAAAACAATACAACCAACCCTGTCCCATGCTCGGGCGTTTGCCTCATACACTGTTAGCCCACAACATGGTCAAACCAAATATACTTCCCAATTCCGAGACCCGTTCCTGCTCTCGGTCATTTATGTATCATAAGAATATATGCCACAACGGTTGACAATAACCTCAGTGGGGTTTCAACCTTTCTTTTACAAGGCCACCCTTTCGGGCCACTGTGCGTGGGGGATTCCCCAAGTAGTACTACCCATATACTCACCGGCTCTACTTATGAGTTAATGGTTGTAAATTATGTTTAATGCCTAGGGGAAGCAATTTTATTGAAACGGACGTTCATTATCACATAAATAAAATTTTATAAACAATTTATGGAGCATGCTTTCAGTATCCCAAAACAGTAAAAAGAAAAGGGATCACATGAACTCGCCTGGTTGCTTTAATGGCTTCCTTTTGTTCCTGTACAAATATTTCATTGTGCCACTATGCATGATTTGCTATGTTCCCAGAGGTGTCATCATAGCAAGTTCCTAATTGTAATCATCTATACATGTATAAGTTGTAGTTTCATACATTATGGTTGTTTACTGTGGTTGAGCTCTTTGGGTTAATGTGTTTAGAGTTTGCTAGTTTAAAGTTTCTTTATATTACCATACCTAATGAAGTCTTACCTTATATTTGCACGTCTAAATGTATATGCAAATGTTGGTATTATTTGATGTTTAGTGTAGCTACTAGTATGCTACTTATGTGACTAGCGTGTTTATGGTCTTTTAAGATAATTGAGTTTTATTGAGACTAATGGTCTTATATTTTAAAGTTGGGTAACCTTGTTTGGGAGTTTGAGAGACAAACAATATAAAATCGTTTAAGTGTATTACTAGTCATGGGGTCTTACTAATAATATAAATTTATGTAATGCATAAGGTATTACAAAGCAATAAGATAATTATTATAATGTATTCACTTAACATAACAGTATTAGAGATAATTAATAGGTATTTCATACATCACAAAATAGTTGCAATTAACATTAGTATCTAAGATATTTACATGTTGTAGTCATTGAATATACTAACTATTGTAATTATTATAAATATTGAATAAGAAAGTGTTTAAAGTATTCATTATTTATTTTCTATGTTTAAATGTAAGTAAACATTCATAGATGAATCGATTATCAAACATAATAATAATAATCTTAATAATAATAAAACTAATTTCACTTAGCAAAATTAATAACGCTACTATTGTCAAATTTTAATTATTAGTAAAAATATGAAATATTATAGTATCATATGTTATAATGAATAATCATGTTTTTAGTAAGCTTTATTATTTGCAAACTTTGAATCACAAACCTTTAATGTGTCGAGTATGATTACTCTTATAATATAAATTAAATTATACTAAAATTTTAAATAATCTTAAAAGAGTAGAAAATGATTATGTTAATGTTACTAATAATAGAAATGATGCTTATAGAAATAATTAATCATATTATGAATTCATGGTTACACGAATTTAGTATAATAGTGGTAATATATGAAAAAAAATCATATTAAGATTGAATTAAACATTTGTATCAAGTTCCTAGTTGTTTAACACTATCACAATGTATATAGTATAGTTATGCACATTCATCATAATAAATCCAACCTAATTTACATTTTGTTTACCCATATTTATATAAAACCAGTTGTTAACATGTTGAATTTAAACATATAACATATTTATAAACATGTGATTATACTTAACTAATTATTGTATACAATATTCTATAGATGTATATATAACGTATGTGTGTGTGGGTGTATATATAGAGACTAAATGTTTATATGAGAATTATATATATGTATCCTAAACATTCATTGAGTACACAATTTATAAAGTTCTAATTAATTTAAGTTTTATGTTATTTTATACCCAATGTAGCAATTTCTATCAGTATCCACATTACATATCAGTGGTTACAATGAACCAATCTAAACACTTATTACTACATACAAACATTTTATCTAGTATTGATATTAACACATTGTAAAATTTGTTATGCCTAATTCAGCATTTATATGATAAAGTTTTAGGGATTTATAGTGGTATTTATTTACATATGTTACTCCGAATGTATAATATAAATCACACACGTGTTATGATTTTATTAAACATTTTATTATTAACTAATTATGACGAACCGTATTTTATCTATTTAACCCAAATGCTCAACCACTTTAACTTATCTGATTAAACATTTTAAGCATATGTTAAAAGATAATGGCGCGCGTTTTTACCTTTCCACTCGTTCATCTCGCGCGTACAATTCAAATTTAATTAACCGACCGCATGTTTCATAACACGAGCATGTTTCTAAAATCGTTTTTAAACAACGAATAAAATCGAGTAGTCGGTTTTTCCTGTTGACCGAGTCTGTCCGGTTTTGACCAGCCCTTTTTCCTGTTGACTTTCATTGACCAGGGTTCACTCCTTCTCCAGAAACCCTAGTTTCCTTCATCTCCTATTTTGGCTACTGCTGGTTCACCAAATGTTTGTTCCACAGCCACCATCTACTGCTCAACACCATCACAGCCACATGAAACCATCCACAACAGCCATTAGAACCATAAAACTCTCTAAAATCAGTCATACATGTATGGATCGAAGGTTGTTATGTGGCTACTTACCATTTTGTGCCGAGATTATAGAGAAAATGTTGTAGACTCCTAATCACCACCGTCAACCGCCGCTGGAACAACCACCGCAGGGATGTAGGCCGACCACGAGCCGCTCTCACCCTTGTATGTGTGTCTTCGATGGATTCCTATCAACACAGCCCCTGCATGTCATTTTCTCGGCCCTTTCTCCGCTGTTTGCACCATGCCACCGGACAAAGACGCCATTGCCGCCGGCTTGAGGCTAAAACCTAGCCACCACACTCCTTCTGACTTTGTTTTCTCGGCCTTAGGGACATCTACTCGTGAACTGTAGAAGGGAAGGTTGTAGAACACGGGGAATGGAGTTTAGTGGTGTAGAAAACTGGTTGCACCACCACCTGCCGCCGTGGAACCATCGTGGCTCCTCCCTGGCACCATCATCGTTGTTCTCTCTCTCTCTCGTGTTTATGTGCGGCTGGAACATACACACAAATGTGTGTGACGGCTGGTGTAATGAGAAACAAGAGGGAGTGGCTCCATTTTATAGTTAGGGCTTATCTAGGGTTACAAATAGATTAAAACGCGTACCGAATCTCGTATCTTGCTCGTATTTCATTTTCGTTTATTATTCTCGCCCCGAATTATATTAGATAGCGAATAGTAACCTAAGATATTATTAAAATGTTTATTTTGTTTGTTATAATAAATTTGATTAATTAATTTCGTCGAAACACGATAATTATTGCGTACACGACATATTTAACAGATTTAATGTTTTAACGTGTTAAATAAGATTCTTGCATCTTTAATATTGTAAATATTTTTAAATAGGTAATTATCAAGGTTATTTACCTCAGCTCGGGAGTCGAAACGTTTAATTAGAAAATGCATGTGTTCACACATTACGTTTTGTTTTAAAATCCTTAATAGGCCTAATTGGGCCTAAGTTTCTTATTGGGCTTTATCGTCTAGTTACGATTTAATGTTTAAGTTTGTTGGGATTTTCTTACAGTTGCTACAGTCTCCCCAACTTTAAAGAATTTCGTCCTCGAAATTAGCTGTTACTATGGTTTAGCATTTTCGAGTGTTATAGATATTTCTTGTGCAACTGTTTTTAAAGCTTAATTTGGTTTATCATTTCTAAGTAGCACTATATTCTAGTCCATCCTAAGGGACTACCAGGAAACTTAACAAGCATACACATTTACTTATTATGGCATAAGATGTTAATACAGATTCTAATAATTATAAGCAGTAAAGCCTAACAAGAAATATCAATCTGCATGTATTGTAGTTAAATTGTTCATAAGCTATCATACATGTAAGTTCACATAAATAAAATTTATTTTCGTTTTAAATGTTCTATAAGATACTAAGTTACATTCTATTTTTCCCACAAGTTTCATTACGCATCCAATGCATCAATAGTTTCCAAAACCCGATCACTTTGATCTTGTTTCCAAACGTAATGTTTCATCTTACTAAGAATGTAACCAATAGATTTCAAGGTTCATAGTTCCTTGATTATGTATCCGAATACAATGTTTCCAATCAACATAAACATAGAAATCAAGCATACATGTTATTCATATATTGACTCATCCCGATTATTAATATAATTATCTCATTTATACATCACATTTGGCACAATATTGTACATAATGTAAATCAATCTTGTATTCTTGGTTACTTTCTATTACACTTTAGATTTATGATTTATTATATGAGCCTACAAAGTTATTAAATAATAACCATATCTTTGGTTTCTAAAACCAATAGAGTGAAAGTAACCATTTTAAGTAAACGAAGTCTATCATATAGATTATCAAGGACTAAAGTGTAACCAGTATATTTTAAGTAGTTCAGTTAAGATAGAAAGAAAATTATAATCCTCTCGACAATGTAATTGTGAGAAGGGCAAAATCACATCTGGTGTCGAACTGAACTAATGTCTTAGCTATATACAAATGGAGCTATTGATCAATAAGTCTAGGCTAGTAGAGAATAGTCTCCAAGGTGATTACGATGGTAATACTAAAAGAAACTAAGGGTTTTATTGAAATACTTGTGCCGAGAAATCTTCAGACTAGGGATGTTATATTTGACTTAGGGAGTTTAACCGTGATGTTGCCTATCTGCTTCATGGATAAAATTTTTATAGATTAACGAAAGATTCCTAAATTAAGGTTTTATAGAATTCCAAAGGAACAAAGTAACAAGGATAAATGGGTTAGATTTCAATTAGAATCGATTGAGTTAAGTACAAAAATGATTTTAACCCACTGTTTGCATCGGAATATTACTCAGAATTATTTCAAGAGTTTACAACAATTATCACTTCCTCGGAAGCCTTTTAAAATATTAATCAAAGGACAAATCATCAATCGGGAGGAAGGCATTTTCTCTTTTGTATATGTCCAACTTTCTAATCAACCGGTTTGGAATATAGGGAATCGAAGATACAAAGATTTAAGAAATCTTTTCATTTATACTAAGGGTTGAGGAGTAATTCTTCCAAACGTTACAAATAGAATGTTGATGTATAGGGAGTTTTAGAAGCGCCATTAGTATGAGGTGGTGTAAAAGAAACGTATAGAGTATTTACACGATGTATATGACGAGTACAAACGAAACTGACGAAGGTACC
Organism: Mikania micrantha; assembly: GCA_009363875.1. Taxonomy (NCBI): domain Eukaryota; kingdom Viridiplantae; phylum Streptophyta; class Magnoliopsida; order Asterales; family Asteraceae; genus Mikania; species Mikania micrantha. The sequence continues at coordinate 45,217,832 of CM018683.1, read as the reverse complement.
CTTGTTCTAGAGTGATTACAATTTGATCTCTTTCAATAAGTCCTTCTAGGTAACCATTCGATGCGCATTACCCTAATGATGATTTCTTGAACCAAAACCTCAATTGGCTGCGTTTAGAAATTGAGTTATTGAACCTCATTAACGCTTCCATAATTGTACCCACTTGTGACAAACAAATGGATATGACTTTCGTATATGATACTATCTTTTCCATTGACACATTGTCTATTATTTAGCCACTTTGCAATTGATACATAAAGTTATGAGATGTAGTAGCATAGATTGTTGTTGGCTTTGCAGCAGATCTGACAAATAATTATTTTATCGTTTTGCGTAATCGATAGAATGTTCTATATTTCTTCCTTCACATTATGCATATGACCACAACTTCACCGTGTCATTGCATTGGTCGTCGAGTTCATTGCTTATCTTCATGACTAATCGTTTTACTTCATCCTATAAATTATGGCCTCTTAATTTCTTGTCGTCATAAGAATTTCTATGTGTCTCTTTGTCATGAATACTCTTGGTGTACATATTTTATATACCCTACGTACGCGAATTGATGAAAAGGGGCATTAGGCTCGAATGTGATCCTCACTGGTTACCCTCAAAATCTAACAAAGATTTCCATAGTCGTGCTCTTTGAGGCTGACTTTTCGCAAATGATTTTTAACTTTTATGCTACCTCCTTGTAGCTTGTCTTCTTGCAATTTAATACATCCTATCTTCCTTGAGCTTGATCTTTCTACTTCACTTCACTACAGTCCTTCCATACTGCTTAATCCTGGTAAGAAACTACTTTCCTCCGGTGACAATCTAGTTTATTTGTCCTTCTTGCTAATTCAATTTATTATATCTCGATGGTGTTTGTATGAGTGTATTCCGATGTAAGTGCACCCAATTATCAAAATCTCCAAAAAGTCCCAAACTCTTCGATTTCAGAAAATCTCTTCCTCCACTATGCAGTGGTCGGTACTCAACTAGAGTCTTTCTCGTAAATACTCGTGACTTCGGCTTGTTGGATTTTATAAGTTGTATAGCATGAGAATTATTGTAGTTGTTAAAATTTTGCTTAAATGTTTTTAACTGTTCTACTACTTGTCAAAACGTTTTGCACTAACATTATCCCAATATACCGAACATGGTTTATATATAGGGCATACGTAGAGTCAGGTTACCTGCCTGATCAGCCGCCGGCCCACCACCTTTTCGATATATTACGATAGTGTCCTTGCCAAACGTGTTTGACCGTAAATATGTTAGCAAACACTTATCAACTAAATAATTTCCTCTGTCGTACTACACATGTTCATAAGATTCACATTGATACTATGATGCAAATACTATTTCTTTCTGTTGGTCTTCAATGCTTCCCAAAACATTTATTGGCACTATAAAATCTTCTAATCTAAGATTAAATCCTTCACCATTTAATCTTTCCCTTCTTCTTTTTCCGATAATCATCGATTCTAACGGTTTGAAGATCGTCTTTTCCTCTTGGTGTTAATTACCTTCCTTCACCTTGCTATACTTCGGTAGCTGGTATTGGTCGTCGTATATCAATGTGTATGCAGACCTCATTCGTCAAACCCATGAAGTTGTTTAAACTTTAATAGGATGTATCGCCCGGTCCTATCTATAGTCTTCGATATACCCTACGCAGAATAACCTTCGCGTCTTTCCTTATACCTTGCTATTAAAGAATATCTTGATCACTCTTATAATCCATGGGAAATACCTTCTTCTCATGACAACCTAACTTCTCAAATTATGTTCTCGGTTAGTAGCTTCATGTTCCGTCTATTATATTCACTACGTGGAGCTCCTTTAGGGATTTATAACTTGTTTATCTATGACGTCATTGTTTGCTTCAGGATTAGGAGTTCGATTGATTGGATTGTGTAGGGAAAAAGTTTCGATGTTGATTCGGATTGCTTATGAAATAACATTTCTGGAACAAAGTTCAAGTGGTAGAATAAACTAAACTTCATAATGAAGGTTTACATTCCCGCTATATGAACTAAGAAGTTTCCTCTCAACAACATACAATTCCAATACTTCTACTTTAGCTATCAAGAATTCGGAATGGTTAAGTAAAAAGCGTGTTCATTAGAGTCGCAAATAGAATGAATCGTGGATGAAAGTTTTGAGATCAAAGATGAACTATTAAGGATAATAGAAATAGTAAATCACAGACCAAAAATGGTCGTTGGTTATTAAAGGTGACTAACCTAATGCCGATATGAGAAACGACAAAATGAAGAGTTTCTCAAGCTTATACGTATGAAAATCTGAATCTGAAGGTGGAGTGGGTATCGCATAACTTTGATGTCGTCACATGATTTCTCCTAGGTCTTCGGGATTGTTCAAACACTCGTGTATCCTTGTCGTTAGTTGAGGAGTACACATAGTTGATGGTTATAATCAAACTTCTGTGGTTATAAATATGAATTTGATAAAGAAGTACAAAAGAATTTTTGAAATTTGTAGAATAAAAACAAAAGATTCTTGGACGCCTTAAAAGGATTGGAAGTCGATATCATAAGTACCTTGATAACAAAGAAGTCATGATTCCCATAATATTTGAGGTAGAAAGAAGATAAGCATACGGGAACGTCGTTTCCACAAGGATATAATAAATGAAGAGAAGATAACGTACCATAAAATAATTGTTGACCTCTTGTGACTTAAATCCTATATTCATCTCCCAATGTCAACAAACGTTTGTTCCAACAGTTATCAACATAACAAGTATTTATACGAATATGCATAAACATTATGTTCAAATTTTATTTTATGAGTGTCTTAGAACTTCGCATGTAACTTCAAATTCACCATTATGTGTGCACCCATAATCCTGAATTTGATTTACATGATTGTTCTAGTTTAATCATTTGTGTGCTTCATATGCCTGGGAATTCATGGTCTCACTAGTATCATGTTTCTATTTGTTTAGGCCCCTAGATTACTCAGGTTAAAGTCTAGGAACTTATCCTAAGGTTCCTAATTCGCTAAAACCTTTGGCTCTGATACCAACCTGTCACAACCCAACCAGGGGGCTTGACTAACGATTGATTCAAAACACAAAGTAGCGGAAGACAAAATAAATAATTTACAATTCAACCATAGGTTTAGTCTAGATATCTAATTTGTTTACAACAAATCTAAAGACATAATTTAACTAGCGGGAGACTTTCTAGAGTTATTAGGTCCATCCAGGCATCAGCACACTTTATTAATCTTTAAGTCAAGTTCTTCAGATTTTCCATGTAATGTTCTTGTTCGAGCAACCCTGTATCCGAGTCAAACCTGTTTCTAATTACCTGAAAGACATGCTAAAATACGTCAACTATAAAGTTGGTGAGCTCATGAGTTTTAGTTTACAGATACAAAATAAATGCATGTGATAATTCAAAAACAATACAACCAACCCTGTCCCATGCTCGGGCGTTTGCCTCATACACTGTTAGCCCACAACATGGTCAAACCAAATATACTTCCCAATTCCGAGACCCGTTCCTGCTCTCGGTCATTTATGTATCATAAGAATATATGCCACAACGGTTGACAATAACCTCAGTGTGGTTTCAACCTTTCTTTTACAAGGCCACCCTTTCGGGCCACTGTGCGTGGGGGATTCCCCAAGTAGTACTACCCATATACTCACCGGCTCTACTTATGAGTTAATGGTTGTAAATTATGTTTAATGCCTAGGGGAAGCAATTTTATTGAAACGGACGTTCATTATCACATAAATAAAATTTTATAAACAATTTATGGAGCATGCTTTCAGTATCCCAAAACAGTAAAAAGAAAAGGGATCACATGAACTCACCTGGTTGCTTTAATGGCTTCCTTTTGTTCCTGTACAAATATGTCATTGTGCCACTATGCATGATTTGCTATGTTCCCAGAGGTGTCATCATAGCAAGTTCCTAATTGTAATCATCTATACATGTATAAGTTGTAGTTTCATACATTATGGTTGTTTACTGTGGTTGAGCTCTTTGGGTTAATGTGTTTAGAGTTTGCTAGTTTAAAGTTTCTTTATATTACCATACCTAATGAAGTCTTACCTTATATTTGCACGTCTAAATGTATATGCAAATGTTGGTATTATTTGATGTTTAGTGTAGCTACTAGTATGCTACTTATGTGACTAGCGTGTTTATGGTCTTTTAAGATAATTGAGTTTTATTGAGACTAATGGTCTTATATTTTAAAGTTGGGTAACCTTGTTTGGGAGTTTGAGAGACAAACAATATAAAATCGTTTAAGTGTATTACTAGTCATGGGGTCTTACTAATAATATAAATTTATGTAATGCATAAGGTATTACAAAGCAATAAGATAATTATTATAATGTATTCACTTAACATAACAGTATTAGAGATAATTAATAGGTATTTCATACATCACAAAATAGTTGCAATTAACATTAGTATCTAAGATATTTACATGTTGTAGTCATTGAATATACTAACTATTGTAATTATTATAAATATTGAATAAGAAAGTGTTTAAAGTATTCATTATTTATTTTCTATGTTTAAATGTAAGTAAACATTCATAGATGAATCGATTATCAAACATAATAATAATAATCTTAATAATAATAAAACTAATTTCACTTAGCAAAATTAATAACGCTACTATTGTCAAATTTTAATTATTAGTAAAAATATGAAATATTATAGTATCATATGTTATAATGAATAATCATGTTTTTAGTAAGCTTTATTATTTGCAAACTTTGAATCACAAACCTTTAATGTGTCGAGTATGATTACTCTTATAATATAAATTAAATTATACTAAAATTTTAAATAATCTTAAAAGAGTAGAAAATGATTATGTTAATGTTACTAATAATAGAAATGATGCTTATAGAAATAATTAATCATATTATGAATTCATGGTTACATCGAATTTAGTATAATAGTGGTAATATATGAAAAAAAATCATATTAAGATTGAATTAAACATTTGTATCAAGTTCCTAGTTGTTTAACACTATCACAATGTATATAGTATAGTTATGCACATTCATCATAATAAATCCAACCTAATTTACATTTTGTTTACCCATATTTATATAAAACCAGTTGTTAACATGTTGAATTTAAACATATAACATACTTATAAACATGTGATTATACTTAACTAATTATTGTATACAATATTCTATAGATGTATATATAACGTATGTGTGTGTGGGTGTATATATAGAGACTAAATGTTTATATGAGAATTATATATATGTATCCTAAACATTCATTGAGTACACAATTTATAAAGTTCTAATTAGTTTAAGTTTTATGTTATTTTATACCCAATGTAGCAATTTCTATCAGTATCCACATTACATATCAGTGGTTACAATGAACCAATCTAAACACTTATTACTACATACAAACATTTTATCTAGTATTGATATTAACACATTGTAAAATTTGTTATGCCTAATTCAGCATTTATATGATAAAGTTTTAGGGATTTATAGTGGTATTTATTTACATATGTTACTCCGAATGTATAATATAAATCACACACGTGTTATGATTTTATTAAACATTTTATTATTAACTAATTATGACGAACCGTATTTTATCTATTTAACCCAAATGCTCAACCACTTTAACTTATCTGATTAAACATTTTAAGCATATGTTAAAAGATAATGGCGCGCGTTTTTACCTTTCCACTCGTTCATCTCGCGCGTACAATTCAAATTTAATTAACCGACCGCATGTTTCATAACACGAGCATGTTTCTAAAATCGTTTTTAAACAACGAATAAAATCGAGTAGTCGGTTTTTCCTGTTGACCGAGTCTGTCCGGTTTTGACCAGCCCTTTTTCCTGTTGACTTTCATTGACCAGGGTTCACTCCTTCTCCAGAAACCCTAGTTTCCTTCATCTCCTATTTTGGCTACTGCTGGTTCACCAAATGTTTGTTCCACAGCCACCATCTACTGCTCAACACCATCACAGCCACATGAAACCATCCACAACAGTCATTAGAACCATAAAACTCTCTAAAATCAGTCATACATGTATGGATCGAAGGTTGTTATGTGGCTACTTACCATTTTGTGCCAAGATTATAGAGAAAATGTTGTAGACTCCTAATCACCACCGTCAACCGCCGCTGGAACAACCACCGCAGGGATGTAGGCCGACCACGAGCCGCTCTCACCCTTGCATGTGTGTCTTCGATGGATTCCTATCAACACAGCCCCTGCATGTCATTTTATCGGCCCTTTCTCCGCTGTTTGCACCATGCCACCGGACAAAGACGCCATTGCCGCCGGCTTGAGGCTAAAACCTAGCCACCACACTCCTTCTGACTTTGTTTTCTCGGCCTTAGGGACATCTACTCGTGAACTGTAGAAGGGAAGGTTGTAGAACACGGGGAATGGAGTTTAGTGGTGTAGAAAACTGGTTGCACCACCACCTGCCGCCGTGGAACCATCGTGGCTCCTCCCTGGCACCATCATCGTTGTTCTCTCTCTCTCTCGTGTTTATGTGCGGCTGGAACATACACACAAATGTGTGTGACGGCTGGTGTAATGAGAAACAAGAGGGAGTGGCTCCATTTTATAGTTAGGGCTTATCTAGGGTTACAAATAGATTAAAACGCGTACCGAATCTCGTATCTTGCTCGTATTTCATTTTCGTTTATTATTCTCGCCCCGAATTATATTAGATAGCGAATAGTAACCTAAGATATTATTAAAATGTTTATTTTGTTTGTTATAATAAATTTGATTAATTAATTTCGTCGAAACACGATAATTATTGCGTACACGACATATTTAACAGATTTAATGTTTTAACGTGTTAAATAAGATTCTTGCATCTTTAATATTGTAAATATTTTTAAATAGGTAATTATCAAGGTTATTTACCTCAGCTCGGGAGTCAGAACGTTTAATTAGAAAATGCATGTGTTCACACATTACGTTTTGTTTTAAAATCCTTAATAGGCCTAATTGGGCCTAAGTTTCTTATTGGGCTTTATCGTCTAGTTACGATTTAATGTTTAAGTTTGTTGGGATTTTCTTACAGTTGCTACAGGATAAGTGAGGGCTTTATGCGATAATAGTTACACTAAAAAAGAAACGGTTTCACAACATGCCAGTCCTATATCTAAAACAGTTGCAGTATATTCTCACCCCAATAGTTTAGCAAATCAGTTAAGAGTAAAAGTGGGGCCGTAAACTCACCTGAGTTCGTGTAATGCGTTAGCTCAATAGAGCTGCGTAGCTCGTCGGCTAGTAGTCACCTATATCACATAGGTACTATGAGTTTGTGTTCACAAATGCGGGTCTCACAGGACCGTGTTTAGCGTTCAACAACTCCAAGTTGTTGGTGGGTCAGATTGACCGTGTTTGACTGTGTTGACCGTGTTTGACCTAACGACCCGTTGGTGACGGTTTGGATCAAGTGTTTGTGTATCGTGCGGTTTTAGTGTCGTGTGAGGTGTACGGATACCAAAATCATTCCGATAAAGAAACTTACTATTTATGGTAAGTTTCTATTTTAGGAAAGTTTCCATATTTGGAAAGTTTCTAAAATAAGCATATTTCATCAAGTTTAACAATCAACATCATCTAATATCATCATCTTAGTCCTAAATAGCCTATTAATCATGATCATTCCACCTAACATGTGACGAATCATAAACTTAACAAAATAAAGTTACTATATTTAGTAACTTATGAAAATAACACCAAATCAAGTTTCCCAATAACATATTCCTTCCAATATCATCATATAATCACTAAATGAGCATGTTAGACTCAAGACATTATCATGCATATCATCAAGTTGCAAACTTGTGACAAAAAGTTACTATTTATAGTAACTTTTATAAAAATCACGCTTTTAACAATTTTAACCATCCAAATGTACTAATAATCATCATGTTAACTTTCTAATCATCATTTTAAGCATAACATAAAGATCTAAACACATGCATGTGGTCACAACTCATCAAATCACTTACTTGCACAAATAAAGTTTCTATTTATAGTAACTAACACATTTTGACATTTCTTGACCACAATCAACTCTTCCAATCTCATGGAACATCATCAATAACCCTTGTAACACTATTTCATCATCAAATATCATGGCAAACTACTTAGATCATCCATGCATGTATTCAAAAGTACCCATCATATTACAAAAACAACATATGACCATTTTTGGCATAATCAAACATTCTAAATCATGTAGAACATCATCAATATCATTCCTAGTAACATTTCAATATCAAATCTTGCCAAACACATCATGGATCATGCATGCATGTGGATTAAAGTAGCCATTTCTTAGTAAAATCAACAAATAGCCATTAAATCCTCATAATATCATTATAGATCATCATTATATCACCAAATCAGTAACAAACATATTCAATAACTGATTAACAACATCAAAAATTCGTGGTTAGAGTGATGATGGTGATGCATGTAGCCTACAAGGCTTGCATGTGTGCCTAGTGTGTGTTTTAAGCAAGATTGACCATAGAAACTACCTCTAAGACTTCCTTGGGGGTTTGAATCTCGATGGAACAGAAATATAGGGCTTCAAGAAGGTCTGGAATGGTCTTCTCAGCAGCTCCAAGTCGTGTATGATGGTGGTTGTGGTCACTTAGTGCATCTCAAGCCTCCAACTCCTCACCAAAGCCTTGTCTTCCTTCCAAAATGGATCTAAACTGATGGAAATGGCTTCAACAGAGGGTTTGTGGTCGAGATGGAGTATTTCAGTCGAGAGAGAATGGTGTAGGGCGGCAGAAATGATTAACATTGGGTTTATAAAGATTTCATGCGTGTTGGGGCCGTCGCGTAGCGCGGAGGCTGCACAAAAAGCAACTCCGCGTACCGCGGTGATTAAAATAATCGTTCTGTTCCCGAAACACGCCGCGTACCGCGGTGGTGGAAGATGATCGGTCGTCGCGTACCGCGACGTTTTTCGGAGAATTCAAATTCTCCCGCTTGAGCTTCGCGTACCGCGAAGGCCCAATTGGATGCCCATCGCGTACCGCGATGGGTCTCGGCTGAGCCCAATAGGCCCAATTTCTTGTTTTGAATCGAATCTTTCGTATTTCTCGAATACGATCATCGTTTCTCGACACATCGGTTGTTCTAGTTAAATTTAGGTTCACTGAACCTGAGTGCAGTGTTTTGTGTTACAGTTTGATCCGTTCACCAACGTTCGTTATTCAAGACACGTGCGAGTGTTACGCGATAATTCCCTGAGTTATCGGCGTGTTCAGAATGTTGTGCCACGTGTCACACTAAATGCATTCATTCTAGTGCCACGTATGTGATAATAATAAACATTATACATAAAATAATAGAGTTGCTGACCTGGAATTCACGAGGTGTCACAGTTACTATTTTCATTTCTCTGACCAATGCATCAGAAATGAAATTATGGGTGGACCCACTATCAATTAAGATAAGTACCTCAATGTTGTTAAGAATCCCATGTATTTTCATAGTAGTTGTAAGAGGTTTGCCAAACATGGCATGTTGGCAGATCTCTGCCAACTCCTCAGGGTCATCAGCAGGATTGAGGTCTGGATTTTCGGCTGGCTCCTCTGAATCTTCTGCCTCAAGTAGTTTGAAAGTACCTGTCTTGCAACGATGGCCTGGTCCATACTTGTCTCACATCGAAAGCATTCTCCTCACAAATATCTAGCATGTTTTTCAGGATCAGATATGCGTGGATTAGTCTTTGCAGCCCTTGTTGCTGGGTTTGGAAGGCTGGACCTAGGCTTCAGTTTTTCATTAGCAGCTTTAGAAGGTGCATTCCATGTTGTTCCTCGGTTTGTCTTAGTATGATTAACCTTAGTCTCATACTTGAAAGCAAGGCTCATTGCATTAAAAACCGTATGTGGCTTATGTATCCAGACATCTGCTTTTAATTCCTCTTTCAACCCTTTCAGGAAAACCCCTAGTAGGCAATGATCCGGCCAATTTGAAACCCGAGATGATCGTTTTGCGAACTCCTGTCGATACTCCTGCACCGACCCAGTTTGTTTGATACTACACAAAAACTCATCTGGATTCTGAAACTCTGCAGGTCCAAAGTTTTTCTGGAAAGCATGAGTTAAATCCTCCCAAAACATCATGTGATGGTCCACCGAAATCCAGGAAAAAAGATCAAGAGCATCACCATCCAGATGCATAGAGGCCACGTCTACCTTTTCATCATCAGGTATGTGATAATACCTGAATTATTTCTCTGCTTTCAATATCTAGCCCCTCAAATCACCTCCACTGAAATTAGGAAAATCAATTTTGTTACCGGGACGGTTATTCTGATGTTGCCGCCATGAACTCTCACCTTCATCATCCTCGCCATTGTTTTTATTTCTCCTCTTTAGAGTTGCGACATCATCCTTGAGCTACTCAATAGCATCCAATTTGGCGGCAATTGCTGCTAATTGTGTAGCGATCGGGTCTGCGGTACCACTGCTACTCTCGTATGCCAGGGTGTTCACTATGATTGCTTCCTCTCGTGCGAAGTGTTTCCCGGCAATGGAACCAAATGTTAGAATCCAAACAACAATTCCAACAATTGGCAAAGATTTCGATTGATAGTCAACCTGATTTGAGATGGGTGAATCTCGAAATTACAATTAAGTAATGATAAAAGAACAGAACAACCAAACTAAAACGCCCCCTACGACTCAAATACTGAAACAATGAAAAAGAAACTGCAATAGAAATAACTGACATAAAAACTACCCACTAACATTAAGCGACCCACTAACTTTTGACCCAAATACCAACTCCATCAGCTTCAATGACTTGGATGACCTGGACCGATCCTTCTAGCGCATGTACACCCTAAGTGGCGGTGTTGTATCATTATCAGTATAGTTTTAAGCAACAAAACACACACACACATCTCAATCTTATTGATCATAATTGTTTCACATGTATAACAAATGCTTACATAGATTATGCTTAATCAATCCACATTAAGATATGATTGCCAGTATGGCAATTCAATATGGCAAATTAGTGTAGGAGTCACGACCGATTGCCCAAAAAAACTGGGCTCTAACGCGTTTCCAAAATTTCGTGCTCATTTGGTTGTTACCAACTAACGGATCTTCGGAAACATCAATGTAGGCACAAGCTTGTGTCACCCCCTCAACTTCCAACCATCGAGTAATGGTCGGTTTTGAGAGATTAAGAGAGTATGTAAGTGTTTTTGATTGTGTTGAATGAGTTTATATATGGTTTAATTTTTTTATTTCAAACAGTAATATTACCATTTTTTATTTTTTTCTCCTCCCCGACGGTCATCACCCCGTGATGAGCATCACGCCACCACCGTTCAGGCCCCTATCACGCTCGGGTGTAGTGGGGGAGGGCGCCACCGGGGCGTGACCGGCCCCTTTCACGCTCCACTCACACCCCATAACACATACCCTTCTTTTCTATTTCGAAGTCACATACACACATTGTAATCTTACTTGATTGTTAATTTAATCTAATTCTAGGGTTTGTAATCTATATTTGAAAAATCAGAACCATGTGTTATTTAAAATAAAAAACAAAAGAGCTATTTATAATTTTATAAAGAGGATATAAATTATAAATCAGAAAATATATAATACTTTTTAGTATGTTTAAAAATTCCAACAAAATTAATAATCTAAGTTTTTAATTATCCATACATAATTTTAAAATTATTATGTAATTGTTCTAAATGATATTTTACAAATTCTTAGGATATGTTTATTTTGAACTATTTAAATAAAATGTTATTTACACAAAAATTATATTACTTTTAGTTTTTGTTACAAGAAAATTTATAACTAAATAAATAGATTATTCAAATACTAATATTTAATCATTATTGACTTAACAAAAATGAAAGGAAAATTTATTAAAAATAATAAATAAATATTTCCATGTTACCATTTCAACTTTAGACGTATTCTTTTAGAAAACCCATAGTTGTCATAGAATTATTACATGAAAACAGGAATACTTAGCGTACTTAGTTTATTACTATAACTTTAGGTTGAGGTGTGCTACTTTCATTCCTTCAACATTCAATCAAAAGACGTTGGATTTAGCTAAGAAATCAAGTGAGTTCCTTCGTAGTCCCTTCCTTGCATTTTTGTAATGTTTTAAGGATGTTGTACATGACCTATTTTAAAAAAATATTATCCTTAGAGTCAAAACGTTATTGATGTAATGACTTAGTCTTTAGAGCTTGACTTCAGTGATATGCCTATTACATGTTTGAAAGATCTTGTATGCTTGAATTCTTTGTATGCTTATTCATACAATGATAACCCAATAATGGTTTTATACTTTCTTCACATCGATCTTTGTCTTTGTGTAAAAATAGTGAAATTTTACATTTGCAAACATGTGCTAGATGTATATGCAAACATGTGCAACATGTTAGGTGAAGATGATGAAGATATATGCTAGGGTTTTAGTAGACCTGATTTATTATTTAAAATAATGTATAGTGTTTCAAATGTATTTGTTTGGATTTCGGATTATTTAATGGATTTGTTCAAGTTAATGAATGTTTTGTTTGTTCTGTTAATAGTGATGAAATAAATATTGAAACATTATAATAGCACCATGAACTGATGAACTATCAAACTTAAGCCCCGATGTATTCCGTCATCGGTTGGGGAGTGATAGAGTTGTATGAGAGCCATGGTTATATGGATCTAGATTATTAGAAAGTTGTGGCCTAGATTATAACTAAGCTAACCCAAATATGAGTTATCCCGTATGTCACACCCCGAGCCGGCGGGAACGGATCGTGTTTTCCCGTCGGGCGGAAAGTTCTCGGGGCGCGATATCTTTGAGTGATAATCAAATAATCAGATTGTTTCCATAGCACATGAGATATAAATAAGAAATGCTAACATGACATGAAATAGAATTACAAAGTTAAATTACATTGTACATCATAATTTAACTAAGTAAATCTAATCAAAAGAATCAATGTGTTTATATCTTGAACTGTACAAGATATACAAAAGATGATTCATGTTCTTGTTCCAAAAGTATGCAATCAAAAGTAAGCTAGGTCTTCTAAAAGTCCACTAGCTTAGCACTTGCACATATGTATCTACGTCTGTTCGTCACCTGAGAAACATGTAATTTAAACCAGTCAACACTAGGTTGGTGAGTTCATAAGGTTAGTAATTGAAATCATTAAGTTGATCATACACACATCCACAATGTCATATTTGTTACTTGTAATACTTGATTCACCTGTTCCACCCAATGGCCTCTCCTTAGTTATATGTACAAATAGTGTATCACCTGATTAAGTATGCTTATATATAGGGAATCACGAAAGGGTCAAGCCCAGACGCTATCCCACCACATACTCAGTCAAATTCCACACCACTTGCGATACAACTAAAGATATCCATTTCCCGTTTATTCAACGTCTCTGATATGTATTCGTCTATTGTATCAATGATAGAATAATGTAGTGTGAGGGGTTTAGTTATCAAACCGAAGTATTGATAAACCCTCGACGAATTAAGGAATTTAGATTAATCTAATCTGATCCTTGTATTATTCTATTACTTGTGGGGTTAACTGTTATTCACTTTTATGTAATAAGAGTGTTAGTTAACTATTAGTAATGTAATCTCAGTACAACGTATAGAGCCCAAATGAAATCCATTGTAATCCTCACGTAATCAGATTACAATGCATTCCATTCACCTCTATTCTGCCATGTGATCCCAAAGTCTCCATGTGGGATTGTCCTCATGTGATTAACAAAGTTGAATAAAAACTTGTCTTATTACATTATGTTAATTATGTGTAAATGATAAGAATCCCATGAAGTTACGTTATCATGATCATCATTTACTGTAAATGATAAGAATCCCATGAAGTTACGTTATCATGATCATCATTTACTATAATCCATGTGATCCCAAAGTCTCAATGTGGGATTGTTCTCGTGAAATTAACAAGGTCGAATAAGAACTTGTCTTATTACATTATGTTAATTATGTGTAAATGATAAGAATCCCATGAAGTTACGTTATCATGATCATCATTTACTGTAAATGATAAGAATCCCATGAAGTTACGTTATCATGATCATCATTTACTGTAATCCGTGTGATCCCCAAAGTCTCAATGTCGGATTGTTCTCGTGAAATTAACAAGGTCGAATAAGAACTTGTCTTATTACATTATGTTAATTATGTGTAAATGATAAGAATCCCATGAAGTTACGTTATCATGATCATCATTTACTGTAAATGATAAGAATCCCATGAAGTTACGTTATCATGATCATCATTTACTGTAATCCGTGTGATCCCCAAAGTCTCAATGTCGGATTGTTCTCGTGAAATTAACAAGGTCGAATAAGAACTTGTCTTATTACATCATGTTAATTAGGTGTAAATGATAAGAATCCCATGAAGTTACGTTATCATGATCATCATTCACTGAAGTCCGTACGATCCCAAAGTCTCAATGTGGGATTTCCCTCGTGTAATTATTTATGTGTAAACTGTCTAAATGGTTGCTTATGTGAAAATAACTAAATGTTATAAGCTATCATCTTATAACTAAGATATTCTAATGTGTTGATGATTTAGAATTTACATTATCATAATCATCTGAGTTTCCCTGTTATCTCATAATCATACAAGCATGCATACAATGATAAGCGATAATAAACAATTTCATATTATCATAATCAAAGTATAAAGAACATGTTAAGCAAAACTTTTAAATAATTAAAAGTAAACATGTTTCTCAGCCCCTAGAGTTAAAATCAGTAAAGATTAAAGTAAAAGGGGCATATGAACTCACCTTGTTGTGATTGGGGTTGACTTAGCTTAAACAAAATGCACGCGCTCTTGATTTTACTTGAGTGTGTTTTCACAATCCTGTATTGATTTCACGGTATTTGTAAGTCGTAAGTATGTGTTGTGAATAATTTGTGTGTGTGTAAGTGTGTGTTAGCCATAAAGTTTGGCTAACACCCATGAGTCGCGGTTAATATCCGGCCCTGATTTAACAGTGGTAGTTTATACTGTCCCATAACCTTGTTAAGTTAAATTTAGTATATAGTGTTGTTGACTTAAAGCCCTCCTGAAATAATTAGTCACATAGCTACCATGAACTATGCCACGTTGTAAAAGTTGAGATTTCAACAAGTTCTAAGTATAAAACCCTAATTTTTACACTTTAAAACTTCAAACGTTTTTAATGAGATTTCATGCTTCTTTATTAATCCTTAAGTTCCTTGCCACCTTTGTAGTAAAATTTCATAATTTTCCATATATGTTATAGATTTCTAGTTGGTTCCACATGTTAGCTCGTATTCCATGACATGGGCCGAGTGTGTGTGTCTTGGGCCAAATCAGTTACCCATGGGCCGAGCCAACACCCGGGGCTGATTTATTGGGCCGAATTGATCCATGGTGGCCTATTTAAACATATGATGGGCCGTGACCATCTCTTGGGCCACATTGGGCCGAATGTAAGCATCATGGCCTAAACAACATGCCTTGGGCCTTAGGGCAATGGTGGGCCTGACTCAACTATGTTCTGGGCCAAGAAATCTATTGGGCATGTAGGGTGGACCTTAGGCCAATTGTATGTTAGTGGGCCACCCAGATGGGCTGAATAATTACTGTGGGCCAAGAAAGGCTGTTGGGCTTGTGCAAGGTTATTGGGCCGCACCAATAACTCCAGGTCAAGTAATTGTAAACTGGGCCAGAAGTGGGCCGAGTGAACTGGGCCTCAACAAAAACCCATGGGCCGAATAAAGGCTGTTGGGCCAAAACAACAACTATGTTGGGCCTGTTAGTTGCATGTTGGACCAAGAGGGTTTTCTGTTGATGTTCCTTGGTCGAAGGTAATCCAGGCCCCACTGAATGGGTATTGCCGGCTGGGGAATGGATGTTCGAATGACTGGTATCCGGCGAAGGAGCTGGTGGTCGAATGGATGGCAGTGGCGAATGGTGGTGGCTGTAGTTGGGCGAATGAGTAGGTGTCGAATAAGGTGGAAGCTGGCGAATGAGGTTGAGTATGAGGATAGCAGCGTATGAGGAACTTCCGAATGAAGAGGTGGCTCGAATGAAAAACTCCGACCGAATGAGGATGGTGGCGACTGGAGGTGGGCGAAGGAGGTGTGGCCGGATAGTGACTACTGGCGAATGAGGGCCAGTCGGTCGGACCTTTGGTCATTCGACCCTTGGTCATTCGACAAGCTGAATAATTCCTTCGGCCATGGTGTTAGTCGCAGCTAATACCGTCCCAACCCACGGCTCCATGTTGTTTTCGAAGTTGGTGCAGGCTAAAACTAGTTTTTGTGGTGCTAGTATGCAAGGTTAAAGGTGATGGACCGGTTAAAATGGGTAGTCGACTAAGGGTTTTAAAAACAGCCTCATACCTTAAATTCAGCTGGATTTCTTTCTAGATCGGTTGTACTTTTGTGTAGATGGTGATGAGAGCTTCGATTTGGTCCAAAGATGGAGGGATTTGGTTAAGAAATGAAGAAGTTATGGATGAGAGAAGGTGGTGAAGTGGTGGTGAACTCAAAACCGGGAATAGGGTTTTGGTGAAGAAGATGAAGTGAGAAATGAGTAAATTTGACTCATTTAAGGGTATTTATACCCCGAGGGTGTTCGGGTTCGTTTTCGTTGCTCGGTTCGCGTTTTCGTTACGTTTCCGGAAAATTACGCGAAATTTAAATAAAATAAATAAGTGAGCTAGTTAAATTTAATTTGATGAGTTTCAAAATTGTAAAACATTAAAATGTTTTATTTTATTAAATTATTTTCGTTCGTGTCGTGTTTTCGTTTTCGTTTCGTCAGATCGCGTCACCTTCGCGCGTAATTCGTTCGAATCGTCACCCGAACGAATACGACGATGGTTTTACTTTCTGACTTTCGTTTTCTACTTTTCAGTCATTATTTCAGAACTCTAAACTCACAGATATGTTTGTGTGAATCGTCACCCACGCAAACACACTGTCAGTTCGTTATTCTGAAATAACACTGCATTTGTGTTTAAATTGTGTTTCCTCACTGTCGGACTCAACTAAACATCCTGTTTTCACATTGTTCCTGTACTAATTCATCGGCCATCTGATTCCTGTCATCTGTGGACATCAGATCGCAACCGATATGTTTTCGTTGTTCACTTGTAAGCTGTTGTTTCTCGTGATTCGTTGTGTTAACTGTGTTTAAGTTTTCACTTAAATACACACAACTATTGTTTCAATGTATGTTGTACTTACTGTATTTAAGTTTACACAAAAATACGTACAACGGTGTATTGTATTTTGAATTCTGTTAATGAAATCACTGTTCATGTACATGTATTTACACATAGTATAAAATGAAAGTACACATACCGTACAGACTTGCCGGACGATTTGGCACTTGATGTTACACCGTATTATCATTGTTTGTTTAATGTATGTTTATGTGCTATGATATGTTGTTATCATGTTACCATAGAGGAATGGTATAGATATTAATATACCTTGCCTACACTTACACTAGGAATTGATTTAGACTAAGATAAATTCACATCAAGTGCTCTTTTTAGTCTACTATTGCTTTAGAAATTACCTTTAAGAAAACTAAAATTTACTTTCACGTGCGCACGAATGATCCTTAGTTGATAAAATTTAAACTCATGGTGCTTAATGTCTAATATTCCTTAGATAATATAAGTATAGGAACTCCAATATTGATTTTAAGATCTTATTAGAATTAAGTTTGTTAAGATGGACTTGTCCTAACCATAGTTACAGGAAACGTGAAGATGCCCGCGTACCGCGATCTGAATCGCACGTACCGATTCACGGTACAAAGTCGTCCTAATCGCAATCGGTTCGCGATCTGGTACGTGATGAAGCATCGTTCCCGATTGAACCTAATTTCGTCAAATTGGAACCTGAATCGCCATTCCCAACCCTTGAATTCGTCGAATTTGGACCTGAACGGCGCCGATTGAAGCTTCCAGGTCGAAGGTCACGGCTGTTGTTTTCCAATCCGACTGTTAGCGTTCTGAATTTCCGATTTCTTTTCCCATTTGAAATTCGTTCTTATAAAATCATAATTTTGACTTAAACTACAACTGTAGGATGGATATATTTGCAATCTAACAAGTTGCGACAACTCCACCATTAGTTGGTAAGTTGGCGATAAGGCATATTTTATACGGACGCATAGCCGCATAGCTCACGATGTATATAAGGCTTGTGATGTATTTAATCAACTGATTTAAGAAAGAAAAAAAACACCAAATGAATTCTATTATATGAATTTTATGTTATGAAGCGATACGGCGTACCGAAACATGTGATACATCGTATCGCGTACCGAAATGGCGTTCCAAATGAACCTACCCCCCGTCGCACCGAATTTTAGAAATGTACGAACCGCGTACCCGATTTCGTACCACGTACCGGAGCGTACCGCATTCCGTGTGACTATGGTCCTAACTAGAAGGGTGAATATTCGTAGTTGAGACTACAGTCTAGGAAATTGATTCATATAAATCCCTAACAATGGACCAATCTAGCTTTCTTGGAGATTATTAATGAGAGTATTTTATTATATATAGGCCAAAGGTGTCCAATTTACTCCCTGTGATTTCAATCAAATTCAAATGATGTCAATACCTTATATATAAAATTTCAAATCTTATGACATCATTTTTATGGTTAGCAACAGTGATTTCAATAATTTAATACCTAAGATTTGTAATAGTGATAAATCACTACATCTAAAAGGTTATGATATTACCTTTCTTTGTTTGATAATGCATATGTTATGATTCAAGAAGTCAATAATATTATACATAATATTGGTGATGGTGATTCATCACTACAACTAAAAGGTTATAATATTCCATACTTTATTTTACGATGTTCATACTCATGATAGAAATTCAATGATATTGTACTTATGATTAGTGATTTGTAGCTACATCTAAAAGTTATAATAAACAAATCGAAAAAGATGATCTAATCATATACCTAATGTTTATAATAGTGAAAATTTCGTTTAAATATCACTTGATTAAATTAGTAACATCTAATTAAATATCACCTGACTAGCACTCGCAACCGTATTCAACTAAAGTTTAAACCGAATTAAAAATTGACCCATACCGAACTACATTCCGATTTGATTTATTATTTACAATAATACACCAATATGATATAGAAATGAAGGGGTACAAAAGAAGAATCCACAAACAACGTAATTAGTAAAAATTGAATCTTTTGATAAATAATATACATATGAAAATATGACTATGATAATTTGTTATGGAAACAAATAATTCATACTCACAATATGTTCATCATGTAAAAATGATGAAAAATAAGGGAAAGCAGAATTGACAAACAATAGTCACTACTAAAAATTATGACAAACCGAATTTTTGAAAGATAATCGTAAAATGGCCGCCATAATCATTACACTATTAGGAGGTCTAATGTACATGGTTGGAAAGAGGTCGGAAAATCGTGAACATTTGCGAAAACGGTGCGCAAAACGGAGTTCGTATGAAACGGGAATTGCAATAAGAAGTTTCAAACGCATCGCGCATGAAAGGACACGTGTCAGTCACTCATGACACGTGTCCAAGTGACTCGCCATGTGTCCCTTGAGGTGTCGCCACCTCATTTCCCCGATTTGCGTGCCAATCCATATAAATGGACTTCAGAAGTTCATTTTTTACGTATTCTGCTCAATCACCAAACTTTTCTCTCAACCAAAACACTTTATTAAGCCTTGTTGAAGCTACCTTAAGTGAGAGGAAGCTCAGAACTTTCTTTAGAAGCAATCAGGATGTTTAAACAAAGTGTTGCTCGAGAAACATGAGATTTATGAATTGTCGAAGATTTTGACTGCTTACTTATTATTGGTTTACTTGCTATATTTGCTAAGGTTAAGGTGTAGATTTTATACCTTTAACTCGTAGTATTTTTTGTTCTCATAAATTCGTTTATGAAATCGTTACTTTTTTTTCTATATTACACTATTAAATATGATTGTCATAATATGATATTGTGTTTCTCTGTTTCATTTAACATGCAATGGCTCTTAATTGTGTTGTAATCATTATTGCATGGTCTGAACATTATATTATGTAACAATCGACAATAAAACAGGTACTATATTTCGCAAATGTTTAATTTTTAGAACAAGGGTGATTAAGAACAAAACTTGGGAATCATGCTAAATTAACCCCATACAAAATTCTATTAAAAACAATTTGGATAAATACAAATATGATATTGAATATATATAATACATACTCACGTACATATATGTATAAGAAAATATGATACCAAGACCAAAAATCTCCTTAAAGACCTTCAAAAAAATCTCGTATCTGCCGAAGGGACTTAAAAACATCAAAAGAAAGCATCACTAAGGACAAACACAAGATTTCTAGGATCCACTTATCCAAAATATGGTTATATACCCCCTTAAAATTCAGCAAGATCCCTTCTATTTTAACTAAAATGAAACTTAAACTCAATATTACTAATCAACCAGATGTAACAAGGGAAGATGGCCCCCTATATCTCCTATAAATACCGAACAAGGGAGACCCAAAAAATACACACCACCACCTCAAAAATCTTGTGTCTTTTTCCCCACTTTGTTCTCCACGGTTGTGCAAGCAAACCAGCTATTAAGGAAGAAGAAGCAGCTCCACGAACAAGCAACCCAGCATCAAGACCCACGGCTTCACTACAAGGAAAAGGATCTAAACAAACGAAGTCTATAGGGACGACAGAATGTCGTGTCTATAGCCTGAGCTATAGGGACGACACCTCGTTTCAATAGGTTAAAAGTTACTTTTTTGATTTTTTAATCTATAGCGACGACATGTCGTCCCTATAGGCGACTCCGAAAGTGGCGGGCTTTGACCAAAATATTGGCGCCTGGTGAAAAATGTGTAGCGACGATATGTCATCGCAATAGGTAAATTTATTTTATTTTCTTTTTATTTAATTCGTTTTAATACTGATGTGATTAAGTAAAAAAAAAATTATATTTTCTCTAAGCTATAGCGACGACTGTTTTAGTGACGACATGTCTTGGCAATAGCGACTAACCTATAGCGACGACTAAGACGCGACCACATGTCGTCGCTATAACCTATTGTGACGACAATTCGGGGCTATTGCGACGACTTTTTTCGTCGCTATAGGTGGCTTTCCTTGTAGTGCTTGCAGCTGCTCGAACCACACAACCCTTTTGTTAAGATCTATCTGACTAAGCTTGCTCTTGGTAAGCTTTCTCATACCACGGTTGATTTCTATTCAAAGAGTAACTAACAGTAATGTAACCCTTTCTTTAGAAACTTACCAAATAGTTTAATAAAACCTCTAAAGAAATCGATTAACTGGGGAGGGTTTATGCTGCTACGGGTGGTTAAGTTTAAGGTATCCAAGAACTAACTTCCTGTAAACAAACTAACAAGAATGAGCAGCCAGATCATGCATGTATAATCACGTCACCTTGCTGGTATATATCTAAAACTCCACCATCGGAGGAGGGTCCATGGTCAAGGTGGCTACGAAAGCATGCATGAGTTAATAAAAGACTACAAGTCTTTACTTGGCTGGATCACGTACAAACTGCATATATGCACACACATGCATGTTTGTACACAGAATTACATACACACAAAGTAATGTGATCGAATACAATAACTAAAGAAGCCAAGCCTTGTAATGGTTTGCATGGGAATATATATTAATATAATGATTTACAATATTAAGATACAAACCATTTTGAAACAAAAAGAACCAACCATAAGTCAGGAATTTAAGAGTTGGTTCTAACTTAAAGATGAAAGATTATGGGTCTATAATAAAAAATGTATGAATAAGTCATACTTAAAGAAACTTTAAAAGATGAAGGTGACAAGTCTTGTAAACAAAAAGCTAAATAATAATAAATATACAAGTTGTAATAATTAATCCAAATATGACAAGGTGATCTTTTAAGACCAAGTCTAGGCCAAGGAATGTTTTAACATTCTTAGCCCGAATCCACGGACGTTTGGTGATTTAAGCTTTGGAATGCATATATTATGTCAAGCCATAGTAAGAAATAAATTACTCATATTAACTTATAAGTACTCAAGGATGACATAAGAAAGATGTTTAAAATATATACATGTGACACAAATAGAAGGGGTAACTAGTGTTTCCCAAGAACATGAATGTTGATATGGAACTTTGGAATATTGTAGGGATTGCGTAGTGAAGTGATATTGCCTCTCCAACTATCATTATCTTTCAACACAAACTCTTGAGTGATTTTCACAACCCCTTTTTATACCATTTTATTCTTTGGGTTGAAAAGCATGATACCTAAACGATTTTTGACTTTATGCTATGTATGTTATTGTTAAAACATAATTTAGTTGGATGTAAATTGCATAAGGTTTTGTTATTCTATTGTATGTCCCTTACTTATTCATGCTTAGTCACAATCATTAACTCATAGGTTTGAGCTAGTGGACATATTGAATACTACTATTTTGGTTGACAAGCCATTCATCTATCAGGTGGTCTTGCTAGCTACAGCCACCTAATGACGTGGTCAATCACGATGAATGAATATTTCCAACACACATACTATGAACTCGACAAGAGTTGTTGATCATGGGATCATAAACAAAGGCAATCAGTCATAGGCTTGGTTGTGGACTTATGTAGATAGCATCCTATCACACTTATGAATAACATATGAATTATTTTACAGATAGCATAACACTTGGGGAGATGAACCCAAGAATGATTTATCGAGATTATAAAACTTGTGAAACTCACCAACATTTATTGACTATTTTTCTCATGCTTTTCGGATCATTAAGAAAAACCTGGGTATGACTGCATTTCTTTTGGGATATTACACGTGAAGATTTATTATTATAGCCTAGTTGATTAGGCCATAATCTTTTGGAATCTTCTAGTGGTGTAATAGTTTATTTTGAGACAATTATTGATGTAATATTTTGGGATGTTGGATCTTATTTAGCATTGATATGAATGTTGTTGCCCATTTCACCCTTGATTTCCATATCGTCTCACCGCCCGTGATTCCGCCATCGGCGGGGGTGTGACAGATTACTTGATAGTTTAACTACTCTACTGAAATTAATGAACTTGTATTATGTTATCCAAGCATGCCCCTACCTCTAAGGATGACTACATGCTCTTAATGGCGGCAATCATGTATGGAGCTTTCCATGACCGTTAGTTAAGTTCACGATGCCTTCATTAGTACTCTGATAGTAAATTGTGCATCTACTGAATTTTGGGGAAGCTTATGGATTGATCATTGGATATTTTATACTTTACATTTCTGATTTCTTGGGATAGTGATGTGTATGCCAACATGCACTATCTCATGTGTGTGATAAGCGAGAGTAGCTACCCATGAACCTTACACTTATTATATGTACAGATCGTCTCGTAGTATATTATGGAATTTTCCTCTAATTATGACTTACTATATGGCCCCTTTTATTATTCCCGAAAGGTTATAGCTTATCAAAGTCAGACCACTATTATTGAGTCCGTATTCGTTTCTGTTTCCGACTATTGTCTGATCATATTTTCACTTGAATTTACCTAACCTTCACCACCTTCTTACTATTGTGTAGGTAATCAAGAAAACCAGGCAGGGAAACTTTTGAGAATAAAATCTGACATAAAACAGAAGTTTATGTTTTTGTGGTAAATGTAATAATCATACTTAGAACTTAAATATTTTTACTCCTGATTCCGTATACATGACACATTAGCCCTAAACCGAGTTGGGGTGTCGCATGAATACTAATGAAACAAATTTAAAATTCAAATCAAACGAGTTCTAACATTTTATTGATTATTGTGCAACTCTCTATGCACAAAAACCACATTTAGAAACTCTCTGGATTACGAATCAAGTCAAGAACAGTCGACCACTTTTGGTCAGTTTAACTCCATCAAAACAGTTTTGATTCAGGGAATACTATAGGCCAGTCTCATTGTTTTTATACTAGGAGCAATACCCTATCCTTTTTAGGGCTAACAGACTCTCCATCTCTCGAATTTGGATCAAAATCAATCTAGGGTTTCTTAGTCAAAGGGGATTTGTTTGGAAACCAATATAAGAGTTAACATGTTTGATATCCATCAGCGAACACCCCTAGCCTATCAGTAAGACACCGTCGAGTCAGGGAGGATGCCCATGCTCGAAACTCGGTAGAGGAATCTAGAACCCTTTTTTTTCAATTAAACCCTTTTTCTATATTATTCGGCTTATAAAATAACACTATGTGAAATTCAGAAAATATTTAATCAAATTTTACACAATATGTAAAACTATTTATAAGTTATTTTAAAAAGTTTATTCAGAAAATAATTATAATAAAATTCTAGATAAAAACTAACATACATATATCTTAGAATTTCATAAATTTTCAGAAAAATATTTTGTATAAATATTATATTAAATCAAATAGATGAATATTTTCATTCAAAATAAACTTAAATAAATTCTATATACTTTATAAAACTTTTAGAAAAAAAGAACATTATAAGAAAGCACCTTAATTGAGGAAACCCGTTTAACCCCGACAAGATCAAGCCAAATTTTTTGTTTTTTTCATGATCTTTATTATACATGTACGAAAATATTTTATTTTATGTGCTTGTGCAAATTCATCACCGTTTAAAATGTTACGTCAGTGTAAGTGACGTAACAGTAAATAAATATTTGCAGTGTAACACAATGTTACACTTGGTTTAAATTCTAAACGCTTGTGAATTAATAAAAACACAAAAAAGAAAATTCCCCTATATTTGTATAATAAATGTCATGATACAATTAAAATAGTAAATTCATAAAATAAATTTTATTTAAATAAATTGTTTTATTTCAATTAAATCCCAGATTCTTTATTTTAAAGTTTAAAATCTTTAATTAACAAAAGTCTTAATACAATTAAAAATAGAATAATCACATCAGATTATTCTAAATAATTTTATAAATACATTTTTAATTTTAGAGATATTTTTATTAATACGCACAAATATTAATTTTAGGCTTTAAAACAAAAAGATTATAAATAAAAAGAGTAAATTACTGATATGATCATTATGGTTTGCTAGTATTTCACTCTTAGTCCCTAGGTTTCATAAATTATATGTATGGTCCCTAACTTTTGACATTAATAACACATATTGTCCTTAGGTCACCAAAGTACTCTTACATAAGGACTATATGGGTTACGAATGTCAAAAGTTAGGGACCATATGAGTAATTTATGAAACTTAGGGACCAAAAGTGAAATACTAACAAACCACAGGGACCATCTCGGTAATTTACTCTAAATAAAAATAAAAATAGAATATTCTATATCAATATTCTGTTAATGCTTATTTAACAAAAATCGTAAGAATATTTATTTAAATAATTATAAATATTCCTACATTACCAGTCAAGCTTAGACAAAAATATTATTAT
Source organism: Mikania micrantha (assembly GCA_009363875.1). Taxonomy (NCBI): domain Eukaryota; kingdom Viridiplantae; phylum Streptophyta; class Magnoliopsida; order Asterales; family Asteraceae; genus Mikania; species Mikania micrantha. The sequence goes on along the minus strand of CM018683.1, from coordinate 45,192,273 downwards.
TTCTAGACATATTATTTTTAGGAGTTCCATAGAAGCCATACATTTAAGACATTATACCTGAAGTATAGTATACTAAGTATATTCATTTAATTGAACTTAAGGTGACGTGTGATTCTTTTGCCTCTTAATTCATTCCCTCTTTTACAGTTCGTATTTTAGGACGTTGCTTTACTCAAAACACGTTTACTTAGAATCAAAACCATACGATGCAAAGCATTTAGTTCTATTTAGATTGAATCAGTTTTATATGAATGTCTACTTTGTTTAAGATCTATTATTCATATTTGTTATTTATTTATTGCAAACATGTTGAGAAACTAGTTATCAAGCTAGTGTTGAAACTGCTTGAGAGACATTATCTATTGCAAACATAGTTAATTTTATAGTTATTATGCTAGTACCTAAACTGGTTTGAGAGACATATCTATTTCAAACTTGTGTTTTACGTGATTTGGTTTAAGACTTGATGAGTCTTAACTAATTTCAATATATTAACACTTGTTTGAGGGACATTATTGTTATTGAATTCATCTGTTTTGCAAATATATAATTTATACATGCTTAGATTTTAATTCTAGATAGACTAATTGTAATGCATCATTTATTTTTAACCATTTATTTAAACTATATGTTATACTCACTAAATATTCTTATAGTTGACCAAAAAACAATTTTACATATGTAATAGGCTAAGATGAAGCCATGGTGAAGACATAGGATAAGCTTTATTGGACCTAGATTATTATTTAAATATTGTTTACACTTTCATTTTGTAATGTTTCGAATTGAGTTATGTAATGAATATTGTTTTGCCTTCACGATTGTTTGTTTGAACGTTAATAATGAATGCACCATTATTCAAACTTACAAATAGTGCCATGAACTAATAAACAATCAAACTCACTCCCAGACATATTCCGTTGTTGGTCAGGGCGTGACAATTCTATTGTTGGTTGGGGTGTGGCAGTAACTGCCTAGTCAATCTAAAGGTTTGTTACTGTCACACCCCAACCAACGACGAAATATTTTGGGGTGAGAGTTTGATTGTTCATAAGCTTATGGTGCTATGTTAAAGTTTGAATAATTTATACATCCATTAAATAGAAAACAATCATCCATTCAATCCAAACATTAAAATTCATTACAAGCACTTAACACAAGCAAATACAAAGGAAATCTAAACGATTTTTTTTATGAATTAAACTAGGTCCCTAGTCTTATCCTATATCTTCATCGAAGCTTCCTTAGCCTGTTACACATGTAAAATAAGAGCTTGTCAACTATTTGCATAGTTGGTGAGATCACATTTGAATAATACATATAAAAAGGATGCAAACTATAGCCTAACTAGATAATGTATAGTAAGCATATCATGTATACAAATTTAAATGACAAGAATGAATGAATGAATGAATAACTAATGCTTGTGTCCAAACAATTATCCTTACAACATGATAATTCAAGTATAACAATACAAAGAATTAGCATTTGTAATTCAATAAGTTTTCTAGGTGTAGTTTTCACCTTTTTCACACAACGTCAAAAGCCAATGCGAAGATGGTATCTAACACATCTTAGGTTACTAAGTACTAGCTTGCTTGACTGGCAACACATAGAATCAACACATTGTATAACGCATAGCATATAACACATAAAACTAAATAGGTCTAAGGCTTGCATCATAGTTTGAATAAATGCTAGAATGAAATAAAGTTTCAATAGGTACATGTATAACATCCCTAAAAACAAAGAATGTAAAAAAGGAGTGTGAAGACTCACATGATTTAATGCTTAGCTATTTCCACAATCCTTGAATAATGAATGAGGAAGCAAGGCAATCTACTCACCCTAAAGTTTGAGTAACAAAGTCTTAGCATTTTATAGTTCAAAGTTTAAAGTCCTAAGTCTATGGCATTCTGGTGAAAGCCTTATATGAATGAATCTAAGTTTGAATGGATCTTTCGGAATATTTATTAAATAGATATTCTCAAAATATTGAATAAAATAAAAAGACAAATATTCTATCTTTTTATTTATCAATATTGTTAATTGTGAAATACACTATAATGATATTTTGGGAATATTTATTTATTATTATAAATAAATATCCCCATAAGCTTGTATAATAAATAAAATATAAACTTTGAATCTTCTAAATATTTATTATTTGAATAACCCTAAATATAATGTTTGAATAATATTTCATCCAATTATTTTATTTATAAATGTTTATTGTCCTAAAAATATATTATTAGTTTGTAAGATTATTTTTTTATGAATGTTTGATTAATATTTTTTGGATAATCATAAAACTTATTTTAAAATCATTTTAAGAATTTTTTAATAAAGGAATTCAAATGATTTATTTAAACCTTTATTAAAGAACTATTTTAGAATAACCATTTTATAAAATTCTAAACATTTTTATAGGTTTTTGTTTAAAAATAATTTTAGATTATTAAAATAATCTTCATGTTTATTTCAGGTGAGTAAATCTTAACCTTTAACCAAAATTAAAAAAAAGTATAAAAATTAAAATTTATGTTATTTAAATGTTTATGTATTAGTTTGAAAATTGTTTAAAATAAATAAAATTGAAATTTATGTTGTTTAAGTGTTTAATTTTAAGAAAGTAAAAATGAAATAAAATAAAATAAATAACTTTTTTAACCAATACCCGGTTATACCCGGTTTTCATACCCGACCCTAACCAGAACCGGGTATGCCTTGGAACCGGACCCGGTTGTACCCAATTTCAGAAAACCCGGAACCGGTTTTTGAAAAATCCTGAAAGGTGCACCAAGCCATAAGCATATTCTTTTAATTTTATTTTTAGTTTTGATTTGGTTATTATGTACACAATTATTTTGAAAATCCTTTTATGCCTTTTGATTTCAATAAAATACACAAATATTACATTCTTACTATTATGTACTTTGTGATATAGATTTTGTTTAAAATATAACTTGCTAAATTTAGTATATCTAATGTTAGAAATTCCTTCACGAAAACTTTGGAAGTCATTTAAAATCGTATTGGTAAATGCTCAACAATCAAAGCCTAAACGGGCCTAATACTATGCTCAAGCATTAAACTATAGCTCATTCAGTTATTAAGCTCAAGTTTCATATATCAAACTCGAGCTAACTTGCGAGGTGAGCTTTTTATATATAATTTTTATCTAATAAGAATTGGAAGCATCAACACCCTCCTCTTTTGTATACATTTTGTTTTGAAGCCTCCAGGTTCTATATACAAGTAGCGAAAAGTCTAGCATAAGTTGATAAAGCATTTTAGTCAAACTCAAATAATGAAAACCAAGAACTGGTTATGCTGACACATTTACCGAAAAATGGGTAAATTTGGGTATGACTCAACCTTGTTTATTTAATTGTTGACATTTATTATTGATTATTGATATAAATTATTTATTTTGTATTATGAATATAGATAATAGATAATTACAATATAGATACCATTAACCAATTGAATTTAATAAGATATTATATTTTAAAGAACATGTTTTTGAATAATATATACAATAAACTGGTTATTCAACCAATGTAATACATGTTTTTTAAAAGCATGATTTTTTACTAAGTTTATAATATTTATTTATTTAACTCATGTAATACATGGTATTCTACCATAGCGTTTAAATATTTACATACAAAATCATGATGTCATATTTCAAACAAAACTGCTCAAAATATACGTTTGAAGAGTTTCTAAATAAAAATGAATCTTTCCATTCACAACAAAAACATGAACTATCAATTACAATGAACTGTTGATACAATTTATGCAAACTCAAGCCTGTCAATTACAAATTTAACATGAACTATCAATTGATGGACTATAAACAACAAAAAATTAGTTCCAATTTATTGATTATCCTATGACAAACTACACCTTTAAGTTGTCAGTTGATCACTTTCTACCATCAACTATCATTTGCATGTTAATAACCTTTTTTACCATTAGGCCATCCGTAGTAAGACGTGACCCCACCAAGTAAATAGGCTTCAAGCCCGTGTCACGCCCCCACCCCCAATACACAAGCCCCGTGACTCGGGCATGACCGGTCTCAAGTGAGAGTGGTCACGACGTACTAACGGGAATTCGAACCACTGTTTCAAATACCGAAAAGGGGGCCAAAAGCCTACTGGGTCTCTTCCAAAACTGTCTTTACACATTATGTTTCAACATCAATTGAAACGGTATAATCCTGCTCCACATCATATATCTCATGTATACATGATACTCAAGCAAATGTGTTCAAACTAAAATAAACATCTTTCATATCAGGATGAGAAGCATCTTCAACTAAAAACTCGTGAATATTACCATTAATCTCGATAGAACTCCAATAATTCTCATTTTATTTCTTATTTTCTTCACATCTTCCCATCTCCCAACAAAAGCATAAATATTAGCCAAAAGTGTAAGAAAACTAGATTCATCTCTTTCAATTTCACTTAACCTGTTAACTAAATGTTCACCCATATCAACATCACCATATAATCTACAAGCACCAAGTAAAGCACCATAAACCGGAACTAAAATATCATCGTTTTCTTTCGGGATTTTGTTAATAACTTTTTCAGCTTCTTTCAACAGCCCCGCGTGACCTAAAAGATCAATCAAACACCCATAATGCTCTGTTTTTGGTTCGATTTGATACAATGATTTCATTGATTCAAAATGCATCCAACCTTCATCCACTAAACCCCCATGACTGCATGCATTTAGAACACTAATGAAGGTTATGTCATCAGGTTTGAATCCAGATTCTTTCATCTGATAGAACAATTCAAGTGCTTTTTTGGGTTGTCCATTTAAAGAAAGTGCACATATGATTGATGTCCATGAGGCTGTATCTTTTTCATTTAACATGTTAAACACATCTAAAGACTTATCTATGCACCCGCATTTTGCATACATATCGATCAGAGCAGTACCACATACGGCATCGATTGTTATTTTATGTTCATTCATGTATTCATGAATCCATTTCCCTTGTTCTAAAGCCCCAACTTGTGCACAACCTGTTAAAAGAGCAACCACTGTGAACTTATCAGGCTTGATTTTAGAGACTTGCATTTGCTGAAATAAATCCAATGCATCATCCACTTGATTAAACTGCACGTATCCGTTTATCATCGCTGTCCAGAGAACGATATCTTTAACAGGACTTGTATCAAACAATTGTCTAGCATCCTCTAATTGCCCACAATTTACATAATTAGACACCATGGTTGTCCAACATTTTACATTTTTTGTCGGTAGCCCATCAAAAATCTCTCGTGCTACATCTAAACATCCACATTTAGAATACATGTCTAACAAAGAATTGCCAATTATAGTAGTAAACCCAATTTCATTACTAATGTAATGATGTATCTCCTTACCAAGTTCCAAAATCTTTAACGCAATACACGCTGAAAGAGTGCTAACAACTGTAGCCTCATTGGGCTTTACCCTTTTATCATCTCTCATTTGCAAATAAACACCAATAGCGTCTTCAAACTTCTTACACTTGACATATCCTGCAATTAATACATTCCATGAAACAATATCTCGCTCAGGCATTTCATTAAACACCTTATGCGCATCCTCATTACGAACCAACTCACCATACATATCTATCATCGAATTACAAACATAGTAGTCAAACGCATCCCCATATTTCACAACAAACCCATGAATCTTTTCGCCAATCAAAGCTTCTCTTAAACACCCAATCGACTTGCACACAAACGGGTAGGTATAATTGTCAGCCCGTAACCCATCTAACCTCATCTTATCAAACAAGCAAATAGCTTTTCCGAATCCACCACTCTTTGTATATGCTTTGATCATCACATTATAAGCAAATAAAGAAGGGGTTTTGATTCTGTCAAAATATCTCTGAGCACAACATAAGTTTCCAACTGATGGGTCTGCTAAGAAAGCCATGATCTTCTGGACAGCATCCACATTTTGAGCGAGACCAAGAACGAAGACTTGGGTCTGGATTTGCTTTAACTGGTTCATGGATTCGCAGTTTTTTAGTAGATATATGCATGTTCTCTTGGTGGGGATCAAGAATTGTCGGGCAGTTGAGGTGTAAACCCTGATCATTGAGCAAGTGCTTAATTTAGAAGCCATAACACATGTTCTTCCCTGTGGAAAAGTATTTTTTTTACATTATTTTTGTAGTGAAAGCCTCTAACCAACAAGGATAATAAATCATTATATTCCATGTATATTTAAAACCATTATGTTCCATTAAATACTATTCATTAACTTATCATATTATGTTTTAAATTTCAATAGTTAAAGCATCAATATTAAAGACTTAACAACCAAGACATAATTTACTTAAATTAAACAAACATCAATTACATAGTTTCAAAATCCAATATACATAACTTGAATAAGTATAACATTGTTTAAATTTAAAACTAGGTTTACTAACATGAAACCTATCTTATGTATTCGCCAATGCATCCATTAACTTGTTACATGCAAAATAAAATGTTTGCCAACTATTTGCATAGTTGGTGAGTAACACATACTATTATAATGTATACATAGAAAAATTAGATGTAATTCAATTAGACCATAAAGTTTTAAAATCTAGCATGTACATCCTACTAGTTTGCAATTAAGTTTTGAATATATCGTCTCCAAACTCGTATCAATACTTAGCTTAAAAGCTTAGTATATCTACAAATATGTCATAGTTTATATCGTCTCCAAACTCGTTCCAATACAAAGCACAAAGCTTAATATTTTCACAAGTCGGCCAATAGTTGTACTTTTAGCCCTTTTGACATATTTGATCTAAGTCAAAGCGAAGTTAATATCTAACACACCTTAGTTTAAAATAGATAATTAAAATAAATATTGATTTGGTTTTTAAAGAAACTAGGTTTATGCCCGCACGCGATGCGGCGCTTTAAACCAATTAAAAAATAACATCCTCAAAAGTTTATAAAATGAAAACAAATCCTCTAGAAAAACTCTCACCTTAGAGGACGAAAGGCTCGCTTAATCAGTTTTTTGTGCATCTCTACTCACAGCAAAATTGAAAAATACAAAGCAAGAATCAATAGAAATTTGTAAGGCTTAAAAGAACAATAAATATGCAAACCGCAACCAATCTCCGAAAACTATACAAGTCTTTCTAAGTTTCATTTCTAGTTTCATGCATTGTTATGTGTTTTAATTTCATAAATCATGGTTTTTATATGTATATATTTGTTTGGTTATTTTTGTATAAAAAAAAAATTTCTAGATTTTTGCTTAAAAATCTCAAGACATGAGGGTCCAGGGAATGACCCTGCAATTATGACAATAACAATACAAAAATTAGTATGTGCACAATGAAAGGTAAAACCTCTCAAACCAAAGCAAGCATAACCAAAAATTAGAAAAGATCTCAAATCAAAGCATACACAACCAAAAATTAGACTAAAGTATTACCCTTCACACACTATAACGTACCATCAGCAAAATCAGCAGCATGCCATACACACAACTTATCAGAGTGTTCTTGAACATACATGGTAGGGATAACTACAATAACATCATACCATATTCAGGTCAAAACATAAACTAAATTTAACTTAAAATCTTTAGATACATCAAACAATACCACAAAACTATGAATATATACCAAGATGAATAAGCAAGATAATCGTAAGAGCCAGGATTAGGCAAAAAAAGGAAAACATGAATTTGACCCATGAGACATTTAATTCGATAAACTTCTATTATGAGGAACCTTAGGCATTGTTGATTTAATTGTATGCATCAGCTAAGATCCAATTAAGAAGTCTTGTCTACAAATCCCATTATAAGTAACAATTCTCATGTGTTGCAACATCTAAACCCAAAGCATATACGACTTCCAAGTTCCAACATTTAAAAATGTTTAGAAATGAACTTGATTCAACAAACATGAAAAATACACTTCTTGAAATAGCCATCTATGAAGATGTATATGAATCTTACATAAGAAAACACTGATAAATCAGACCCGCATAAATCAAAGTAGAAACCATAGCACCCTTGTAACAAAACTCCTAACTGAACCCTAAGCAGGAACCACGACAGAAGTGGGGGGAACTTGGATTAGGCAAAGGTAGAGTTGTTTGAGAAGACAGGTGACTTGTTGAGAAAGAAATGTCGAATAAGAGGAGTATAGGGTAGTGGGGTTAAAACCAAATATGAAAAAAAGATACGCCACAAAGACTGCACTCAAAGTTTAACAATTTATTGTAAAACACTACTCCTCTCAATGTCTTCTATTTGAAAAGAATGTTAACTGCCACTGCAATTCCGACCAGCGGAACGAAAGAGGTAGCAAGGCAAGAGTGGCTTCTACACAAGTTGTACATCATGCAACAAAAGCAATATATAATTTATCATAAAGTTAGATCACAGCACGTGGCTAAACTTTGTAAAACATTGTACCTTTATTTGGTTCAATGCGGAAAGCTTCAGGCCGCTCATATCTAATATTTTCACACTTGCCAACATATCTTCCCTTTTTCTTTGTTGCAACAGGCTGCATTAAATTCAATGCATAAGCATAGTCTCATACGAACCAAGGAGCAAAATTAGACAACAATTTTGGTATTGTTACACCAAAAACACTATTTTATTGTCTTACAGATGCTTTGTCAAATGTACTGATACCGACACCAATAGCAAAGAACGGACTAAAACGATTTCTCTTGGATTCTTATTAATCATATTAACTTTCTTGAAAAGCTGTAATACTTGATCTAATCCAAGTTTGTTTAGCTTTAAAAGTCACACGCAGTTCAATTTTAAATTGTTTACAAAGGTATTTCTTTTAACTTTTATTTTTACTCTTGTAGTGCAGTATTTATATTTTTCCTTTGTTTCTTGATTCAGTCGTTGTTTAACATTATTATATGATTGTTGAGTTTGTTACTCAACTTGATTTAGGTTCAATGTTATATGATGTGTTATTTTAGCCTTTTAGGTACATACAATTAGAATATGTTCACCCATTCATTTTTAGAAATTTTCATATGGCCAAATGGACAACACAAAACACAATGTAAGCAAATGAATTGAGTATTCTTATGAATAATTTTTCCAGTATATGCCTATTATGCTCAATAATCGTCAAATAGTCAGATTTGAGTTTCAGTGCATAGATGGACATTGAATAAAGAGCAATACAGTGCATGTGGTGAAACATAAATATGCATGATGGTTCTATTGTTTTAACGAAAAAAAAAGAAAGAAAGAAAGATGAAACATTAGGTTAAATTATACATTAGGTTAAATTCTATTTTTTTTTTTGTAGATTCCTCCCCAATGAGCTGAACTATTTGATTTAGGAATTCAAGTGAGCTTTCAATATTATTTCGTAATGGCTCTATACTCATCAAGTTAACAGCACAAAAGACCTAGCCATGATTAATTTATGTTTATAAAGATAAGTGTGAGTGTATGCTCTTGAGAAGCATACAACATCAAAAAAAAACTTTGGCAGTAATTAGAGATATATTGTTTAGATTCCGTATGTTTTTTGAACTCCCATTTGTGGCTTTTATCAAAAGCAACTTTTCACATCAATATTCATCTCAACAGAATCAAGCACAATCATAAGAACAAACCCTAAATTGAAATAGTCATTGCATTTTACCAAGTTTTAAACATCGTTTTAAAACTTCAAATCATGAGAGAAAATAAAAATAAAAATCTAAAATTTAATAAACACCCACCAAATACTCCGGGCTTCTTTATCATTATGAAGCCAAATATACATTTTACTAAATGATTTATTAACCTGAACTTCGCATCCCTCCATTGCTTTAACTCTTCTCGTGCAAAAAAAACATTTTCCCCTGCAAAACCCATCTTCCTTATCAACATCCTGCAAGTTCAACATCAAATCACATCACCCATTAAGCTCGCCTGCAATAAGATACTAAACAAAGTTATAAGAAAAACAGAAAATCTGTTAAGGCAAATCTAAACCTTAATGAATATAAATTAAATAAACCAGTGAAGGAATGTATCAAAGATGTAAGTAAAGAAACAGTTAGCTGATGAAAACATCTTGGAGTATGATTCCTTTTGTTTATCCATTTGTTAAAGTTATTGTGAAATTTTGCAATAGATTGGAAACTATGTGATTCAGATAAAAAGAAAACTCACTTTCAATATATATAATGATTCTCCAAGTGTCTCACAAATTTTCAAATTGTGTCATTTTCTTGGAATTATAAATGTTACAATTCAAGAATACATTTAACTTTTAAAAGTTTTAGCAATTTGTGAATAATTAGAAATTAGGCATAAAAACCCTAGACGTCGTCTCTTCTCTATCGTCTGCTTGATGCATAAAACAGATTGATCCCGAACCAAAATTAGAAATTAGGCAAAAAAAATTTGAAAGAGGCAACACAAATGACGTAGCCGTGAGTGTGAGTGACGAACAAATCAGGTATAGAGAAGAATTTGAACTTGTTGATAACCATCGGTTGTTGACTTCAAACAGAGGAACTTCAGAAGATGATGCAGGTTGACGGTGAATACATTAAGGGTTCTTGATGGTCGTGGCGGTGGAGGTTCTTGATGGTCGTGGTGGTGTGGTGATGATGTACCTAGACATGGGTGTGGTCACTGTTGCAAAAGTGGGCTCTAAGGCCGAGTATTCGGGTTGTTCCGAGGTTGAGTACTCCCTTAGTTTTACCCGAGTACTCCCGACTAGGGCCGAATACTCCCCAATTACTCGCTCCAAAATGTTATTCCGACCTGAAAACGCAAAGCGATTTTTGCAACCTTGGGTGTGGTGACAGAGGTTCTTGATGAGGGGTGTTGTAACTTGTAAGGGATGGGCAATGAAAGGCAGAGAGGATTGGAGCACAATAGAAAATTTAAGATTTTAAAAATAAAAGTTGTTTGAGGGTATTTTCATATTTTATAAGCATTCATAACTTGTTTAAATACAATATTGTTTTTTTTAGAAAAATATATTATAAAAACGAGAATTTTTTTATCTTTAAAATGAGTATAATTTTGTTATATAAAATGAAATTTTTTCAGCTCATTGTGTCTAATTATCGTTATTGTGTCTTTCTTAAACGTTTGTGTATAATTACTTTTTTTGTGTTTTTTACAGGTAATTGTGTCTTTTTTATTGATAATTGTATATTTTTTTAAAGATCATTGTGTTATTCATACTCGTCATTATGTCATTCTTATTTAACATTATGTATTCTGCAATATCATTGTGTCTTAAATTGTTCAGAAAAACCCAACATTGAGCAGAAACACAAAAGACACAATGACATGTACATAATTGTTCATACTTGTCATTGTGTCTTTTTTACAGCTAATTCTGTCTTCTTTAAAGATCATTGTGTTATTCATATTCATCATTGTGTCATTTTTGCTTAACATTATGTATCTGCAATATCATTATGTTTTACATTGTTCATGAAAACACAATATTAAAAAGAAACACAAAAGATACAATGACATGTATAAGATACAATGACTTAAATAAAAGACACAATGGCCTGTACAAAATTGTTCATACTCGTCATTGTGTCTTTATGGTATATTTTTTGAAAAAAAAATAATAATTTCATATGTAAAAGTTATGAACGTTTAAAGAAGGTGGGAAAATTTGATAAAAAGTCAACAAAAGTAACCATTACTAAAATATTCTCCAACAACTTAATTTAATTATAGGCCATTGATTAATGATCTAATGTCTCAAGATCTTTCTTAGATTTTTAGGTTAAGATGTTTATTTAGTTTAACTTAACGTTTAAACAGTTAGCATCCGTTGTGGTTAGATTATAAAACCAAAAGCATTTCTATTCCTTTTCTTTCCCAATGAAAAATATCAAATGTTTCCTATTCATTAACTCCTCTCTTTTTAATATGTATGTAACTAGGTTAATATCCCGTGTATTACACGGATTAAATACAAAAATAATATATAGTTATTAGTGAAAATCTTTATAATATAAGTCAATTTTTTTGATTAAAATTTTTGAAAAACTTAATGCTTAAAGTAATAAAATAATAAAATTATTTTTTAAATATTACTTTTTCAAATTTTGTTTTTTTAAACATTTTGTTTTAGAATACAGTTTTCAGATTTCTTATTTTATAATAATTTTGCTTTTGAAAAAAAAAAGTATTTTTATATTAATATATTTTTTATGTCTTAAAAAATATTTTTAATTTAAAAATTATAAATATGCATTCAATATTTAATACTATTATTTAACGTATGATGCATTAAATAAGAAAGAGAAGCAGGAATATTATTGTAACAATAGTGTAGATTAGTGACATATGTCCTCTTGTATTTTGATTTATTATATATAATAGATATGTAAAAGTTATGAATATTTAAAGAAGGTGAGGAAATTTGATAAAAAGTCAAGAAAAGTAGTTATTACTAAAATACTCTCCAACAACTTAATTTATTAATATAGTTAACTATAACATATATCTCTTTTATATGTTATAGTGATTATTGTGCATAAACGCATGTGTTATCTTAAGATATTGAACACAACCAACACATCAAAACAAATGTTTATTTGTAATAGTTTAAAAAGACATATAGATGACTTCTAAACATCAAGTCATATAATGTTACTATCTTGAACACTTTCAGTATCTGACATTTCAATGTCATCTAGATAGAAGATGCATGAATGGTTGCACCTGTCATGAGGAACCATCCTCGATATGCAATGACACGTGTCCTTTGGGATAAATCAAAAATGGCCCCAATAACATCTCCAATATTTAGTTGTTTCATTTTGAAACTTTAAATCAAACAATCACAAATCTGTTCAAAATAAAACGATTACACAAATCGTATCTAACTTTTATGTAAGATAATTAAATTGTTTACAAAAAACAATTTATTGTTTATAACATAAACTTTTTCTAATAATCATATTAGAATTTAGTCAATTATAAAAATCGTATCTAACGTTCACGTTAGAGAATTGAAAAATGCTTACATAAAGCAATCTTATTACATAATGTGTGACTAACACGCATATTAATAAAATGTTTACTTATACATTTTTATCCAAACATACTTCTATCTCGTCATGAAAACTAATCGGTTATAATTAACATTTTTTATGACAAACCAGTTTCTACTGTGCTCGTTTGAAAATAAACAACAAAATTTTCAAAGTTCTTATATTTATATAACAAACCGGTTCCAACACTCTTGTTTAAACGATTACAAATATCGTTTCTAAAGCTTTTTGTTTAAAAAAATAGATTCTAACAAGCTTGTTAGAAATAAACGATTACTCGAACAGTTATAAAACCTTTTTGTTTATAAAATAAAATGGTCTTAGCACACTTTGTTAACAAATAAACGATTACCAAAATCGTTATAAATCTTATTATGGTTATACAAAATAAACTAATTCTAACACACTTGTTAGAAATAAACGATTACCAAAAGCATTATAAAGCTTATTATGTTTATACCAAATAAACTAATTCTAACACACTTGTTATAAAATAAACGATTACAAATATCGTTATAAACTTATTGCTTTGCAAGTAATCTTTTATAACACGCTTGTTATAAAATAAATAAAGTGTTACACAAACACTCTCGATTCTAACATGTTTGTTAAAATATAATTGCATAAGGACTTTTTCAAACACAATGTTTTCTATTGTGTTCGTTAGAATATTTATTATTTTAATCAACATTATAATTTCTAACACGCTCATTAGAAATATAAGTTAAATATTGATAACCGATTATATAGTTTCGAAACCACCTTGTTTCTAACACGTCAATTAGAAAACTTAAATTGTTCAAACCAATATTGTTTATCAAAAACAATAATTACATCTAATATGGTTGTTAGAAAATGTAAAGGTTTCGTAACCGGTATTATTTTTAAAAATAATAATAATAAACTTCTAACACTCACGTTAAAAAAAATTGTTTACAAACATTTTATATGTGTTTCAAAGCCACCTTTTTTTTAATAAGACTATTAGAAAATGAATGTTCAATAACATATTTTGAAGCTAACCAAAAATTGTTCATGGTTAAATTCACAATCAAAATCCATGAACTCAAAACAATGAATCAAAACATATGTCTTGTAACACGGTATTCGGATTAAATATTGTACTCCAATTACAAAATCCGACCAACTTGTACTAATAATTTCTCAAAAATATTTACTAGATTTTATCAAAAATCTTAGTTTATATTTAACTTTCATGAACCCAAAATCCTTATTTATAAGATTTTTCACGAAAGTCTGTTTTAAGATTGTAGGAAATGCGTTCACTTTTTTATTATAAAATAATAATCAAATATAAATAATAACGATTCTCTCGTTATTAGTAAGAAATAATCTAGTACATTACCGGTTACAAGACTAAAATAAAAGAATATAAATTACTAATCTATATACCAAACTTGTTTTGATCCATGTCTTCGTTGTGTACTCTAAATAGCCTCCTTGGTTAGTGAATGATTAATGTTGAGTCTTCAATCGAACATCTTGACGAGCCGGTAGCAAATGCTTCAAAAATATCTTTTCTAGCTTTCAACCACTTTTGTCTTCCACCTATTCTTCATTGACATCGAGTAAACATGTTGATGATTGTGGTTGATGCAGGTATTCAATACGCTTCCCATAAAACAGATTTCGCGCCTCTTCTCAAGACGAACGCGTCTGTCTCTCAGGGTACAACAACCGAAACAGTATGTGTATTGTCGGGATTAACCTAGAACCCGAAAGTGTATATGAAACAAGAGAGAATATAATCAAAAATGTAAGGAATTGTATATGTATTGTAAATCATGTAGTATTCTATTTTTTCAACTTCTTAACAAGACACCATATATCTTGTATTTATATTACATGAAGGTGATACCAACAGTCTTCACTTAATACATATAATCAATATATGTAATTTGAAAAGTCTTGATTTAATTGAGTAAAATGAAAAGTCTTTGATTTTAATTCATATTAAATTTGAAACTACTTAAATTTCCAACAGAAAGATTGTAACGATTCGATTAACGTTCAATTATGAGACACCCTTAATCATAATCATATTTGACTTATCGACTAATCAAAAAACCTTAATCATAGCCATAACCATAACCGTTCGGTTAGTTTCATTCGGTGAATGTGGGTTATCGGTTCGGTTAAAGATTACGATTTGCTCACCCGTAAATTGCTTGGTAATTGTGCAGCAGATTATTTCATAATATTAAAAGTTGGTTCTAAAGGGCCAAATGACAATAAAAAATGAGTCAAAAGTCATATAAGTTGTATACAATATGCATAAAACCTTAGAAATGATGTTGCAAAAGAAGAAAGATTATGGATAGAAGTAGGATTATTTGAAGGAACATACCACGCAGTTGGCATCTATATATTGCAATGATTTTTGCAATGAGAACAACACGTTTTATTGTGTTTTTATATGGGTTTGGTATCTATATATTGGTCCTATCACACATCTAAAAGGTGTTGAATTCAATTTTAAAGCATTACGGTTACTTTGTTGTTTTCTTTGTTTTGTATTATTGTAAGATGAAGTTTTGCAAAAAGTATGTTTGATGGTTTTTTTATAAGATAGATTTGGTAAGCTCTATTGCACTCATTTGAAACATTTACAAAAACTTCTTTCTAATCCATTTGTGCTTGACTTTGTCAATTAATTTATTTACTTGTGACGTTGTAAAGTTTGCTTAACCTATTGTGCAATTTCATAATGTTCATGAGATTGACAAAACATTGGTCTCCAGTAATCAAATAGTTCAAAGAAAAATTAAGTGGTTGGAAGGCAAAACACTTATCATTTGGAGGGAGACTAACTTTGGTAAAATCGGTCTTACAAAGTCTCCCACTTTATATCTTCTCCATGTTTAAAGCACCAAAAGTGGCTAGGGGTTTAGGTGTGGGATGCCTAAAAATCATGAACCTTGCCTTGTTGGCAAAATGGTGGTGGAGGGCTTTGAACGAGCCACCAAGTCTTTGGTCCGTATGTATTAAGGCAATTCGCAATTAGATTTTGATACACCTGATGAGGTGGGAAAAAAGAACAAAGCTCGGGTATGGGCATAAATTACTTCAATAAATAGTGAAGTTCAAAAGAATTAGAGATCACTCTCTTCAATAATTAGAAAACATGTGGGTGATGGGCTCAGTACTAAGTTTTGGAAGCATAGATGGTTCGGCTATAGAATCTTAAAAAATTTATTCCCCAACCAATACATTAATGAGAGTTAAAAAAAATTGCATGGTGGCCCAACGTAAAACCAAGGAGATGGATTAAACTATATTGTTTAACTTGGCATGGAAGAGCAGAATGATGGAACATGGCATTATGGTGGAAATCATAGATTTGGAAAATATGATCTCGTGTTACAGATTCAAAGAAGGATAAGACAAATGGGTTTAGGGGCAGATAAATCAAAGGAGTTTTGTCACACCCCGAACCGAAGGGATAGATCGACTTTCCCGTCAGGCGGAAGGTTCTCGGGGCGTGGTATTGTGTTATAATCGAAATGATCAGATTGTTTACAATGCACATGATATATAATGAGAAATGCTAAATGACATTGATATAGAATTACAAAGTTAAATTACACAAGTTATGTTCATAATTTAAGCAAGTAAATCTACCCAAAAGAATAATAAAGTTGATATATTGTATCTGAATAATATTTACAAAAGATGATTCACAAGCATGACATCCAAAAGATATGCTCACAAAATGTAGCTAGGTCCACTATAAGTCCACTAGCGAACGCATCTTGAATCTGGTGACTAAACTTGTTCGTCACATGAGAAAACATGCATTTAAAACAAGTCAACAATAGGTTGGTGAGTGTGACGATTGCGTACGAAGAATTCGGCATTAATGACGTAAGCACATTTGATCGTGTTTGAAATCCACGAGGAATTAACAACTTTTGTTAATGGGGATTGTTAGAACGTGAAAAATGATGAACGTGGGCGAAAACCGCACGCAAAACGGAGTTCGTATGCCCCCGGAATCGCGAAACGAAGTTTAAATCAAAAATGGGCTGAAAATCGGGTCAGGCGGTACGCCTGGCGTGGGTGTACCAACCCAGGCGATACGCCTGGCTACTATGTCGGCAAAAAAATATAATTTGATGATCAGATCGCATAGAATTGTCCAGAAACTCGTTTTCTTCGTCCCTGCATCACCTTTAAACGATAAACCAGCCATCAAACCTTTCTAAACTTCAAATCTAAGCTCCTCAAACATCTGGATCATCCCACGGATCGTATATACAAGTCCCGATCGTAGTTTTACCCGCAGGAACTCGTCAGAACAGGTAACGGTTCGTTTTAACCTTCTAGTTTGATTTTGATTGATTAGATCTTGATTTTGAACGTAATGAGATAGTTAGGATTGTTGATTATTGCCTAGATGATGGCTAGGATTGATTATAAACGAAGAACACGAAGTTCTAACGGTTAAATCCTTGTTTTGATCCGTTGTGATGCCCGGTTTGCATGAAATCATACCTATGATTATAATGGTTTAAACCATTTGATTATGACAATGTAGGTGATTAGTTTGATTAATCTTTGAAATGCAAAGGTTAAATCCAAGTGTTTCAAACTAATCATAATCATTAACATACTTATTGGAATGATTATCTGATGTTTATGATAACAGTCAGATTAGTATGTTAAATCTGGTTATTTCACCTATTATGGTGCTACATTGTGATATTTCATGATATTTGGGTAATCAATAACAAGGATTAATCATTTCTAAGCCATTAAATCATCTAAAAATTGTCTTAATATTATAATCAACAATATTAACTATTTGATTAATCCGAGATTATTTAAGATTAATCTAGAATGTCATCAACTATGTGTTAGGAACCTAATGCAATGTAGGTTCCTACATTATCATACATTGTATGATATAACCTTAAATTGGTTAATGATATAATTAATATCGAGTTGATGATATATTAAGCAATGTCTTTGACATTGAACGTTCAGAAAGATCTAATCAGTAAACTAGAACATAAATAACTTATTAAATATAATTAAATGCAGAATCATCTCTTTGTTGTTAGATTGAAGAGATTTTGCTACCTTATATCATCAGGTGAGTTTCGTACCACCCCTGTTCTTTTAATGTTGTATAAACATCGGGGTATAACTGCTAAACTTTTCTTGATCATATGATATGTATCACTGTTATCTGCGTGATTTCATGTGATTAACTGAATTTGTGGATTTCATGGGATTGTTGCCGTTAGTATCTCTATCATGATATCAAAGTCCTCATTCTTGAACTGTATCTAGTGAACCCATGTGTGGCCGAGCAGAAAACATTGATAGTACTATCGGTTGACACCCCATTCACTGGGAGGATTGCATCTCCCCTGGTGTGAATGTTTGTTATCTGTTTCCTGAACTTCTTAATGGTGTGATAGACATTAAGATAATGAGGCAATAAGATATTTACCGACGGGTAATATCGAGAACTGAACATATCGTCCGAAAGGAACTAGATACGGGTCCCATGGTTATCCGGAACTGTGAACATGTATTTGAACTTAACTGTTATATCATATGATTTAACTAAACTGTATGAACTCACCAGCTTTGTGCTGATGTTTTCGAAACTAAAACTTTTGCAGGCAATCAAGGACAACGGTGAGGATGCACTCACAGCACTAGCAACAACTGTAATTAAATAAATTGTAAAATGTATAAACTGTAATAATATTTGTAACCACGAACCTTGTAATGTAAGTTTTACTTTTCGTAATCTGTGTGCTATGATGATACCGGATCAAGTAAGTCACCCCTCATGCTCTGAGACATCACCACTATGCTTCCGCTACCCATTTGATGACATCATTCTCAGGTGACGAGAGGTGGGGGTGTGACAGGGTGGTATCAGAGCCACAGGTTATAGAGAACTAGGTGGACATAGAGGCCTAGACTATAACCATAGGCTCGTATAATGACACAGAGAGCACCGAACATTAATATTGAACAAAACTTGTTTTGAATTAAACCAGGATAATCAGGTGGTACAAATTCCAGTTATGAGTGGCCAGCATAACTGAAATTTGCAACACGTGTGCATTCTAGTTTGATTTAATTCAAGCAAAACATTAACAATTCTAAAGACTAATAGTTGCTTTGAGATAGGAAGAGATATCATATCATGTTTGTATTGAATATTATTATTCAATGTTTATTTCATGATACTGATCTAGAACTTTGTTTATTCAGCAATGGCGAACCCGGGAGAAAACTATATTTACCAGAGATTCCCTTACATCATCCTTGACGACACACCCAGTGACAGCTCAGGATCGAGCTCGGGTGCAGTACCATCTCATGCGTCTTCTGTATCATCTCAGGTGGGACCACAGCTACCAGCTACACCACCCGGATCTCCTTTTGTACCACCACTACCGCCCGGATCTCCGTTCATACCACCACCACCACCGGGATCCCCACCGGTGCACAGTCCACCCCACTCACCGCTGGCCGACGCTTCGGCCATGAGGAGGCAGAGCTCCTCACCACACAGAGCCCCGGCATGGGACGGGCTCAGGCGTATGCGGGGCCAGGCCCGCAAGACTACGGGACTACCTCCACGACGCCCTATGGCTCCACGGGACGAGCCAGCACCAGTACACGAGGTGGGAGAATCCTCCCACCAGGCTGAGCTTCGGGCTCAGGTACAGCAGGTATCTCAGGACCTGCTGGGCCTCCGACAGGATTTGCAGCAGCACCATGCCATGATGGAGGACACCCGTAACACGGTGTTGGAGATTCTCACGTCTCACCTGGCTCTTATGGAGCATGTGACTACTCAGGGTGCGGACACTCTAGCTTGGAGGGCGACCATTGAGGATCGCCTTCAGAGGACCTGGTGGAGGGAGATGATTGCTGCATGTAAGCAGCGGGTGGCAGCCTTTGGGGAAAGGCTGCAGGGACTGATCTGGATGCTCGGTACGCTGAGCACCGAGGCTAGACTTATCTGGTTAGCTATAGTACTTGCTACTATAGCTATAGTGCTAGCCTGTTTACCGTATTTCTTACGGTAAGTCAGATCAGTTGATCCACATTTTTGGGATTTTCATTGTACATCTCATAGACGGATAGGTTGTTTGTATGAATGTATTATGAGGGCACTCCTTGTATTATAAACTTTATGGTTCTATAATAACAGTGTTGTTTTAATCAAATGTTTGTTTCTGTATATCTGTTGTATGTTATATGAACACTATATCTATATCAGTATGAGAACGTATCTATGAACATATCAGTATGAAAACGTATCTATGAACATATCAGTATGAGAACGTATCTATGAACATATCAGTATGAGAACGTATCTATGAACATATCAGTATGAAAACGTATCTATGAACATATCAGTATGAGAACGTATCTATGAACATATCAGTATGAGAACGTATCTATGAACATATCAGTATGAGAACGTATCTATGAACATATCAGTATGAGAACGTATCTATGAACATATCAGTATGAAAACGTATCTATGAACATATCAGTATGGGAACGTATCTAACTGAAAACATATTGCGCTGATATACAGTACGAGAGCCATACTGTATGCGAATATGTCGAACTAAAAATATATATATTGTGCGAAAATACAGTACGAGAGCAATACTGTATGCAAATATATCTAACTGAAAATATATTGCGCTGATATACAGTACGAGAGCCATACTGTATGCGAATATATTTAACTAAAAACATATATTGCGCGAAAATACAGTACGAGAGCCATACTGTATGCGAATATATTAACTAAAAGTACAGTACGAGAGCCATACTGTACGAGAACATATCTAAACGAGAACGTATCTGTAATGTGAACGAGAACATATCAGTAACTAAAGTATAGTACGAGAGCCATACTATACGAGAACATATCAGTAACTAAAGTACAGTACGAGAGCCATACTGTACGAGAACATATCTAAACGAGAACGTATCTGTAATGTGAACGAGAACATATCTAAACGAGAACGTATCTGTAATGTGAACGAGAACATATCAGTAACTAAAGTACAGTACGAGAGCCATACTGTACGAGTACACGTGAACATATCTGTTGTTGTGTAAGAACATATCTAGTACACGAACTGAGAACATATCCTAGTCCTGTATGAACATATCTCTAAAAACATGTATTGCGAGGCAATGAGTTGGGTTATACTCTACACATGTTTTGAAATAACAGGACTAAGTATAACTACGAATATCTGAATGACTAGTGTGAATTGAGAACGTATCTGGATCTTTTCAATGTAGTTATACTTGAATACTTAAATGATCACATTTCAACATGAAATTGTCAGCATGCCTGAACATGGTTGAGTTATGTGATTAAAAAGGGTTATATTTTTAATATTCTTGAACTGACCTGAGTTTGTCTGCATGTGAGCAGAACTATGGCTCCGAAAAGAGGTCGTCCAGCTAAGAGAGCTACCGAGAATATTACTCCCCCTGAACCGAATCCAGTTCCACCACCTGTTTCTGAAACAAATACCGTTCCTCTGGTGAACCAGGACCCAAACCCGACACCCACGGCAGCTCCTAGTGGGTCGGTATTGAATGAAGCAGCTATAGCCCGAATCGTAAAGGAACAGCTATCGGCTGCTGGCATTGTAATACCACCACAGCCACATGTCACTTCTGGGTCTGGTCATGTGGAACATAATGCCACAGGTGGACACGTTGAAACTGTTCATACCACAGGCACAACTACTACTGCTCCTGATCCACCACGACAGGGATGTACGTATAAATACTTTGCTTCCTGTAACCCACCTACTTTCACAGGTAGGGAAGGAGCGGCTGGACTCCTTAGGTGGATCGAGGAGATGGAAACAAAACTGAAAATCAGCCAATGTCTGGAGGAGCATAAGGTGTCTTATGCTGCCTGTTCTTTGAAAGAATCAGCTCTTACCTGGTGGAATACCCAGGCTAAAACTTTGGGTTCTGTTACAGTTGATTCTATGGGCTGGAATGAATTCAAAACTCTGATTAGGTCAGAGTACTGCCCAATCACTGAAATCCAAAAACTTCAGGAGGAATTCTGGAGTCACTCAATGGTCGGTGCTGATTCTTTAGCCTACACCGATCGTTTTCATGAACTTACTTGTCTACTTCCCAATATGTTTCCAACTGAGGCAGCATTGATTGAGAAGTATATCAAAGGGTTGGTTCCCCAGATTCGGGGAAATGTAACTGCTGCTGAACCCACAACCCTCAAAAGAACCATTCTGTTGACCACTAAGCTTACCGATGAGGCGGTAAGAAGTGGTACATTGATCTCAAAATCTCAGACGGCCGTGGGCCGTAGTGAAGCTGGTACCTCGAACGTTTCTAAAGGTACCAAACGTAAATGGTTTGGCAAGTCCAAGACCAAAGCTCCAGCTGAAACCAGTCAGAACAAACCAACAGTGAAAAACTATGGAGCGGCGGTACCGGAAAGGAAAGTTTACACTGGGCCGGCGCCCAAATGTGATAGGTGTCCCTACCATCACACAGGACCATGTCCTGTTTGTGCAAAATGTAATCGGGTAGGACACTATGCTAAATACTGCAACTTTCCTGCTCGTCAACCAAACCAAGCTCCACGACCCACTGCTCAAATGAACCGGTCATGTTACACTTGTGGAAGCCCTGATCACCTCATGCGCAATTGTCCAACCAATAACACCAATCCAGGGAATCAAGCTAGGGGTAGAGCTTTTCAGATTGGTGCAGCCGAGGCAAGACATGATGCAAACATTGTCACTGGTACGTTCCTTCTCAATAATCTTTATGCATCAGTTTTATTTGACACAGGAGCAGATAAGAGTTTTATTTCTCCTGAATTTGCATCATTACTTTCATTGCCTACGGTAGAACTAGAAACTCCTTATGTCATTGAACTTGCAAACGGCAAGATGATCAAAACTAGCAGTGTTATTCAAGGATGTTCCTTGAATCTGAATGATCACCTTTTCTGTATCGACTTACTTCCTATTGAGCTTGGTAGCTTTGATGTCGTGGTAGGCATGAATTGGCTTTCTGATAACCAAGCGGAAGTTGTATGTCAAACTAAGGTGATCCGTATTCCATTACCTAACGGTAATACACTGATAGTTCAAGGAGAACGAGCCGGTAGAAAACTTGGTCTCATATCTTGTATGCGGGCTCAGAAATTTTTAAGGAAAGGCTGTTATGCTTTCCTGGCACACGTGACCGAGCACAATTCTTCACCTACACGTATCACTGATATCCCAGTAGTCAAAGATTTTCCTGAAGTTTTTCCTGAAGATATATCAGGATTACCCCCAACAAGACAGGTTGAATTTCGTATTGACTTGATTCCTGGCGCTGCACCTGTTGCTAAAGCCCCGTATCGGCTTGCGCCATCTGAAATGCAAGAACTTTCAGGTCAATTACAGGAACTTCTTGATAAAGGTTTCATTCGACCCAGTTTTTCACCCTGGGGAGCACCAATTCTTTTTGTGAAAAAGAAAGATGGATCATTCAGGATGTGTATCGACTACAGGGAACTCAATAAACTGACAATCAAGAACCGTTATCCATTACCTCGTATTGATGATCTGTTTGATCAGTTGCAAGGTGCTACATATTTCTCAAAAATTGATTTGAGGTCCGGATATCATCAGTTGCGAATCCATGACAATGATGTTCCAAAAACTGCTTTCCGAACCCGGTACGGACATTACGAGTTTTTAGTAATGCCGTTTGGTTTAACCAATGCACCTGCAGTTTTTATGGATCTGATGAACCGAGTATGTAGACCTTATCTGGATAAGTTTGTGATTGTATTTATTGATGATATTCTCATTTATTCCCGGAACCAGCAGGAACATGCCCAACATCTGAAACTCATCTTAGAACTTCTAGCACGTGAACAGCTATATGCCAAATTTTCCAAGTGTGAATTTTGGTTACGAGAAGTTCAGTTTCTGGGGCATGTTGTGAATGAGAATGGTATTCAAGTGGATCCCAGTAAGATCAAAGCGGTAGAACAATGGGAGACACCCCGAACCCCGACTGAAATACGTCAATTCTTGGGATTGGCAGGTTATTATCGTCGATTTATCAAGAACTTTTCAAAAATCGCTCTGCCACTTACCATTTTGACTCAGAAGAACCAACCGTTTATATGGGTTCCCAACAGGAGGAGGCTTTCCAACTGTTGAAACATAAACTCTGCAATGCACCTATCTTAGCACTACCGGAAGGTACAGATAACTTCACGGTTTATTGTGATGCTTCCCGTCAGGGACTTGGGTGTGTTTTAATGCAGAACGATAAGGTGATTGCTTACGCTTCTCGACAGTTGAAAGTACACGAGAAGAACTATACCACTCATGATCTAGAACTTGGTGCAGTTGTGTTTGCACTCAAGATTTGGAGACATTATCTGTACGGAACCAAGTGTATTGTGTACACGGATCACAAAAGTCTCCAACATATTCTAGATCAGAAAATGTTGAACATGCGACAAAGGCGATGGGTTGAACTTTGAACGATTATGATTGTGAAATCCGTTATCACCCAGGCAAGGCAAATGTTGTGGCCGATGCCTTGAGTCGCAAGGAACGGGTCAAACCCCTACGTGTGAGAGCGTTAGGTTTGACTATCCAAACCAGTCTAATTCCTCAGATTAGAGATGCTCAGCAACAAGCTTTACAAACAACGAATTATTCTGCTGAGGGACTAAGAGGATTAGATAAGAAACTCAATACTAAAGCTGATGGACTGTTGTATTTCAAAGACCGAATGTGGGTTCCTCTATTCGGTAACTCTCGAACAACCATCTTGGATGAGGCGCACAAATCCAGGTATTCTATTCATCCAGGTGCCGATAAAATGTATAAAGATCTTAGAGATTTTTACTGGTGGCCTGGGATGAAGAGAAACGTATCAGAATACGTGGACCGATGTTTAACGTGTCTTAAAGTGAAGGCTGAACATCAACGACCTTCTGGGTTACTCCAACAACCTGAGATTCCCATGTGGAAATGGGATCAGATCTCTATGGATTTCATTACAAAACTACCCAGAACGTCACGTAACCATGACTCGATATGGGTTATCGTTGATCGCCTTACTAAATCTGCGCATTTCTTACCCATCCGAGAAGATTACTCTATGGATCGACTGGCTAAACTCTATGTTAATGAGATTGTATCTCGACATGGAGTACCGATCTCTATCATTTCTGACAGAGATAGTCGATTTATGTCACGATTTTGGCAAACTCTTCAGAATGCTCTGGGCACGCAAATCAATATGAGCACATCCTATCATCCACAAACGGATGGGCAAACGGAGCGAACAAATCAAACGTTAGAAGACATGCTCAGAAGCTGTGTGATTGATTTTGGAGGTAGCTGGGATATTCATCTTCCACTTGTGGAATTCTCATACAATAACAGCTACCATACCAGCATACAATGCGCTCCATTCGAGGCACTGTATGGGCGCAAGTGCAGATCTCCTATTTGCTGGTCGGAAATAGGAGAAAATCAAATCATTGGCCCAGAATTCATCCAAGAAACCACTGATAAGATCGCACTGATTCAAGAACGAATTAAAGCTGCTCGCGATCGTCAAAAGAGTTATGCTGATAACCGTCGTAGACCATTAGAATTCCAAGTTGGTGATCGTGTAATGTTGAAAGTATCACCCTGGAAGGGCATTTTCAGATTTGGTAAACGAGGTAAACTCTCACCGAGGTTTGTAGGGCCATTTAAAATTCTTGAACGAATTGGATCTGTAGCCTACAGACTCGAATTACCTCTTGAACTCAGTAACATTCATGACGTTTTTCACGTATCAAATCTGAAAAAGTGTTTAAACGATGAATCTTTGATCGTACCTCTTGAAGAACTTCAGATCGATGATAAACTTCAGTTTACCGAAGAACCGGTAGAAGTAATGGATCGAGAAGTTAAGGTACTCAAACGCAGTCGTATACCAATCATTAAAGTTCGCTGGAACTCTCAACGAGGACCTGAATATACCTGGGAACGTGAAGATCAGATGAAAGCCAAATATCCTCACTTGTTCTCATAGACAATTGTCAACAGATAAGTCTTCACTAAATTTCGGGACGAAATTTCTCTAACAGGAGGAGACTGTGACGATTGCGTACGAAGAATTCGGCATTAATGACGTAAGCACATTTGATCGTGTTTGAAATCCACGAGGAATTAACAACTTTTGTTAATGGGGATTGTTAGAACGTGAAAAATGATGAACGTGGGCGAAAACCGCACGCAAAACGGAGTTCGTATGCCCCCGGAATCGCGAAACGAAGTTTAAATCAAAAATGGGCTGAAAATCGGGTCAGGCGGTACGCCTGGCGTGGGTGTACCAACCCAGGCGATACGCCTGGCTACTATGTCGGCAAAAAAATATAATTTGATGATCAGATCGCATAGAATTGTCCAGAAACTCGTTTTCTTCGTCCCTGCATCACCTTTAAACGATAAACCAGCCATCAAACCTTTCTAAACTTCAAATCTAAGCTCCTCAAACATCTGGATCATCCCACGGATCGTATATACAAGTCCCGATCGTAGTTTTACCCGCAGGAACTCGTCAGAACAGGTAACGGTTCGTTTTAACCTTCTAGTTTGATTTTGATTGATTAGATCTTGATTTTGAACGTAATGAGATAGTTAGGATTGTTGATTATTGCCTAGATGATGGCTAGGATTGATTATAAACGAAGAACACGAAGTTCTAACGGTTAAATCCTTGTTTTGATCCGTTGTGATGCCCGGTTTGCATGAAATCATACCTATGATTATAATGGTTTAAACCATTTGATTATGACAATGTAGGTGATTAGTTTGATTAATCTTTGAAATGCAAAGGTTAAATCCAAGTGTTTCAAACTAATCATAATCATTAACATACTTATTGGAATGATTATCTGATGTTTATGATAACAGTCAGATTAGTATGTTAAATCTGGTTATTTCACCTATTATGGTGCTACATTGTGATATTTCATGATATTTGGGTAATCAATAACAAGGATTAATCATTTCTAAGCCATTAAATCATCTAAAAATTGTCTTAATATTATAATCAACAATATTAACTATTTGATTAATCCGAGATTATTTAAGATTAATCTAGAATGTCATCAACTATGTGTTAGGAACCTAATGCAATGTAGGTTCCTACATTATCATACATTGTATGATATAACCTTAAATTGGTTAATGATATAATTAATATCGAGTTGATGATATATTAAGCAATGTCTTTGACATTGAACGTTCAGAAAGATCTAATCAGTAAACTAGAACATAAATAACTTATTAAATATAATTAAATGCAGAATCATCTCTTTGTTGTTAGATTGAAGAGATTTTGCTACCTTATATCATCAGGTGAGTTTCGTACCACCCCTGTTCTTTTAATGTTGTATAAACATCGGGGTATAACTGCTAAACTTTTCTTGATCATATGATATGTATCACTGTTATCTGCGTGATTTCATGTGATTAACTGAATTTGTGGATTTCATGGGATTGTTGCCGTTAGTATCTCTATCATGATATCAAAGTCCTCATTCTTGAACTGTATCTAGTGAACCCATGTGTGGCCGAGCAGAAAACATTGATAGTACTATCGGTTGACACCCCATTCACTGGGAGGATTGCATCTCCCCTGGTGTGAATGTTTGTTATCTGTTTCCTGAACTTCTTAATGGTGTGATAGACATTAAGATAATGAGGCAATAAGATATTTACCGACGGGTAATATCGAGAACTGAACATATCGTCCGAAAGGAACTAGATACGGGTCCCATGGTTATCCGGAACTGTGAACATGTATTTGAACTTAACTGTTATATCATATGATTTAACTAAACTGTATGAACTCACCAGCTTTGTGCTGATGTTTTCGAAACTAAAACTTTTGCAGGCAATCAAGGACAACGGTGAGGATGCACTCACAGCACTAGCAACAACTGTAATTAAATAAATTGTAAAATGTATAAACTGTAATAATATTTGTAACCACGAACCTTGTAATGTAAGTTTTACTTTTCGTAATCTGTGTGCTATGATGATACCGGATCAAGTAAGTCACCCCTCATGCTCTGAGACATCACCACTATGCTTCCGCTACCCATTTGATGACATCATTCTCAGGTGACGAGAGGTGGGGGTGTGACAGTGAGTTCATAAGTTTTGTAATTGAAAATAATTGTAATTTGATATTCTCAAGTCATAGTGTCACACACAAGTCTTCTTGAATATGTTTTATCTTGTCTCACAACAATGGCCTCTCCATAGTTACACCTACAGATAGTATGTCATCCAATTAAGTATATTTATATATAGGGCATACGTAGGGTCAAACTTATCGCCAGCCCAGCTGTCAGCCCACCACATACCCAATTGAACTCAACACCACCTGTATTGCAACTATGGATACCCATTTCTTCTCACATGTGTTCATACTCAATTGAGATCCAACCTGATATTCCCCAAATGAAGTGATTTCATCCTACAATGTTATATGTATAGAGTAAAAGATTTTGAAGGGTATATATTACCATGGCATAAGTGATGGTAATCCCTTAATGTTTTAAAGAAATAGATTTAATAAATCTTATCCCTTTTTAGTGTTCTCTCAATTGTGGAGTTCACTGTAATTCACTTTTAATATTAGAAGTGACAGTCAACCCATTTATAGTGTTCACAACTTGAATGTATAGAGCATAAATGGGACCCATTGTGGTCCTCATGTAATCAGACCACAATGTCTCCAATTTACCTCTATACATTTAAAATCCCATAAGTATCCGTGCCTTCACATCGAATATGTCACTGGTAATATGACATGAGTGAAAATCAATTCCTCAGTCTACCAGTTAACAGAAACAAGGGGTAAAATTACAATCAGTGTCTGAAGATTAATATCACACATGTGGATGCTTACCAAACCTGACTGATGCAGCCATGTTACCGGTCATACGATACCGGCCAATGATAATGAAATACAAATAACGTACCGACCTCACTCGCCATAGGTTTGTCAAACCTATGGTACCACTATGCTATCTTCGGTTTAGCCTCTACTAAATCAATGGTAAACGATATGGAGAGGGACTTACGACTGGACATGAATACTTGGACACATGAATACAGTGATATAATGCAGTCAGGCTTAATAGTTATCAAATTGATGTTATGTGTTCTCATTGTCATTGTCTCATCTCAATGTTATGTTCTGAGTGTGTCACACCCTCAATTTCCAACTAACGGAATCATACCGTTTAGGGCGTGACAAACCAGGATCTCAGTCATTAGACATAGCGAAAGACCTCTATATGCTTTTAAGCATAATTCAGTCCTAATTTCATAAAATCAAAGTTTAACGTTTGCGAAAGCGTTTGAAAAAAACCAAAATAACATAACTGTTGCAAAATGTAAATTACAATATTCAATGTTTAATTTCAAAAATTAAACAAGACACTGATGCATGAGACTCAAAGTCCTAGTCCGTGCTTGCTCTTGCTTGTGCTTTAGTCTCCTGAGAAAACATGCAAATAAAGTCAACACAAAGGTGGGTGCATACACAGGTTTGAATATGTAATCACAAATGTTTGAACAACTGTTTGAAATGTAATGTTTGCAGACTACATAATTACACATTGCATAGTCATGATAGCTAGTCATTGTACTATTTACACAAGTTGTCGACACCGAAGCTGACTGTTTGTCGTTTGGTTGCCTTTCCACTATTGTCTAACATAAACAATAGTAATGTTTAAATTGTCTAGTTAAACACCTACGTAGACCTACAATCTACCAAGTGAGGTTTGGCAAACCCAATTGATCTATCTTCAACTACCACGCTTTGCACTACGGCAAACTAATCGGTTCGAAATGTATGGACTTTGAGTGTTATGTGCACACTTATAGTAAACAGCTAACTCATGCAACTGATATGTATCCAAAAGTGTTTGTTTACACATGTTTTCTCCTCCAAAACAGTAAAATTAAAAAGGGACCGTGTACGCACCTTGGAATGCAAGTCTAAATGATCAAATGTTCATGTAATTGAGTAGATAGTCTTCTACGAAGAATCTGTGTTATTTATGATAACGTCTCGTTATTTGAAATGTCAAATCGCGTTTGTAATCGCATTCTTGTCAACACACGTATGTTAGAATGTTTGAAACATACATAAAAAGGTATGCGCGATTTTGAATTCGTTTGTTTAAATTGTAAGCATATAAAACTTCGTTTAAATATACGTAATTATACGGGATCGTGTTTTTAATCAAAAATATAGATTTTATTGTTTCATGTTTTCCGAAATTCCATTTCGGTTCCAACGCACTTTGAACGAGTCAAATTGGAGTTAAAACGAATGAGTTATGACCAAAATACTAAAAATGACTTTTTGATTAAAAACAAATGAAACATGTGTCACACCCTCGCCAACGGCGGAATCGCAAGGATGTAACGAAACTGTATATCTTGAGCACATTGCACAAAAGAGAATTCTAAACATGTCATAGCATACTAAAATCATGTCCACAAAAATAAGTAATAGTTATACAAAACTGAAGATTCAAAATCATAAAGCCAAATTCTGTCTAGGTATTATAAATAAATCTCCAGCTGTATCCAAAAGGCTTGCTTACTTCTTTAGCTACTTGCCAAGCTTCTAATTTCCTGAAATGCATGTTAAATCATAGGTCAACAAAATTGTTGGTGAGTTCTTAGGTTTATGACTCGATAAAACAGTGAAGTATGTATTGTTCATAAATAAGCACGAGATCTGGAAGCAATTTGCATAAGTCCACAACCATACCTACCGACTTCTTGTACACCCTTTCTTGTTAATGTCTTATCACAAAACATTAATTCTTGTTGGAAATATACCATTCATAAATCATGAATTAGTGGTTGGTGCGACCAACCCATGAATGGAGGTTTGTCAAACCCCGGTAGTACTAACTTATATTAATCCATCGGCTCAACATCGTGAGTTAAATGGTTGTGTAGAGAGTATGTCCATTTAAGTGATAAATTCTTGTCTTATGCAACAACATCATAACCATGTGCAAATTCTTGTATAAATAATTCTTGTAACATGCAAAACACCCCAAAAGTTAAAATAGCATAAAAAGGGGCTACGAAAACTCACCTTAATAGTGAGGAGAGAAGATTCTTGAGTTCTTGAGTTGACGAAAACTGCCCTATGTAAGCCCTACAGTATAGTGGGTCGATAGGGTCAATGCATTACCCAAATTCTAAGATTGTCAGTTGTCTCCGACTTCTAGTGCAATTCTTTGAGATTCACATAGTATTAATTTGTTTACTCATCTATTCTTATATTTTATTTCTAGTTATTTATATTATTTGTTTAATGGGTGTCTCTTATATTACACATAAACTTATATATATATGTGTGTGTGTGTGTTCTTATAACTATTCTCTTAACTCTTTTATCTATTATGTTATATTTTTAACCATAGTTTCATTTGGGGCCATATAAGGTTTTGATCTTGGAAGTTAGGTTTATGAACTTATCAAATTACTAGGTTAAGTTTGTGCATATATACTTACAAGTGTTCATACATACATATATATTTACTTATGATTATTCAAAATGAATGGCTTCACCGCTTCAACAACATGTGAACGTATTCCTTTGTATATATGTATGCGAAATTATAGATCCAGGCTTATAATTCATCTCACATTCTCATTTCTTTTATTAAGTGATTTTTATTCAAGAAAATATCTTGTTATCCTTTGGTGATAAGGAACCATCTTTCTAGTATGGTTACATGTTGATCAAAGTAAAACCTTGTTAAGGATTTCTTGTTGTTCCTTTAAATTCACGTGTGGGTGTTAATATAGCATGGTGAGTTTCACGTGCATGGCAAGATTACTACCTCCATGCACATAGTTCAACAGCTTTCTTATTACTACCATAATTGATGTTTATTCCCATTTTCCTTGAATATATTATACACCATAAGTTTTGTTTTCCCACAGTTCACCCAAAAGGTTAATGTAACCCGTCACAAAACCCTTCCCGTCGCCTCCCACCCTCCCCTCTTCCACCGCCGTATTCCTCCTATCCCACCGTCGTTCACAGTAGCAGCAAGGGTCGACGATTTCGATTGAGAACAAGATCGACCTCGATTGAGACCAAGATCGACTTCGACTGATGGTTCGATGCCTCGATGGCGATTCTGTCCCAGATGGTTCGATGCTCGACAATTGATGTTCGACGACCGATGGCGACGGTGACGGAGGCAGCGACGGTGGTCGATGGCGACGGAGGGGGCGACGGTGTTCGATGGCGACGGTGGTCGATGGCGACGGAGGCTTGGAGACCGGAAGAGGAGGTTGACATCGGGGGATGTTTTTTTTAAGGGTTTCTTTTTTAAGGGTTTTTTCATTCAGATGCTCAAACAAACACCACCTCTTAATGGTTCTGATAATCTTAACCATTCAGACATCTTAACCATTCAGCACTTAATCATTCAGACTCAATCAAACGGCCCCTTAGTGCATTATTCGGTTTAAGCCTTCTTGCATGGACTTGCGTTCTACGGTTAATATATTATGCTATTGAACTAAGATGACTTACGTAGAGCAAGCAAGGCTGATAAGGATGGTGATGGAGGAATAACAGGTTGCCTTTGATCTGCTCACCTTCCGTAGAATCAGTGTTGATGGTGCGGGGGAACTGATGGTCGGCTACTGGTTCAGTTCTTGATCAGCTTCTTCGATCAGCAGCTTGCTGCTTCTTACGAGGAGGAGCTGAGTAATGCTCCTTGGACCTGCTGGGTGGCCGAGGATTCGAAAGAGGAGAAGAGAGGTGGTTTGATCGAGTGGGACAAAGGTGTTGGGTTGGTTACTTCAGCCGATATAAGCAGATCAGGTGCTGCTTCTGCCGAGTAATGTAGAGGAGAAGAAAGAAGGTTGAGGTGTGGGTTTTGAATTACTCTAAGCATGGTATTTATAGGGAATGGGTGGAGTCTCTTTCTTGCTGAATTCGATTAATTGGGAGTCCCTTATTCAAGTTCTATCTTAGTTGTGGTGTAAGGGAATTAGTTGAGATTAAGTTGAGTTGTAACCATGATTTGAAAAATTAAATCTTGTAGGGATTTTGTGCCACCTAAATGTGCCCTTTTTGCTGATTTTATCCTAGGATTTGCCATCACCTCCATCTATGTAGTGTAAATCAAAGTCCTAGGGAATGGGTGGTTTATCATAGGCCATCTCCTTGGCAGCTTTCTGCAGTAAAGGTAGGCTGTCATTTAAGGTGTTTTTGACTAACATGAGGGTTAAGGAAGGTGCCATACGGCTGTAGAAGATGGGAATATGCTGTCCTCACTATAGTTATTCAATCCCATTAGAAATCCCAGCATGTTTGAGTCCTTCATTTGCCTAAGTAACTAGGGTGAGGGTTATTTGCTACTGCCGAGTGATATAGGAGGAAAAAGAACACTTGCCAGTTTATTTTGGTATGGTATCTTACCTAGGGTGAAAGTTTCTCTAGGTGTGTGTAAGTATGATTTCCTTTTTGGTTTCTTTTTGAACTGGGGTGGTCAAGAACTGATCGAAAATGCTTAGTTAATTAGGAGCTTTTCAACTTGTGAATCTTTTATTTGCCTAGTGATTTCATGATTTTTGGTCTTCGTTTTTAATGAAGGTTGGGTCGACCAAAACTAAAGAAAATTAATCACTTGCCGTGTATTCACCCTAACTTCTCATGTCACGGTTTGATCAATTGATGAAGGTATGAACAATCTAAGGGTTATATTAGTTGATTTATTTAAACCGATTTGTAGTTCAAGGATAGTTATGTTTTATTATAACTGAATTTCTAAGTGTTTGAATCCATTAATTTGGTGTTATATTCGTACACCATCATCTATGTATTCATACATTATGTTTTTGTTTTGTTTATATTTTGTTTGGTTTATAAATATTCAAAGTTTCTATGGAGTCTTTTGTTCATTTATGTGTAAAAGCGAGTGTAACCGTCTGTTAATATTAAGTATTGAATAGTTGGATACCTGTTTAGTGCCAGATGTTACAACATGGTTTCGAACCCAGGACCTCCCGAACATACACCTCACGCCCAAACCAGTTGATCTGCATTAGATTTCGCAACAGAATTCGTTTTCAATTGATTTTAAGCATAACTAAGTCAGGTTCCCCTTGTTAACCTTAACCGAACCAAATGGTCCCATTTGACCCACGATTTGAACCCGATCGATCCCAAAACCATAGGGGTTTTGTTCTTGGGATCTAACTGAGTCAAACAATGAGTTTAATAATTTGATTGTTTTGGTCAAACCACTCATTTTTATGAACCTACAGACCTTAACCCCATTGTCCTACGATCCAATTTCGTGAAATTCGATAATGTTAGACTTTAAATCATAGGGTTTTCATTTATTACTAGATTTCGAAGCTTTTTGTGTGATTTAATTTGATTTTCGTGTTCGTTTGTATCAAAAACCCAAAATGTTTTCATCACACGAACCCTAGAAATCAAATTCATAAAATTTGTGTTTGATTATCCCCTAGAATTCGAAATCCATCAATTCGATGTTAAAACTTGAAATAAATATAGGGCTTTTGTTAAACGATAGATTCTGAAGCTAATGGTATAATTTAATTTGGTTTTTAAACTCATCTGAATAAAAATCCCCAAATCGTTCTTAGTATGAACCCATATTGCTTGAACTTGTATAATTCAATATTAGAACTCCGAATTACCATGGGGATACGATTATTCGGCCATTTTAGAATGTGTAGGCATACGTTTTTACCTGATTGGATGTCAATTTGATGTATTTCAACTATAGGCTGCATTTTCGGCCACCCCTTGATCGAATTCTTCTTCTCGTTCCTTCTGGAATCAAATTGATGGATACAACAGTCTCTAAAAGTGCTGATTATAGTAAGTGAGTGTTCAATTTGGTGAATTTTGATCGAATTGTGTGGTATATATAGTCACTTATTGACGGTTTCAACATTTTAAGGTGTTAATTGCTTTAATTCGATCATTATGGTGCTAATAACTGATTATAACCGTTTATAATCATCAATGGGAGTTAGTTGAGTGATTAATTTGATTCATAATTGATTATTGATATGAAATTCGAATTTCAATTTGATAAACTACATGAATTTTGACTTTAAAAGTCAAAATTGAACATTTTATATAATTTTAACATTATTTCTTATAATTTAAATGTTTTATGAACTTATTTTGTTCAAGTTTAATCCTTATATTTTGATATGGTGCAATTTGTCGTTTCTGTTAATTTCTGATTAACGGGGTTAATTCGGAAATGTTGGATCGTCACACAATGTCCTTAACAGAGTGTTATAAGAGCTTGTCTTAATACACAATGTTAGCATAAGTGCTGAATGATATCATGAAATTAAGTTGTCATGATGTCATTCTTGATATGTCATGTATTTGTCATCTGTTGTTCCAAAGTGTTGGGCACAATGTTATAAGAACCAGTCTTAATACACTGTATCATCCCAATGGATTTATGATATCATGAAGTTATGTTATCATGATATCATCCTTGATATGTCATAATTTTCATAGTTGTAATTGCACACACATACAAGCATATCATAGTCATAAGTATGATAACAAGGATGAAACCATAATAAGTGAAATAATGTACTAAATCTATTAATAAAAAGAGTTAGCATGTTTGTCAGCCCCGCATTTGAAATCAAAAGATTAAAAAAGGGGCATATGAACCCACCTTGATTTTGAAGTGGTTGACTAAGAATCAAGTAAATGCACACGCTCATTGTTGTTGTAATGAAGTTGAATTCACAATCTTGTGTTTGATTCAATGTTTTTTACAGCTTATGAGTATAAGTTATGATCTCATGGGCTAACCCTAAAGTTGGTTAACTTGTATAATTCCTTGTTATTTGATTAACCTTAGTTCACTTTGTAGTATAACATATTAATACTTAACCATTTTAGGTTAAGCTTAGTACGTCATGTTATTCTTTGTTTATATGTTTTAAACTTGTTATTAAACTTTAACATATTATAAGTGTTTTGAAACCATGAGTATTTTCTAAGTTATACTTAGGTTTTTTGAGTTAAAACTTGAACATTACCTTTTGTTTAGTTACATCTTTTTATTACCCTTTAAGTATACTAACACAAGTAATTTGTTTTAAAACTTAACCATTTTACATGTTACAAAAAAAAGAGTTTAGAAAATGTTTTATCAATAATAGTTCAAATTGTTTCATCAACTTTATTATAAAATCTCTTAACACCTTTTTAAAGAAAACACTAACACTTGTACAAAATGTGGCTTGGTTAACATCCATTTCGATACTATCATGGCCCGACTCAGAACTTTATTGTGATGTTATCAAAGCAAGGGGAGGTCGATTTTATGCAAATCTAACATGGTTTATTGGCTGGAATTCAAGTGCAAATTTCATTTCACCGGTTTTGTTAAAAACCCTGAAACATCGAATGTTTGAGCTCATTTTACCATCGATTCAGTGGATACCAAATTTGCACGATTTCATCAAGAAACGAAGATTTTAGCTCAAATCTTGTGTGAGATTTTAGAGAGGGAGAGTAGAACCAGGATGTAGAGAGAGAAAGAGGTGGTTGGGATATTGAATGAGAAAATTAAATGCTTTGTAGGGTTTATATACCCCGTGGTAGTTTGGGTTCGTTTGGTTCGTTCGGTTTTACATTTACGAAACGTAACGCGTATTTTTCGTATTTAAAATGAAATGGTTTTCTTTTATACTTATAAAGGTTGTGACTCCTTGTAAATCTTTTTAAATTTCCTTTTTCTTATTTTAAAGTTTCGAAAACGTTTATTTTTACTGTTTCGTCAGATCGTATCACCTTCGCGCGTATTCGTTCAAATCGGCACCCGGACGAACACGACGATGCCTTTACTTTCTGATTTTGTTTTCTACTTTTTAGATATCATTCAAAACGTTAAACCCACAGACATGTTTGTGTGAATCGTCACCCACGCAAACACACTGTTAGTTTATTATTCGTAAATGATATTGAATTATTGTTTTGAGATTGACTTTCTCACTGAGGGTAGGGATGCCAAAAAAAACAAGCGTATGACGGGTTTACCCGAAACCCGCTACATATGGGACGGGTATTCCCAAGCCCGATGGGTATTGGGCCGGGTATGGGATTAATTTTTCAAATTTTCGCGAGTATGGGACGGGCTTGGGATTTGTTCTTATACCCATTTACCCGTCTCGATTACCCGATTATATATACCCGTTTACCCGTCCCATGTACCCGATTATAAATACCCATTTATATACATTTGAAGTAGATATAATTTGTTTCTTTCTTATTTTTCTTTTAAACTTTAGAAATTGTTCATATAATTTGTTTCTTTTTTATCTTTGCTTTTTTTTTTGTGGCAACTGCAATTTTTTTTTGACCATTTTGTTAATTGGTATTTTTTGGTTTATATTGAACGATGGTAATTAACTTATAACATTTTGAAATTTCATGCTGTTTGATATATTTATAATTTGTTATTGTCATATTTAACATATAGTTTTTGGTTATAAAAAAATAAATTTATTATCAGCTACTCGATACCCAACGTGATTTAAGCCAGTTATATAACTAAACCCGCCAGAATACCCGAAACCCGCCGGGATACCCGGTACCCGACGGGTAATGTAACACCCCGACCGATGGCGGAAACGTCGGGATGCCACGAGGGATGTGTAGATTGTTCATAAGCTCGTGGGCATCTAATTAAATCATCACATATCAATTTATCAACCAAATTAATTACATCAAAAATCATGTTCATCATGAGATAGTTACATCAATTTCACAAAAGATTTAGTTAAACTAACTAAACTCTAGTCTCCAGAATTTAAGTTATTTTAGCTAAGTCCAAGACCCTATGTGATGATGTCCAAAAGATGTAGAGCTATCCTGCTCTACCTACTTCTCTTTGTTCCCTGAAACATGTAAAAATCAAGTGTCAACTACGAGGTAGTTGGTGAGAAATCATAAGGTTTTATGTTTTTCAAAAGTGTTTACAAAAGGTTTATAAAAGTTTATAGTTTTCTGGGAAAATCCACATGTGCACTTGCGAGTCAATCCAACACTGCCAACACACAAACACAAACACAACATTCACATAATTCAAATAATCACGAATAATCAACCACATATATTCAACC
Organism: Mikania micrantha; assembly: GCA_009363875.1. Lineage (NCBI taxonomy): Eukaryota > Viridiplantae > Streptophyta > Magnoliopsida > Asterales > Asteraceae > Mikania > Mikania micrantha. Next base: position 45,153,911 of record CM018683.1, on the reverse strand, counting down.
AATCTCAGTCAATCACAATTCAATCAAAAATCAATAATCACCATAATTATCTCAATATAAGTTACCGCGAAGGACCTCAGTCAACTCAATCAACGGCGGAATCATCGCGGAGGACCTCAGTCAACTCAACCAACGATACTCCTAATAGTGTCAATACATGCACTGCGGAGGACCGCAGTCAACTCAACCAACAGTGGAATCACTGAGGAGGACGTTAGTCAACTCACCAACAGTAACTCAATCATTACGGAGGACCGAAGTCAACTCAACCAACAATGACTCACGGAATATGTAATCAATCATATATATCCATAATCAATAATAATTCAATAGTATGAATATCATATTGATAATCCAGGTGTTACCCATGTGTCATCAAAATAATATTTTAAATTTGGTATACATGTTCCACCTCTGAGTTTAAAAGCAAATTGATTTAAAAAGGAGGTTATGAGAACTCACCTGAATTCCTCAGATTCAGTGTTCTTGTAAAATGCGCGCTCACGTATATGAAATCAAAAGCAAATCAACAACCTGTAATTTTTGTGTTTTTCATATTCATAAGTATCTAAATGTGATCATTTTTAAGTTATCAAATCCGTTCGTCTTTTAGTTATTAATTGTATGACCAACTTAGGTTTGTCATCTAAGTTATAGTGTTAATCATTGAGACTTCCTATTCTCATAGGTTCACTACTAGTTAGTTTATTAAATCACTGCCTCATGATCCTAATGAAGATATGAAATTATTTATGTATACCTTGTAAAGGTATCGACCTTATGCATATACATAAACCTTCATGTGCATGCATGCATGAATTATTTGAGCTAACCAATACGTTTGTAATTTGTTAAATCATAATTGGGTTTAAGAAATCATAATTAGGTTATCCCCCCAAAATACTCATCGTATATCAATCCATAAGTTAAGTATTATGTTTTTAGAGAGAGAAAAGGTGATGGTCATTATAATTCTTCATGTATGCATGATTATCCATGATTTCCCATGATCTTTGGTTCCCCATTAACCCTAGTTCGACATTTTCGGTTTTGTTAACCATGATTCCAGCGAACCTTAGGCCGAGTTACCTCCTAGGTTCGGCCAAATGACTAAGGTTTACATGGCTAGGGTTCGGCCAATACTAAGGGTTCGCATGGTTATGGTTTGGCCAATGCTAAAGGTTCGGCCAAAAGGAGGTTTGGCTACATCCTAGGTTCACAGCTCAAGGTTTTTAACACCTTAGGTTCGCAGCCTTATGGTTCGCAGCTCCTAGTTCGTGGCCTCCTTGTTTCATTCAACTAGGGTTCACCCATTTAGGTTCGTGCAGCCTTGGTTCGGCCATAACTAAGGTTTGCTGGATGTAGGGTTCGGTTGGAGTAGGTTCGCCCAGCAGGAGAGGGGTTCGTGGCTCCCATGTGGGCTTAGACAAGAGGAGGTTCGGCCAACCCCTCACAGGTTAGGCCGACCTGCATCCGTCGTGAACCACCTGTTCATCACCATTATCTTCAATCTTTAACTGGTTGCAGATCTATTTCCATGGTTTCTAAATGTTCATACTAACTCGTTTTAAGGTTTCAACATGTAGAAATCGTTTGAAAAGATGGTAATGTAAACCGGTTATTGTTAGAGTGACAAACAAAAAGAAAACTCACGATTTAGCTCTGAATGTTGACCAAATGCCTAGTTTCTTCGTGGGTTCTTGTTCTCGTCGATTGTACGGTCGTTTGGACACCAAGATCTCGTGAAACCGTTGAGAAACGAGTGAGAAATCTTAGAGAGAAGGTAGAGAGAGGGGTAACGTTTTTTGTAATCTAGAGAGAGAGAGTGATCTTGCAAGAATGAGGAGAAAGAAGAAAGAATGGGATTTTATAGCCCGGGTTCTTCCAGCGTGTTCGGTCTCGTTTATATCGCGTTAAAGTTTTGTAAATGTCTCGGTTTTGCTCGTAAATATATTTAAAACATTAAAACATTTATATCCTTAAGTTTCGTTTTATTAAAATAATTTTAAATAAAGTCGTTTAAATAAAAGGTCTTCGTTTACTTTCGTTAAATTATTTATTTAAATAAAACAATTCGTTCGGATACGTCTTAGGTTGTAATTCCTAATAAATGTTTTTAAATTCTTTTTCTCTTATTTAATATCGTTAGATATTATTTCGTTATCTCGTCGAAACGCGTTACTCACGTACGTATTCATAAAGATCGTCACCTTTCCGAATCCAACGCACGTATCGTATTTCGATTCGATTTACGATTTATGGAATATCATTTCAAAATATTATTCTCAATAATTATATTCGTGTGAATCGTCACTCACGCGAATACATTATTAAGTTAATATTTCTCAAATAACATTCGCGTTTGATTTATAATCGTAACCTCACCATCGCGTAATCGTTTCCAATAATGTTGTCATTATTTAATTATCTTGAATATTATAATTTCCTAATCCAAATCCCACTAAACCATATCACTGACACATCCATGATAGACTGAAATAAGCTTATGTATAGGGCATATGTAGGAGTAGGTCGCAACCTATCCAGCCACCGTCCCACCACCATTTCGATAAACCATGACCATGTGTCCTTGACTATGTTTAGTAACCAACAATAACTAACCCATATCTCTTGTCATTCAAAACCACAACCTTGGATTCTCCTCACCAAAACCTCAACACTGATATAATCATGATAAACCGAAGATGGTTTATGTATAGGGCATACATAGAGGTCAGTCGCAACTGCCTCAGCCGCCATCCCACCACCTCTTCGATAGACCATGATTATATCCTTACCTATCTTTGGTTATAGAATCCCATTCCACTACCATATCCCAATTCAACAATCCATATCAAGTTAATACAACTGCAATAAACTTTCTGGTTCTGTTTAGTTGTGTTTCAAACTAGACTTACCATGGTTTATGCTCATAAACATATGTTCTCAATAATGTATACCAATAGTAATAATATCCAGTAATCCATAGTAATCATCATATCAGGCTTTAATAATACAAACATTTATGTAATTTAAGTGCCTGAAATACAGTGATGTTACAGGTAAATACCCGATAGATACCGATGGGTTTTGGGACGGGTATGGGACATACTTTTATAAACGGTTATGAGACTGGGATTACTCAAATCGATCCCAAACCCGACCCACTGCCATCCCTAACTGACGGACACAAGTTCACAACCGGATCCTGCAGGCGTTGGTTGGCTAAACCTATAGAAGTTATAGATATCATAAGGGTATTCTGGTCCAGATGAATACCAATTAAAGTCTAATGTTTTTGTGGAGAGTATTACAAAACCGAGTTGCTGTGTTTACCTCCTTAATCACACGAGGAGTCCAAATGCAACATAGTACATGTTCTTTATGTTCCTTGGAACAAGTAGATGTAGAGCACATTTTCATCAGGTGTCCATTTACAAAGGAAGTATGGAGAAGAATCTCTTGGTGGATGGGGTTGGATGTTACCCATAAGGATTCATTGAATGGTATCCCATAATGTATGCAACAAGATTCAACAAAAAGTGAGGACCACTATTATATATGCAACTATATGGTAGATTTGAAAGGCAAGAAATAATTGGATCTTCTCTAAGATGAAAACTTCAATTGACCTTGTAAAAGAGGTAAAAGTGGAGGCTTTTTCATGGATCACCGATAGACGAAGGAAGATGCACATGTCATGGAACATTTGATGTAACTCTCCAATTTTTGAGTGCAGAAAACTGGTGTGTTTTTTGATATTTTTCTAGTAGGTTCGTTGTAATACTTAGCCACCCGCTGGCTATTCTCCTTAATGATATTTGTCATTGTTGCTCTTTAAAAAAATATAGGTCTTGTATAGAAATATATAAAACATATATTACCAGTAAAGTGTTAAAATAAAAAAGTTAGATTTATAAATAAATAAAATCATTTAAGGCTATGCCGTTAAGTTGCTTTCGGTAACCTCACACGGGTTTAAGATCCTCTCTAGTCTCTCCTCTCCTAGGCTATTTGCCAACCTCTTCTACATACGTGACACATGAAGTATTTTTTTAATTATTTTTTTCCTACCTTTTTATTACTTTCTCGCACACATGACATTTGTGGGTTTTTATTTTTATTAATATCCCTTTTATATCATTGTAATATTTGTAAGGGAGAATTACATATTTTCCTAAGGTATAAACTTTTAGTGCATAATATACAATGGTTTTAAAAGCATGATTTGAAGAAATATATAATTTTACAAGTTAGAAGAGAAGAAATATGTAAAAGCCCATATTTATAATTAACCCCACATTTTGTATTCCTCTTATAAAATTTTAGTATAGTATTATTTTTGTTTATTTTAAAATAGGCTATTACCTTATGTATTACATGGATATAATATAAAATATAAATTGTCAGCAACAAACTTTTAGCAATTATAAAATGATATTTTAAAATAAAATGATTAATTTTTATATTTATAAATATTTAAGTAATAAAACATTAATTAAAAATTTTAATAACAATACAAATGATATAAAACCTTTTTTAATTTGTAACAATTATTATCTTTGAACTAACTAATTATAAAAAAAATTGTGTGTATTCTATCAAAGACTACATATTATAAATCAAGAAGTTTAAATATAGTTTCTGTAATTATTAAATTTAAACAACTCGATTTAAAAATAACATTAAATATAAAGGATTAAAGGTGTAGTTTTCTCTATCTTTTTTTTACTTTGGTTTTTAAATAAATTAAAAAACGTCATTTATTTATAAAATCTTATTTTTTTAAAAACTCTGATTTATAGTTTATTTTATTTTTTTAAAAAAATTTAATGAAAACTTGTTTTTTATATAACTTTGATATTCTGAAAAATTTTTTAAAATAAATTAATATTAAAAACTTTGTTATTTTAATAAAAAGATAAATAATATTATTAGTTATTGGTATTATAATTATTTAATAAGATAGAGAATATAATTTAATATGAAAAAGAAATTAAAATTTGGGAATAGTGGTTTAAAAATTTGACAAACAACAAAATGTAGATTTGTTTATTAATATATTAAGATATTGCTATCACATGCTATTTTAATCTATGTTTTAGAAGACGAGTCAAAACCTAATTTCGAAAAAAAAGGTTTTTTAAGTGTTGTAATATAGGTGTTGTCTAAAACTCGGTCATATTTTGTATTTTTTAGGCATTATCAAGTTTTTTTTTAAACAGAGCCTTGTAACACCCCGAATAATGGCGGAATCATCGGGATATTCACGAAGTGTAGATTGTTCGAAAACACAAGGTTCATAATGTGTAAATAATCAAACCAATTGTATTAAAAGAAATTCAAACTTAATATTCAATTCAATCTCAATCATCCATAATCTATTACATTAATAAAACCATAAACAATCTTAAATTCAAAACTAAACATAATTAAATAATAAATATAATAAAACTAAATCCAACTTCGAGCAATCCTAATGTAGTATTTCCACTTGAAACATGTTTAAATAAAAGGTCAACTATAAAGTTGGTGAGCTTCACAGGTTTTAAGCGCACACACCACATATAGTTGAATAAAATGTATATCAAATGTTATATGTTACATGTGAAATCATGGCATAATGAACATAACATAATTGAACTATTAACTAAAGCATATCACAGATAATGTTTGACCAATGCTTGTATTAGAAACTATCACTGCGTGCTTCCTCCAAAGGGTAAATCAAACAACAGTCGGATGGCCGGTCCAATAGATCTATCAAAGTAACTAAGGGTGATCAATGCTTATTGTCAACCAAAATCCAATATGTAATATGTTATCAAACTAGTTTCACATAATAAGAGTTCAAAACGAGCTTACATGTTTCACCCCAAAAATAATAAAAGCATAAAAAAAGGGTTATGAAGATTCACCTTGACAAGTGAGATATCCTTTGAAATCAAATGGTGCCCAATGTATAATTCAATAGTATCCAACACCAAAGTAATCAACCTAGAATGCAAAACCCCATGTATACTAATGTAACTATGATAACTATGAAATTTTTAATACAACTATAATTTTGTAATTTGATTTCATATGTGAATGTAAATAGATTTGTTTCAAAAATATTTTGTAGTTTTATCATTGTTTGAATACTTTAAAGTTTATGATTTAATTGCTAATTATATAATTTATAAAATAAATTGTTAACTAATAATACATTAAATGACATATTAATACGAATACTAAATATAATTGTCTTTGAAAAGATTTATAATTTATGTTTTACACATAACAAATTAAAATAAATTAATAATATATTAGTTTTCATAAAACAACTTTGTAAAATATTTTCTTTTAGTAAATATTAACATTGAAAGTTATAAAAATTTAAAGTTACTAACTTTAATAACTATTATAATGTTTAAAAGTTTATAAATAGAATTCCATTGTTTAAATAAGACTCTAATTAATGTTACTATAAAAATCAAATATATACATTTAAATTTTATAGATTTATAAATAAATTTTCAACCATAAAATCTAAATAAAATACCACTCTGTATTTTGATTATGATATATATATATATATTTAAAACCAAATAATATTAATTATATATATATTACAGAATATTCATGTTTTATTTACTAAAAATACAAGTTTTTATTTATAACAATTTCAAACGGAAAGCGAAGGACGTACATGTATGAGAGGAAGTATGAAAGAAAGAGATAAGGAAAAAAAGGAGAAATAGATTCGTACCTGGAGTTGTCGATAGACACCGGTTGTTGACCTCTAGTGAAGGAATTGCATAGCTGCTGGTGGTGGTGTAGGTGAAGACAAGCCTAGTGGAGGAGATTACATTTAGGGTTCTTGATGGATGTGTGTAAGACCATGCGGTGTGCCTTGTGGTGGATGCGTGGTTGGGGCTGGTTTGGGCATGGAACACCGCCCCCTTGGGGCGTGGGTGGGTTGTGTCACACTCTCGCCAACGGTGGAATCGCAAGGATGTATCGAAAAGGAGTATCTTGAGCACATTACATAAAAGAGATTTCTAAGCATGTCATCACATAATAATTCTTGTCCACAAAATAAGTAAAAGTTATACAAGACCGAAGATTCAAAATCATAAAGCCTAATTTCGTCTAGGTATTATAAATAAATCTCCAGCTGTATCCAAAAGACTCGCTTACCTCTTCAGCTACTTGCTTAGCTTCTAAATTTCCTGAAATGCATGTTAAATTAAAGGGGTCAACAAAATTGTTGGTGAGTTCGTAGGTTTACGACTCGATAAATTCAGTGAAGTATGTATTGTTCATAAGTAAGCACGAGATCTGGAAGCAATTTGCATAAGTCCACAACCATACCTACTGACTTCTTGTATAACCTTTCTTGTTAATGTCTTATCACAAAACATTAATTCTTGTTGGAAATATACCATTCATAAACCATGGAATCGTGGTTGGTGCGACCAAACCATGAATGGAGGTTTGTCAAACGCTGCTAGTACTAACTTATATTAATCCTTCGGCTCAACAACGTGAGTTATATGGTTGTGTAGAGAGTAGGGCCATTTAAGTGATAAATTCTTGTCTTATGCAACAACATCATAACCATGTGCAAATTCTTGTATAAATAATTCTTGGAACATGCATAACACCCCAAAAGTTAAAATAGCATAAAAGGGGCTACAAAAACTCACCGTAGTAGTGGTGAGAAAGAGTTCTTGCGTTCTGGAATTGATGAAAATCACCCTATGTAAGCCCTACAATATAGTTGGTTGATAGGATTAAGGGATCATCCATATTCTAGTAAGACGGTCGGTTGATTCGAACTTCTAAATTTGACTGACTTTAATTATGTAGTATTTAATTTTGACTTTACCTTGGGTAGTTAACTTTAAAGATTTTACATCTCAATCCATAAAAATATTTGATTATCCATGCCCTCACACTCCTTCACGTGAGCCCCCTGGTAGGTTCCCATGCATATTCGAATTTTATATATATATGTATATCTTTCTACATACATGCATATATATATATATGTATATATGTTTACATTATGGATATTATCATGAGGTTTTCATGTCACTCTCGTTTGTCAGTAGAGGTATTATGATTCTTTTTTTTTCTTTTATGTTTACCCACTTCTTTAGTCTTACTCAAACCTGGTTATTATCAAACTATGTTGGCGCTACGTATGCATGGAAGGTTTGTTATGCCATGCATGTATCACAAGGGTGCGTGTCACGTTTTAGCAGGTCTCGAACATCCCTTCTTTAACTTATGTAGCTTACTTCGAAAAATGGTTACTTAGTCTTAATACATTAGAGGTGAAGGTAGCCTATTTTTTTATGGTGGTTGTTCTTTTTGATGGTTTATTATAGGTGGGAATTTAAGTAATTTATCTAGGACAAGCTAGGTCGACATGAGGATTTGTGATGAGTACTTTAAAACTCTTAGTATGAACTTTGGTTAACTTTTGATTATCTTTGTTACCGAGTATACGAGACTTACTTTGGTTTTGAATAATGGAACTTACGTGCTCGAATACATAACTTCAGCAAGCAAGGATGGTGACTGCGTGAATTGGCTTGGCTGTTGTTCGTTGGTTGCTGCTGATCAAGGCCCTGCAACTGGTGAGCTGCTGCGTTCGGCGAATGGTGGTCGTGATTAGCTGTTGTTTCCACCAGGGGGTTTTCTTCTTCTTTTTATTTTGTAGGAGTAAGGTTGTGAAAGATTGTAGTGTGTTTTTGCCTTAACCTAAGGCTGGTATTTATAGGGAAAGGAGGGAAGGGTCATGGGAGATGGGTGCTGGTCGAATATGAGGGAAAAAAAAAGGTTCATTTGCTGTTTGAATTGAGAGATCTTGTGCAGGGTACCATCTTTGATTTTTCTCCTGTTTGGAAGGTGATGTACTGAAGGGAAATGACGGGTGCAATGCTCAAGGTGTAGTAGGGTATGTTGACAGCAAAGAGGAGTTGAGTGAGGAGGTACCCGATGTTCCATTTCCTGGTTCTAGAGGTATGATGAGGTTACCTTACTCCAATCTACAGCCATTAAAGTTAGATGGTACTTATCTTACCTAGGAAATGGAGATTTTGACTATAAAATCCTTTCTAAATCTTCCTTGATTGCTAACCTATGATTTACTCCTTTGAGCTGATAGAAATAATCATAGCCCCCTCCCCAACTAAAATCCTTTTAGTCTTGTGTTTTTAGTCGTTGGCCAGTTGGGGTTGAACCCATCTGGTTCGAATGTTTATGAGATATGGAGATAGTGTCTTTGTGATTAAGTTAGTTTAAAGTTCTATTATTAGACGTGCTTGGTTAACAGAGGTTTGGTTCTTAATAAGAGAGTGGTTATATAGATTCTTCTAGTGTTGTTTTATGAAAATTTGGATTAGGTTAGCAACTGTTTAATTGTTCGACTCGTTAGGATTAAACACAGGGTTTGTATATCCGTATATTTATATACATACATAGTTTTTTTTATTGAGTTTATAAATTGTCTGAATTTGGTTTAGTCTCATTATTATTTTGGGTCTCCGTTAAGTCTTTTGATTATTCCTATGTGAAGATAAGTGGTAGATGTTTGTTAACATTAACTATTGAATAGTTGGATACCTGTTTAGTGCCAGATGTTACAGTCTCCCTTGGTTGTGAGAATTTCGTCCCAAAATTCAGTTGTTGTTATCGGAGGGCGACACATTAGTGAATAGATGACTGTATTTCTGCTTGACTTGATCTTCGCGCTCCCAAGTAAATTCTGGTCCTCGTCTAGAGTTCTAGCGTACTTTTACAATAGGAATGCGACTTTGTTTTAATTTCTTGATTTCTCGATCCATAATCTCGATAGGTTCTTTGATGAAATGAAGTTTATTGTCCAAGCGGACTTCCTCGAGGGGTATGTGTAAAGACTCATCAGACAAACATTTCTTAAGATTAGAAACATGAAAAGTATCATGAACTCCACCGAGTTCTTGAGGTAGTTTCAACTTGTAAGCAACAGGACCTATTCTTTCTAGGATTTCAAAAGGTCCAACATATCGGGGTGCAAGCTTTCCTTTCTTATCGAATCGTACCACCCCTTTCCAGGGTGATACTTTCAAAAGAACTTTGTCACCAATAGCAAATTCCAAAGGCTTTCACCTTCTATGAGCGTAGTTCTTCTGACGATTTCTCGCGGTTTTGATTCGTTCCCGAATCTTAAAGATCTTATCGGTGGTTTCTTGGATTAACTCCGGGCCAGTGAGTTGTGATTCTCCAATTTCAGTCCAACAAACAGGCGATCGACACTTCCGTCTGTACAACGCCTCAAAAGGTGCGCACTGTATGCTAGAATGATAGCTGTTATTGTAAGAAAATTCAACCAAGGGCAAATGAGAATTCGAGCTACCACCAAAATCTAGCACACATGCTCTCAACATATCTTCTAGTGTTTGAATGGTTCACTTTGACCATCCGTCTGAGGATGATATGCTGTACTAAGGTCTAAACGAGTTCCCAAAGCTTTTTGCAATGTTTGCCAAAACCTTGAAGTGAAATGACTATCATGATCAGAAATGATAGACAAAGGAACACCATGTCTAGAAACAACTTCTTTGATATAAATACTAGCAAGCTTCTACATCTTGTAGTCTTCCCGTATTGGTAAGAAGTGAGCCGATTTAGTTAACTGGTCAACAATGACCCATATGGTATCATAACCTCCACTTGTTTGGGGAAGTTTAGTAATAAAATCCATGGAGATTTGCTCCCATTTCCACTGGGGGATTTCAGGTTGTTGCAACAATCCTGAAGGCTTTTGGTGTTTCGTTTTCACCTTTGAGCAGTTCAGACATTTTCCCACATATAACGCGATATCCTTCTTCATACCGGGCCACCAATAGTATCCTTTAAGATCTTGATACATTTTGTCAGCACCTGGGTGAATGGAGTACCTGGATTTATGAGCCTCATCTAGAATTACCTGTCTGAGGTTATCCAAGGTAGGCATCCAAATCCTGTTCATGAAGTAGGACATCATTATCTTTAACTTCAAATTGCTTCTCCATCCCTCTTAGTGATTCATCTTCGTAATGCCCTTCTTGTAGTGCTATTTTATGTGCTTCTCGTATACGGGGAATAAGACTAGATTGTATTGTCAAGCTAAGAGCTCGTGCTCGGGTTGGCTTAATTCTCTCCTTGCGACTTAACGCATCAGCTACCACATTTGCCTTTCCCGGGTGATATCGTATGTCACAATCGTAGTCATTTAACAGTTTGACCCATCGTCTTTGCCTCATGTTTAGTTCTTTCTGATCGAAGATGTGTTGCAAACTTTTGTGATCAGTGTACACTACACATTTTGTACCGTATAAGTAGTGTTTCCAAAACTTGAGTGCAAACACAACTGCACCTAGTTCTAGATCATGTGTGGTGTAGTTTTTCTCGTGCACCTTCAGTTGTCGAGAAGCATACGTGATAACTTTATCTTTCTGCATTAGTACACAACCCAGACCTTGATGCGATGCATCACAGTATACTACAAAGTTATCGGTACCATCAGGTAGGGTTAGTATAGGTGCATTACACAGTTTTTGCTTTAAAAGTTGGAAAGCTTTCTCTTGTTTCTCCTCCCAATCAAACTTTTTATCCTTCTGGGTCAGCATGGTTAGGGGTTGAGCTATTTTAGAGAAGTTCTCTATAAAGCGTCGGTAATACCCCCAAGAATTGTCGTATTTCAGATGGAGTTCTGGGCGCTTCACACTGTTTGATAGCTTCGATCTTACTGGGATCTACATGAATGCCCTTTTCATTTATTACATGCCCCAGAAATTGTACTTCTCGTAACCAGAATTCGCACTTTGAAAACTTAGCGTACAACCTATCCTTAGCCAGAAATTCCAAGATCAGTTTCAAGTGTTGCTCATGATCTTCCTTTGTTTGAGAATAGATTAGTATGTCATCGATAAAGACAATGACGAATTTATCCAGGTAGGGCTTGCACACCCAATTCATTAGGTCCATGAATACGACTGGTGCATTGGTTAACCTGAATTCGTAGTGTTCGTACCGAGTCCTGAATGCAGTCTTTGGTACATCGTCCTCCTGTATTCTTAGCTGGTGATAACCTGATCTCAAGTCGATTTTGGAGAAATACGTTGCTCCTTTCAGTTGGTCGAAAAGATCATCAATCCTCGGGAGTGGATATCGATTCTTGATCGTCAGTTTATTCAACTCTCGGTAATCGATGCACATACGAAAGGATCCGTCCTTCTACTTAACAAAGAGCACTGGTGCTCCCCATGGTGAAAAGCTAGGTCTGATGAAACCCTTCTCTAATAGTTCTTGCAATTGACTTGACAGTTCTTGCATCTCTGCTGGAGCCAATTGGTAGGGTGACTTGGCTACAGGAGAAGCTCCTGACACCAAGTCTATTCGAAACTCCACTTGTCTAGGAGGAGGGACTCCCTGCAAGTCTTCAAGGAATACTTCCGAAAATTCTTTCACCACTGGGATATCTTGCAGTTGTTTCTCCTTGCCCTTCTTATCGGTCACATGAGCTAGAAAGGCTAGGTATTGCTTCTTTAGGTATTTCCTTGCCTTCATGCAAGAGATTAATTGTAAGCTTCTCCCAGGTCGTTCTCCATGTATGAAGAGGATCTCCCCATTGTCTAACGGTACTCGGATGACTCTTTCATGGCATACTATTTCAGCCTTGTATTTGGATAGCCAATCCATACCAACTACTATGTCAAAGCTACCAAGGTCTATGGGAATAAGATCTAAACTAAGCATGTTCTTTTTTATATTCAAAGTGCAACCCTCAATTATGTTTCTTGTTTCTAAGGTATCCCCATTAGTTAATTCAATGATGAAACTATCCTTTAATATTTTGTGCTCCTTACCCGGTAATTGTTTGAACTCATTCGACACAAAACTCTTATCCGCCTCGGTGTCAAATAAAATAGAGGCATAATGATCATTAACTAAAAACGTACCCGTCACCACATTCGGGTCATTCCTGGCTTCATTTGCTCCAATGACAAAAGATCTTCCTCAGGCTGGGTTCCCTTGAGCTCCTGGACCCCTGTTCAGCTTTGGGCAACCATTTCTCAAATGGTCCGCACTTCCGCATTCGTAGCACGTTCTCGGTTTCCCTGGGTCAAATCGGCATTGCTTCTCAGTGTGCCCATACTTCTTGCATCTATTACAAACATTGCAGTTTCCATGATGGTGATAATTGCATTTGTTGCATTTGGGCAACGGCCCGTTGTATGGCTTTCTTTCAGTAGTGGCCATAACGAAATTCTTGGTGGTACAATGTCCTTTCTTGCATCAGTGTTTGTCTTCTAACTTGAAATTCCATCCTCTTGCGCTTTCCTCCAGCTTGCTTCTTGATAAGCGTACCCGTACGTATCATTTCATCTGTCAAAATTGCGGCTAACAAGATAGCTTTCTCCAGAGTGGTTGGTTCAGCAGACGTCACCGTTCCCCGAATTTGGGGAGTGAGCCCCCAAATGTATCGATCAACTTTCTTTGCTTTAGAGGGTACCATATGAGGTAGTAAACATGATAATTCATGAAATCGGTTGGTGTATGCCTGATGTTCTGCTTCAACCATCTTGAGGTTCCAAAACTCTTCTTCCAACTTTTGCATTTCATTCTTGGGACAGTACTCTTTAATGAGTAGTGTCTTCAGTTCATCCCAGGTCATTGCTTCCACTGCCTCTCTACCTCTAGCTTGAACTTGAGTATTCCACCATGTCAATGCCTTATTCTGAAAAGAGCAAGTGGCATACTTAACCTTCTGGTTATCCAAACAGTCGCTTATGCTGATAACTGACTCCATCTTCTTGATCCATTTTAGGATCCCAGTGGCTCCTTCGGTGCCGTGGAAGTCCTTCGGCTTGTAGGAGACAAATGATTTGTATGAACAGCCCTTGTGACTGGTTTCTCCAGTAGTACCACCCTCTACTAGGATGGGACCTTGGTGACTTCCACTTCCGTTGGTTCCTGTCTGTCGGTTTGGAAAAGTCGTCTTGAGCTGATCCGCAATAATCCTTATCACATCTTCTTTGCTTAGTGGGGTCACGATGTGGGGTGGGTCGTTGTTTCCAGCATTTTCTCCGGACTGAACAGTCTTTGACTTTCTCCCCCGACGTTTTCGTGGCATTTTCTATATAGTTATAGATACAAGTTTGAGAGATATGTACATATGTGTATATATAGAACAAGTGTATGAGAGAACCACCAATATTCATAGCATAGCATAAGATAGTTCAAACATTGTCACAGATAATAGTAGTACACAAATTATCTTAAGGTTTTACATATCCGAATTGCCAGGCGAACTTCCGAGCTCTTGCTCTAAAACAAAAGAAATTTGGCCCTGAATAAACACATTGCATAAGAACATAGATAAATGCAGCTATTCCGAACATCGCCACCCAAGTGAGGGCTGCTGCTGCCATCGCCCACTTCTTTCCCTTCCGAATTTCTTCAGGAACAGCGGCCAGACCCATGTCGTTAATGAGCACTGTTTCTTCTAACTCTCCCCAGTTGTCAGTGAGCTCTTGGGCTTGGTGGGCAACATGGTTACATTTTTGTTGGTGGACACTCCTCCATTCATCAAATGCCCTTCGAGAGACGAAGTCGGCAACATTGATCCCATGGGAAGATTCTCCAGTTTCCACAGCAGGTGTTGATGTCCCTGAGTCTCTACTGGCCAACTGACGCTGACGGGGTAACCTAGTGGTCTTCCTTGCTGTACTCATTCCACATCGCCAAATACCCCTACCTCCTCCCCTTCCAAGGGGAAATGGTCGAGTTTGGCGTGTTTCTTGCTCTTGGTTCTGACTGGGGTGCTCATTAGTAGCCATAGTTTCGTTGTCAGAGTGCTTCGACGGATCAGTGTCGCTGTCGGAAAGAACTACGAGAGGAATGCGTCTGACGACGTAGTTGTTTGCCATGACTGCACATAAACGAAAATATAGTTTTTGATAAGCGATATATACATATATTACATCTTGTATAAAAACATTCTTTATTAATACAATAATTAGAGCAATTATCCCTGAGAGTGTAGTGTGATCACTTGTCACTCCCTCACATAAATCAAAATGGGATTACATTGATATGAAGAATCAGAACAACATGTGATATAGCATCCATGCTATGGTTAGGAGAATCCCTACTACAGTCCAACGGAATCCTAACTCAGCTATCAACCGAGTATCCTCATGATGTCGGATGCTCTCCTCCTCATGGACCTTCTGTCGATGAGCCACTATTTTTAAGTTGTGGGTAATCTCGTGCATCAGTTGCACCAAACCATACAGCTCTTCTTCAGTGGCGTCCAATTTTGACTGAACGCGAAGGCCCTCGGCCGTCTGCTGGGCTTGGTATGCACGAAGAGCCCTGAGGACGGTTTCGGTCGGAAGGTCTCTGACTCTTGAAGACTCTCCTATCTCGAAGTGGGACTGATTAGGCTGTCCATCGGTAGTCGGGGCTCCTAGGTTGACAGTCTTTAGCTGGCTCGTGACTTCATCCTCCGAGTCGGTGTCGTCTAGTGGCATGACCTCCTCAGTACTGGTGAGGTCCACATAGGTAACGCCATCGACTTTGTATTCTTTAACCATTGCTACAAAAGATCACATATTATGTAGAAAGCACTATCTTAGAGTTTCGAGCTTAAGGTTATAGTCTAGGCAATCCCTAAGGCATTTCCCTAGTTCTTTATAACCAATGGCTCTGATACCAATCTGTCATACCCTCACCAACGGCGGAATCGCAAGGATGTAACGAAAAGGAGTATCTTGAGCACATTACATAAAAGAGATTTCTAAGCATGTCATCACATAATAGTTCTTGTCCACAAAATAAGTAAAAGTTATACAAGACTGAAGATTCAAAATCATAAAGCCTGATTTCGTCTAGGTATTATAAATAAATCTCCAGCTGTATCCAAAAGACTCGCTTACTTCTTCAGCTACTTGCTTAGCTTCTAATTTTCTGAAATGCATGTTAAATTAAAGGGGTCAACAAAATTGTTGGAGAGTTCGTAGGTTTACGACTCGATAAAACAGCGAAGTATGTATTGTTCAAAAGTAAGCACGAGATCTGGAAGCAATTTGCATAAGTCCACAACCATACCTACTAACTTCTTGTATACCCTTTCTTGTTAATGTCTTATCACAAAACATTAATTCTTGTTGATAATATACCATTCCTAAACCATGGAATCATGGTTGGTGCGACCAAACAATGAATGGAGGTTTGTCAAACCCCCCTAGTACTAACTTATATTAATCCTTCGGCTCAACAACGTGAGTTAAATGGTTGTGTAGAGAGTAGGGTCATTTAAGTGATAAATTCTTGTCTTATGCAACAACATCATAACCATGTGCAAATTCTTGTATAAATAATTCTTGGAACATGCATAACACCCCAAAAGTTAAAATAGCATAAAAAGCGGCTACGAAAACTCACCGTAGTAGTGGTGAGAAAGAGTTCTTGCGTTCTGGAATTGATGAAAATCACCCTATGTAAGACTTAAAATATAGTAGGTTGATAGGATTAAGGGATCATCCATATTCTAGTAAGACGGTCGGTTGATTCGAACTTAGACTGACTTTAATTATGTAGTGTTTAATTTTGACTTTACCTTGGGTAGTTAACTTTAAAGATTTTACATCTCAATCCATAAAAATATTTGATTATCCATGTCCTCACACTCCTTCACGTGAGCCCCCTGGTAGGTTCCCATGCATATTCGAATTATATATATATATATATATATGTATATATGTATATCTTTCTACGTACATGCATATATATATATGTATATATATGTTTACATTATGGATATTATCTTGAGGTTTTCATGTCACTCTCGTTTGTCAGTATAGGTATTATGATTCTTTTTTTTTCTTTTATGTTTACCCACTTCTTTAGTCTTACTCAAACCTGGTTATTATCAAACTATGTTGGCGCTACGTATCCATGGAAGGTTTGTTATGCGATGCATGTATCACAAGGGTGCGTGTCACGTTTTAGCAGGTCTCGAACAACCCTTCTTTAACTTATGTAGCTTACTTCGAAAAATGGTTACTTAGTCTTAATGCATTAAAGGTGAAGGTAGCCTATTTTTTTTATGGTTGTTGTTCTTTTTGATGGTTTATTATAGGTGGGAATTTAAGTAATTTATCTAGGACAAGCCAGGTCGACATGAGGATTTGTGATGAGTACTTTGAAACGCTTAGTATGAACTTTGGTTAACTTTTGATTATCTTTGTTACCGAGTATACGAGACTTACTTTGGTTTCGAATAATGGAACTTACGTGCTCGAATACATACCTTCAGCAAGCAAGGATGGTGACTGCGTGACTTGGCTTGGCTGTTGTTCGTTGGTTGCTGCTGATCAAGGCCCTGCAACTGGTGAGCTGCTGCGTTCGGCGAATGGTGGTTGTGATTAGCTGTTGTTTCCACCCGGGGGTTTTCTTCTTCTTTTTATTTTGTAGGAGTAAGGTTGTGAAAGGTTGTAGTGTGTTTTTGCCTTAACCTAAGGATGGTATTTATAAGTAAAGGAGGGAATGGTCATGGGAGATGGGTGATGGTCGAATATGAGGGAAAGAAAAAGGTTCATTTGCTGTTTGAATTGAGAGATCTTGTGCAGGGTACCATCTTTGATTTTTCTCCTGTTTGGAAGGTGATGTACTGAAGGGAAATGACAGGTACAATGCTCAAGGTGTAGTAGGGTATGTTGACAACGAGGAGGAGTTGAGTGAGGAGGTACCCGATGTTCCATTTCCAGGTTCTAGAGGTATGATGAGGTTACCTTACTCCTATCTGCAGCCATTAAGGTTAGGTGGTACTTATCTTACCTAGGAAATGGAGATTTTGACTATAAAATCCTTTCTAAATCTTCCTTGATTGCTAACCTATGATTTACTCCTTTGAGCTGATAGAAATAATCATAGCCCCCTCCCCAACTAAAATCCTTTTAGTCTTGTGTTTTTAGTCCTTGGCCAGTTGGGGGTGAACCCATCTGGTTCGAATGTTTATGAGATATGGAGATAGTGTCTTTGTGATTAAGTTTGTTTAAAGTTCTATTATTAGACGTGCTTGGTTAACAGAGGTTTGGTTCTTAATAAGAGTGGTTATATAAATTCTTCTAGTGTTGTTTTATGAAAATTTGGATTAGGTTAGCAACTGTTTAATTGTTCGACTCGTTAGGATTAAACACAAGGTTTGTATATCCGTATATTTATATACATACATAGTTTTTTTATTGAGTTTATAAATTGTCTGAATTTGGTTTAGTCTCATTACTATTTTAGGTCTCCATTAAGTCTTTTGATTATTCCTATGTAAAGATAAGTGGTAGATGTTTGTTAACATTAACTATTGAATAGTTGGATACCTGTTTAGTGTCAGATGTTACAGGTTTGGCATGGCCACAACAACGGCTAAATCGACCGTTGAATCATATATTATTGATTCAAGTGGTTGGCATCGATGGGTTTTGGGCATTTCCATCACAAGTGTTTGAGTGGGTGATGTTGGTGGACGCCTACGTGGCGCCTAGGGGGAGTGGCTCCAATCAAGGGACATACCCCATGGTCTTATGGATGTGTGATATGGGTCAAGTTTGAAAGCTGAGAGGTGTACAGATAAACCTAGGAAGTATGGTTTAAACAATGGTTAAATCACAAAAACAAAAATGATTTCTATTCTTCGTTGAAAAACACCAAACATTCATATTCATTAGACATTCTATTTTTAATATATATGTAATAATAGATAGTTAAAATAAATATTGATTTGGTTTTTAAATAAATTTGGTTTTTAGAATAATAATACTATAAAAAAAGCTAGTTTAAAATAGATAGTTAGAATAAATATCGATTTGTTTTTAAAGAAATTTGGTTTATAAAATAATAATATTTTTAAAAATTAGCTTAAATAGATAGTTAGAATAAATATTGATTATGTTTTTGAAGAAATTTGGCTTTAGAATAATAATAATAATGTTTGAAATAAGTGGCTTAAAATAGTTTAGATATTTCATTGTAAATAAATTAACTTTTGAAAATAATTTAATCTAACATGTGTTGTTAATAAAATTTTAAATTTATACAATTGGTTTACAACAAACTATTCATTTATTTTCTACAAAAAAATCCGTAAATAATGTTTACATGAGTTTATTGGTTTACAACAAACTATCATTCACATCTAAGCCTTTCAAAACACACTGTCATATCTTAGGATATGTATTTAATGCATTTTGGTTGATAAAAAGGTCAAGATAATAGGTTTAGGTATCGAAAATTGAAACATTGGCCTCTTAAAGATTATATGTTACCATTTTATGTTAAAACCTTTTACAAAAGTTTATACACTATATTTTTAACATTTATTACCTTACATGTGTGTATATATATACATACTATATAATACATATTAGAAAGTCACAATGGTCTTTTAACAAAAACTCTTATTTCATGGCGTATAACTTACAAAGCTTTAAAACCATAAACAAAGGGTTTTTTTTTTAAAAATTTTTATCTTGTCCCACGTTGATACATTTAAGAAATAAAGTGTCAAAGAATAACTGTAAAGGAAACCATCTCAAACCAAATGAATCACTTCTTAACATTTATGTCACATTTGTCATACCATATTTCGCCTTTTAAAGTGTGACCTTTATCATAATAGATTTGTAGTCAAATATTAATATTAAATTATATTAAAAGAGTTTATTTTATGAAAATGTGGTGGTTTATGCTTTTTACGAGCTAAAATCAGCAACTTAAATGTTTTGTTTTCCGCCGCATCATGCAGACATCTCACTAGTATAATATAATAGTTGTAACAAAGATAGATTTACATAAATTCCACATAACTGTATTGATTTTGAGATTTGTCAAAATTATGTGTCAGAATGCATCAACAAAATTTCTCGAATGTTATAGTACACAGTTGATCACGAAGGTTGTGGGCATGTTCAATGGAAGCATTCTCATAGGCCTTCAAGGAAGTGGTGGAGTGATTAAAATGAAGGAGAGACAACCTAGAGGTATCAAGTTCAATTCGATTTTCTTTAAAAGGCACTAACCCGTTTGTTTGCGGCCGCACTTGTAACTATCCAATTTTGTAAATTTTTTTTAAATATTTAATTGAAATTATTAACAAGATTCTAATATTTGTCATTGTTTAGATGGTTATAAGCTAATTGGTAATAAACACTATTTTAGCATAAGCAATCTTGAATACACACACACATGTAGAACTTTATTAAGTTCAAGTTGTAAAGATCGATTTGTAAGGTAAGTCCTACTTGATTATAAAAACAATAATAATTGATACATAAATATATAGGGAGAGTTTATAAGAAAACTATCATTTTGGGAAAAAAAACTAAAAAAACTATAACTATCATTACAAATTTATTTATTTTTTCATTTTTATTTCCTTTTATTATAAGATAAGAATGTAGAAAAAGAAAAATAAATAAAAAAAATACGTATTTTAGGTTATTACATATACGTAACTTGTATGCTACACATACTGATTATATATATGTAACTTTACAAGTTACATAGGAAACTTTTTGAGTTTACGTAACCTTGTGATCTACAAATTTTTTCAAAATTTTTTTTTATTATAACATTTCTAACCTTATAATAAAAATTATGAAAAAAAATTTTAAAAATTTATTGGTTAATATGAGTTTTCTTGCTTTTTTTTCCAAAATGAGGAGTTTTCTCATGAACCTTCATATATATATATATATATATATATATATAGGAATGGGTTCAAATACTAACCCTCTCTTACGGCGCTAACCCATTAACTTTGGCAAAAAATGGCCGAATCTTGAATTTTTTTTTAAACATCATTGTAACACAATTTGAACACCATGTTCAGTTTTGAGTTTTGGCTAATTCATCACTGTTTAAAAAATATCATCGTTGTAAGGTTTTTGCTACAGTACTGTAAGTTTTAAATATTTAAACACCTACAGTACTGTAAGAGCCCAAACGGTGATGAATTAGCCAAAACTCAAAACTGAACATGGTGTTCAAATTGTGTTACAATGATGTTTAAAAAAAAAAATTCAAGATTCGGCCATTTTTTGCCAAAGTTAATGGGTTAGCGCCGTAAGGAGGGTTAGTATTTGAACCATTCCCTATATATATATATATATATATATATATATATATATATATATAGTGTATGGTTATTTTGAAAACCCTATCTCAATGAGAAAACCGCGAAACTATGCAAAAATCACGTAAAAAGAATGTTTTTTTTTGAATTTTTTTTACAGGTTTGTAACACTATTTGACACATTTTTATAAAAAAAATCAAAAAAGCGCCAACTAATATTTTTTAAAAATTTTTTGTATAAACCCACGTAAAACCTACGTAACAAAACGTAAAAAATTCAAAAAAATTTTTTTAAAAATGTGTCCAATAGTGTTACAAACCTGTAAAAAAAATTCAAAAAAAATACGTTGTTTTAACGTGATTTTTGCATGGTTTTCGCGGTTTTCTCATTGAGATGTGGTTTTCTTTTAACTTTTCCCTATATACATACATAGGGAAAGTATAAAATAAAAACCCACTCTCAATGAGAAAACCATGAAAACCGCAATATGTGGTCCATAATTTGCCACATCACCATCTCTATAAATGTAATCTTAAGGGCATTTACGTCTTTTTCAGTATTTGTATTTTTTTTTTCTTTTTCAATTTAACCACCCAAATCAACTTTGAAACATTCCATTATTTTTACATATCATATTTTCCTATATATTTGTTACGTATGTTTTACAGTATGTGTGTGCATATATATGAGCTGAATACCATCCCACCAAAATTCTCTCGAAATCCCTAAAAATCTGTTACATATGGGTTACACTTCCGTTAGCTGTGTTTTTTCTATTTTTTTAAGATTTGCATTTTATACAACAAAAGACTATCACTCGTGTTGTTACATGTTTTTTACACATCCAATGTGCGTACGTACTTTATCCATCATTTTAAAGTTTCGCATTTTTATACATTTTACATGTTTTTTTTAAGATTCTCATTTTATACATTTTACATTTTTTTTAAGATTCGCATTTTATACATTTTACATGTTTTTTTTACGCATTTTATGCAGCAAAAGACCAACACTTATTTAATTTATCCATCATTTTAAATTATCTAAACCCCCTTGAGTTGAACACTATACCACCAAAATACTCTTAAAATACCAAAAAGTGTTGCATGTGTGATACATTTTCGTAATATGTATTCTTTCCATTTTTTTAAGCTTCGCATTTTATGCACTTTACATTTTTTTTAAGATTTACATTTTATACATTTTACATGTTTTTTATGTATTTTATATAGCAAAAGACTAACACTTATATACGTTATCCATCATTTTAAATTATCTAAACCCCCATTTTATACAACAAAAAGACTACCAGTCATGTTGTTGTAACATATGTTTTACACATTTGTGTTCAATAATGGTTGTTTTGTTTCTTTAGTCATGTTTGTTTATGTTTGTTTAGTTATGTTCGTTTACTTATGTTCGTCTATGTTCGTGAACCATTCATTTATACTATTAACGAACGGACATGAATGAATATGAACACACTATGTTTCTTAAAGAACGAACACGAACAAGAAAACCTTGTTCGTTTAAATGTTCGTGTTCTCTATGTAGGTAGCCTCCTAGGCGCGTCATAGCAAATGTAATGATGTTACCAATGTTTTTCAGGTTCGTGAATTGATAAATAGTTAATGCATCTACGTTACAAAGTGTTACACATATTAACATCAATCTTTGTATTACTATGTTACATATGTTTTACTGGAAACAACTATATTACATATGTTTTACATATAAATTACGTTCATTACACATATCAAATATAACGATGTTACCAATGCTTTACATTTAGCTTTAGTGGAGGCTGCCTAGCGCCTAGGCAACCTCCTAGCCCAAATTATAACAAATACAAAGATGTTACCAATGTTTTTCAGGTTCGTGAATTATTACATAGTTAATCCACCTATGTTACAAAGGTTTTACATATAACAACAATCTTAGTTTTACTATGTTACATATGTTTTACTGGAAACAACTATACTGCATATGTTTTACATATAAATTACGTTCGCTACACAAAGTGTTACATATAACAGCTTAGATAGCTCATAGGGAAAGTTGTTTTGTTATGTTCATCACACTAATCGTATCGATGAGAAAATTGTTTCTTCGGTAACTTTTACATGGAAAGTTGTTTTGTTATGTCTTCACATTGATCTTGTCAATGAGAATGTTGTTTATTTGATAACGCATCATTACAAAGACAACGATGTTACAGGTGTTTTTTAGGTTCATGAATTGTTACACCGTTAGTGCACCTATGTTACAAAGATGTTACATATTAACAACAATCTTTGTTTTATTATATTACATATGTTTTACTAGGAACAACTATATTACATATGTTTTACGGATAAATTACGTTCGTTACACAAGGTTTACATATAACAACTTAGATAGCTTTTACTGGAAACAACTATATTACATATGATTTACACATAGGGCTTGTCGTACATGTTAGAATTAGGTTATAGGGCATGATTCATGTAATTGCAAGACAAAGGGTTTCGATCCCGCTAACGTGAATGTTGAAAAGTAAGGAATATCAGGCGCTTTTTGTTTTTTATTAATGTTAAATGTGGTTAAAAAAACATCTATGGTGTTTGTTCTTTTGTTACGTTTTCATAGAAGTTGTCTTTTAATTTTATTAGTAGAAGTTTTTTAAATGTGTTCGAAATGTATGACATGCGTCGTAGTTACACTTATGTTACGTATATGTTACATTTAAAGAATCAGTTTCAAGGAATGTTTAAAATATTTTAATCGATGTGACATGTCATTATTACAACTTTTGTACATTCTGTACCTCTTGAGAAAACAAGGACGTTCTTTTTTCTTGAAAAGAGGTGGTTTTTCTTAGTAAAGTTCAAATGTGCATTTTACCACTTTATATTTTATTGAAACATTAAAAAAAATCAAAAAACATTGTTTAATCTCACCTTACATACACACACACACATATATATAATTTTACAAGTTTGAATAAAAAATTAAATGAAATAAAAAAATGATAAATATATAAATAAAAAAAATATATTTATTTAAGTTTAAAAGATTATTTTGTTATAAAGTTAATTTTGTAAAGAAAAATAATAATAATATCCAAACTATGATAAAATATTTCCAAAATGTATAAATATTCTATTTAAGCAAATATTAAGATTTTAGATAAGTTATATATCTTTTATAAAAGTACCTAGAAAAATTTATAAAAATTAGAGGATTGTAATTGCCAAAACTGATTTTATAAAGAAAAACAAGGGGCAAAGTTGCCAATTCCCCAACCTTCCCTTCTTCCTCGTCCGTTTCCTCCTTTGGATCGGTCCATACCCGTTTGATCGACCCAGAACTTTTCTATTCATTTCTAGCACAATTCCAGCTTGGATAGGAACAAATTTGGCAAGGATGCAACGTGTGTTACAATTTCAATCACAATTAAGGCCAATAACAGCCTGTAAACATGTTTTCACTTCCAAAAATACTACCATTGACCTTAAATTCAAACCCTACTAAACACGGTGTAAAAATGCAACTAACACACATTAGTTCTTTCGAACATCTCGAAGTGATCTGTGTATAGGAAACCAACTCACAAGTCAACACAATCGCAAACCAAGACGCGGAAAGCTCCAATCGACTATCCTCTGAACTTTTAACCGGAATCCGCGAAATGGCAGTGTCACACCCCCAATTTTCAACTAACAGAATCACACCGTTTGGGAACGTGACAAACCAGGATCTCAGATCATTAGACATAACGAAGACCTCTATATGAATTTCAAAACATTCTTCGGTCTTAAAAACATAACATCAGAGTTTTCAAAATTTGCGGAAGCGTTTTAAAACCAGTAACAGTTATAATATGTAAATTACAAAACAAAATCCTCAAATGTGTAATTTAAACAATAAATGTAAAACATGCATGCGACTCTATCTCCTAGTCCATGCCAGCTTTGTTGCGCACCTTAGCGTCCTGAGAAAACATGTAAATCAAGTCAACACAATGGTTGGTGCATAACACAGGTTTTAAGTATTCACAGTGTTCAAAACAACAGTTTGAATATCAAGTTTGCAGATAACATAATCACACATGCATAGTCATGATAGCTAGTCATATAAACTATTTACATAAGTGGTCGACACCGAAGCTGACGAATTGCCATGCTATAGCATGTTTTTGCCTTGCCACTATTGTCTAGCACAACAATAGTAAAATTGTGTTTGGTCAGTCAAACACCTGCGTAGATCCCATCTACCAAGTGAGGTTTGTCAAACCTAATAGATCTATTTCCAACTACCACGCTTTGCGCTACGGCAAACTAAACGGTTCGAGGTGTGTAAGGACTTTTAATTGCTATGTTGTCACATAATGTAAACAGCTAACTCATGCAAGTGTTATGTATCTAAAAAGAGTTTGTTGCACGTGTTTTCTCTCCCAAAACAGTTTAAAATAAGAAAGGGGCCGTGTACGCACCTTTGAGTATTGCAGAATGATCAAACGCACTTAAACTCGTGTAGAAAATCCTCTACGAAGAATCTGTGATTAAACAATAACCTAAAGTTATTCGGAATGTCGTTTTGTGCTTGAAATCACATACGTGTCAACACACGTATGTTAAAGTGTTAAGAATGTGTATACGTATGCACGCATGCTTTTGAAATCGTTTAAATAAAATCATATACGATTTTATTTAAATAAACGTAATTATACGTGATTTCATTTTCGGATTAAAATATGAATTTTATTATTCTAATACGTTCAGGATTTCGTTACGGTTCCAACGCAACTTGAACGGGTTAAATCGGAGTTCGTATGTGAATGATAATTCAAAAATACCAAAAATGGTATTTTTCCAAAAACCCGGCCACCCCCTGGCTCGAACCCGCGACCTCCCGCACACAACACACACACACTACCATCTCGCCCGCTAGGGTATCGCAACAGAACTCAGAATCAAATTCTTTTAAACACCCTTTCAGTCCAAATCCTATTCGGTATTATAGCCGAAGCAATAAGAATTCAATTGACCACGAATTCGAACCTAATCAGTCCCAAAGTCATAGGGTTTCTATTCCATATATTCAGTCGACCATACAGGTGCTTATGATTTACAACATGATTAACAATAACCTACTAAATCGGCCATTATCAGACTCGAACTCGAGTTCTTGAGCCCCAACTCAAAATCATGTAACTCGCTCATACATTACAAAATTGATAGAGGGTTATCAATAAACAAGAAATTCCGAAACAGTTTGTAATGGTTAATTTGAATAACCATTCTGTTTAACTTAAAATCCCCAAAGTGTTTTGAACTAAATAACCTTAAACTCGAAATCATTGAATTCTTAGTTCTAGGATGAAATTGGCATAGCATTAACCTTAACCGGAATCCTCTGAATCTACCCATGCTATTTAATTTGATTCTTAAACTCATTTGTGTTGAAACCCCTAAAACCGTTTATACTATGAACCCTAATAATGGAACTTGATCAATTCGTGAACTTTTAATGAAATTGAAATGTGGTTTAGCACAATCGGAGGTTTCTGAAGCTTTCTACATAAATCAATTTGACTCTTGAGCGTGTTTGACCACAAGCCCCCAAAACCGATTCTAGGATGAACCCTAGAATTCGTATCCCATTAATCCGATATTAGAAGTTGAAATTGACCTGTGGTTATTCTTAATCGGCCGTGTTAGAAAGTTTATGAATAAAAACTTACTTGATTTGATGATTAATTGAACGAGATCACTTCTAGCCCTAGGTTCGGTTTCTACGAAATCCAATCCTTCAACTCGAAGCTTCTGATCTTGAATTCTCGTGTGTGCAAGCTACTAAGGGTGCCGAATAATGTGTGGGTATATGAGTCTTGATCAATTGTGATCGATTATATCACAATTCGAACGGTTTTGTCCCCATATTGACGGTTACAACTCTTGGACATCAATTGCTTTAAATCCGATTCTTAATAATCCTAATAACTCCTTATGGCTGTTGGAAATCATCAGTATAATGATTGTTGAGTATCAATTTCGGTTACAAGACCTCAAGTGTCATGAATTTCAATTCACCACTCGGTTTCTATTCGAAATTTTGACTTCCTAAAGTCAAAATTGACATTTTATTATAATTACAATCCACCCTCACTATTCTACATGTTTTGAGGCTGATTTTACAACATTTTGGACCTTCCAACTTGATATTTTGAACCATCATGATCATTTATACTAATTCTTGTTAACGGAATTAACCCGACAATATCGAACTGTCACTAATTGGGCCGATTGAACATTATTGGGCTAGGTTAACTCAATTGGGCCTAATAATTCTAATTGGCCTACTTCTATCCACTTGGGCCTTACAAAATACAATTAGGCCTACCTTGGGCCTTGGATTTATGATTGGGCCTCTCTTGGGCCTTGGATTTATGATTGGGCCTCTCTTGGGCCTTGGATTTGTAATTGGGCCTACCTTGGCCTTATTGGGCCTACGAGGGTTAACGAGGTTAATTCGAAAAGTCGGATTGTCACAGGCAGCATGGAAGCTAATCTTACAAAATCTTAATTGTATTATAGCCACGAATCAAAGCCCTATGATCTCATTAACGATTGAAATCAGTATTAGTCGAATTTGATAGAAATAGGGGCTAAGGTTTATCGGCTTATTAAACTAAAAAGGGAAGTTCCTGGATAAACATTATAAGCAAACGAAACCGCGATAATATTGATCTCGAAGTGTTAGAACAATGGTTTGCTTGTGATTGTATAGAGCTCAGGCTGACAAAGTCCCGGCTTCGAGCCCGGCCTAGGCAGTTTTTTTTTTGTTTTGCCAATTTCTATTTTTTAACATAACAAATAAAGTATTATTTATTTTAAATGATTTCACATAAAAATTTATAAATACAATATTTATTATTCAGATAAAGAAAAATATAAATAAAATGCTTATTATTCAGATAAAGAAAAATATACAATGACCATAGTATATATCCAAATTAACTTTGTTATTAAATAAAAACTAAAAATATCCATTTTTAATAACTAAAGGATAAAGTTATTTTAAACTATTAATTTTTATAAAAACATATTATTAAACATATACAGTTTTAATAAATATTTACAAATATTTTGGTTAACATAAGATTCAAATATAAAATTTATAAACTTTAAAAATTAAAAACTAAAGTACATTATTATGAATCATTATTATTTTAATGAGATAAATTATCATTTTGAACTTCTAATATGACATATTATTTAATCCTACTTTTAAATTACAAAACACTATAAAACATTATGAGATATTAAAAAAAGTAAAATAAAATTCTAAACTATATTTTTTAAAGTGAACTACTTAAGATCTTCTAAAATTAGTAAATTCATAAAACAAATATTATTATTCATAAATGATTTAAGGAATCACACTTATTTTCTCTTACTAGTTTTAAAGACATTTGAGCAAAAATATTATTTAAACATCTAGAAATTTCTAAAACTTTATTTAGAGTCTTTGTAATAAAAAAAACTAAATAAATTTAAGTATGATTTTATGTTAAATAACTAATATATCATTAAACTCATTCGAAAACAATTAATCAAATAATTTCTTCCTAAACAATAAACTATGAAAATAAATCAAACCCGATGATCTACTTTAGTTATGTTAAGAATTTCATATAAAGCCATATGTATAACATCTTATATATTATTGAACTATCTAAGTTGATTTCATTGGTGTTGGGTACTATTTGAACTACACACATAACATTTATTTGCAAGATCTATTCATATATCAAGGAGAGTCTTCATAGCCCCTCTTTCAATGTTTTAAATTTTAGGGGTGAAACATGTTAACATAGATTTAACTACTTCCATGTGAACTTAGCTTAATGGTCTTATATATAGTGAACTTTAGCTAAGAATATGCATTGATTATACGATTACATATTTAGTGACTATAATAGATCTATTAGACTGATCATCCCACCAATGTTTGATTTACCTTCGGAGGAAACCTGTGGTCATATGTTACTAACTTCAACATTGTTAGGAATGCTAAACATTGGTCAAACATAACTTGTTAACATATTTGATCTGCTTTTACTTGCTAGTTCATTTCGGCAATGTTCATTGTGCTTAGTGTTCACATGTGACATTATTATATACATCTTATCAACTATTTTTGGTGTGTGTGATTAAAACCTATGAATTCTCACCAACTTCTAGTTGACCTTTGATTTTAATCATGTTTCAAGTGGAAATGAGAATTAAGACTAAGAGCTTTGGACATAGTTTATTCGGTTTAAACTATTATTTGATGTAATACATTAGGTTTTGAACTATTTGATTATGTATTTAATGTTTGGATTGTTTGAATTAAACTTTGAATTTAATGAAATGTTTGAGGTATCTACATTTAAATACCATGTGCTTTTGAACAATCAACATTTAATGGTACCCCGATTATTCCGCCATCGATTGGGGTGTTACAACATTTTACTTGTTCCTCCCGGTTGGTTGGGTATTAAGGAGACACAGGGTTTACCACATAAGTGGGTTCTCACGGTTATAAAAAATCTCTGGCATAGGTTAAACCAAGGATTACCGTTACGACTTCTTTAGACAGAGATACATGGAGTATGATAATTGTGCGTTGTTTGGCAACCACCCAAGAGAAGTGTTAGAGCTTTACAATTGTTATTCCATCAGAAGTGATAGTTGGTGGAGGGGCAATGGAGCTACCATCAACATGGGGGAAGTGTTGGTCATATGTGAGGATGGGAACCATTTGGTTCTTCCATCGTAAGTAGTTGGATGCCCAAGTTTGATATTGATCATATGCATGATTGTATTGATATGAAAAGGAGAATCTATTGACGAAGAAGAAAAAGAAGGTATGAGAAGATTGAAAGGGAAGGAAAAGGTGAAGATGGGGATGAGGGGAGGGCAGAGGGAAGTTTCAAAGAAGGTGAAAAGATAGGGATATGAAGTAAGGGCTTGTAGGAGCTTTTGGCTCTATACTACAATAATGAACACTCAATGCATCCACAAATGTGCGGATGAAACTATCATATACATAAGATAATTACATGTAGGCGATATAAGAATAAAAAAAATTACAATAGTAACCCATTTGACATATACATATTATTAAGTTGGGTTACTAATATCAATGTACTAATATTTGCAAAACCTAATCCTAGGAAGATGCCATTGACATAACAACAAGCATAACAACCAAGAGCCCTATTATTGAGGTAAAACAATACTACACTCTGGATATATGTGTTATTCACCAAAAACATACATGCGTATAGTTCCAAGAAATTACCAATGCTATTAACAAGTAAACATACCAACCAACAATCATATACTAAAACTATGGGTACATTTGATTTGGTTCGATTTGGTTTTTGCATACAACAGAAACCGAAATAGACATAATCGGTTTTTTGTTATTACAATATGATCAGTTTTTTAAAGTTTTCCTGTTTCTTGTTTATTTTGTTATGTTTTTTTTCTTTTTCTTTGTCTTTTGTTTTTTTTGGTCTCACTCTCTCACACCCAATACTAAAAATGCAAACATATTTAGCGGTGGATAATTCATAAATTAATTGAACAGATACCAAATAATTACAATAAAACTAAATTATCATCATCATGTCCTTACATTAAAAAAGAAAAAACATACATGCATATAGTTCCAAGAAATTACCAATGTTATTAACATGTAAACATACCAACCAACAATCACAGACTAAAACTATGGCTACACTTGATTCGGTTCGATTTGGTTTTTGCATACAACGGAAACCGAAATGGACATAATCGGTTTTTAGTTATTACAAACGGATCGTTTTTTTTGTTTTCCCGTATCCTGTTTATTTTGTAATGTTTTTTTTGTTCTCATTCTCTCACACCTAATACTAAAAGTGCAAACATATTTAGCGATGGATAATTCATAAATTAATTGAACATATACCAAATAATTACAATAAAACTAAATTATCATCATCATGTCCTTACATTAAAAAAGAAAAGCTCAAAATTAAATATGTAATAGTTCTTATCTTCATCATGTTTTAATATGGGAGAGTTTATATAATCCAAATTTTCATCATCCATAATCATAGATTTTTTGTATGTTTTCTTCCCGTTAAAAAATTGATTTAGATTTTTTTTGGTTCAATTTTTTCAGTTAATTCGATAAATTCAGTTTCAGTTTGATTTTTTCCCGCACACCTCTATCCTAAACTGCCACGTGTTTTCGATAATACTTTATTGTCTTCTTGTTTTTTTTTTTTTTCAAACTTAGAAAGATAAAATATTTATATTAATGATTTCCATAATAATTCTTAACGGCAGGTGGGTCAAAGTCGTCTTCTCACCATTCCCAACTCCATCACATTCAATTTTTTCAAAACACACAGTCCCACACACACACACTCCATTCTCGTGATTCAGGCTTTCTCCTTCATCATAAAGCTTTACACCATTCACAAATCAAACCCTAGACTATGATCTTGGCCAATGCGTCGATTCATCTTCAAAGCAACAAGAAACATTATCTGATCTGAGACTGGAATCGTGGACGATTACATTTGTTCACTTACCGATTTGGTAAGGTCAAATGGTGATTATGATGTTCAATTTCTTCTTCTTTATGTTGTAAAAGATTGTATTTGATTTTGTTATGGAATTATGAAGCTGAAGGTACTTCAAGGTGTTTAATTTGTTGTTATCAAACCTAGTATTTAAAAAGAATGCTATCGATGCTGTGTTTGTTGCAAATACACTAGCTACATTCTTGTACTGGTGGTAGCTTTATTCCTTCCTACCAATTTTGAAATCTGAAAGATGGGAATGCACTTCTTTTGGAGTATGTAACATGTTCTTTATATATTGATTTGGATTTACTCTTTACCATTGTACGGATTGTATTGATTG
The DNA here is from genome assembly GCA_009363875.1 of Mikania micrantha. Classification (NCBI taxonomy): domain Eukaryota; kingdom Viridiplantae; phylum Streptophyta; class Magnoliopsida; order Asterales; family Asteraceae; genus Mikania; species Mikania micrantha. The sequence goes on along the minus strand of CM018683.1, from coordinate 45,121,807 downwards.
GGGAGGTATATGAACAACATGGACTGTTCTAAGCTAAAATTTTGCAACTATAGCTTGCTGCTTACCCTAGAAGATGTCTGAAACCTTTAGTACTAGCTAGAAACTAGCTTTAGGTGAGAATATTTTGCTGTTAAGATCAATCATGGTTTTGATAGGGGGTGTAAAATCAAAGCTGTATACAATGTACAGGGTTTTTTATATGTTGTTTTCTTGATTTGCACTTTCGTTGTTGAATTCTCTAATTGTTTACCATGGTTACATTGCAGGTCGATTGTTATTGATATCTTTTTGTTGTTTGAGTTTGGGAAACTGTCTTACAATCATATGATAAAATGGAAGCTGAGAAGCGAAGTTCAAAAGGAGGATTTCTTCAGTTGTTTGACTGGAATGCCAAATCCCGGAAGAAGCTCTTCTCAAATAAAGCAGATGTACCAGGTACACTACTATTGTTTCTCAAATTGACAATGCATATGCTAGTTCTGTTTCTTCATTTGCCTTTCCATGCATAATATTATGTTTAATGCTATGGTGACACAGAAAGTTCAAAACAAGGAAAAGAGAATGTAGACAATTTGGCTATGTCAAGGCTTCAGCAGGTACAATCTCTTTCACCTTGGCTTGCACAGAAACTATTGGTCTATCTCTAGCATAACTTATAGCTAGCAAATTCCTCACATTTGGTCTTTCATGGGTTTATTCTATGGTTGAATGTGATTTGAGCTAATGAGAGCTTAATTTACAACTGAAATGTCTGTGATTTGATGTATGTAGATGAAGTTAGATGAGAGTATGCATGTTCCAAGTTTGTCAGGAAATGAATGGACTTCATCCACAAGTAATGAGGAAGGAAGTGGAAGCAAAGCCCCTGGGGTGGTGGCTAGACTTATGGGATTAGATTCTTTGCCAACATTAGATGCTTCTGATCATGGTTATTCTCCACATGTTTACTTTCACTCGTTTAGACATTCTCTCTGCACAGAAATCTCCACTGAGCATGAAATTGTTGCAGAATATGGTATGCGAAATAAGCTTGATGGTTTTTCAAGGAATCCAGTTGAAGATAAATTTCAGAAATTACAGCACCGGCCAATCGAGAAATTTCAGTCAGAAGTATTACCTCCAAGATCAGCTAAATCTGTACCTATTACTCACCACAGAATGCTATCTCCTATTAAAAGTCCTGGGTATATCCTTTCAAGAAATGTGGCTTTAATTATGGAGGAAGCTTCCAAGATAATTGAGCAGAGTCCCCAGCCATCTCTAACTGGAAGATTACCATCCTCCCGGTCTCCTTCAGTCCCCCTTAGAACTCGGGATCTAAAAGTGAAAATGGAAGCTGCATACAGAACATCCAGACTTCCTGAAGCCTCACAAAGACCCAAAACATATAGCCCTGTGAATGAAGTGGTTTTGAAGCATGATGCTAAGGGAGGTTTGAAAAACAAGAACAAATCTGCTACTCCAGGAAAAACAAATATTCAGATATTAGAGGGGTCCACTTCAAGAAATAATAGGAGTACCATGAAGCAAAAAGAAAACGGTGTTAAATCAGTGCAGTTGGATAAAAAACAAAGAAATACACCTAAAAGGGTGCCGAGTAGATCAACATCAGGCAAAACCCCTGAGATACTAAAAAAAAATGATCAAAAGCAAAACTGTGCATCTCATAAAGATCACACCAATTTGAAACCTAGAGTTCTCTACCAGCATCGCCAAAAAGTGACTCCCACAAATATTTCCTGTAGAGAAGTCAAGACTTTAAAAAAGTGTGTTGAAAACTCACCCAGAAAAGCTCAGTTAGTGACATCTGAATCATTGTCTAGAACAAAGAATTTATCTGGGAAAAAACAAACTGATGACACTAACAATGTTCTGGTTAATGAAAAAGAAAGGTCTGTGAAGTGTAATATAAATATAGAGGGATCGTCAAACTGGGACAGGAAAAATGGAATGGATGTTGTATCGTTTACGTTTACTTCACCTATTAAGAAAACAGAGTCTAGATCAGGGTCTTGTGGCCAATCAGCAACGAAGAGTCAATGCCTGTTTCAGGAGGATACCAGGACTTCATCTGCGATAGATAGTGATGCTTTGAGTGCTCTGTTGGAACAGAAACTGAAGGAACTATCTTCTTTAGTTTTGACTTCCCAATGTGATATTAACAAAGGAGGTTCTGCTCCAGGTGATCATATGCACGGCAAAAGGTGTATCGTTGGTCATGACTCTGATGTCTCTTTAGTTGACCAGATGTTGGTGAATGCTAAAATTGAGTGGCAGGTATTATTCACAACTTCATGATATAGATACAATGCAATACCCAATTTAATTTGCAAAATTCAAGTTTCAGTAATATTAAAGATTTTCTTGAATCTACATTTTACTTCCTCTTTCTCAATGGTTTAAGAGTCTAGTTGATTATAATGTGCATGTAACTGAAAAGATGGACAAAAATAGGGATTTTGGCCATGCATGCTTAGTTGATTATAAGTAAAGCAAAGCATCAGCATTATTTTTTGTAGTCTGAGATTTGGCTAAGTAAAGCAAAGCATCAGCATTACTGGACTGGTTGTTGCTATCCTAAAACTTCCATTTAGATTGCCTTAGCAATGAACCTATGAGGTTTGCTAGAAGCACTCATAATGCTAAGGCAACCTAAATGGAAGTGTTAAGATTGTAACATTGTTCCATAGGATTCCCTTCATTTGGTTGTACTTTTCATTAACCGGATTAATATTTTAGCATTTTGAAAGGTTAATTTACCATTGTTCCACATGGAATCCAATAGTCATATCGGCTGTTGCGCAGAAGCTCTAGCCCTTGATTAGTTTGTCGATACTGAACCCATTTCGTCATATTTAGTCCAAATTTTGTCTTATCAACCACACTTGGTCACTTTAAAATGCTTATTGGTAATGAACTTTAAGAGATGATCATTATACTTTTTTTATTGATGAAAACCATAAGATTCACCTACGGAAATTGGAAAAACTGCTAAATATGCACTTAAATTTATTCGGTTTTCAGGGAGCTGAAGTGACAGAAGGCAGTGAAAACTATGAAAGTGCAATAAAACTTGAGGACCAGCGTGAACATCCTTGTTCAAGTCCAAGTTTGGAATCCTCTTTGTCAGATGATAGTTGCATCACATCTAACAGCACAACCACCTTAACCAGCAATGGTAACCTGCCTAATTTCAGGGTCTAAGTTTTTTGTGTACATGTAAACTAGAGGCGACTAAATGGGCGTGACGGTCAGGCTGGGTCAGAATAAATTGTTCCATCTGTTGGTCAAAACAATTTGGGCTGACTCCCAAGTCCTTCTTTAATCCTACCTTTTTTGAAAATCTAATAATTATACCATGCAAATAGTGATTATATCACAAAATAATGCAAAGTTATTGATGAGGTAAGCTTTAATGCATTTTAGCATCACCGTTTTGACCCCTTAAAGATAAAGCATCGTCCAATTCTTGGTGTTGAAAACCCACAAGGTGCTCCTAAGTGTTAAGATCCCAAAAGACAATGCCCAAGGCGTTACTAAATATACAACAAAATGACCTTTATTTTCAGCCGGAAGTTGCGCCTGTCTCATTTGTTTTTAAATATGAACTTTTTTGCCAAATAAACCTTTCGTACTTCTTCCCTTTGGTTTGTATTTACTTATAATAAGCCTCATACATACTTACTTTAGATCCAAATGGACAAAGTCGTTGCCTCAAGCCTCTGATGCATTTTCATGAGCGTTGACCATGACTCTTGTTACAATTGTTTTTATTAATTAATTAATTTTCTTTTTTTCTCTTCAGGAAGCAAGCTGCATATGCCTGCTGCAAACGTCGAACTATCAGCAGAGGAGATAGAATTGCAAGATTCCGCCACCTCTTTTCCTAGCACCATATTTGAGTCCACATGTATAAAAAAATGGTCATCACAACACGAGCTGGAATACATCAAGGAAATGCTTAACCATGCAGAGTTGGTGTTACATGATTTTGCTTTTGGGCCATTGGGCCCGGCCCGAAAGGTTATAAGTGTGGATCTATTTGACCAACTGGAGAATCAAAACAAAAGCATTGACCCGTCATCGAAGCAACAAAGGAAGGCATTATTTGACTGTGTGAGTATGTGTTTGGAATTTAGGCGTGAGCGTGGCTTGGGTGGAAACTTTGAAGAATGGTCAAATTGGTCAATGTTGTTGCAAAAGACGGATTTATTGGCAATGGAGCTACAGAAAGAGATTTGCGGTTGGACAAGCATGGAGGAGTTAATGGTAGACGAGATGGTCGAGAAGGACATGAGTAACAGAAATGGGAAATGGTTGGATTTTAAAGCCGAGGCGTTAGAAGAAGGCATGGTGATTGAAACCGACATCTTATTCTTGCTAATTGATGAAATAGTAGATTTTTTGTCCTGCTAAAAATGTCAGATTATTATTAGGTGTTTTAAATCTTATTTAAGCCAAGAGGATTAAACAATGGTTTGACCTCCTGTTATAAAAAGTTACCTATTGTATGGTCAGGTTGATGGATAAGTTTTGTTCATAAACAAATTTAAATGGATAGGGTACAAGTAGATCATGCTTTTAAGGACTTGTACAACTTGATCATAAGTACAAGTTTCTACTTATTCCTATTAAGGTTCTTGATTTTTAGTTCTTGAAATCATGAACTCTTTGTGAGATAAATATTGTTACAGTCGTTAGACAGTGACTATTACTAAACTAGAGGTGTACATAGAAACCGGTTTGGGAATTGAAATCAGGGGTTTGGCTTGAAACGAGAACCGGTTCCTACCTGGCTGTGACAAAAATCAATCCCAATCCACTCAAAACTATCGGTTCATACATGGCTCTTGATTGAAACCGGTTTTGCCTATTTTTCGAGTTCTAGCCATTGAAAATTTATTTTATGACCGTTTGGAGGCTCCAAATGGCTGTTTTTTTTTTAAAAAATTTTATAGCCCACTCAAGTTTGTATAAATAGGTATATGTCACACCCCCATCTCTCGTCACCCGATAAAGTCACTTGTAATGTGTTGCGGTCTGCGGAAGCTTGGTGCTGAAGTCACAGAGAGGGGTGGGACTTTCGCTATGGTTGTATCAAAACACATACATGGCATGCTAAACATAAGTTATATTGCATGATATGTCAAAACTTCAACGATTTTGTTACATTCATCCATAGTCAAAGGTTTCCTAACGTGTGATCTTGTTGTACATCCTCACCTTCGTTTCTTTTGTTATTCACTGTTCACCTGAAATTGGTTTTTATAATTTAAAAGATCGCAAGGATGCTGGTGAGTTCATAGATATGATATGCTATGACGTCATGAATATGTAGGCATACACAACTTTATGAATATTGATTCACCATGAAAACTCATAACCAACGCCTATGTGACTGTAATGTAATTAGCGGCAATACCCGAAGGTAAGACCTTAGCCTCACTCTTAATGCTTATCGTTGCATTAAGCTGTTATCTTGTAATGTAATAAATAGTAACAGGCATTCACATCAGGGTAGACGCTATCTACCCGTGAATGAGGTTGTGAGTCCGATAGTACTATCATTTATCATCCGGCTCATCCATAAGTTTATTGGTTACAATTGTTATGTGAGGACTTTTACGATAGCATGGTACAATTTTCATGTAATCATCAGACAAGAGTTGAAATGCGTAAGTAACATACAAGCATATCATTGTAATTGAAATATATAACCATAATGTAATTGTAATGCAAATCCCAAGTTTTAGAAATTTGAAGATTTGAAAAGGGGTAATGAAATCATGTAAGTACATCACTGTAATTGAAATACGTAACCATATTGTTATTGTAATAAATCCCCAAGTTTTGGAAAACAAAACATTTAAAAGGGGGTCTATAAAACTCACCGGTGTTGTTGCAATGTTACATAAAGCCTCAAGTGAATTCGATTCTAATTACTATTTATTTAGAATCCATGTAATAAGGTTATCAGTTAATTTGTAATGATAAAACCACTGATACTGTTTAGTAATTGAGTTCTTTTGCTCATTTGATTGTAAATTAATGATAATTGCATGCCGTTGTTAAAAACAGAATCTTAATTGATTTTTAGATCAAAAATAGGGTTTCTGGATTACTAAATTGATTGCAAAATCGAGTCCGGAACGCGAAATCGATTAAGAATATGTTTCCGTATTGAAAAAATCAATGTGTAAACCAAACCCTATATTGAATCCGGAGTTTTAATAAGAAATCAGATAAAAATCAGGTCATCGGATTCCAAAACGGTCCGCGAAATCTAGTCCGGAACGCGAAATCGATTCAAAATATGTCATTTTTATCAAGAACGGATCGTCGGATTGCGAACCGGAGCGCGAAACGCAGTTCAGAACGCAAAACAGAAAAAATCAATATTTTTTGGCCGGAATATTCGCCAGAATATGCCATCTCGTCGGAATATTCCGCTGGCGGTGACTTTTCGCCGGAACTTTGCCGGATTTCGGCCGGCGGCGGTGGCCGGCAGTGGCGGTGCGGTGCGGTGCCCGGAGGTGGTGTTGCGGTGGTTGGCGGTGTTCTTTGGCCATGGCTCGAGCCGGTTGGTTGCGGGCCCGGATGGCCTAGCCATGCCCGAGCCGGTGGATCGTTTCCTATTACAATCTCGGCAACGGCTAGTTCGATCCCAGTAACTGTCACACCCCGAGCCGGCAGGCTGGATCGACTTTTCCCGTCGGGCGGAAGGTTCTCGGGGCGCGATATTGTGTGATAACCGAAATGATCAGATTGTTTACATGGCATATGATATATAATGAGAAATGCTAACATGTCATTGACATAGAAGTACAAAGTTTAATTACATAATCCGTGCTCATAATTTAACTAAGTAATTCTACCCAAAAAGAATCATTAAGTTTGTATCTTGTATCCGCACAAGATTTACAAAAGATGATTCACCAATTTGTCATCCAAAATATGCACACACAAAGTAAGCTATTGGTCCTCTATAAAGTCCCACTAGCTTATGTCCTGATGTCTGGTGGCTAAACCTGTTCATCACCTGAGAAAACATGCATTTAAAACAAATTCAACACTAGGTTGGTGAGTTCATAAGTTTATTAATTGAAAATACTTGTAGTTGTCATTCACATATCGTTGTGTCACACACAAGTGTCATTGTTATTGTCATAATCTTGTTTCTCAACCATGTGCTCTCCATAGTTACACTTACAAATAGCGTGTCATCCAAATCAAGCATGCTTATATATAGGGCATACGTATTACGAATGAAGCCGCCAGCCCACCACACACTTGACTGAATTCAATACCACTTGTAATGCAACTATGGATACCCATGTTCATCTCACATGTGTTTGTCTCCTTTGGTATCCAACCTAATAATCCCATATGATGTGTTCTCATCCCATAGTGTTATATGTATAGAATAAGGCAGTGTACAAACCCAACATTTACAAATAACACAGGTAGACACAGTACTGAGATGTTTAAACAGGTTAAACTATTATGACATGATATCATGTAAGAATACTAGCTAGGATCTTATTATGTAAAAATGTATGTGAGGAAATCCAAACTAAAACCATAACGGATGTCGTTAAGTGAATATTAAGCAAACGGTATATTCGTGTGGGTGACGATTCGTATGAACATATCTGTAAATTTAACGTTTTGAATGACATCCTATAATTAGAAAATCAAATCGGAAAGTAAAGTTATCGTCGTATTCGAACGGGTGACGATTCGTACGAATACGCGCAAAAACGATACGATCCGGTGATACAATTTAAAGTAAACATTTTTGAAATTTTAAAAATAAATAAAAGATATTTAGTTAATTCATTAGGAATTACTACTTTAAAAAGTTTCAAAATTTCCATTCTTAAAGACTCTTGTTTCCGTTATTGTTGACTTTGTATTTATACTATTATGATGATTCAGTGTCTGTAACAGTGTCAGCTATTTGTCTTATTATTTCTTGTCTTGTATCTCAGAATGTTGGGTATTTAAGTCTCAACATTCTCTGAGTAAATTGAATTACTTCCCCTAAAATTCCTTGTGTTTTCTTTTTGTTCTTCTCTCTTTCTAGCAAGAAACTAAACAACGAAAATAAATTTGTGCAAAACTAAGAGGGAGCTAATACCAAAGCTTTGACTAAGTGTCTAAAGCCTTTGTTCCTGGTTAAACAGCCTTTTCGGGTAGTTTTTGGTTTCAACATAAAACACCTTAGGCTACTCGGTATCGAATAACATAGAATAACATAGAATAACACAGAATCACATAGCAAGTAGTATCACCTAGCAAATAATCAAACCAAATAGACTAAAGGTATTGCATCTACAGAATTTGAATCTAGAATAACTTGGATTTTGAATACTGGCATATGTAACTTCCCAAAAGTACAAAAATGTAAAGAGGGAGTATATAATTACTCACATGATGTCCTGGCTTGTCCAATTGATTGTTGCCTAGGATTTATGAAGTTGTGCTTGTACACCTTGACCTAAAGGCAATAGAGTTCTTAGTCTATCCTTAGATTTCAAGTTTTGGAATCCTATAATCTATGGCATACTATGAAAGTCTTAAATAATGTGTCTAAGTTTGAATGACTTTCATATAGAAATATTTATTTACTTATCAAATAAATAAATAACCCTATTTGATTTTCTGAATGGCATTGAATATCACTAACATTTCGAATAACATATTTCCATCCATCTGTTTTGTTTAACAATTTTCATTGTTTGATATTCAAAATTTCATTTCAAATTTCGTTACGAATTTATTTAAATGATTTACTTAAATGAAAATTGAATATTTGTCCTTACATAAGTTTCTGTTAGACTTTTAAATAATTTACAAACATTATATTTGTTTAAGATAAGAATGATTCATGATTTTTGAATATTGATATTTAATTTGAACATTTTGAAAGTAGTCATTTTAAAATAAGTCTCTGAAAGAATTTGGTATTTAGAATAATAGTTAGTGTAAAATAGATAAGTATTGATTTTTTTTTATTTTTATAGAATCAACAAAGTTCTAAATAATTACTTTAAATAAAATAGTTATTTCAGAGTATACAATCTAACTTTTGAAAATAATTTTAATATAACATTTTGTTTTTGATAAACTTTAGATTTTTTTAATAATTGGTTTACAACAAACTATTCAATTATTTTATAAAAAAAATCGTTTAATAATGTTTATATGAGGTTATAATTTGAATTATATTTTATTTCTATATATATATATGTGTGTGTATAATATTAGATAAAATTATTGAAAAACTTTATTAAATTGTTTTTAAGATGAAACTAATTACAAAAACTTATTTTTATGTAACAGTTTATAATAAAATTATTTTTTATGATTTTTAGAATTATTTTATAATTTTTACATTTTGTTAAAAGGATAGAAATAAAAAATGCACAAAACCGGCCCGAACCCGCTCCAGCTGGGTTCGAACCAGGGTTCCCATGACAACATCCACGCGACTTACCGCTACGCTGGGCCACGTAACGGTTATCATCAATTGAATCTCTTTATACTTATACTGACTTTGATTTTTAGCCCCAATATCTCATGAACCCTAACTTGCATGTCAATCCAATTCGATTAATATCGAAATCCTACAAGTTCAGAACCATGGGGCTTTTGATCTACGCATAAAACTGAGTGGAATGAGATCAGAAATTACCTAGAATGGCTTAGATTTGAAGGTGTTCGAGCGTCGTGTACAGCCGTGACTGTTCTTGGATCGATTCGCTATCAGATTGATTTGTGAATGTGTTTATCGTTTGCATAGCTTCGTAACGTCTAAGTTAACAAAAGGAGTCGATTATTGTGAGATTTTATACATGTTAGAACGGATTTCGATTTATACATCGTGTTAAGTACTTTTAGTATTGATTTATATTTGATTTGTGGTAAATCTTCCTAATTGATGATTGGAATATGTTTCTCCTGTTAAGCCAGTGCTAATAACGACTCAGATTCGATTGGATTCGTGGGATCATGTGTGTTTTATGAACCGGGTCTCGAAGATGGGTTTTGGTCAGGTTGTGGGTAGCATGCCGGTAAGGGAGAAGGAAAAAAAATGGAGATGAGGGGTTTTAACAGTTTCTACCCCTTGACTTTCAGATTCTTTAAATTTTCATTTTAACTTCTTACACTCATACTTGAATTTATAATAATTGCAATCTTAGCCCCTTTAATCTTTTATTTATATATTAAGGTTTATAAAATCATTTTAAAGAGTTTAAAACATACTTTTAAATCTAAAAGTTTATAAAACTTTTTATTTAAACTTTGTAACATTATTATCTTTATTAAAACTTTATTGGTACTTATTTATTTATTTTTATTTTTATTTCCCAAAAATTTACTATAGCATTTTTTTAGCTTTATTGTTTAAGTAATAACTTTATAGGTTATTATTTATTTATTTATCTATTTATTTGATATAAGTCTTATTCATAAGGATTTATTATTATAATCTTTATTAGTATTTTTTTCATATCTATATGTGTAACTATAATATATCTTATTAAATAAAAATACCTCTATATGTGTATATATATGTGTACAAACATACATACACACACATATATATTTAAAAAGCATTTATTTTTTATTATATATGTGTGTATATATGTACTAAAGTTTGTGTATTGAATATGTCTTTGTGTGTATGCATGAATAGATACAAATGTTTCAGCGAACACCACTAACTTTGTTTATTATAATTCGAACACGATTACAATTCAAAAATCGACTTAGAAACCCTAGGGATTCGAATATATATATATATATATATATATATATATATATATATATATATATATATATATATATATATATATATATATATATAAGAACCCTCCTTAATTGCGGTAACCCAATGTAACATCAGTGCCGGAACCGTCACCGGAACAGTGATCTTTACAGTATAGGAACAGTAAAACAGGTACGAACCATATACATTTCAGTACGTTTCATATTCATATCATTTATCATTATCAGTTCGTGTTATCATAGAACAAATTCAGAAACATTTAACAGAAACACTGTTCAGAACAATGGTTCTTGAGTCAGATAATTATCTGGCAACACAGAACCATCATGTGATTATTTGTTAAGATTTAGTATGTATAAACGTATGTGAGGCCTTATAGAACAAAACACACGAATATTGTTACGTGAATGCTAAATTGACGGATTATTCGTATAGGTGACGATCTGTACGAATATATCTGAAAGTTTAACGTTCTGAATGATATTCTGTAATTAGAAAACAAGATTGAAAAGTATAGATATCGTCGTGTTCGTACGGATGACGATTCGAATGAATACGCGCGACGACTGTACGATTCGATTTAAATAGTTAATAAATATTTTAAATTAAATTAAATGAAGATATTAGTTAATTTATTAGGAATCACAACCTAGAATAATTAAATGATTTCTAATTTTAAAACCGTGTCTTTTCGTCGCGAAAACTATGCGAACCGGCATTTTACACGAAACCGAACGAGATCAAACGACCGGGTAATTGTGGGTAATTAATGTGGTCATAAATGACCACACCAACCCATTCCACCTCTTTTCTTTCTCTCATTCACGTTCTATACCTCTCTCTCTCTAAGGAATTGTTCTCCACCTTCTCTCTAGAAGATCTCATTCGTTTCAAGTCGGATTCGATCAAATTTGGTGTCATTACGATCCTCTCATCTTTAAGATTACAGAAGTACAAGCATTTTGAGTTTCTATCCACGAAATCTAAGGTAAAAGATCACTTTAAATTCGGTTTTTATAGGGTTTTCACGAGTTCATGTGGTTTTGCTAATATAATCGACATTAAACACTTAAAACACTTAGATGAAGGTGCATACACGTTTAGGTATTGTTAGAAATCTATTTGTAACAGGTTCTGATCAATGGGGAAGACAAGGATAGTACAGGTTCGTGAACCACCCTACGGCCGAACCCTTAAGTCCTTGGCCGAACCTTCATGGTGAGAACGAACCCTGCGCGAAACAGGCATTTGGCAGCCGAACCTCGTACCTTCTCTGGCCGAACCCTGCACCGAACCTGACCACCTTGCAGACGAACCCTGTGCCAGCCTGTACCGAACCCTGCGGATCTGTTCCACGAACCTGTCATCATTGAATGAGCCTGCAACGAACCTATAGTTTCAGACGAACCATGTAGGCATGGCGAACCATGGCCATGCAAACTCACGAACCCTCAACCCCCGAACCTTTCTATGCAAGCTTCGCAACATCATCAAACCACAAGAGCTAGGCGAACAATGTGGGGGTGACGAACCAGTTACACAGTGACAAGCATGTAGCCGAACCCTTAGGGTTCGTTGGAGTTAGAAGGTATCCGAACCTTCCATTGAACTTAGCCGAACCCTTAGCTGCCTTAGAAGGTTCGCTGCCATCACACTAAGCAGACCCAAACCGAACCCTAAGACCCTTTTATTTTATTACACATGGAGACCTAGATACGTATATATGCATGTGATAAGTGTGGGTGTACATGGATGAGAATAAAACCCTAAGTATGCATGCATGGATGGAATGGGATGTGTGTGCGCATGGGTTAGAATCATATATGTAAGTATAAAATGGTATGAGAAGTTTGCTAGTAATATCTTAATAACAATGGACTAATTAGGATATCATAACAAGGGTTATCTTGAACACTAATAATTTAACCTAAGTGTTACTTCCTATCTAATTAGTCTAAAACACTTGGAATCATAGTATGCATTGCCAAGGAAGTGATAGTAAGTCATGGAAATCAAAACACAAGTCTTGAAAACAATTGAAACCAAAGTTTGTCATTGGGCCTAAGGGGGGCCCAATAGGGCTTAACTAAACCCAACATATATTAAGTGTTGCTTAAACTTAAGTAATGATGTTTCTAACTAAAATGAAGGTGTTATAAAGTATTAACAATCTAATTTGATAATTTTCTAAAATTTTGTTAAATCAAAATGAAATGGAATTTATTTATAAATGTTATTGGTTTCCTTTTTAGTTATTAAGTTAATTGTAATGTTTTGGTTTACAGACTTATTGTGATTTAAAGTGTTGGGATTTGATGGTAAAGAGACAATATAATTGTCTGGATTTTAACAGAAAACAAGAGACTCTGCCCAAATATTTGCAAAATTTAAAGATAAGTAATTATAATTAAAGATGGGAAATTGGGGTCATAATAAGGGTAACTAAGATAGATTAGATCTTAGATACACTTAGCACTAAGGCACTTACTTGCACACACAACAAGACCCAACCTTAGGCACAACGACTATTACGCGTACTTATTATATTCGAATTCTTATAAAATAACTCAGGAACTGAAGAAACCTAAGCTACAACAAGAGCGCGCATTTGTGTTAGATCATTTACATAGCATCACAGGTGAGTTCATTGCCCCTTTTCTAAACATTTTTGTTTTAAAACGCGGGGCTGAAAAGCATGCGTAAACTGTTTTATTTAAATTGTTTACTTAAATGCTTTTATTTATTATATGTTTTACATATATATGTTTGTTGATACTCCTAGAGTCCTGTCTAGGTAATTATTAAACTGATCAAATTATCAAGTTAATTAAAGTACTCTTATGAGTAATACTTTAAATTTAAACTCTAAATAAACCCTTAGTCCATCAAGTTCAAATTCAAGAATCTAAATTCAAAGTGAAATCAAAGGAACTAAAACAAAAGATCATATTCAAAGGAAATCTAATTCAGTGTGGGATCTGAGAACAAAGAATCATAATCAAGAATCAATTATCATTGTGAATCATGGAAATTCTAAAGATCAAGATCAAGAGACTCAAGGAATCAGAAATCATAAATGTGTGTGAATCATTGAAATAATGAAATCATTACAATATAATGAAATCATTAATATTGAGTTAAGGTGGATGTCAGTTGTATAGGGAATCAAGACCACGTGTAACACACATATAAAGTCCCCTTCAGGTATAGAAGACTCTTGTAGTCAGGCTATACGGGCAATAACATGAACTATCAAAGGAAATCAATATCAAAGTCATATCAACAGAATCAAAGAGACCAAGAATCAAAGGATATCCTTAAAGTCCCCGCATGTACAGAAGACCATTGGGTCAAGCTGTAAGGGCAAAACATTAAAATCCCGGTCAGTTCAGGTGTACTCCTTGTGAGTTATGCCTGGCATGGGTCACGTGTGAGAGGTTACAACTTGGACAACCACCAACAACTAAGTCTAATTGATTGAGTCAAATAAGGCCCAATCATCATGTCTTAGTTGTATTTAAATGTTTTATTTATTTATTTAATTAAATATTTAACATTTTATTTCTATCACTGAATTTTGGGAAATCATGTGTCTATGATGAACTCAAGAGAATCAAAGGTAAATCAAATTTTGGAAAGCATAATCTAAATCAGAGGTGTGTAGGATAAAAATGCTTAATTATCATTAACAACAGTGTCATATGCGTATTAGTATGTGGTGGGACGGCGTCTGGGCGCGTTTGTTGGCTCGACCCAGGGGTATGCCCTATATATAAGCATACCGATATGGATATTACATGTGATGTTGATGAGGTTAGGGTCTTTACCGAAAGAGGTTTTCAAATCATTTTCAATTACTAAACTATATGAACTCACCAACCATGTGTTGACGTTATTTTTGCATGACTTCTCAGGTGACGAACAGGTCAACTGAAGAGTTGTTTCTTTTGGACTAGGTTACAGATAGAGGACCTAGCTTTTGGACCTGCATACTTTTGGACATCATACACAGTTATTTTGTATATCTTGTTCAGATACAAGATTGAAGATTTATGATGTTATAGTAGATTTACATTGTTAAATTATAAACTTAACTGATGTAATTTAACTTTGTAATTCTATTTTATTTTAGCAAGTTTCTCATTTATTTATCATGTGCAATGTAAAAAATCTGATCATTCGATTATCACTCTCGATATCGCGCCCCGGGAACCTTCCGCCCATCGGGGAATCCCGATCCAACCCCGCCGGCTCGGGGTGTGACAGATTGGTATCAGAGCCATGGTTATAGAGAAATATAGGTCACTTATTTAAACGGTTTGGCCTAGACTATAACCTAGGGACCATGCATATAGAGAAACAGGACTTAGGAGTTTCTTGCATACTGTCTTCTATATTTGATCATTGCACTAACCAATAACTTTATTGGTTATGATCAGAATGCCGCCGAGAAGACAGCCTCCCTTGATACAGCTACCACCGCGAGACTTGGCTCCACACTCCTTTACACCGTCACCAAATGATTCACTACCACCATCTCCTCCCCCTCCTCCTTTGATTACTCAACCATCTAGGTCGGGCACAACACCGACTCTGGATCCTGCTACTATCGCTCCGGTGACGTTACTGAGTAGCCAGATGACAAATCAGATGAAAGAGGCAATACCAGAGATGTTCCTTCGTCTTCGTAACGAGATCAACAACACTGGCAACTCATCTGGAGAAGCTAGTGGAAATACTGGGGGTTCATCTCATTACTCCTACAAGTCTTTTGTAGGATGTAAACCACCCAGTTTTAGTGGGTCTGAAGGCGCCGTTGGATTAATCCAATGGATTGAGAAGATTGAGGCAACCTTGGATCTCTGCAGCTGTCCCGAACATCACAAGGTCTGTTACTCAGCTGGAACATTCAACAAACGGGCTCTGACCTGGTGGAACGGTCAGATCAACGCCCGAGGAAGAGAGGAAGCTATGGCCATGCCATGGGAAGACTTCAAGACACTGCTGCGAACAGAATTCTTCCCCAAGAACGAGTTGCAAAAACTAGAGGTTGAATTATCTAACCATGTGATGAAGGGGGCAGATCATATGGGGTACACTACTCGTTATCACGAGTTAGTTGCTTTGGTGCCGGACATGGTACCAACTTTAGAGAAGAGTATAGACAGATATGTAGGTGGACTTCCCGCTTGCATTCAGGGCATGGTTGTTTCAGCCAACCCTACCACTGTCGAATCTGTAGTGAGATTGTCTGGAAAACTCACTGATCTGATGGTAGCCTCTGGATTTTTAAGAAAGAGGCTGACTCCGGCAAACGCAAGGAGGAGTCTTCAAAGAAACCTCATCACCAGCAACATCGGAAGAAGAAACAGAAATTCATCAAGAACTACACTGTGGCTACTCCCCTCAACCAATTAGCTGTGGCACAACAAATGTGCCCAAGAAACAGTATACTGGCCCACATCCTTTGTGTACCAAGTGTCAGTATCATCACATTGCTAACACTCCCTGCAAGCAATGTACGGGATGTGGAAGAAAGGGCCATTGGGTCCAACACTGTCGGATGACACCTAACCAAGCAGTCAACAATGCTGCTTTGGCTATTCCTCCACCAGCTAATCAGAACAATGGAGGATGCTATAACTGTGGTGAACAGGGCCACTTTGCAAAGAACTGTCCGAAGAAGGCTCAACAGGCAGTTCAAGCTCCTCGTGGACGAGCCTTTGCCATCGGAGCACCAGCTGCACGCCAGGACCCAAATGTGGTCACTGGTACGTTTCTCTTACATGACTTTTATGCATCTGTTCTATTTGACACTGGGGCGGATCAGAGTTTTATCTCTTTCGATTTTGCATGCCAATTAGATTCTATAGAAGAACAGTTAGATTCCTCTTACATTATAGAAGTAGCTAACGGGAAACAGATCACAGTTAGTACAGTTTATAGGAACTGCCCATTGACACTTAATGATTATACATTTACCATCGATTTGATACCGATGGAGCTGGGTAGTTTCGACATCATTGTTGGAATGGATTGGCTTTATTCTAATCGAGTGGAAGTCATCTGTTCTGAAAAGCTGCTTCGAATTCCATTGCCGAGTGATCGTGTGTTGGAAGTGAAAGGGGATCAAGCAAAACGCAGTGTCAAAATCATCTCTTGCATAAAGGCGCGTAAGTGTCTACAGAAGCAGTGCGTGGCATTCTTAGCTCATGTGGTGGAAAAGGAGAAGGATAAAAAGAAGATTCAAGATGTACCGGTAGTGAAAGAGTATCCTGAAGTATTTCCCGAAGACCTACCAGGTTTTCCACCTGTGCGACCGGTAGAGTTTCGTATTGACTTAATTCCTGGAGCAACTCCTGTTGCTAAATCTCCTTACAGGTTAGCACCCTCAGAGATGCAGGAATTGTCTAATCAATTACAGAAATTACTTGACAAGGGCTTCATCAGACCGAGCTACTCACCTTGGGGAGCTCTGGTCTTATTCGTGAAGAAGAAAGATGGATCGTTCAGAATGTGCATAGATTACAGAGAGCTGAACAAACTAACCATCAAGAATCGGTATCCATTACCGAGGATTGATGATTTGTTTGACCAACTGCAAGGAGCACAATACTTCTCAAAGATTGACTTGCGGTCTGGATATCATCAGCTGAGAGTTCAAGATGAAGACATACCGAAAACGGCCTTCCGAACAAGATACGGGCATTATGAATTTATGGTGATGCCCTTCGGATTGACAAATGCACCAGCAGTTTTCATGGATCTCATGAACCGAGTGTGCAAGCCGTACTTGGATCAGTTTGTCATTGTCTTTATTGATGACATACTGATTTATTCTAAGAACAAACCGGATCATGAACAACATCTTAGAAAAATCTTGGAGCTGTTGAAAGAACAGAAACTTTATGCCAAGTTCTCTAAATGTGAATTTTGGCTAAGGGAAGTTCAATTTCTGGGTCACGTAGTCAACAGCGAGGGGATATACGTTGATCCTGCCAAGATTGAGGCGATAAAGAATTGGGACACTCCGAAGACATCGACGGAGATACGGTCTTTTCTGGGATTGGCGGGTTATTACAGAAGGTTTATCTCAAACTTTTCTAAGATAGCCTTGCCACTCACCAAACTAACTCAGAAAAGTGAACCGTTCGTCTGGGAGCAGAAACAAAAGAATGCTTTCCAGACATTGAAACAGAAGCTATGTAATGCTCCAATCCTATCTCTCCCAGAAGGATGCGATGACTTTGTAGTATACTGTGATGCCTCTTATCAGGGACTCGGTTGTGTACTAATGCAACGTGACAAGGTTATTGCTTATGCCTCAAGACAGTTAAAAGTTCATGAGAAGAACTACACTACTCATGATCTTGAACTGGGAGCTGTAATCTTCGCGTTGAAGATTTGGAGACATTACTTATATGGCACCAGGTGTTCCATATTCACTGATCACAAAAGTCTGCAGCATATCTTTGATCAGAAGGAACTCAAGATGCGACAGCGTCGTTGGGTTGAACTTCTGAATGATTACGATTGTGTGATCAAGTATCATCCGGGAAAGGCGAACGTTGTAGCTGACGCCTTGATCCGGAAGGAACGGGTCAAACCCCTACGTGTTAGAGGACTGTGCAGACCAGTTTAAGTGACAAGATTATTCAAGCACAACAAGAAGCACTAGACCGAGGTAATCTGAAAAAGGAACTTGATTGCGGAGCAGAGAAACAGTTCGACACGGAACCTGATGGAATGATCTACTACCGGGAACGTATATGGATACCGGCGGTAGATGAATTGAGAAAACTTATCTTCGATGAAGCACACAAGACTAAATACTCCGTCCATCCAGGCGCTGATAAAATGTACCAAGACTTGCGTGGATTTTATTGGTGGCCTAGAATGAAGAAGGACATAGCCGAATACGTCGGTCAATGCCTAACGTGTGCGAAGGTAAAGGCGGAACACCAGAGACCGTCTGGTCTACTGGAACAGCCTGAGATTCGGCTCTGGAAGTGGGAACAAATAGCTATGGATTTCATTACCAAGCTACCCCGCACTTCCAGTGGTCATGATACAATTTGGGTGATCATTGATCGTTTAACAAAATCTGCTCATTTCTTGCCCATGCATGAGAACTTCACCATGGATAAACTGGCAAGATTGTACATCAACGAGATAGTGGTACGCCACGGTGTGCCATTGTCTATTATTTCCGATAGAGACAGCAGATTCACATCAAGGTTCTGGCAATCACTGCAGATATCTCTAGGGACACAGTTAAATCTGAGCACAGCTTACCACCCACAAACGGATGGTCAAAGCGAAGTACTATTCAAACCCTAGAGGACATGTTAAGAACCTGCGTGTTGGATTTTGGTGGAAATTGGGATTCCCAATTGCCACTGATCGAGTTCTCCTACAATAACAGTTACCACAGCAGTATCGGATGTGCACCATTCGAGGCTCTTTATGGCCGGAAATGTCGATCACCGATTTGTTGGACTGAAGTTGGAGACAATCGAATAACTGGGCCAGAACTTATTCAAGAAACCACTGACAAGATAGCTCAGATTCAAAGAAGACTACAAGCTACAAGGAGCAGACAAAAGAGTTACACCGACAAACGACGCAAGCCGTTGGAATTCCAAGTGGGAGACCGTGTAATGTTGAAGGTATCCCCATGGAAAGGCGTTGTACGCTTTGGAACGAAAGGCAAATTAGCACCACGATACGTAGGACCGTTCGAAATCATCGAACGTATTGGTCCTGTAGCTTATCGACTGAGATTACCGGATGAACTCAGTGGGGTGCATGATGCGTTTCACGTCTCAAACCTAAAGAAATGCCTTGCTGACGAACCACTTGTCATTCCGATGGAAGAAATTCAAGTGGATGAACAATTACATTTCATTGAGGAACCTTTGGAGATTATGGATCGCAAGGTTAAACAACTGAGGCGAAGCCGTATTCCTATTGTAAAGGTTCGACGGAACTCAAGACGCGGGCCCGAGTTTACTTGGGAACGTGAAGATCACATGAAGTCAAAGTATCCTCAACTGTTTGAAGAGGAAGCTGTATCCGATAACAACTCTTAAATTTCGGGACGAAATTTCTCTAACAAGGGGAGACTGTAACATCAGTGCCGGAACCGTCACCGGAACAGTGATCCCTACAGTATAGGAACAGTAAAACAGGTACGAACCGTATACATTTCAGTACGTTTCATATTCATATCATTTATCATTATCAGTTCGTGTTATCATAGAACAAATTCAGAAACATTTAACAGAAACACAGTTCAGAACAATGGTTCTTGAGTCAGATAATTATTTGGCAACACAGAACCATCATGTGATTATTTGTTAAGATTTAGTATGTATAAACGTATGTGAGGCCTTATAGAACAAAACACACGAATATTGTTACGTGAATGCTAAATTGACGGATTATTAGTATACGTGACGATCTGTACGAATATATCTGAAAGTTTAACGTTCTGAATGATATTCTGTAAGTAGAAAACAATATTGAAAAGTATAGTTATCGTCGTGTTCGTACGGATGACGATTCGAAAAAATACGCGCGACGACTGTACGATTCGATTTAAACAGTTAATAAATATTTTAAATTAAAATAAATGAAGATATTAGTTAATTTATTAGGAATCACAACCTAGAATAAATAAATGATTTCTAATTTTAAAGCCGTGTCTTTTCGTCGCGAAAACTAAGCGAACCGGCATTTTACACGAAACCGAACGAGATCAAACGACCGGGTAATTGTGGGTAATTGATGTGGTCATAAATGACCACACCAACCCATTCCACCTCTTTTCTTTCTCTCATTCACGTTCTATACCTCTCTCTCTCTAAGGAATTGTTCTCCACCTTCTCTCTAGAAGATCTCATTCGTTTCAAGTCGGATTCGATCAAATTTGGTGTCATTACGATCCTCTCATCTTGAAGATTACAGAAGTACAAGCATTTTGAGTTTCTATCCACGAAATCTAAGGTAAAAGATCACTTTAAATTCGGTTTTTATAGGGTTTTCACGAGTTCATGTGGTTTTGCTAATATAATCGACATTAAACACTTAAAACACTTAGATGAAGGTGCATAAACGTTTAGGTATTGTTAGAAATCTATTTGTAACAGGTTCTGATCAATGGGGAAGACAAGGATAGTACAGGTTCGTGAACCACCCTACGGCCGAACCCTTAAGTCCTTGGCCGAACCTTCATGGTGAGAACGAACCCTGCGCGAAACATGCATTTGGCAGCCGAACCTCGTACCTTCTCTGGCCGAACCCTGCACCGAACTTGACCACCTTGCAGACGAACCCTGTGCCAGCCTGTACCGAACCCTACGGATCTGTTCCACGAACCTGTCATCATTGAATGAGCCTGCAACGAACCTATAGTTTCAGACGAACCATGTAGGCATGGCGAACCATGGCCATGCAAACTCACGAACCCTCAAACCCCGAACCTTTCTATGCAAGCTTCGCAACATCATCAAACCACAAGAGCTAGGCGAACCATGTGGGGGTGACGAACCAGTTTAACAGTGACATGCATGTAGCCGAACCCTTAGGGTTCGTTGGAGTTAGAAGGTAGCCGAACCTTCCATTGAACTTAGCCGAACCCTTAGCTGCCTTAGAAGGTTCGCTGCCATCACACTAAGCAGACCCAAACCGAACCCTAAGACCCTTTTATTTTATTACACATGGAGACCTAGATACGTATATATGCATGTGATAAGTGTGGGTGTACATGGATGAGAATAAAACCCTAAGTATGCATGCATGGATGGAATGGGTTGTGTGTGCATGGGTTAGAATCATATATGTAAGTATAAAATGGTATGAGAAGTTTGCTAGTAATATCTTAATAACAATGGACTAATTAGGATATAACAAGGGTTATCTTGAACACTAATAATTTAACCTAAGTGTTACTTCCTATCTAATTAGTCTAAAACACTTGGAATCATAGTATGCATTGCCAAGGAAGTGATAGTAAGTCATGGAAATCAAAACACAAGTCTTGAAAACAATTGAAACCAAAG
Source organism: Mikania micrantha (assembly GCA_009363875.1). Taxonomy (NCBI): domain Eukaryota; kingdom Viridiplantae; phylum Streptophyta; class Magnoliopsida; order Asterales; family Asteraceae; genus Mikania; species Mikania micrantha. The sequence continues at coordinate 45,099,949 of CM018683.1, read as the reverse complement.
TTTGTCATTAGGCCTAAGGGGGGCCCAATAGGGCTTAACTAAGCCCAACATATATTAAGTGTTGCTTAAACTTAAGTAATGATGTTTCTAACTAAAATGAAGGTGTTATAAAGTATTAACAATCTAATTTGATAATTTTCTAAAATTTTGTTAAATCAAAATGAAATGGAATTTATTTATAAATGTTATTGGTTTCCTTTTTAGTTATTAAGTTAATTGTAATGTTTTGGTTTACAGACATATTGTGATTTAAAGTGTTGGGATTTGATGGTAAAGAGACAATATAATTGTCTGGATTTTAACAGAAAACAAGAGACTCTGCCCAAATATTTGCAAAATTTAAAGATAAGTAATTATAATTAAAGATGGGAAATTGGGGTCATAATAAGGGTAACTAAGATAGATTAGATCTTAGATACACTTAGCACTAAGGCACTTACTTGCACACTCAACAAGACCCAACCTTAGGCACAACGACTATTACGCGTACTTATTATATTCGAATTCATATAAAATAACTCAGGAACTGAAGAAACCTAAGCTACAACAAGAGCGCGCATTTGTGTTAGATCATTTACATAGCAGCACAGGTGAGTTCATTGCCCCTTTTCTAAACATTTTTGTTTTAAAACGCGGGGCTGAAAAGCATGCGTAAACTGTTTTATTTAAATTGTTTACTTAAATGCTTTTATTTATTATATGTTTTACATATATATGTTTGTTGATACTCCTAGAGTCCTGTCTAGGTAATTATTAAACTGATCAAATTATCAAGTTAATTAAAGTACTCTTATGAGTAATACTTTGAATTTAAACTCTAAATAAACCCTTAGTCCATCAAGTTCAAATTCAAGAATCTAAAATCAAAGTGAAATCAAAGGAACTAAAACAAAAGATCATATTCAAAGGAAATCTAATTCAGTGTGGGATCTGAGAACAAAGAATCATAATCAAGAATCAATTATCATTGTGAATCATGGAAATTCTAAAGATCAAGATCAAGAGACTCAAGGAATCAGAAATCATAAATGTGTGTGAATCATTGAAATAAAGAAATCATTACAGTCTAATGAAATCATTAATATTGAGTTAAGGTGGATGTCAGTTGTATAGGGAATCAAGACCACGTGTAAGACACATATAAAGTCCCCTTCAGGTATAGAAGACTCTTGTAGTCAGGCTATACGGGCAATAACATGAACTATCAAAGGAAATCAATATCAAAGTCATATCAACAGAATCAAAGAGATCAAGAATCAAATGATATCCTTAAAGTCCCCGCATGTACAGAAGACCATTGGGTCAAGCTGTAAGGGCAAAACATTAAAATCCCGGTCAGTTCAGGTGTACTCCTTGTGAGTTATGCCTGGCATGGGTCACGTGTGAGAGGTTACAACTTGGACAACCACCAACAACTAAGTCTAATTGATTGAGTCAAATAAGGCCCAATCATCATGTCTTAGTTGTATTTAAATGTTTTATTTATTTATTTAATTATATATTTAACATTTTATTTCTATCACTGACTTTTGGGAAATCATGTGTCTATGATGAACTCAAGAGAATCAAAGGTAAATCAAATTTTGGAAAGCATAATCTAAATCAGAGGTGTGTAGGGTAAAAATGCTTAATTATCATTAACAACAGTGTCATATGCGTATTAGTATGTGGTGGGACGGCGTCTGGGCGGGTTTGTTGGCTCAACCCAGGGGTATGCCCTATATATAAGCATACCGATATGGATATTACATGTGATGTTAATGAGGTTAGGGTCTTTACCGAAAGAGGTTTTCAAATCATTTTCAATTACTAAACTATATGAACTCACCAACCTTGTGTTGACTTTATTTTTGCATGACTTCTCAGGTGACGAACAGGTCAACTGAAAGAGTTGTTTCTTTTGGACTAGGTTACAGATAGAGGACCTAGCTTTTGGACCTGCATACTTTTGGACATCATACACAGTTATTTTGTATATCTTGTTCAGATACAAGATTGAAGATTTATGATGTTATAGTAGATTTACATTGTTAAATTATAAACATAACTGATGTAATTTAACTTTGTAATTCTATTTTATTTTAGCAAGTTTCTCATTTATTTGTCATGTGCAATGTAAACAATCTGATCATTCGATTATCACTCTCGATATCGCGCCCCGGGAACCTTCCGCCCATCGGGGAATCCCGATCCAACCCCGCCGGCTCGGGGTGTGACAGATTGGTATCAGAGCCATGGTTATAGAGAAATATAGGTCACTTATTTAAACGGTTTGGCCTAGACTATAACCTAGGGACCATGCATATAGAGAAACAGGACTTAGGAGTTTCTTGCATTCTGTCTTCTATATTTGATCATTGCACTAACCAATAACTTTATTGGTTATGATCAGAATGCCGCCGAGAAGACAACCTCCCTTGATACAGCTACCACCGCGAGACTTGGCTCCACACTCCTCTACACCGTCACCAAATGATTCACCACCACCACCTCCTCCACCTCCTCCTTTGATTACTCAACCATCTGTGTCGGGCACAACACCGACTCTGGATCCTGATACTATCGCTCTGGTGACGTTACTGAGTAGCCAGATGACAAATCAGATGAAAGAGGCAATACCAGAGATGTTCCTTCGTCTTCGCAACGAGATCAACAACACTGGCAACTCATCTGGAGAAGCCAGTGGAAATACTGGGGGTTCATCTCATTACTCCTACAAGTCTTTTGTAGGATGTAAACCACCCACTTTTAGTGGGTCTGAAGGCGCCGTTGGATTAATCCAATGGATTGAGAAGATTGAGGCAACCTTGGATCTCTGTAGCTGTCCCAAACATCACAAGGTCCGTTACTCAGCTGGAACATTCAACAAACGGGCTCTGACCTGGTGGAACGGTCAGATCAACGCCCGAGGAAGAGAGGAAGCTATGGCCATGCCATGGGAAGACTTCAAGACACTGCTGCGAACATAATTCTGCCCGAAGAACGAGTTGCAGAAACTAGAGGTTGAATTATCTAACCATGTGATGAAGGGGCAGAGCATATGGGGTACACTACTCGTTATCACGAGTTAGTTGCTTTGGTGCCGGACATGGTACCAACTTTAGAGAAGAGGATAGACAGATATGTAGGTGGACTTCCCGCTTGCATTCAGGGCATGGTTGTTTCAGCCAACCCTACCACTGTCAAATCTGCAGTGAGATTGACTGGAAAACTCACTGATCTGATGGTAGCCTCTGGAGTTTTAAAGAAAGAGGCTGACTCCGGCAAACGCAAGGAGAAGTCTTCAAAGAAACCTCATCACCAGCAACATCCGAAGAAGAAACAGAAATTCATCAAGAACTACACTGTGGCTACTCCCCTCAACCAATTAGCTGTGGCACAACAAAATGTGCCCAAGAAACAGTATACTGGCCCACATCCTTTGTGTACCAAGTGTCAGTATCATCCCATTGCTAACACTCCCTGCAAGCAATGTTCGGGATGTGGAAAAAAGGGGCCATTGGGTCCAACACTGTCGGATGACACCTAACCAAGCAGTCAACAATGCTGCTTTGGCTATTCCTCCACCAGCTAATCAGAACAATGGAGGATGCTATAACTGTGGTGAACAGGGCCACTTTGCAAAGAACTGTCCAAAGAAGGCTCAACAGGCAGTTCAAGCTCCTCGTGGACGAGCCTTTGCCATCGGAGCACCAGCTGCACGCCAGGACCCAAATGTGGTCACTGGTACGTTTCTCTTACATGACTTTTATGCATCTGTTCTATTTGACACTAGGGCGGATCAGAGTTTTATCTCTTCCGATTTTGCATGCCAATTAGATTCTATAGAAGAACAGTTAGATTCCTCTTACATTATAAGTAGCTAACGGGAAACCGATCATAGTTAGTACAGTTTATAGGAACTGCTAAGCCCAAAAGCTTCAACAATCTCCTAGAGAACCTGGGTTATTGTTTCAAGGATAGGTTGGGTTTCTAAAGCAGAAGTGTCCATGGGAGATTGGACTGCTGTCTGAGTATCTAGTGATACTTCAGCAGCTAGTGTGCTTTTCCTTTAGGATACAACATCATCCTTTTGAGATGTTTAATTAGGAGCTTGCTAAAATTAAGATTCTTGATTAACTTGATATGATGTTTTAGGTGGACTATGTTGTCCAGTGGGGACAATGACTTGTTCAGGGATCTCAACTTATTGCATAGTCTTTTAAAGCTTTTTAGAGGGGGCTTTGGAGGGTTGTTTTTCTATGGGTTGTACTTTTGTAGTTATGGAAGAGGAGGTGGATGTGGATTAACCTTGGATGGATGTGTCCTAAATGTCATCCAATACCTTTGCATCTGTATTTAACTTAGCAAATATAAGTTTGTTAATTGCCTTGATTTGTGAAAGACGTGCAATATGAGAAACGTTGTTTATCTAGTTGAACATGCAACCATTACAAACCTAGGGTGACTAAAAAACTTAGGGGCCTTTTGGTGATGAACTAGATGATCAAAAATGATTTGGGAGAGACTTACCTTGTTATTGGTGAGAAGTGCATACATGACATATTGCATGTCATATGGCATTTCTCCCCAACTTGTTTTTGTTTTGAGAGATGCATCGAAGGATTGTGTGGTATAGGAACTTTTACTTAGGGTGAAAAAGGATTTGTACAAGGTTCCCTTTTTTAGATCTCCCCGATAGTCACATTCAACATATGCAGAATGTAAGAGACCTACAAAAAAGGTTGACGGAGAGTCTGATTCAATAAGGTTAAGGTCGAAAGAAATTAAGGAAGGGGTTATGGTGATATGATGCTCAGCAGCCAAAGAGGTGATGCTTTCAACATTGTTATACTTGGTCACTATAGCAGAGTTCGCCCAAAATTGATGTATGGCACTGACCAAGATGGGTGGATTGATGGTCAGAGCAGTGTGAGCAAAGGAGTTCGAAAGCAGATCGATTATCTCATCATGATGAGCATACTCAAATGATTAGTGTAAATGCATTGAGCGAGACTACATTCCTCACAAATAGTTATCCTTAAGCTTAAGCTCATCATTCTTGATCGAAGTTTAGGGTGATAACATTGATCAAGAAGGGTTAATATAGAAATGATGTCGTATTTCTATATGTTTGGTTTTAGACTTTTTATGATGTTTTTAGTAGCTTCACTTTCTAACAAAAGAAGAGTTTTCATCTTAGTTATTCCAAAATCCAGTAATTGATATTAAATCCATAGAATTTGTGTAGTACAATGAGCTACAACAGTATACTCAGCTTAAGCAGTTGAGTTTGAGGCAGAAGTTTGCTTCTTTCTTTGCCAAGATACCAAGCAGTTTTCAAATAATTGGCATCCATCTGATGTTGATTTTCTTGTAAAAGAGCATCCTGCATAGTCACTATCTGAAAAATCAACAAGCTTACAAGGTTGATTAGCAGGATACCAAATACCAAGTACAAAGGTACCTTTTAGGTATTTGAAGAAGGAGTCTGAACTATATGAGCAGTTCCCTGGTTAGGGTTATGCTTGAGAAATTGAGAAGAAGAAGATTTTGATGAAGGAGAAGAAGGGTAAGTCACATATGAAGAGGAGTGATTGTTGGGAGCATTTTTGCATTCCCTAGCCATGTGTCTAAAGCCATGGCATCTGTAGCTTTGGACCTTTGCTTTATTTAGACAAACTTTGGTCTTACTATGGTTTCCTTGGAATATTCTCCCAGTTCTTTTTTAGAACTTATTACTTCTAATGCTTAGAAGGACAAGTTGGTTAAGAATGTCCATCTTCTTCAAGTCATCATTAAGGATGTGATGGAGGTCTTCCATGATAACAACACAAGTTATCAAGAGTAAGAGAAAGATCATCACAAGAGAGAATTAAGACAGAGATGCCAGTGGTGATGTCAATATACTAATCATAACCTTGATTAGATATCTCAGAGTTATGAGTGTGGCTGAGAAGAGCAGGTTCCCTTGAACATATCATCTGTTGCTTTTCAAGCCTTGATGAATTTTTTTTCCGGTCAATCGCTCGCTCTAAAGTGAGCAATTTTCCATGAAGTTGGGTAAGTGAGAGATTACCAAATCCTGTTGTAAGGACCTAGATTTGAGACTTATGTAATCATTGATGAAGTTTGGTGAGTTAATGTTTTCGATTAAGACTAATAATGGTTCTCGGCGGGTTCTCGGCAGATTGATGGGTTCTTGGTAGGCAAGGGTTCTTGGTCAAGGATTTTGTAATATAAATAGGTTTCATGTAACATAATTAAAAAAATAGATTTTTGAGAGAGAGAGAGAGTCGAAACCTAGAGATTGTTTGTTCTTATTTTGTTTGTTCTTCATTGTACCGGTCAATTTCATTTTCTTTAATGATAATCGTGTGCAATTGATTATTATTGTTTATCTTCTACAAGTTCTTGCTTGATTGATCTTCGGTTTGGATTCCGCCCATCCCGAAGTGGTTCGTTTGTTGAAATTTGATTTATAGATCCGACGTGGAGAAATCGGAACCTACAAGTGGCATCAGAGCATGACGCTCTTAGCGATAAATTTCAACGAGATCAAGGTTAGAATTTTTTTAGTTTTGGTTCATCTTTGTATTGAAAAATCACTGGTTTTCGAAGAAAAGGTGAAGAACACGACGAACAAGGCTTTTAATCTGTCTATGTGCGTGTTTGCAAAATTACGGAGTTATAGTTGGAAACCAAATCTAAGATTAGATTAATTGGATTCTCGGTAGAGCACTGAAAATATTTATTAGAGTACTCGGTCACTTCTAACTTTTTTGATTGGCTACTTCGAAATAAGTTATTAATTCTAGAAGTTCTGTTCTCGGATAAGCAAGTTTCTCGGCAAGCTTAATTTTTTGGCAAGATATTTTATATTGTTCTCGTTACAACAATATTTGTTCTCGGCACTTTCATTAAATAGTTCTCGGCAACAATTCTTGAAAAGTATTGTTGTTGGATAATAGTTCTCGGCCACAAAAAAAATTTATTTGAGTTCTCGAAATTCATTTATTGTTCTCAGTACCATTTAGTTTTGATATAAGCACAATATTTGATGTATTTGTGTGGGCAAGCACGTGAATATATATTTGTTTTACAAAGGGTAGTGCACGACAACAATCAAGAGTTAAATTGAAAAATATTGGATTTATTATATTTTTGTTCTCGACAAATCATTCGTTAGAAGAATTTATGTCACCAACAACAAGTTTGATTTCTCGGATTTCAGTTAGTATTCTCGGGTTAAATTGTTTTCAGCTCAAATGGATTTTCAAATTGATTAGTTATCATCGTCTAAGGTGAATGAAAATTTATGTTGTCAATCTTGTCAAGAGAAATCGATTCTATCTAAATTACAATATTTTGAATTACAAGAGGATTTGCAAGACATGAAGAGATCTAAAAGTGCTCTTTCTAGAAGCGAAAAAGCTTTAAAAGAAAAGGTTGAAGCTCAAATGAAAGATATTTCTCGATTAAAATCAGATTTAAGTATTAAAAATTGTCACCACAGAGATGCAAAGGATAAAATTCCAAATCTTTCTAACGAGATAGAAAAATTGAAAGCTAAAAACAATGATGCAAGGTTTAGCTTCAAAAAAGTTAGAATCATCTAGTCAGACTGTAGAAAATTTGCTAGATCAACAACTTCACAGGAATAACAAAAGAGGTTCGGTTTTGGGTTATGGAAGTGTGCCTCCTCAATGATAATTATACAAGCATGCCAATCTTTGAGGAAGAAGAAGCAAACGAGAAACACATGACGTATTGTGACACCCGGCAATTTCAGGTAAATTGCAACTCTTACATTCTTTAGATTTCACATTCATACTTGTTGCATTTCATTTAATTATGTTTAATTAGATGAGTTGACCACACAACTGCGAAACGATAGTTCAAGGAACTATAAAACCGTGCATTGCACATTGGTTTTGGAAACCAAGGGTGGCAAACACAAACACAAACATGAAACAATAATTCATGGAATTATTGGATTGTGCAATACATGTTGATTACGGTTAATCAAGCATGAAAACTGTTCGTAAAAACGAACGCAAACGATCACCGATAATTCGAGGAATTATCGAAACACACACGAGTCTCACGAACGTTGGTGAACAAACGATTGAATGACAATCGAGTCACAGATGACCGAACATTAGTAATCAAGTTCAAACAATGATAAACGATGAGTTATAAGCATGAAATAACCGAAAAACGGATCAAAACGAAGGAATTGGGCCTATTGGGCTTGCCTGTGGTTCCAGGCGGTATGCCCGAGCTCAACCAGCGAAGCTAGGTGATGCGCGCGGAAGGGAAATGAAGGAACCGGATGAAAGTCATCCGCGCGGTACGCTCGAGACCAACGTCCGACGCCAGGCGGTACGCCTGGAAGCATCAGATGCCAAAAATCCTATTTAAACAACCCCAACCCATTTCACTCGGTTTCTACACATTTTCTCCGACTTTATACACATCCTCTCGACCCAAACCCCCTGGAAACAGCTCCCAACCCATCTTGTAACACTCTTGAAGCTATCACTTGGTGTTTGGAAGCCATTGGAGCCTTTGAAAGCTTGGAGAAGAAGCTATAGAGCTTAGAACAACCATCAACACATTGAATCTTCATCATCTAGGGCTGTTGCAGCTCATTCTCAGTAGATCTTGGCATCTAAGGTAGTTTTACTTGCTTATTAACAGTTAGATCGTACATGCAATGGGTAAAAACCCACATGCATGAAGATCTGCTCACATGCAACTCCGATCCGCTCACATGCACGAATTTTTAATGGGTCTAGAGTGTTTATTGATATATTTTGAGGTAGATTGATGATAGAAATCATCTAGGATTGGGTTTTGTTGATTTGATGATGATGTTATGCAACTTACCATATTAGGAAACTTTTTAGATGCATGTTGTAGATTTGTGATGATCTAGACATGTTAGACATGTCTAGATGTTGTCAAATGTATATTGAAGTGTTTAGAAACACATTTGGGTATTTGATTTTGTCAAAAACATGGTTTTGTAAAAACTTGCTAAATATGGAAACTTTTAAAAATCAAAAGAGGGCTTAAAAATGATTTCTAAGCATATTGGAAACTTCGATTTGTGAAAACGAGCTTTTAAAAAAATACTTACTATTTTAAGAAACTTTATTTGGGTAAAACGGCATAAATGGTGATTTATGCGCAAGCGACATGTTTTAAGAGTTTAAACGTGTTTTACAATCATATTAGGAGTTATTAACTTGATGAAATGGGATTTCATAACCACACCTTCCTAAATTGGAAACTTTCTAAAAATGGTAACTTATGTAATTAGAGTCATAGGATGCATTTTGGTGTCTTATTAAGATTAAGGCACATAAACACAACAATCGTGTCACCAACGATTCATCGAGTCTCACTAGTTAACACACACACACACACTCGGTTGAGCACACCGACACTTGGAGTTGTATGGGATACAACACAACACAACACAGAACACATACTCACACCTATATGGTTATAGGTGCCTACTAGTAGGATTGCTAGCATTCGCAGACGCGAACACATTCACCGGGACTGCTGTAACAGGTGAGTTCACGGCCCCTTTTTCTATTTTCTACCTTTGGGGGAGAAAACATTGCATACAAACTACTTTTGAACAACACACACTTTTTGGTTACTTTTGTACATGTTAATATCGTATATGCATATGTGTGGTATTCATCCACAAAACAGATAAGTCCTCATTAAACACACCTTGAACCATTAATAGCGCGTTGCGCTTAGCGTGTTAATTATGAATAGTACTATTTGGGTCTGACAAGCCCCACTGTTGCGAGCCATATGGCCACCCCGACTGGAGGTCGAAACAGTGCATAATTGACCAAACAACATTTGCCATATCTTGGATGGGTATGGCGGGAGGCAGCATGTTAGCTTCGGTTGCGAACCCGCATATGGTATAACACATATTGACTAGCTATCAATTGATATTGCATTGTATTGAAAAGTAGACCTGCAACATTTACTTTAAACATTTTGATGTTTACTCCTGATTACAAACCTGTGCTCTCACCAACCTTTGTGTTGACCTTTTACTCGCATGTTTTCTCAGGTAACTAAGGCACGCGCACAAGGGATCTAGGATGCCAGGCTGGAGTCGCATGCATCTGTTTAAGTGTCTTAGTCTATTAAACAATTGTTATCATTTGATCACGTTACTTATGTATTGTCAAACTACTTTAATCGCTTCCGCAACTATTGTTACATAACATTTTGAAAATTGTTTTAAGATAACGCTTCCGCTATTTATGAATATTAACCTGTTTTGATAACCTACACTTACTTCCGCAACTCTGATTTTACAAACTGTTTTATCCAAGTATTTTGGTGTACGTATACAACCAGACATGTAGGTCTCGCAAGTTGTGTGACCAGAGACTGCGATCCTGACAATCTGTTGTTGCTCGCGCCCCAGAAGGGACGGGATTTCTCGGGGTGCGAAACGTATGGTCCAAATATAGATTCTGTTAAACGTTGAAACAAGGTCAACAAAAGAAACTGATTCTGCGAGTAAAGGTGTCAGTGTTACGAATGTTTATGAGATTTCAGCAGAAAAGTGAAGGATGCTGAAATGAAGCCAAGTAATTCGAAGTTTGTTTAGTGTTTTTCAGAGTCATACTTCAGGGAATATAAATTCTTCTCTTAATGCTGAAAGTACACCATATATTCCACAACAATGTCATGAAAGAGAAGGTCATGGTTTTGTGAATCAGAATTTCATCAGGAATGATAGATCGTGTTACTCTCAATGGTCAACATATAGATTCAACAGTCCAGTTTATGCTTTGTATGCAAAGAAGCAAACTTGCTTTGCATGTGGCAAGCCCGGTCACATTGCACGAAACTGTATTCATCGGCCAATAAATTTTTATCATAAAGTTACTCCAAAGGCAAAGGTGTGTTCTAAGCTGAGGAAAGTTGAAAAACCAAATATTTTGAGTCATCGGAAACCAAAGAATAAACCGTGCGGTTTTAGCAAAGGTGAAGTCAAGCAAAATCAAAATTGTTTCAATCAACAAAAGTTTCAGAAGCCTGAACCGGTTAAAAAATCTAAAGTTAATGCCCCAAAGATGTTAAAACAATTTTCCAAACCGAAAAAAATCTGGAAAGTGAAATCTATTGATGCACCAACGTATAATGCAAATGAACGATGATATTTGCAGGAACTAAGTTACATTGATTCTTCAGGTTTGTCCAGGACAACCATGGCTTAGCTACCGGTACTTAATTGAAGATATAAAGACAATGATAGCATAAGTCTAGGGGAGATTTTAAGGACCTAGATTTGAGACTTACGCAATCATTGAAGAAGTTTGGTGAGTTAATGTTTTCGATTAAGACTAATAATGGTTCTTGGTGGGTTCTCGGCAGATTGATGGGTTCTCGGTAGGCAAGGATTCTTGGTCAAGGATTTTGTAATATAAATAGGTTTCATTTAACTTAATTAAAAAAATAGACTTTTGTGAGAGAGAGAGAGTCAAAACCTTGAGATTGTTTGTACTTGTTTTGTTTGTTCTTCATTGTACCAGATAATTTCATTTTGGGTAATGATAATCGTGTGCAATTGATTATTATTGTTTATCTTCTACAAGTTCTTGTTTGATTGATCTTCGGTTGGATTCTGTCCATCCCGAAGTGGTTCGTTTGTTGAAATTTGATTTGTAGATCCGACGTGGAGAAATCGGGACCTACACCTGTAGATGGTCTCATGACAATGGGGTAAGTTTCCCATGTTTCTGGTAGAGATCTTAAGAAATGGTTAAGGATAAAAATAATAGGATATTCCTGGTGGATTCATGGTGCAAGAGACAAGAATAGATCTCATTTGGCAGGGCCATAGCCAACTGAGCATGAGCTTTAGCATCAAGCTCAAGTTTCTGATAATCTTTCTTGGTGGAATTCCGAGGGTCTTTAGGCATGATATTACCAATTTCAGTATTAAGGGCCATGCGTGTATGAGGTCCTATCATCACTGATCTCCAACATCGAGTATGGGTGTTGTACAGAAAGTGGATCATTCTCCTTTGCCAAATCTTGTACCGGTTACTAACCAATATAGGAGGTTTTGTGGCTGATCCAGTGTTGTGTGGGTCTAAGTTAAACTAATCTCTGACATTATTTAGTTTTGAGCAACCAGAGAAAATCAATGGAAAAATTACATCTCAATTTATTTCAAAAAAAATGATTTTGAATAATGGATTGTAACCAAAACCAAACAATTTTAGCAGTCAAAAACTTAAGAAAGGAGATGAAAAAATGTTTTAAAAAGAAGAGTTTGCACAATCGAATATCAATGTGAGTTTTTTTAAGACCTGATGATTAAATCACAATCTGAAGAACAAGGCTCTAATACTAATTGTTGGATGAAGTACTCTACTAATTTTAGTTAAGTATTCAATTGTTAGACTCCTTTTCTAAGCACAAGTAAGAAATGTATCTCAAGTTAAAAACTCGGGTGTCTACTTGTTCACTAAGTTTGCATTTATAAAGAAAACGAAAATAATAGTAAGTGTAACTTTGGAAGAACAAATTCATTTATTGCAGCGAATGTCGGGATTTAAATACCCAAGCATTAATACAAAAGTTGACCGGAAATAATAAGACAAACAACTGACATAGTACATACACTAAAAACGACATAACAGCTGAACAGAGTCAACAACAACTGAAAGAAAAAAAACCTAAGATTAAATCCTTCCCTAGTTCTTGAGTCTTTAGTGGTTGTGATCCGCGGCTTGGTTTAATGTTTTCTCCGCGTTTGCTTTTCCACGATATTTGTGAAGTTGTCACTGGTTGTCTTCTAGTTTATTGAGGCAGTGCTTGTGATCTGCGATTGAGCCCAATGGCTTGTAAGCCTTGTGTCCCGCTATTGTATTCCGTGGTTGAGTGCAGCTTGATCTGAGGTTAGTCTTCAGTGGTAAAACCAATTAGTAGTTAACCAAAGCAATGGAGAATGTGGTTTATGTGGCTCATTAGTCCTTATTTTCTAAGTTATATATATATATATGTGTGTGTGTGTGTGTGTATGTGTATTAAAATATTTTCAAATAAATATTCTGAAAGTATTTTTAGAGTTTAATATAATATTTTATTTACTTTACCATGAATAAATCACATTAATATTCAATAGCATTAACAGAAGAAAATCCATATTATTCAGGAAATTGAATTATAAAATTTGTATTAATATTTTATTCAATATATTAAAATAAAATAATATTAATTCAACATCCAAATATAAAAGTCAAAATTTTAAGACATTTCCTTTATAATTATGTAATATTATAAAGCGGGAGTTTAGAATTACCAAATTTGGGTTTTGAAATATTTTAAGTTTTAGGAGATTCACTAGGAAATACTAGATTTTATAATCATGTTTAAACTTTAGAATCTCAAAAGTTTACTTCAAATACTAACAAAAATTCAAACAATTATATGGGGTGAATTGTGACTTCATAAACTCATATTTATTCAAGAATATCTTTAGACAAGCTAGTAAAAGTGAGTTTACTCATACTCACGTTTTACATTAGTTTGTAAACTTTGCGAATATCGCATATGTCGTATCATAAAACATTGTTACCAATAGAATCAAAACACTATGATGCCAATACCTAGTTTTTTAGATTTAGTGTTAAGTTATTATGTAATATACTAATTTGCAAGGACGACCCTATAACCTACTTGGTAAATATGTCTGCAACTTGTTCAGTTGTTGATACATGTTTTGGGAAAATTAGTCGTTTTTCAAAACAGTCTTTTATGAAGTGGTGTCTTATTTCAATATGTTTTGTGTTGGAGTGATCGACAAGGTTCTTTATTCTGTTTTTAGTAGCTTCACTGTCTATCAAAAGTGGAGTATTTAACTCAGTTATTCCAAAGTCTAGTAGCTGATATTGAAGCCATAGAACTTGTGCTGTACAATGGGCTGCTGCAATGTACTCAGCTTCAGCAGTTGAGTTAGACACAAAGGTTTGTTTATTGCTTTGCCAAGACACCAAGCAGTTTGCAAAGAATTGACATCCTCTTGAGGTTGATTTTCTTGTAAGGGAGCATCATGTGTAATTGCAAGATTGATTAGTAGGATACCAAACACCTAGCACTGATATGCCTTTTAGGTATCTAAATATCCTCTTGACAAATGATAAGTGAGATTGTTTAGGAAAGGATTGGTATCTGGCGAACACATGTGACATACATTATGTCTGGCCTTGTTGCAATTAAATACATTATAGATCCAATCATGCATCTGTAGAGAGTTTGATCTATACGTTCACCATCATCATCTAGTGTTATTCTAATGGCAGTTGCCATAGGGGTAGAAATTGTTTTACAATCAGTCATTTCAAATTTACTCAAAAGATCTTTTATGTATTTAGATTGTTGAATGAAAATTTCATGATGAGTTTGTTTAATTTGAGGACCTAGGAATGTTTTCAATTCACTTAGAGCACTCATTTCAAACTTAGAAGACATGAGTTTATAAAACTGTTCACATTGGGAGAGAAGGATTGGTTGATCCAAAAATGATGTTATCAACATAAATTTGGACCAATAGAAGTTCTTTTTCAACTCGTTTGATAAAAAATGTTTTATCAATGATTCCCCTAGTAAATTTATTTGAAAGGAGGAATTGAGATAGAGTATCATACCAAGCTCTCGAGGCTTGTTTCAAACCATATAAGGATTTGTCTAGTCTGTACACCTAGTCAGGATGATGAACATCATCAAAACCTGGTGGTTAACAGACATAGACTTCTTCCTTAATAGTCCCATACAAAAAGCCACTTTTTATATCCACCTGAAACTCTTTTGTTTTATGGGATATAACAAATGAAAGGAAAATCTGATTGCTTCTAGTCTGGCTACAGGAGCAAAAGTTTCCACATAGTCAATACCTTTCTCTTGGTAGTAACCTTGAACTACCAATCTAGCTTTGTTTTTTACTACAATGCCCGTGTCATCAGTTTTATTTCTAATTACCCATCTAGTTCCAATAGGGTATTTTCCTTAGGGTAAAGGGCATAGGGTCCAAACATTTTGTCTTTTGAATTGAAGCAGTTCATCCTGCATGGCTTCCACCCAGTCATATGCATAGCGCCTCCATTGTCCACATACCATAAATTATTCAGGTTTGAAGAAGCTCTCTGCATATAGTATTAAATACAACATTTTAGATATGGGTCTTGATTTATTTAGACAAGGAAGGACATTTTTTGAAGTTTTATTCTATTTTTGCACATTGTTCATCAGTTGTTGCATCATTCGAATCAGTTGTTGTTGATTTTGATTCAGCACATCAATTTGTGAATTCATAGCAACTGATGAATAATGGGCAGGGATAACTTTGGTGAATAGAAAGGAGATTGTCTAACAGTTTAAGGTCTAGGGATAGGAGCTAAGAGTGGTGGTGTATGGAAAGACGGATGTTGAGTTGGTCTTATTGGACAGATGACCTTTGGTTTATTTGGTTTCTTGGCCTTTTTCACCTTCCTAGAAGGTGTCCCTTTAGAGGATGAGGCCTTTTATACCTTAAATCTTATTTCTAATTTTTATAAGTGGAGTTCTAGTCCAACAATCTTCAGTTAAGTGATTGTACTTGAAGCATTTAATGCAAGTAGGTGATAGTGCATAATAATTGGAGATGAAGGGTTTGTTTGCTTGCATTGTAGGATAAGGGGGATTAGGGTGAGAAAGAGTAAACTTAATGTCAACCATAGGACGCTTTCCTTGTTTAGGAAATCCTTGAATTCATCAAAGGTTTCATTTACTTTTGTATCTTCAAAAGTGGGAGCAATGTTCATTAAGGGAACAATCTCATTTTGTTTTGAAGAGTCATTTATTTGATCTTCATCTAAGGAGTTTTCCTCATATACTTCTAGGTTTGCAACAGTGGGATACACAAAATTTTGAAGTATACTTGAAGGATACTCCTTAGGTGGTGAGTTCATTATTTCAGGGATGATTTTAGGAAGAAATGTTGGAGATAAGGGTTCAGATTCATTATCTTCCATCTTATTGTCAATTGAAGTATAATTAGTAGGAGGGAGAGTGTGATTATATCTAATTCAAAACTTTGCTTTGCGGTGAACTTGCTTCTTAAGAAGCAACCTAAATCCTTTACACGATTCCACCCACTTTTCGCAGTTAACCATGGTCTCAGAAGGTTCAGATTTGCATGCTGAATATTTTTCTTGTAACAAGTTGAATAGTGCTTGAAAATTTGATTTTTCAGATTTTAAAAGTGAGATCTGACCATTTTTCTTCTATTATTTTATCAACTTCCAAGTTTTTATTGGCCAGAAGTTGTTCATGCTCTAGGTTTTGTTCTTGCAACAGAATATTTTCCTTCTTTATGTTGGCAAAAGCTTCAATGCAAGATTCTGAACAAAGTTTTTCAGGAAGAGCAGTGGATACCTGTGCAGTATATTAAGGAGAATCAGTAGCATGTTGGTCAGAAGAGTTTGAGGTTTCATCAATGGCCATAAGTGCAAGGTTTGTGGGCTCATTGGCTAAGAGAGCGTAACCTACATCATCAGGTAAGCTGCTCCAATCCACATATTCTTATGAAAATAGAGCAGGTTGACTAGATTAAGAGGTTTGGAAAACTGGGCCTGAAGTAGTTACTTGAGAAGGAGGTGGTGTGACAATCTGAAAAGCAGCAGGAAAAAGTTGATACATACTGCCATTAGCAGACTGTACATCTTGATCAGTCGTTTGAGGAGAATACTGAACAATGTGAGCAATTTCTTGATTAGGATTATCTTTTGAGTAGTAAGAAGAAGTAGATGATGAGTTTGAGTTAGGAGAAGTCACATAAGGAGAAGATTGACTTTTGGGAGCATTTCTGCATTCCCTAGCAAAGTGTGTAGTGCCATGACACTTACACCACTGAACTTGCTTTATTTAAACCAATTTTGGTCCTACCATGGATACTAGGAAATTTTCTCCCTGTCCTTTTATAAAACTTATTAATTCTAATGCTCAAAAAGGCAAGTTGATTGAGAATATCCATCTCTTCCATGTCATCACTTGGAATATGATGGAGATCATCCATGATAAAACACAAATTTTTTGGAGTAAGAGCAGGATCATCACATGAAGATATAGAGGTTGTGATGCCTGTAGTGATGTCAATATGTTCATCATAACTTTGATCAATATTCTCAGAGTTACAACTGAGAAGAGCCATGTTTTCGTGAACATATTCCTTAGTTGCTTTTTCAGACTTTATTAATTTTCTCTTTGGGTCAATATCATGTTCAAATGTGAGTAACTTACCATGAAGTTGGGTAAGTGTAAGATTGCCAAAGTTTGGCGAGGATCTTAACACAATGGAATATGTTTCCCATTTGTCCAGGTAGAGATCTTAGGAAGCGATTGAGTACAGAAAGAGTGGGATATTCTTCGCCCGTCAATTTTACTTCACATAGAAGAGAAGTGAACCTTTCGAATTGTTGGCTCAGTGACTCATTATTCAGTTGAGAGAAGGTCTCATATTGTTGAGTTAATATCTCTCGGGTATTAGCTACAACATCAGCAGTTCTACGAAACTGTTCTTTTTAGGCATCCCATAGATCTTTTGAAGATTCATGGTGGAGGAGACCTTCGTAGATCTCATTTGGGAGAGCCATAGCCAACTGAGCATGAGCCTTAGCATCAAGCTCCTATTTCTGGTAATCTTCCTCGGTATAGTTTTGAGGATCTTTAGGAATCAAGTTGCCAGTCTCAGTATCCAAGACCATGGGTCTGTGGGTTCCAAACATTACTGACCTCCAACAACCAGTATGGTTGTTGGACAAAAAGTGGATCATCTTCCGCTGCCATATATTATACCTGTGTCTAACCAGTATTGGAGGTTTTCTGGCAGAACCAGTGTTATGAGGATTGAGATTAAACTTTTCTACCATGATAGTTATGAATTAACAAGAGAAAATCAACAGATGACTGATATCTCTAAGTTGTTTACTGGAATGGTTTTGAATAATCTTTTGAATTTAAAACCAAACACCTACAACAGAGTGAGAAAAGTTTATGCAAAGAAGTAAAGTAAAATTTTTCGAAATAAGAGTCTAAGAAATCAAATATCAGAGTGAGCTCTTATTTTTAAACTTGATGGTTAAGCCAAGAACTGAATAACAAGGCTCTGATACCAATTGTTGGACCAGGAAGTTCTCAGCCAGGTGTATTCGACTTTAGACTCTTGGGTCAAAGACTAGGAATAAACTCCCTCTTAAGTCAAACACTCGGTTAATTCACTTGTTTGTCAAGTTAGCTATAAAAAGAATAATATAGAGAAATAACGCAAGGAATTTTTGGGATTTTCAATTCAATAATTTTAGGGTATGTTAGGATATAAACACCCTAACATTCAATGTACAAGACAAAATTAATATGACAAAGTGCTGACAATTGTACAAACACTAATACAGAGAAAAGAGTACAACAACTAAAAAAAAGTCAACCACTACGGAAACTATAGTCTTCAGTTGTTCTTTAGTCTTTAGTTCTTCCATGGTTGTAATCAGTCATTTTTGGATCCAGTGTTCATACCGTTGTTGCTAATCCACGATTGTTATTCTTGATACAACTGTTTTCTTCAAAGGTAGAAAGATCCGCTGTTGTTGCTTGGTCCACGATTGTATTTTGCAGATCATCCATGGTTGTCTTTTAGTGGTTGATCCACTTAGTGGTTCTGCACAGAAATAAAGGGATGTGGTTGAGGCTCATCAGTCCTTATTTTTTTCAACAATCCTCCTTGCATAGATTTACCACAACTTCAGCCGTTCTACCATCATAATACCACCTCTTTCTGTACTCAAACTGGATTTGCCTAGGAAACCAGGAGGATAATCTCGAAGTCTAACTGTAGAGCATGTCCAAGAGTGCTAATTGATTAATTCCAAAGACAGGTAGCGTCTTGAAGTCTTGTGGGAATCTGAAGTATTGTATTCCCCTCTCCCATTTCACCGTGTAAAAGCGTAGATCATCAAAATATGCCAAACTCAGGATGCAACCTCCGGACTCTTATCCTTTGGTTTTGTTGCCTTTTGCGTATGGAGTTGGTGGGTATGGGATGTTTTCTTTCTTCAAAATAGCCCAATACATGGCCCATTCTTCTTACCTCTGTTAGATGTCTTCTGCTGATGGTTGGTTTCTATTAACCTTCTCATCAATCTTACGATCAAGCTCCTCTTAAGAATGTTGACGTAACAGGTCATGAAATGTTGGCAACTCCTCATCAATTGAAGTGTACTTTTTAGGATAATCCTCATCCAAATATTCTAAAATAACCTCATCAATATCATTGAAATTCTCCGGAGTAGGGAGATCCGATGCAGGAATAGCCTTCTCAACCATGACAATGTTGTCGGGATTTAGTGTGAAAAGTTCTATTATCTGCTCTTTGTTGAGACAATGAATGATCTCCTCCTCCTCCTTATCATAGAAAACTGAATGCTATGTGACGCGTTGAGCATCTAAGATCATCACCAAAGAGTCATTTAAACGATGTCTCAAAGGTACAACTTCAACTTCTTCAGTGGCTTTACCTTCTTCTGTTGGTTTGGAGGATGACTCAGGAGCTTTATCTTGTTTCTTCTTTCTTTTGAGCTCAATCTAGGTGGATTGCCCTGCAGTATCAGTAGCACCAGAAGTGACATCCCCCTCTCCGTCATCTTCATCTCCGCTGGACTTGTTCGATCCATCATAATCAACCTGCTCTTCATCATCTTCATCTTCGTCATCATCATCATCATCATCATCATCATCATCATCATCATCATCTTCATCATAATCAGAGTCAGGCTTAGATCCCCCAAACTGTGGAGTAAAGTCCTTAAGGCTTTCGATTGCCTCTGATAGACGTTGATTCTCTGATTCCAGACTGAGTATGTCTCCATGACCGTGTACTGTCAGGGATAGCTGTTGTTGATTCTCTGCTGACTTTGAGCAATCTTTAATAAAGATCAGCCCTATTGATCAGCAAATTGTAGAAACAGGGCCTCTTGATCACTGACTCTTTGTGTAAGCAGGGAAATGGCTTGATCTTGTTGGTGGTTCCTCTCCATAAGTTGAAAGAGCAAACTGTTCAATGTGCTGAGTTGTTCAGCAATTAAGACAGTTGGAATGAAAGTATCTGTGCGAGTGATAGAGGGACCGGCAGAGGCAACTAAAAATATAGCAGCAGGAATAGAGGTGGTTTGGGACAAAGAAGCAAGAGGATGGATCGAAAAGGTCCTAGATGTGGAGAGTGAAGAAATCGGGACTGTTGCATTTGATGTGACAGTGGTTGCTGCAACAGACACCGATTCTGTCCTCCTCTTAAGGACGAACCTTGTCCTCTTTTTTTTGGCAGCTGGGAGGATATTTGAGCAGGAACATTAATAGTGGTGGGGATGGGAGCTATAGCAAACTCTAGTAGGAAGTCAGGATTTTCAATTTCTTCACTTCTTGATGTCTGCTCCCTCGGCCTTTTCTTAGTCCAAACTTACCTTGTGCCAACCATTGTAGTCACGAACTCGTCATCTGTCTTTTCGAAGTCAGACTCAAAAGTGAAGGCATCTTCCTCCACATTGACATTTTCTGGATCAAAGGTGGGTTGCTCATCCATGACATCAGTAGAAACAGGCACAAGATACAGTGGCCATAGTGGAAGAATGAGCACCTATTCATGATCTACATCATCATCACCATCATCATCATCGTCATCATCAACAGGGACCACAATATCCTCTTCATCCAAACCTGAATCATCACGCCTCCACCTCTTCCGTAAAGGTGCAACATAATCAGGATGGAGGAGGCGCCTGAACAGGCGATGTGACGGAGGCTTGACATCCTTTCCCCTGTAAGATAGCACATGGTTGAGCGTAATTTCTGACATGTGCTCCAACCGAGTGGTGTCAGCATTGATCTTCGGGAGATTAGGAAACTGTGCATCAAAGATCATTTGCAAAAACCTTGGGTACATGAAATACTTCTTGTCTCCTTTGAAGTTGATATTCTCCTTCATGTGAGTGAAAACCATCTTAGAGAAGTTGAAGGGAATGTTAGCACAAGTGCAACAAATGCAGACATGAGTGTCTTTCGTAGATCATCAAAGCTGCCACGCGTTGATCCCAAGCAGTTTAGAAGAACATGACACAGGTACTTGAAAGTCGGGCATAGGTTGGCTTTGTTAAGAACTCCAACTGAAAGGTCACCATCATACTTGCGCCTCATAAAGAAGCCTCGTATAATGTTCTTGTAAAAGTGATAGGGTGATAAGGAAAATCCTGAAAGCCACATACCCTCCTCATGTGTTTAGTTGACACGACAATGTCTCGCCCACCCACTGTTCCTTGGATAATTGGTGGCTCGACCGTGTAGTCAATATCGGCTTATGACAAGGATAATCTCTGATGTGAAAGACACTGAACATGGATAGCTAATATAGAAGTGAATATTCATGATCTCCTGAGAAATTCTATAATGTCCAAAACTCCATAACATTCTTCGTGGTAGGGTCAAGGTGTGCACAGATGTTTTTCTTCGTTGAAGCTTTGAGATTCTCCATTATGTAAAAAAAAAACAAATAAACGTGTGAGTTTAGATTAACAGAACTGTGAAAACATAAGTACTTAGAAACATCAATGCTTCATTCGTGCGAATGGATCATAAGAAAGATTCCATCCTTGCGAATGGATCCTCATGAGAATGATTATAAGAAACGAATGAGGTATTGACATGAATGAGTCATCAGAACGGAGTCATTTGTTTGTGAGAATTCTTTCATATGAGAAGTACAAATGACTTCATTCATGTGACATATCACATGAATGGACCTATTCGTATGACAGGTTGTTTCTTAAACCCTTTTTCCTGAAAATTAAGAATTAAACTTCAAATTTACAACATTATATTCAGAAAAGTCCGATCAACAGTTTAGAATGAGTTTTAATTACATTTGAGTTCGATTGAATAGTCCATTGACCGTTTAAAGGTCTGAATCCTAAACCCTAACAAAAACTGACGGTTTTTAAATGAAACCTGATTCAAAATTGATGAAATTGATCCCCGTAGTACCTGAAACAATCAATGATAGTTATACGGTTAGAATGGAACAGACAAAACAAGAAATATGAAGATTGTGATCGGTGAACGATCTCGGGCGAAAGAGAGCACACATAGTGAGGGCGATAGAAGATGCCGGGCAAAAGAGCAACATTAAATTCTCTTTTCCATTGCACTTGCCAAGTTCACTTGCAAATGATCTATTCGCTTGCCTATTCACTTGCCTAGTTCATTCGTGCGAATGAGTCCCAAGAATGACTCATTCATACAAATGTGTTTTATACCTTAAGAAATTTTGATGATTTGGTTAAACAAACAATCATAAACAACAATCATTTTAAATTTGACATTATGACCATGTTGTGATGAAAATTATGAAGTTTGTCTAGTTTCATGCAGGTTCAAGAAATGAATGTACAACTGATTTAACAAATGATCACAAAAAAAATAAAATTAAAATAAAAATGTTTTTGTATTTTTCTAAGTAAAAACACTCTATAAACGAAAAAAATTAAGGACACGTATTTTTGTGAGAAATAATCCACAGTAGTAATTGTTCTTGAGACATGCCAATCTTGCAACTTTGATTGTAAAACTGTTGTAAATATGAGTTTATGATGCCATTATTGATATATTTGTCCACATTAAGTCTTTTTAAACTTCATTTTACAACACATTTGTGATCAAGCATATCTTCTGATAGAGTTACACACTCCAGTCAACTTGTTATGTTCAAAACTAGTTGACAACTCATCTCAGCATAACTTAAGACCTACGATCATAAATTTATAAGGTTCCATTTGTCATATTTTTTGTACTTTTCTAATTGATAACAACTCAGGATCAACACAGTCTCATGGACGGCTTCAGCTAGGTCTTTACAAAGCAATATGGCACATGTAAGAACTGTATTAATTGAGATTTGTTCTATCCAAATAAATGGCTTCAACTAGGCTGAAACCCAATATGTGGCACACATATGGAGTCAAACTTTATGTATTTTTCTAGCTTATCCTATCTGAATGGATGACTTCAACTAGGCTGAAACTCAGTAATATGGCATGTGTACAGATTTAGGATTGACTTTTATTTTTATTTGATCCAATCATTGTTATCTGAATGGATGACTTTAGCTAGGCTGTAACCTAATTTGTGGCATGTATACGGACTTGAAATCAAGTATCCTTCAAAACCTCATAAGATTTTATGACAACAGTTGTACGCATGATTTAAATCATCAACTGTTTATTCCTTCACTCAGTTTTCTACAAGGATTCCCACAAATCAAACATTTTGTCCAATCACATGTGTTTAAAAATCAGTAAAGTAAGCCTACCAATACATCACATCATAGCACTCATATACTTTCAGTTTATGCGAATTTACTTATTGCTTTCAAGCATATGACTGGCAAGTTATCACTTCCCAATTGGGCTGGATCAATTTCTCAGTTTCTTAATTTTTAAATGTTTTTGGTACTTCAGCATAAAATATTTTTCCCCCT
This sequence comes from Mikania micrantha, assembly GCA_009363875.1. Classification (NCBI taxonomy): domain Eukaryota; kingdom Viridiplantae; phylum Streptophyta; class Magnoliopsida; order Asterales; family Asteraceae; genus Mikania; species Mikania micrantha. The sequence goes on along the minus strand of CM018683.1, from coordinate 45,076,353 downwards.
TAGAATCCTAAAACATAAAAGCTTTTTGGGTTTTGGATTTTATAAAAAAATTGTAAACAAACATATGTACAAAAATAAGAAAGTGATCATTTGTTAGACTTAGTTAAAGGAATGACTTCATCTTTCTTTGTGACTCCATTAGCTGAGAGCGCATATAAAAATCTGGGTTTGTCAAAAGCTTTTGTATAGAGAGCGGCTCTTTGGTGGACGGTGTGAATTTTAACAACATCAATCAATTTCATTTTAAAACAATCACGTATGTAGTGATATTTGATGTCGATGTGTTTTGTTTCCGAGTGCTGTACAAGATTTTTAGTGACGGCGATGGTAGCAGTGTTATCAACATAGATAGGGGTGTCAGAAAATTGCAAACCATAGTCCCTTAGCTATTGCTGAATCCAGATGATTTGAGAGCAGCAGCTAGTGGTAACAACGTACTTAGCTTCACAAGTGGAAATTGACACCGACACCGACACATGCTTCTTACATTGCCAGGTAACTAATCGATTGCCGATGAATTGACACCTCGCAGAAGTGGACTTGTAATCACATTTTCATCCACCTTAATCCGAATCACTATAAGCAGTAAGTCCAAAGTTATCATCCTTATGGTACCATAATCCTGAATATTGAGCACCCTTCAGATAACGAAAAATCCACTTGACAGCAACAAGATGAGAGACCCGTAGCTTCGATTGGTATCATGCACATAGGCAAGTGGCAAACGTGATATCTGGCCGGGATGCAGTGAGACACATGAGAGATGCGATCATCCCATGATGCGGAGTGGCATCAATTAACTCCCCCTTTTCATCTGGAGTAATCTCGTGATTAAGAGCCAGTGGGGTATCAAAAAGTTTTGCATCTAACATACTAAACCAGCTCAGTAATCACCAACATACTTGGTTTGATGACTAATAATTCCTGCCTCAGTTTGATCCACCTGCAACCCAAGAAGGAACTTCATCTCTCCCATGGAGCTCATCTCAAACTTATCTTTCATGACATTTTCAAATTCTTTGCACTGAATATCATTTGTGGATCCAAATATGATATCATACACATAAACCTTTACCAACAGCAAGTCTCCTTCCTTTTCTCAAATAAACAGTGGGCAGTCGATGACACCTCTTTTGAACCTATTATTTAGAAGGTGAGTGAAAAGTGTCTCGTACCATGCTCACGGAGCTTGGTGCAATCCATACGATGCCTTTTTCAATTTGTAGACTTGGTCATGATGCTATGGATCTTCAAACCCGGGAGGTTGGTGGACATACACGCTTTCGTTAATCACACCATGAATGAAAGCACTCTTGGCATCCATTTGATAGACTCTAAAGTTTTTTTATGACGCAAATGCGAAGAAAATTCGAATTGCTTCAAGATGAGCAACCGGTCCAAACACTTCACTATAGTCAATTCCTTCAATCTGTCTAAACCCCTGCTCAACCAGGTGTGCTTTCTTGCGCACTACAATTCCTTGATCGTCTCGTTTACAGTGAAGAACCCATCAAGTGCCAATCACCTTTTCACCCTTTGGTTGGTCAACTTGTTGCCATAGTCAAAGCTTCTTGAACTGGAGCAGTTCTTCCTGCATAACATCCACCCGTGATTCTTCCTTTAATGTTTCTGAACGGTTTTGGGTTAAATATGTGAGATGAAACAGGATTGTGCAAAAAAAAGTTACGTCCCAAGACTCAAGAATGCCAGCAAGCCCTTTTGAAATCAACTGTCTACGAGTTCTGACTCTAGCAGACAGTTCTCCAATAATGTTCTCTTAAGGATGGATGTTGTTGATTCTGCCAACTGGATGTGCAGGAACAACAACACGAGGATCTAGATTGTTAAGATTAAGATCCTCAAGAGCAGGAACTAGCTTTTCAACATCTTTGTTCACAACATCTTGCTAAGAGTCATGGTCATCTGAATCCGAAGTGTCATCATTTTTCTACAAGTGTTTCGGAATACCAGGTTGATCTAAAATAGATGAAGGTTTCATTTTTTCATCATGTGCATTTTGTGCCTCATACATCATTTGGACTGCAACATCTTCATGAGAATACTCAGGAGGATTATTAGATGAGACAAAAAGGTTAGAGTAATTAAACATCCAATCAGGACCTTTTCCTGGAGGTGGCATAGAATATCTTTAAACATCAACATGGTACCACTCTTCAACGGTGTGAGATGATCTGTTGTATACCCTTTTGTTTAAACTGATGTACCTTAGAAAATAGCACTGCTCCACTTTCTCATTAGATTTTCCTTGCTCATGACGCTTAAGCATAGTTCAAGGAGCACCAAAATCTTCAAGATACTTAAGGTTCGGTTTTTGGTTGTGGAGCAATTCAAAACAATTTTTCCAGTGTCTCCTTACAATCAATACCTGGTTAAGAATGTAGCATGCATTTGCAATAGCTTCATTCCAAAACTGAACGGGTAAGGAAGAGTCAGCAAGCATAGTCATAGAGGCCTTAATCAATTTTCTTGTTCTTTTGTTCAGCAATCCATTCATTTGAGGGACATATGGAGCACTAAATTGATGTCGAATACCACGTTCATTGTAGAAAGCCTCCATATCATGGTACTTAAATTCAGTCCCATTATTCGTTCTCAACATTCGAACTTTGAGCTGATAGAGAGACTCAAGTTTAGTAACTAGAACTTGTGCATTCAAAAGTCTTTGATTTCTCCTTCATGAAAAAGACCCAAGAATAACTAGAGAACTCATCAGTGATAACTAGACAACAATGATCCTCAGCAATACTCTTTCGGCTGATAGGACCAAACAGATCCATGTGAAGAAGCTCAAGTGGAACATTGATAGAGTCAACCTTTTTAAGTTTGTGAGCCTCTTGGTTTGCTTCCCCTTCTTGCATGAAATGCAAACATCAAACAATTTGAAACTTTTCAGATTTACATCGTCAACAAGACTGTTATGAACCAGATGATTCATCTTTGTTATACTTAAATGGTCCATATTCTTATGCCAAAGAATAGAATCTTTCTCATGTTTCCTTGGAGCTGACATCAGGATTCAGTCTTTAGGATTAACAATGTCTCTATTGAGAATATAACATTTTGAATCATCAAATAGCACTTTGAACTTCTTGTCACAAATTTGTGACATAGAAAGAAGATTGTTGTTAAGCTGCTTCACATACTTCACTATGTCAAAAGAGACTTGACCATTTGAAAGAGTACCTTCGCCAGTAATGAATCCACCCTTATCCCAATCAAAAGCTACATATCCTCCTTTGATTGAATTGGCATTTAAAGAAGAGATATGTCACCAATCATGTGCCTTGATGCCCCATTATCAACAATCCAAGTGCTGTTAAGAGCAATATTTAGGGTAACCTGCACAAACATATACAATTAATTGAGATTGGGAACCCAAGCCTTTAAGGTCTTGGGTTGACCCAATGAGTCAAGGATTGTCATTTCAATCCACTGTCTGTCTGAAGTTGTCTTTTCTGGAAGGTTTGGAGTCTTAACATCTTTAGGTGTAGAAGTATCGTAATACTTTACCTTCCACGTAGCGTTTTTGTTAAGAGAATTCTTCAAATAAACTGAAGATGACATTGATGACTAGACAAAAACAATTTTTGGTGTATCCTGAACAAAATTACCCATTTACCCTTATCTTGAATTTTGGATGGGGTTGGATGTCTGGGTTTGACTGGGGCACATGTCTGATTTGATTTTGTTTTTAGGAGACATACTTGTTTTTCTATATGGTGCATGTCATGGTCTAATCATATGAGGGCAATATCTTACAATGTGCCCTAATGCACCACATTTAAAACATTATCTCCTGTCATCATGTTTTGAAGAAAAAATTTTTTGTTTGACAAAGTTTGTTTGTGAAGCTTGCTGCTTATATGTCTGTTTCTGATGATTAAAAACAGTGGGTTTCTTCAAACAACTTGATTGATTTTCTCAGCCACCAATCCCAGCCTTTTCGTGCTGTTAAGCAAGACCATTCAACTTTTGGACAATTTTTTTTCACCATTCTGTGAAGCCCTCACAAAATTGATACCTTTAAATGTTTTAACAATGAAAGGGGTGGTATGTGATTTTGAGGGCACAGTGCATGTTTTCTTCACACAAGGAGTCTGACAGTCAAGGGTAGCATCACTAGAGGATGTAAGTAAATTGTCCTCATAATCAAAAACCTAGTCCTTAACAATACCCTCCACAAACGTTGGTTCAGATGATAATGACTCATAGCTTGAGTTGACTCCAATTGGATCTACTACCAATGGTGTTTTCACTTGAAAATATTTTATGTCATTTGGAGAGTTTACAAAACAGTTAAGAACCGGTGGAGGACACTTGTTGTAACTAACACCAATGTCTTTCACTTTCTGGTCTTGGCGATCGCTCATCATATGCTCAAGTATATAGGATGAACTCTCATAGCTCATGAGCTTACGATTTAAGGCCTCATAGTCACGCTCAGCGATCGCCAACTTCTTCTTGGTCTCATTGATGGTGTTGAGCTATGAATTGATGGCATCTTGTTTATTAGCACAGTGATCTCAATCTCATGTAACTACTTGTTCAAGGTTTCAATTTTAGTCGTAAAAAACTCAATTTGCTTCAACACACTTATTACGATCACTAACAATAGAAACATCGTGCTCTTGATATGTCAGAACCTTGCTCTCAAGGTCAATACACATAAGCATCTAAACTTAGGAGATGAATAGTCATCCTATACCTGAACTAGCTAAGACGAGGATGCGATGTCAACCATCAAAGCAAACTGCATGCTGTGTCGATCCTCTGAATCAGCATCTACCCCTTCTTGATTTTCAGAATCTGAAATGCTTTTAACTTCTGAGCTTGATGATTCATCCATTTGTTCTTCTTCTCTCATTGATCCCCTCTCGGAATCATGATTAACCTCAGATTTTCCCTCCTTTCTTAGATCAACAATGCATGCCTTTTTATTATTCACATTATTAGAATTGAATCTGAATTCTCAGTTTCTCCTTCATCATTTTGAACCTGAGAGCCTTATTGCATTTGAAGTACTGGATTGAGAAGATGTCTCAGTGGGTACTAGACGTCTTTAAGAGTTTGTAGAAGAAGATCTTTGATTTGGGAATGGATTCTTATTTCCTATCTTCTTTTGCTTATTGCATTGCCTTGCAAAGTGTCTTTTATCTCCGCAATTGTAACAGGTGATTGGAGACATGTCAAAACCAAATTTCCAGTCTTTGTTGATATTGATGTACTTTCTTGTCCTCCTAACAAAGTCTTTTGCTCTTCTAAATGCACTTGCTAATGCCCACATAATATCTATCCTTTCCATATCATCTTACTCAATCTGTGAATAGTCTTCATTTTTCAAGAGAGGATTCCCATTCTGACCAGTGATCAATCCATCATATGAGTTTACAAGAGCCAATAGTAATTCCATGTGCTTTTTGGCTAGTTCCACTAATACTTTATCAAAATTGTAAGTTTTTGTATTTATGACTAAAGGACTATCATCAGAGTGAGACTGTGATCGAGAAGTAGAAGCCGGTTGGACAAAGTTGACATTGTTTGAAATTAGGGATCCAGAAGTGCGTGTAACAAAAACAGTTTTCAATAGGGCATGGGTGGAGTTCAAAGCTAGTGTTAGAGTAGAGTAATAGAGAAAGGGATCTTGAACTTGAGCTACCAAAATCAAAATAGTGTGTCTAAGCTTTAGGAATGAACATTTTTGCAAAAGAAGCTCTAAAACTTGGGTTTTTGCAATGAAATAGAGACTTTAGAGGTTCCAAAACAAGGTTTTGCATCTTATCACAAAAACAAGCTGAATTCTTCTGAAATCTATGGAAACCGAGTAGAATGAGGGCTCTGATACCACTTTGTAGGACCTCGGGAACACGTAGGTTCCACCCGGAATATACTCGGTATGCCCCTGAATAGTGCGGAATGCTATTCGAAGGTTATCCAATCAATACAATCACACCTCGTTATCAACCGATGTTGTAGAATCAAAGTGTAATCAAGAAACGATCGATCAGGGGGCGAACTCACGAAGTTGGAGGTTGAAGGCGGCGCACTGAAATCAAGGGAGAATGTTGGTGATGTGACAATTACAAAAACATTCTGTTTTGCATGGTATATATAATCTGAGGTCATTCGTACGAATGAGTCACAAGAATGACACATCTGAGCGAATGACCTAAGACGAATGAGCCATTCAAGTGAATGAGTCATGTTAATGACTCATTCGTCTAATATGTTCATTCACTAGGTGTTCATTCATGCGAATGAGCTCATTCTGATGTCTCATTCGCATGAATGGTCACGCAGGTAACTAAATTCATACTTAACCATGATAAACACAATCAAATAGAAGATAAACTTGTATTCAATGATAATAAAAGTTTTACAAATTGATGAAAGACTATTAAAATGAACTAGGGACAAAATATGCATCTAAAAATCATAAACATTAAATCTAGACCCTTCAAGTTAGACGGTTACCTCAATTATGGGTGGATTCCTGCGATTTTCAGGCGCTTAGGGCGGTTTTTCGGGAAACTTAGGGATCATTGACACCAGTCCCATGTAATATACATAATTGCTGCTCCATCACCTTAGATCTCCTCCTCGGCACTATCTCTATCTCCATCAACAAGACGTCGCTACCACCACACCCTTTGTGTTTTTGGTCTATCCCTAGCCACGGTCAATGCCATTGCCACTTCGCCTCATCATACTTCGCCACCACAACACTCTCACACCAAAATGCCATTGACGATGAATTGCTTTTGACGATGATGTCTTTCTAACACTAACAATCATGGATGAAAATGGTGATTGCAAGAGTACTCAAATGACATGTAGTGGTTATAGCGCATCACACGTTGTGAGGCAAGGCATTTATACGAACCGACATGAGACGAAACTTCTTATGTAGAGGTGTTAGGAGATTTGAAGCCTACTTTCTATAATAGGTCATGTTTTTCGGGTTTGGTGAGTAGTAGCATACGCTGGTTTTGCTCGAATATGTTGTTGCAAGTTGTTGGACTTAGTTAGGCGGAGCTGCAATTTTATGGTACAACCGAGTAAGTGTGGAAGGAGAAAGGACTGGGTAAAGACATCAAAACAAGAAAATAGAATGGAAACATGCATAAGATTTATATGCTATTCAAGTATTTGTTGTTGCACTGTTGATGGAGACTACAAACTGTATAGTTCAGTTGTCAGGCATAGCAACAATATAAGACTATACAAGAACAATTTTTGTGTAGCAACAGTTTTATTTACTTATTTTTAAAGTACCTTTCTTTTAGTTTTTTCTTTGTTTTGTAAGTGTTAGAATGTTAATTTTCCAACTTTTTCAATGTACTGAGTGTTATTCTTTTTCTCAGATTGTTTTTTCTTGCCTTTTATTTGTTTCTCTCTTATTCTTTTCTTTTTTTGTTTTTCTATTTTTTTTAAAATCTTTTATTTGGATACATGTAGTTTAAATTTCTTTTGTTGTATATAAAATTCTTAATTTTACTCTTATTCTTATTTTCGGTGTTCAATGATTTATAATGTGGCAAACATTATATATTAATACTTATGACCTAAGCCAAAGCAAAGGTGGAATCTAACACACCTCAGGCCACTCAGTATCAAATATCAATGAATGACATATAATCATATATCAAGTAGTATCACATAACATAGATTCAAATCACGTAGACTAAAAGACATTGCATCTATAGAATTTGACTCTAGATTAACTTAGTTTTTGAATACTAGCATATGTAACATCCCAAAAGTACAAAAATGTAAAGAGCGAGTATTAAATTACTCACATTGATGTCCTAGCTTTATCCCATAGTTTGTTGCTTAGGATTTATGAACTTGTTCTTGCACACCTTAACCTAAAGGCAATAAAATTCTTAGTCTTTACTTAGAGTTTGAGTTTGGCAATTTTAGAATCTATGACATACTATGAAAGTCTTAAAAGAGATGTCTAAATTTGAATGGTTTCAAAGGAATATTTATTTATTTATTTATCAAAAAATAAATACCACTATTTGAGTTTTAATTAACACTGAATATCGATCACAAGGCATTTTGAATAACCTATTTCCATCCATTTTCTTCTGTTTAAAACATTTCATTATTTGATATTCAAGATTTCATTTCAAATTCTTTACAGAATTTATTTAAATGATTTACTTCATATTCATCATAAAAATTGAATATTTGTCTTTACAAAAGGCTTTAGATTTTTACACAAATAATAAAGGTTATACCCGTTCAAAATATATAGAACTGATTCATATTTTTGAATGATCATATTTAACTTGAATATTTTTAAAGTAGTCACTTTAAAATAATTCTTTGAAAGAATTTGGTTTTTAAAATAATAATGTTTAAATAATTAGTTTAAAATAGATAATTAAAATATATAAATATTGATTTTTTTAAAGAAATTTGAATTCTTGAATAATATTATTTCAAAAAAAAAGTTTAAAATAGATAGTTAGAATAAATATTGATTTTGTTTTTAAAGAAATTTGGTTTTTAGGATAATAATGTTCTAAATAATTAGTTTAAATTGATAGTTAGGATAATTATTAATTTTGTTTTTGAAGAAATTTGGTTTTAGAATAGTAATAATATGTGAAATAAGTGGTTTAAAATAGTTTAGATATTTCAAAGTAAATAGATTAATTTTTTAAAATAATTTAATTTAACATTTGTTTTTAATTAATTTTTAAATTTATACAATTGGTTTACAACAAACTATTCAAATATTTTATGAAAAAAAATCCTTAAATAATGTTTATATGAATTTATAATTTGAATAGGATACTTTTATCCTTGTATTTTTATTTATTTTATTTACATTTTTTTTTGTTTATTAAAACACTTTCTAAACAATTTTATTAAATTGTTTTTAAAAACTAATTTATATAATTGAAAACAAATTAATATTTTTACAAAATTGATTTTTTTCAGTCACAGTTTATATAAAAATAGTTGTTATGATTTTTAGAATTATTTTTTAAGTTTTTAAAGCAATTTAATGGATAGAAATCAAAAAAAAAAAATTCCAAAACCGGTCAAACTGCTCTTGCGAGGTTCGAACCTGGGTCCTAGCGCCAATGGCCGCGTGTCTTACCGCTAGGCTAGGTTGGGGATTCGTTAACTAGCATTGAATTGATTTAATCTTATACTGACTTTGATTTTAGCCCCAATTTCACTTGAACCCTAAATTGAATGTCAATCCAATTCGATTTGTGACTGCTCATTATCTCATGGTGATGTAACATTTCAATATTTAATACATAATTATTAATATTACTAACAAAACATTCATTAACTTCAAATAAACCATTACAATAATCAAATTCTAAGAGATAACTTTATTTATTCTAGTGTGCACGCCACTAACTATGAGTCAACGGCTCAATCTTCAAAACAACAATTGAAATATTAAAACTTTTTTTAATAAATATCCAGGTCTATTATAGCTTATCATATGTCTTCATCGAGTCTTCACCTTATCATATTACGTATATAAAATAAAAGGTCAACTATTTGCATAGATGCTGAGTAACACATAAAATTTATATAAATATATAGGTTTAAAACTTAAATGCAAATATAATCCAAATGGATATGACCTAAAACAAGTATGCTAAAAGTTCAATATGTTTTCTTTGTCTTTTTCACCTTTACTAACGTAATGACATACACTATTAATGAAAGACTATTACATTTGGCTCTTTCACATTTGTAATTCAATAACATAAGTTATTTACAAAGGCTACTAGTACAACAATTGATTTCCAGCTCTCATCTTTGCATTATACAATAACCAAAGTTATTGCGCAAACACTACTAGTTACTATAATTGATTTTCGGCTCTTTCACCTTTGCAATATACAATAACCTAAGTTATATTGCAAGGGCTACTAGTTACTAGATATATATATGGCATAACAAGCTAACACATAATTATATAAACAAGTAGGCATGCAATAGTAGTTAAGTCAAACAACTTATACTAATATTTTCCATCTAATTTGATTTTGACTCAAGAATAACATTGTTTTGAAAAGTGGCTATGTAGCATCCCTAAAGTACAAACATGTAAAAGAGGAAGTATGAGTGAAACTCACCATAATGGTTATTGAGCGAACTAGTATTATGGAAAAGAACCAAGGTCAAAATTTATATCAAATTGGATTCCCTGAGGTTTAAAAGTATGTGATCGAATAGAAGCGCAAAGGAACAAGTATACGACCCAAATGCAATCGTGGTTCAACCTATTAAAATGAATGCAACAAGGGTGGATAAACATTGTGATGCGCAGAGCTAATTGAACGAACATCATAGGCTGGACTCGTTGGGCCTAATGAGCATTTACAAGCTACACCAACTCTAAAGGCGGGCCCAAGCAAGGCTACCTAAATGAGCCTAATGCTTCTTAACTAAGTGCCTAAACTCAACTACTTAAATTAAGAAAACAATAAATAAATGATTAACGAAGAGAAAAAAAGAAAAATACCTCAAAGAAGCTTAACAGAAGTGACGAGCTTGAAGGACAGCACCTCCTCATCGAGAGCATAAAATAAAATAACTATGCTCAACATCCCAAGGGGTGTTGCACTTGTAAAACCACCAAAATTTGGTGTGACACCCTATAAATTCTAGGTCAGCAATTTATTTATTTAAATGATTTTGTACACATGGCACTAGAATTAGTTTAATTTAGTGTGACACATGGCACGACAGTACAAACACTGATACACAACAGGATAATCCAAGGGATTATCAGAAGTGGCACACACGTGTCAGAAGTCACGAACGTTGGTGAACGTCACAACAATTAGACACAGAAACACTTCACGAGGTAATTGTGGATAGTAATTGACGATTAGAGTCCAAGTGACGCTTGACTAGGGGCGGTGCGCGCGGAAGGGAAAAGGAGGCTCCCTTGCCGGTTGACCCACGCGGTACGACTGGGGACAAGGTAGGCCGCCAGGCGGTACGCCTGACACCATGATATCGCAAAAATCTTCTTGGTTGCCGCAAACATCATGCCTAGCCTACCACCATCATTAAAACCAATCCCAGACGCCACCATTCGGTCATATCACCCCCAAACCACCTGCAATCACCTCTGGAAGGCCATAGTCACCATTCTTGAAGCTTAGAGTTGAAGATTGAAGTTTGAGAGCTTAGGAGAGGACTTGGAACTCAAACCACCACCAACACCATCTTGTGGATGCCAAACCTCACGACCCAGGAACATTAGGAGCTGGTTGGAGCATCATCTCAGGGGTTTAAAGGCTTTAAAAGGTAGTTTCACCTCCCTAGTAGCTTAAAACCACCATACTTCACACCTGCAAGGGTTGAAACGCACATGCATGCACTTCACCATCACATGCACGAATTTCTTAATCTTTGAATCTGGTTTTGATGTTCTCTCTACTGTTTTTAATGATCTAGAATGTTATAATGATGAATCTTGACGATCCATGATGATGGGTGTCATTAGAATGCATGATTTGGGCATAACTTGATGAAATAACCACATGCATGTACAATCTTGTGTATTTTAGATGATCTAGAAGGATGATATATGATTGTAAATGTTATTGATAAGGATCTACATGATTTGCTATGGTTAAAATGGTTAAAAATACAGTTTTTGACAACCTTGCTATTTTTAGTAACTTTTTAGTTACATACTGTTATTATGGGATGAAATATGAACATGCATGAGCATATATTTGCTATTAGAATGATATTAGGATGATATGAATGTTTAAAATTTGATTTGAGACTTGATTATGACCATATTTGGCATAGTTACTAAATTTAGTAACTTTTATAGTTGAAATGTTGTTAAAGGGTGATTTTGGCTATTTGAACATGTTTAAATGATGTTAAATGGCATATTATAATGAATTGTGATATAAAAATGGTTTAGAAATGTTAGAATGGTCATTTTCATGCAAAACCACAAAGTTACTATATATAGTAACTTTAATTTTAGAAATCTTGACTTGTGAATATTTTGTATGATTTGAGCATGCTAAATGGTTTATTATGTCCTAGTATGATGAATAAATACTAAGTTAGATGGTTTCCGATATCACGTATGCTATAAATGGAAACTTTCCATTTTAGGAAACTTTTAAGTGCAAACATGATGAAAGTGACTTATATGGATATCGCATGATAATGTGCTATGTGTTAACATGATCACGTAGGACTAACGAGCATGCTAGAACTCTAAAATCATTATGCTTTGTGAACTTTCCATAAATGGAAACTTACTATAAATAGTAAGTTGTCCATAGACGCGACTTGCGCGTTTTACACACGACGATCACTTACACGATTGCTACACGATTCACAACCAACACACGGTTCACCAACTGGTCGTTGACTTGACACGGTCAACATTGGTCAAACACGGTCAAACACGGTCAATGTGGACCAACACGAGCAAACACGGTCATTGTAGACCGACAAGGACAAACATGAACAACCGAGGGTTCTTGAGCACAAACACGAACACTAGCACGAACACGAGCACGAGCACGATTGTTACACAAACTCACGAACGGTATACGATATAGGTTGCCGGTGACCGACGCGCAGATTACACGGGAGCTTACGCTTACGATATATTACTTGATCACTAAGGTGAGTTTACGGCCCCTCTTTAACTCTTTTCAAACTTTTCAAAAAGGGGGAGAATACAAGTTGCATCGAGTCAAACATTACTACTGTACAAACATCTTTATGTGTATGCTGGTCTATTAGACAAACATTATGTGTTGAACTCGTAACAAGCCCTCACAAAGTCTTATCGTTAATGTACAAACAACGTGGTAGATTTGAATGGATCCGTTTGGGTGTGACTAACCCCACGGGGCACAATATTGACTGAGTGTCATAACCCGTGAAATTCTGACCTAACTTACTGTGTGCACGAGACACAGTGGAGGCAAGGACAAACAAGTCTAGTTCGGTAGTGATGCACTAACACTTGGAGCCTAGGGCTCGGTACTAACATATGATAAACAACATGACACATGTTTTCTTACTATTATGTACATATCAAAACCTGTGAACTCACCAACCATTGTGTTGACACTTTTAAACTTGTATTCTCAGGTAACTAGCATGGCAAGCACATGGAACAGGAATGCATATAGGGGATATGAGCATAGGATCCCGCATGCATTTGATTTCCTGTCTTTTTAATACAATTTAACTTTTATTCTGTTTGAAACAATGTTGTATTACACTTAATGTTTTTCCGGTGCATGATGTGACATTATTATTTCCGCTGCAATATGATTTATTATTCCGCTGCAAACTATTTTACTAAGTGTATGTCAAATATTGTATTTTGAAAACGCATATAGAGTTGTTCTATATGACCTTGAGCTGTGATTCTGGACACGTCACACCCACGTGGACTCACACCACGAGTGGGAATTTGGGGGTGTGACATTTGGTTATTCACTTTTTTAAGCTCAACTATGTGCTGAAAGCTATTAGGAATCAAACAAGGAAATTTATAGGTGTTTAAAGGGCAAAATATTGGTTTCTTGGGGTAAGTGGGATGGTTTTAAAGGAGAGGTCACACATCTTGGAACTATCAATAAACATTAAACTTATTTTCGCGATTCCTGCTTCGTTATAACTCCATTTCATGCACGACTTTTGACCAATTTTGTCATTTTTAGAGTGGTGTCATATGGAAGAGAATAATAAAACCTTCATGGTGTTGAGAATTAGGTTTAAACTTTGGATCTTGGTGGGAGTGAAGGGTCACGTTCTCAACTTGTGTTTGTGATTCCTATTTCATTTGGGTTCGGTTTTATGCACCGTTTGAACCTAATTGATTCTTAGTATACTAATACATCTAGGAGCATTAAGTTATCTTATGCCAAAACAAAGAATCTAACATGTAGACCTTCTTACTTGCTATCCTTTACATCTAAGCCTTCCAAAACACATTATCCTATCTTACGATATGTATTTAATGCATTTTGGATAATAAGAAGGTCAAGATACTATGTTTTGGTTTCGAAAAATGTAACAATGGCCTCTTAAAGATTATATGTTAAAATTCTATGTTAAAACCTTTTATAAAAGCTTATACACTTTATTTTTAACACTTGTTTCCTTACATGTATATAATCAATACACACACATATTTATTAGTTGTAACAAGATAGATTTAGATGAATTCCATGGAGGTTGTGTGCATATTCAATGGAAGCAATCCCATAGGCCTCCAAGGAAGTGATGGAGTGGTTAAAGTGAAGGAGAGACAACCTAGATCGATGCTTCAAGTTCAATTCCCACTCTGGGCGATTTTCTTTGGTGGACATTGACCTATTTGATTGCGGTCGCACTTTTAAAATTACTCCAATTTTGTATTAATTTTTAAATAAGGAATCTTGAATACCCACACACACGTAGAACTTTATTAAGTTAAAGTTGTAAAAATCGATTTCTAAGATAAGCCTTACATGATGATAAAAATAATAATAATAATTGATACATATAAATATAGGGAGATGTTCAATTGAGAACTATTGTTAATTAAGAACTAAAACAACCAATTTTAGCTGTTTAGAAGGGTATAAAAGTAACTTCCATTATTTTAATAGAAATTTACTTTTATACCCCTTAAAACATGCGATTCAAATTAGTTCTTATGATTCCTTCATTTTTGTTCTTTATGGGATAAGTCCTTATAAATATGTATGTATATATATAATTTTACAAGTTTTAATAAAAGAGTAAAAATAAAATAAATAATCAATAAATATATAAATAAAAAATATATTTTTTTTAAGTTTAATAGATTACTTTGTTATAAAGTTAATTTTATAAAGAATCATAATAATAATAATAATATACACACTATGATTTAAGATTCCCAAAAGATATAAACATTCTATTTATGCAAATATTAAGATTTTAGATGAATTATATCCCATTTATAAAATTTTAGAAAAAATATAAAAAATAGAGGGACTGTAATTGCCAAAACTGATTTTAAAAAGAAAAGTAACAAGGGACACCAGAACTTTTCTACTCATTTCTAGCACGATTACAAATTGGATAGGAACAAATTTGGCAAGGATTTAACGTATGATTCGATTTCAATCACAATTAAGGCCAATAACAACCTACAAAAATGTTAATCGCTTCCAAAAATACTATCATTGACCTTAAATTTAAACCCTACTAAACACGGTATAAAAATGCAATTAAATGTACACATTGGTTCTTTTAAACACCTCGAAGTGATCTATGTATACGAAACCAACTCACAAGTCAACACAATCGCGACCAAGAGGTGGAAAGCTCCGATCGACTATCCACTGAACTTTTAATCGGAATCCATGAAATGGCAACACGTAAGTTAATCTTAAATCATCTTAATCGCATTACAACCACGAATTAAACCCCTATGATCTAATTAATTATTGAAATTAGTATTGGTCGAATTTGATAGAAATAAGGCACAGGGTTCGCCATCTTATTAAACTAAAAGGGAAGTTATGTGGATAAACATTATAAGCAAACTTAACCGCGATCTTGTAGTCTTAGAACAACAATTTACTTTTGATTGTGTAGAGCTCGAGTTGACCAGGTCGCGGGTTCAAGCTCAAACTACGCGGTATTTAAGCCAATTCTCATTTTTTTACACAACAAATAATTTATTATTTATTTTTAAATTTTAATTTCACATAAAAATTTATAAATAAATTATTTATTATTCTGATAAAGAAAATATGTAATAACCATAGTATATATCCAAATTAATTTTGTTATTAAATAAAAACTAAAAATATCCATTTTATAACTAAAGGATAATGTTATTTTAAACTATTAAATTTTATAAAAACATATTATTAAATATATACAGTTTTAATAAATATTTACAAATATTTTGGTTAACATAAGGTTCAAATATAAAATTTATAAACTTTATAAAGTAAAAAACTAAAGTACATTGGTATTAATAATTATTATTTTAATGAAATAAATTAGTATTTTTAACTTCTAATATGACATATTATTTAATCCTACTTTTAAATTACAAAACATTATAAAACATTATGAGATATTAAACAAAGTAAAATAAAATTGTCAACTTTATTTTTTAAAAAGAACTACTTAAGATCTACTAAAATTAGTAAATTTATAAATATATATATATATATATATATATTATTCATAAATGATTTTAGGAATCATACTTATTTTCTCTTACTAGTTTTAAAGTCATTTGAGCAAAAATATTTATTTAAACATCTAAAAATTTCTACTTTTAATCCTACTTTTAAATTATAAAACATTATAAGATATTAAACAAAGTAAAATAAAATTTTAAACTTTATTTTTTAAAAAGAACTACTTAAGATCTTCTAAAATTAGTAAATTTATAAAACAAATATTATTATTCATAAATGATTTAAGGAATCATACTTATTTTCTCTTACTAGTTTTAAAGTCATTTGAGCAAAAGTATTTATTTAAACATCTAAAAATTTCTGAACTTTATTTTGAGTCTTTGTAATAAAAAACTGAATAAATATAAGTGTGATTTTATGTTAAATAACTAAGATGTCATTAAACTCTTTTGAAAACAATTAATCAAATAAATTCTTCCTAAACAATAAACTAAGGAATTAAACCGAAACCAATGATCTCCTTTAGTTATGTTAAGAATTCCATAGAAAGCCATATGTATAACATATTTGTTAGGAAAATAAGGACTGATTAGCCTCAACCACACTCTTCAGCCTGTGAAGAAAACAACATTGCAGCAACCGCGGATAGTTCGCAAAAGAGCAACCCAGATCCTTTTCATATAGGAAGACAATAGATGATACTTCTTATCGAAAGACAACAGTTGATCTATAGAAAACCACTGAGTCGGAAGACAATTGATTCGAAAGACAACTAATAACAATTGTTGATCAGTCTCGGAAGACTAGTTTTCGATTAATACCTTCTATAGAAGAAACATTGATCACTCAACAACTACTTCAACCTTGGAAGAACGAAAGACTGAAGACCTTCTGAAGACTTACATTTTCATTGTTGTTGACTTTGTATTAGTTGTTGTACCTCTCTGTTGTATCAGTGTCTGTAACAGTGTCAGCTATTTGTCTTATTATTTCTTGTCTTGTAACATTGAATGTTGGGTATTTATAACCCAACATTCCCTGAATTACTTGAATTGATTTTCCCAAAAATTCATTGTGCTCTTACTCTGTTTTCTCCTTTTCTAGCAAAACTAAACAACCTGAAAATAACTAAGTGTTTGACTTAAGAGGGAGTGAATACATAGGCTTTGATCTTGAGTCTAAAGTCGGATATTCCTGGTTAGTAACTCCTCACGGTCCAACAAGTGGTATCAGAGCCTTCTTATTCAGTCTTGGTTTAACCATCAAGTCTAAAACTCAAAGCTCTTATAGATATCCGGTTGCTTAGACTCTTCAAAACTTTGTTCACTTTTTTACTTCCTGTGTTGTCAATTTTCTATATGTGCTTGGTTTTGAACTCAATACTATTAAAACCATTCTATCAAAAAACCTTGTGAAATCATTCTTCTATTGATTCTCTCATATTGTTTGTAACCACAATGGCAGAAAAATTTACTCTTGATCCTCATAACACTGGCTCTACAACTAAACGACCTATACTGGTGAGACATCAATATAATATTTGGCAGAGGAGGATGTTGCATTTCTTATCCAACAACTATACTGGTTGTTTAAAGTCAGTCTTGCTTAGACCGCATAAGCCTATGGTCTTGGACATTGAGACTAGCGAATCAATTCCCAAAGATCCTTGCAACTATACTGAGGAAGATTACCAGAAACTAGAGCTTGATGCTAAGGCACATGCTCAGTTAGCCATGGCTCTCCCGAATGAGATCTATTCTGGTCTCCTTCACCATGAGTATGCAAAAAACTTGTGGGATGCCCTCAAAGAACCTCAAAGAATGGTCGGAGGAACTGACGATGTTGTAGCTAATACTAGGGAGATATTCGCTCAACAGTATGAAACTTTTTCTCAACTGAATAATAAGTCATTGACTCAATAGTTTGAATGGTTCACATCTCTTCTTAGTGAACTAAAACTTGTGGGTCAAGTCTACCCAACTATTTTTGTTCTTAAAGTTTTCAGAGATCTCTCCCTGACAAGTGGGAAACTTACTCCATTGTCATGAGGTCTTCTCCAAACTTTGGCAATCTCACACTTACCCAACTTCATGGTAAGCTACTCACTTTTGAGCGTGAGATTGACCAAAAACGAAAGGTAATTAAGTCTGGTAAATCAACCAAGGAGTATGTTTAAGGTAACACGGCTCTCCTCAGTCATAACTCTGAGAATTCTGATCAGAGTTATGATGAACATATTGATATTACCACCGGCATCACTACTTCTTTCTCTTCATGTGATGACCTTTCTTTCACCAATGACAACTTGTGTTTCATCATGGATGATCTCCATCATATTCCAAGTGATGACTTGGAAGAGATGGATATCTTAAATCAACTTGCTCGTTTGAGCATAAGAACCAACAAGTTCTAAAAAAGGACAGAGAGAAAGTTTCCCGGTATCCATGGTAAGACCAAGATAGGTCTAAATAAAGAAAAAATTCAGTGCTACAGATGTTATGGCACAGGACATTTTGCTAGGGAATGCAGAAATGCACCTAACAATTCTTCTTCACCCTACGTGACCTTCCCCAACACAAACTCTTCCTCAACTTCTTTTTCCTCATCATCTTCTCACTATCCAAAACATAATGCTAATCAGGCTACAACTCATATTGTTCAGAATTCTCCTTCATCCAATGTTCAATATGTACAAGTTGCCAATGGCGGCATGTAGTAGCTTATGCTTGCACCACTTCAAATTGTTTCACCTTCTTCTTCACAAATAAACACTCCAGGCCCCGTTGTCCCAAGTTTCCAATCCTACCAACCTGCTCTTTTTACTCAAAAGTATGTGGATTGGAGCATCATGCCTGATGATGTAGGGTATGCTCTTATAACCAATGAGCCTACATACTTTGCTTTAATGGTCATTGGTGAAAATCCAATCTCTTCTGACTAGCCTGATGCTGATTCATTTGATGCTATGGTATCTCCTGCTACTCTAGAGAAACTATGGTCTGAAGCTTGCATTGAAGTATTTTCTAAAATAAAGAAGGCCAACTTTTTTGTTACAACAACAAAATCAGGAACTTGAACAACAATTGGCCAATAAAAATCTAGAAGTAGAGAAAATAATAAAAAATAAAGATGGTCATATCTCTATTCTAAAAACTGAAAAATCTAACTTATAAGTATTGTTTGAACTGCAACAAGAAAAATATTCTGCTTGTAAAGATGAACTGGCCGAAACAAAAGTAAGTTGTGAAAAGTGGGTTGAATTCTGCAAAGGGTTTAGAATGCTTCTTAGTAAGCAAGTTCACAGCAAGGCAAAATTTGGAATTGGGTATAATCATACAAGCCCATCAGATGATTATACACCAATTGACAATAAAGTGGAAGAAAAGGTCTCTGAACCGGTCTCTTCCACTTTTCTTCCAGATGTGATTCTTGGAATAATGAAATCACCTCCAAAGGTGTATCAATCAGAGTCAATTCAAAAGTTAGTGTATCCTACTCACACAAACCCAGAAGTACCTGAAGAAACACACTTGGATAATGTTCAAACAAAGAACTTTTTAGAACAAAAAGAGATTGTTCCTTCTATGAGCTTTACTCCAAGTTCTGAAGATACAAAAATAAAGGAAACTACTGTTAAATCAAAGTATTTTCTTGATAAAGGAAAAAGTCCTATGATTGATATCAAATTTCCTCCTTCTCATCCTCATCCTCCTTATCTCCTGCCTGCACAAAATGATTCATGTATAACCATTCTACCGAAGGTTGCAGGACAAAAACTCCTCTTGAGAAAATAAGAGATAAGTCGAAAGATGACAAAGCCTCCTCATCTAAAGGGACACCCCCTAACAAGGTGAAAAAGGCTAAGAAAGTGAGTAAACAAAGTGCTAACAACACAATAAAGCCTACTTTTCATCCATCCTCTCTCTCACTTCCACCTTTGGCTTCAATCCCAGACCTTCAATTCTTGGCACAACTCCCACCTACCCTTTGGTGAATCATGTTCATTATCCACCAGCCGCTGTGAAATTACCCTCTATGAACTCACCGATCAACATTCT
Source organism: Mikania micrantha (assembly GCA_009363875.1). NCBI lineage: Eukaryota > Viridiplantae > Streptophyta > Magnoliopsida > Asterales > Asteraceae > Mikania > Mikania micrantha. The sequence goes on along the minus strand of CM018683.1, from coordinate 45,056,096 downwards.
GCATTAAAATCAGCAACTGATTCAGATGATGCAGAAACTGATGAATAATGTGCAGAAATAGTTGAACTTTTAAAATGCTGCTACTGGTTAAGGACAACTGCTTGTCAAGCATGTCGTCTGGCTCTATGCATTTACACAGATCATGTCTAAGCTTGATGCTCATGATGTTTGTGTGTAACAGCACCAGACCAGGCTTCATTCCTTACAAAACACTGCCTGTACTTCAAAATCTGCATGGTAGTACTTGTTTGTCGTTTGTTTTGCTCTCTCTTATGTTTACAAGTTGTATGTTTGGTAAAAACCCTAAAATTAACCTTTACTTTTTGATATAAGTATTCGCGGTATTACAAAGAAAATCGTACATACTTGTAATGGTTATTTTCTCCACCATTTTCTCTCTGAATTTAAAGCAAGTTTCGAAATTGCGTCTTTCATTTAAAATTTCTCTTCTACTTCGATTTCTTCTACATCAATGGCGAACGAATCTCTGAAACTCAAGCCGGTGCACAACCTAGTTGCTTACCTCACCAAGTCCTCTGAATACCCCCACTATGATGAGGTAATTGATACTCTTTCAAACTTGTTTGTCACACCACTCTTACTCTCAACCCCCTATCTCTGTCTCTGCCCTAAACCAGTTTTGGGCAAAATCCACTTTGGTGTCTAAGGGAAACGTTGTTGAAACCATAACCTCAGAGGTTGCTGGTCAACAAGTTATTAACACCCCTTCTAGGCTAAATATTGCCCTAAATATGGGTGACAATGATGCACCTGTAACTGTCTCTCTTAAGCTCCTTCATGTTGTATTCATTCAGTGTGATTATCAGGGAGACCTAAAAAACAAAACTTTGTACAAAGATTATTTCTATCCTAAGTACAAATTTCTGTATCACACTATTTTGCAGTGTCTCTCAAAAGACCACAAGTTAGGGAGAAATGCCTTACTACATCCAGAATCTCATGTATGCATTTCTTTCCAATGAAAAGGTCAACATGTCCCAAATAATATTCAACCATTTGATTCATCACCAAAAGGCCCCCAAATTTCTGTTGTATCCTAGATTTGTTATGGCCTGCTTATTTGCCGAACTTAACACTTTTGTCATATTGCCCCTCATTCTAGGCTAAATACTGATACCAAGGTAATGGATGACACTAAGGACACAACCGTCCCAGGTGAGCCCACATCCACTTCCTCTTCCACACATGTTAAGGTACCCTTCAAAAGAAAACCACCAACCAAAGCCCCTCACCCTAAAAAGCCTAAAAAGACTGTTTAGGCAGACGAGATCCCTAAACAAGTCCATGTCCCTACTCGACAAGAAGATCCATCTGTCCCATCCTCATAGATGGATCCTGAATCTCATACCCAACTAGCTCCTAATCAATCCTCTCAACAGGATGATGTTGTAATCCAAAGGAATCCCTCACAAACCACTGAAGTATCACTTGATACTCAGACGGCAGTCCCCTCTCCTAGGGAGTCTCTTGCTTTTTCACCCCAACAAGCCATATACTCTATTACGCAGATTCTCCAAGAGATTGATTCTTCTCTTGAACCTGTTGGTTCTCCTCCTACCACACCACCTAAGGAGCATCTCCTTCGAACCAGGGTTCAAGATCATCAATCTCCAACCTATGGAGAAGAGGATGAGATCAGTATGTCAAGTCCATCTAGACATCAAGATCATGTATACGGAGCATCCACTCCACATGAAAGCCCAAGGGGTCTTCATTTGGATGGATCCGGTAATAAGACTCCATTTATGGCAATGACCAATGAAGTTCATGGAACTGAGGTCAAAAATCCCCAATACCAAGACAAAGGGGTGCATGAAGATCTTGAGATGGGCTCAGGTCATGTTGAAACTGACATACCATTCAGGGATTTAGATGATCTCCTTAAATGGATTGACGAATCAAACCTTAAAATTCATGAATTGACGGCTACTGTGTCACAAATTCAGGATGATGTGGCCAAACTCACTGAGTTGGTCACAAAAGTCTTGAAGGACCAAGTCCTGCAACCCAAATCCAACCCAATGCGGGCACCTTCACTTGAAGGTATCTCAAACACCACACCTACTTCCACTGTTCCCACCTTCTCACCCCAGGTTCTTCAAGAAGTGTTAAACACACTTCTTACAACCCACCTTACCAACTTCTTTGCCAATTTTGTGAAAGATTTCGTTCACACACAGTCAACCCAAATGGATCTACTGAAAGTTTTAGTACATTCCAAAATAAAATCCCTTAAACATGAGGTAGCAAACCAAAAATTGTATTTGCATTCTCTCACATGTATTGCTCCTCCTCCCCTTGGTTCAAAGAACAGGCTGATGAAGCCAAAATGAGGGAGACTAAAAAGCTTCTGGTTGAAGCTCAAGCAGCTAAAAGGGCTCAAGATGAATTTCAGCAAAGGAAGCCAAAGGCTATAAAACTAGAATCAATATGCCCTTCTTAAAGTAGCAATGGATTAGCAGTTTGAGACTGCATTAGCAAGGGCCAGTCTTGAACAAAAGATAAAGGAAATAGCTTCTCAAATAGAGATGGGAACCTTTGGGATGGCAGCAAACCCAAGTCACCCAAACAGGCTCAAACTAAGCATGTTCAGTCAGAATCAAATCAAACTGAGACTATTCAATTAGAGCCCAATCAAACTTCTTCATCCCATTTACACACCTCTAAACAAACCCCTCCTACCAAGTCCACCTCTCCACCACCTACAAAAACCAAGATAGAAGCCTCACCTGCTCTATCTCCCAAATCTGCTTCTCAAACCCTCCTTGACTTACCCAGAGAAGCTTCACCCACTTACACCCTTCTGGACTCTTCCAAGATTGGTCAAAAACCTAGACCAGTTATCACTCACCCTTTCACAAGATGACAAAAGAGTGTAGCCAGAAAGTCCAAAACACCCACAGCCAAACCAAACAAACTCTTAACTCCCATTCTAGAGTTATAATCTGACTCAAATGATAATCTTCCTATATCATCTCTAAGGCCAAGAAAAAGAAGTCTTAGATTGGCAGATGATGATGAGTCTGATCTTCATCCAACCAAAATCTCTAGGTTCCCTCTCCAATAAAGCCACCTGTGGCTGCACCTGGTAAACATCATGTTTCCCCTCCAAGAGAATCTTACTCCCCAAAGAGGCATATCTCTTCAACTGAAGAAATTCAAAAGCAAATAAATGAAGACAATGAAAGGGAGAAAAGGATCTTACTGATCTTGAAACAACTGGCCTTGAAGGAGAAGAGCTGATCAATGCATATCAGGATCAGATAAACCTGATTGATCAAGAACAAGATAAAGCTTATCAGGCTGAGAGGGAGTACATTATAAAGTTCTTGTTAAATGAAGGTAAGTACAAAGTAGAAACCTTCATGAATTGGGATATCAGAAGCCTGAGAAAGGAAGATAAAGTCCATTCCAAAAGAATAAATGAAGAAAATAAAAAGAAGAAGACTGCTGAACAGAGGAAAAGAATAAAGCATATCTTTGTCCAAAATGCTTAGGAATCAAGGAGAACCATCATGAGATGGAAAGATAATATTCAGTTTGATGATAGTCAAAGTTCAAAAGGGTTTACAGTGATCACCCTGAACTTTGGCAAGAGTCTCTTCCCTCATCCATAGCCTTCTGGAGGTTTACATACCAAGGAAGATGCGCCTAATACAATAATTGATCAACTTCTGAATAACTCTCTCGAAATAACTAATGATGGTCATCCATCCTTGGATGGCAAGTTCAATCCATGGATAGACGTCGATGAAGAAATCAAACCTGGCTTGTTGAGAAACTATGAACCTCATCAGCATGTTGTAGTTAAAAAGGTGTTTGACTCGAGGGATCAAATCAAAAGAAGAGAGATCATACATTGGCCTTCATCATATGTTCCAAATCTTCCTATAGCTCCTCCACCTCAAACACAACCTCTTCAGCGTGCTCATTCTAGAGCTGGAACCAAAAGGTGGTTCTTTGACAAATTCTCCAACTCCATAACCCTTGAAAGATTCAATGGGTCAAGAACCTCCTTTACAAATTGGAATTCCATCTTGAAACTCTCCAAGAATGATCTGAAAGTCTTGATGCGCATAACTCTATAGAATAATGATACAAACTATGAAGTATTATAGTTTGTGTGCAATCTCAGGGATCAAATCAAACTAATCCTATGTTAAAGATAAGTGGTTTTGGCTTCATCAGTCCAGAGGGAGATTGTTAGAAAAATAAGGACTGATGAGCCTCAACCACACTCTCCAGCCTGTGAAGAAAACAACACTGCAGCAACCGCGAATAGTTCGCAGAAGAAAAACCGAAGATCCATTTCATATCGGAAGACAATAGATGATTCTTCTTATTGGAAGACAACAGATGATCTAAAGAAAACTATTGAGTTGGAAGACTACTGATTCGAAAGGAAACTAATAACAACTATTGATCAGCCTCGAAAGATTAGTTTCGAAGAATGCCTTCCGTAGAAGTATCACTGATCACTCAACAACTACTTCAACCTTGGAAGCATGAAAGACTAAAAACCTTCTGAAGACTTACATTTCTGTTGTTGTTGAGTTTGTATTAGTTGTTGTACCTCTCTGCTGTATCAATGTTAGTAAAAGTGTCAGTTATTTGTCTTATTATTTCTTGTCTTGTAACATTGAATGTTGGCAGTATATACCCCAACATTCCCTGAATTACTTGAATTGATTTTCTCGAAAATTCCTTGTGCTCTTACTCTGTTTTCTCCTTTTCTAGCAAAACTAAACAACCTGAAAGTAACTAAGTGTTTGACTTAAGAGGGAGTGAATACCTAGGCTTTGATCTTGAGTCTAAAGTCGGATATTCCTGGTTAGTAACTCCTCACTGTCCAACAATATTATATATGATTGAACTATTTAGGTTGATTTCATTGATTTTGGATATTGTTTGAACTACACACATATCATTTATTTGCAAGATCTATTCATCTATCAAGGTTAGTTTTTATAGCCCCTCTTTCAATGTTTTAAATTATAGGTGTGAAACATATTCAGTGACTATGATAGACCTATTGGACTGAACATCCCAACAATATTTGATTTACCTTCAGAGGAAGCCAGTGGGGATTTGTTACTAACTTTAGCATTGTTAGGAATGCTAAATATCGGTCAAACATCATTTGTTGACATATTTGATCTGCCTTTACTTGCTCATTTTGGCTATGTTCATTATGCATAGTGTCCACATGTGAAATTATTATATACATCTTATCAACTATTTTTGATGTGTGTGATTAACACCTATGAATGCTCACCGACTTCTAGTTGACCTTTGGTTTTAATCATGTTTCAAGTGGAAATGAGAATTAAGACTAAAAGATTTTGTCACACCCCAAGCTGGCTGGCTGGCTAGATCGACTTTCCAGTCGGGCTGGTTAATCCTGGGGCGTGATATCGCGTGATAATCGGGATGATCAGATTGTATACATAGCGTAACATTTTAGAATAACTAAAACACAATAGTATTAAACTAGGATTAAAAAGTTAAATTACATTCATCATGTCCAAGAATTTAACCATGTAAACCTATCCAAAACAATCATGAGTCATTCTATCTTGTGACTATACAAGATATAAAAAAATGATTCATATGTTGTTGTCAAAAATATGCACAAACAAAAGTCGTTAGGTCCTCTAGAGTGGGCCCACTAGAAAGTATCCTAAGCTCCTAAAGCTTAAACCTATTCGTCACCTGCGAAAACATGTAAAACTAAAGTCAACGCGTGGTTGGTTAGCTCATACAGTTTATTATGGAAAACTGTTGCAAAAGTTTTGTAAGTATAGCATTTTCCAAAACCCATAAGAGTCTTCACCTTAAACCTCACTACCTATATTACCCCATTATGACAAGACTGCTTATATAGAGCATACGTAGGGTTTATCCAGCCACCATCTTTCACACCCCAGGCCGGCGGGGCGGATCGTGTGTCCCGCCAGGCGGAAGGTTCCCGGGGCGCGATATCGTGAGATGATAATCGTAATGATCAGATTGTTTACATAGCATCAAAATTGAGAATAACTAAAGCACAAATAGCATTAAACTAGGATTACAAAGTTAAATTACAACCGTCAATGTGTGATAATTTAACTGAGTAAACCTATCAAAGAATCAAATGTTTACTATCTTGTAAATGTACAAGATATTAGAAGTGATTCACAACAATCAACAAAACATGTGCTTTCCAAAATATACTAGGTCCTCTAGTTGGACATCCTAGCATGCATTCCTGAGCCTTAGCTTAGTTATGTACGTCACCTGAGAAAGCATGTAAGAAAACAAAGTCAACACAATGGTTGGTGAGTTCATGTAGTTTAGTATTTGTAAAATAGCTTTTGCAAACCTTTTCGGTAACAACCTTAACCTCATTAACATCACCTGTAATATCCAATTCGATATGCTTATATATAGGGCATACGAAAGGGTCGAGCCTATAACCCGCCCAGACGCCATCCCACCACATACTAAACCACATATGACATTGTTGTTCATGATAATTAAGCATTTTACCTACCATCCAATCCCATTCCCATCATAGCTTTAGCATTCTGTTTGTAAGTTTTCAACATGCACACAATAGCATCTTCAAGTCTAACTTTGAGAGTTACCTTTATGGACAACTGAACACCCTAAAGAATCCAGTATCAATCCATATCGGAACTAAATGTGATTAGAAACATCGGTGTTTTAATAAAGGATTTCTAAGATGACACAAAGTCAACTAAAGAAAACCAGAATCATCCTAGTCACATAACACAGTCATGGGTGGACAATGAGGAATCAATGTATGGCAAGCACTGAGAGGCCAACAGTCTATTCCTTCAAGTCCCGACGATGAAGAACACCCTATGGCAAGCACTGAGCGGCCAAATCTGTATGTTCTACCATAGCCGATAGCTTTAGCATACAAGTTTATAGCATTCATATAGCATAGCATTTACGTATCCTGTGCACAAGTACTAGCTTCACAACCGGCATGGCAAGCACTAAGAGGCCAATCCGTTTGTCTTAGCTTTTCAAGCATATAAAGCATACAAGAGTTTAAAGCATTCTGAGCATTTCAAGCATTTCGAGCATTCGAGCATAGCAAACACATCAAGCACTTAAGCCTTTTAGAGTTTGAGCATTCAAGCTTTCAAAGTTAGTTTATAAAAGCATTTCAACCTGTTAGTCTTTGCATACTTTGCATATGAAAAGCATCCAGTGTTTTAAGCAAACTAGTATCAAAGTATGTAGCCTTAGCATGTAGTATTAGTATGTAGCAATAGCACTTAGCATTAGCATGTAGCATTAGCATTTCGCATTAGCATTTCGCATTAGCATGTAACATTAGCACATAGCATTAGCATTTCGCATTAGCATGTAGCATTAGCATTTAGGTTAAAGCCTTAGCTTTTAGCTTTTAGAATAAGCATAAGCATTAGTATTAGCATTATGAATAAGTACAAAAGCATTTATGCAACATTTAAACATTTGTTTAAAAGGTATAACATGCTTCTCAGTCCCGAATAAAATTCAAAATAGTTTGAAAAGGGACAATGAATTCACCTGTGTTGCTAAGTATGAATTACCACAGATAATGCGCGCTCTTTAGTTGTAGCTTAAGTATCTTCAACACCTGAGTTGTTTTAAGAGATTCGAACGCTATAAGTTGTTATAATAGATGCCAAAGTAGGGTTTTGGTCTCGGTGTGCAACTAAGTGTCCTATGTTAGTAATGTGTTTTCTAGGATTTCATCTAACCAGTCTAAGGTATTACCCATAATTAAACCCTTGATCCTGAAAGTAATCATTACAAGACTTTCAATAAATATTTTAAGATGATTCATTTTTTAGTTAACCTTAGGTTAGAAATCATTTAATTAATTTAAGAAAGTTTATCATCAATTTCATTTATTAAAACCATAGTTTATTTTAAGAAAATCATAGATTAGTTTGTTAGAATTAAGTTAATCCAATTTGATTAACTCTAAGCCTAAGATTAAGTCTTAGCTTCCTTTGTTTCTTAGATCGTTCGTACGTACAACTTAGCTTAGAAGTCCGTTGGGACTATCTAGCTTAGTTGATTCCTTGCTTCTTTGCATCTCATGTTTTACACTATAATAGTTAATACCCTTGTTGTCGCTGCATAATTCTTTGTTTACCCTCAATCCCATGTGATAGACAATCTATATGTTTAGCATTTGTTTAGCAAGGTATTGATGTCTTAACACTTAGTATGAGAAGCTTACAAGTTCATCACCCGTATTTAAAAATTGGATTCGCTTCTTATTAGGAAAACCCTAATAAATCCCCATGCACACACACACACCATGCATACAAAGAATGTGTGTGTAAGGGCTTACACTTTTTCATAAGACTTTCCTTGCTTAGTAACCCTCCACAATTAACCCATTCATGATACTGGTTTCATTCATCCGATCGAAAGGACTTGACCGAATGTAGTTGGGCCGAACCAAAAAGGGGCCGATCGAATGAAAGAGTGGACTGAATGGGTTTGGCCGAAGAGGTTAGGTCGAATGATGGTGGCTGCCCGAATCAATGCCTGAACCGAATGGGTGGTGGTCGAATGAGGTAGTCCCGAATGAATGCTTGGCCGGATGAGTGCCGCATGAGGCCTGGCCGAAGGTAAGCCGTATGAGTCATGGCCAAAGGGGCCTGGTTCAGCGAATAGGTCTAGCTGACTGACCCAAAGTCATTCGGTCGGCCTGATGTTGGAGCCATTCGGCCTCACGATCTCATCCAGTTGTAGCCATGGTTCTTGAGTTAAATGGCTAAGGTTTGAACCAACACCTGTTCCTAACACATTCAAGAGGTTTAGTGAGTGATTTCCCTAAGGTTTTATGGCTTAGTACCGGGTTTCTTTTGGGTTCAAACTAAGGGCTAGAAAACCCTAAAAATCGCAACAAAACTTCATTTTTACCTCAAATTCGATGGTTCAAAGCTTGGATGGACTGTACTTCTATGATCTACGTGATGTGGTGGTCGTTTAGACACCAAAATCTCTTGATTTGGTTGAGAAATGGAAGAGATAGAAGGTGTGTTTCTAGAGAGAGAAAGTTAGAGAGAGAGGGCCGAAATTTTGGGGTTGAAATGGGTAGGTGAAAGCTTGAATGTGGCATTTAAGGCCATATTAATGGTTTTCATCTACCCGGGTGTTTTCGGCCTCGTTTGGTTTCGCTCGGTTTTGCGTAAAATCGTCGGTTTTGTTCCGTTTTCGTAACGAAATGTTATGGTTTTAAAGATAAGGTTTATTAAATTGATTTAGGTGGTAATTCCTAGTAAATTAACTAAATATCTTTCGTTTATTTTAAATTTTCTGAAAACATTTAGTTTACAGTTTAAATCAAATCGTATAGTCGTCGCGCGTATTCGTTCGAATCGTCAACCGTACGAATACGACGATAACTACACTTTTCAATATGGTTTTCTAATTATTGGATATCATTCAGAACGTTAAACTTTCAGATATATTCGTACAGATCGTCACCTACACGAATAATCTGCCTATTTAGGATTCTTGTAACGACGTCCGTTATTGCTTTGTTCTGTTCAACCTCGCATACGTTTATACAAAATAGCATGTTAACAAGCATTCGTGTGTCAATTCAATGTTGTCTGTTATGTTTCTGATTGTTAAACCGAGAGATTTATCAGTTTGCTAAAACAGTTGCATAATAGTTTAGTGTCAAGCATTACATGATAATAGCATACAAATAGTTCACATAGTTTGGACCTGAGTTACTGTTCAAGTTACTGTTGAGATCACTGTTCCGGTAACGTTTTCGGCACTGATGTTATACCAGCCCACCATAGGCTTGACATGACGACTTTGCCTTTAATGGAAATTAAGAGTTTCACCTTGACCATTCTCCACAGCATTGTTTGTATAAGCCAAAGTATTGTATGAGTAGTATTTCCATTTTAAATATCAATTATGTTGACAGTTTTGAAAATATTTTGGTTATCAAATACCAAATTAATTAGCATTTGAAAACCAAGCTTGAGTAATCAATTGTGGGTGACTGAAACTCTAAAGGGGCGGCTCCTACACACTCGATGATTAACAGTACCCAGCCCACAGAAATAACTTGAGTTTAACGTTCAACAACGATGCGTAGCGAGAATACCAATCAAAGGGCACATAGTCACATCCGAGACGATTCATAGTTATCCGAGGTCACTTGTTACAAAACATTGAGATTGACAACAAAGGTCATTTAATGACTAGATGGGGTTGACATCTTGTCAACGCTCAGCGACCAATCAGTCTGCCTTACGAAGTCCTTTTGAGTATTGAGTCATCCCGTACCATGTGCACATGTACCTGCTTACCAACCGGATCTCATCCACGTATACCTCATCCTGGGCATACCAACCACTTGTATGTGTATGAGTTTTTATGAGTATGTGTATGTATGAGTATTGTTGTAACATCCCAAATTTTTCTAAGATACAAGTTATTTGAATTCTACGCACGTGTAACGGATAAGTAACTTGTGGGAAAATAGACGAAAAATAACCAAGGCGAGGATTACAGATCGTGTACTCGAACTAGTAAAATTTCGAGTACTCTAGTTTCGAGTACACTAATTTCGAGTACACTGGATTTCGTGTACACAGGTTTCGAGTACCAGCCTTGCCTATAAATAGTGGTGCCTTGGGAAATGTGTGAACCTTTGGCTGGAAGCTCATCTGCTCTCGAGTACACGAAGTTTAAGTCCAAGAATTTCAAGAATCAAACTTTGATCGACCAAACGAAGTAGGAAACGCACGGGATCCTACCAGGAGGATCAGCTACCTTCAAGTAAGTGATTCATGTATAGAAAGCTGGATTTTTATACAAAAGTTAGGATGGTTAAACAAAGGGTGAACTTATGCATAAAGCTCACACCTTTATGCATAAAGTTCATAACTTTAAGGTTCCAATACGTTGGTAACAACATAAGGAACCTAGAACTAGCTCCCCAAAGTCTTAGATGAATTTCTGAGATGTTTAATGACGAAAGTGATGAGTACACGAAATCCGGCACAAAGGGGGTAATTCGAATACCATGATTATTTCGAATACATGGAAATTTCGAGTACAGTGCCATGTTCGAATACACAATGCATTTCGTATACATGTTATTTCGAATACACAGGGTAGTTCGAATACACTAGCATTTCGAATACTCGTGGGTTTCGTGTACATGGGAACTTAACGAATTTCAAGGGTTTCGAACACTTAGCTAAGTTTCGAGAACTTGGATTCAGAAGGGGGGACTAGTAGGCCATTGGGACTTAGAATATTTTCTAAGACTAAGAACGTAATGTAACGAAATGAGGTGATGTAACGGATGTAGGTTCTTAAGACTTGGCTAAGGAGTTCGGCTAAGAAGAACAAGAGTCTACTATCAGGTGAGTTCTAGACGCCCTATTTTATGCTTAATGTTTTGGGCTGACATACATGCTTATTGTTATGTCTATGATGATATGTGCCTATGATGATAATGAATGAATGATGTTATGCCCTGACCATGTATGCATGTTAAGGTGATAGTATGATTATTGCATGAAAGTATGCTAAGAATGATGAATGCATGTTAGTAAGTTATGATGATAAACTAAATGATAACATGCTATGATGATAAATAGGGAGGTATGTTATGATGAAATCCTAGGTACGCTATGATGGAAGTATGATGTTATGATGATTACATGCTAGCAAAATGTGTTTATGTTGCCATGATGAATGATATGATGACATGCGGCTAGCATGACATGTGCATGGTACTAGGATGTTATTATGACATGATACTAGCATACCCTGTATGAGAAATCCTATGTTATTAGGATAATGATACGATGTTATGATGAATGATGATATGGTGCTAGTGTATCATGTCATGATGAATGATGGTTGCTCCCGTACTCGTTACCGGGTAAGTATGATGTTGCTCCCGTACTCGTTACGGGGTAAGTATGATGTTGCTCCCGTACTCGTTACGGGGTAAGTATGATGTTGCTCCCGTACTCGTTACGGGGTAAGTATGATGTTGCTCCCGTACTCGTTACGGGGTAAGTATGATGTTGCTCCCGTACTCGTTACGGGGTAAGTATGATGTTGCTCCCGCATTCGTTACGGGGTAAGTATGACGTTGCTCCCATATTCATATGGGGTAAGTATGGTTATGGTTGCTCCAGTACTTGCTACTGGGTAAGTATGGGTCTGCAGAACGCTTCGGCGGGACAGACCAACGGTTATGGAGCCTTGTGCCGGCATAAGCCCACTGTTCGAATAGTAACAGTGGAACGTATGATGATGATGATGTAAGGATGTTATGTGCTAAGGTTATGGACTATGTGTATGAAATGATGTATATGTTAAGTATGTTTAATGTTGTTTTATGAAAACTAGAACTCACCAGCGTAAGCTGACTTGATTTAGCATGTATGTCAGGTTGAATGTATGATAAGAGGAGGCATGGAGCTCGGGCATAGAGTCATACGATCCGGTGGTTTTGGCAATTCGATGTGATTTTGATACAGACATGTTATTGATTTCTGTTTATCAAACTATGTTTACATTTCCGCTGCATGATTATGAAAGTTTTTAGTTTAAGAGCTATGTGTTATGATGAAAACCAACCTCTGTGAGGTGCCCGGTTTCGGGGCCTCACAAGTTGGTATCAGAGCCATAGTTTGAGAGATCTTGGCATCCCAAATGCCAAGACTTAAACTGAGAATGGGATTAATGGATGCGGATTGCCAACCACGGATGACGGATGCCACGAGTTGAATGTTTATGTATGAGTTAAGGGTTAGATGTAATGTTATGAAAGTAGTTAGTGTCATGCACATTGAAGAGATGGGATGGGAAACGTTTAGAGCCTATGAGTTGGGTAAATGGTTAATAACACTTGATCAACGTCGTTAACGATTTACAAAACTTATTCCGTGCTAAACTGATTCCTATGTTGACTCATCAATTGTTGCATTATGTAGAAAGTTAAGATGGCCGGACAAAAGGGTAGACCGCGAAAGAAACCACAGGTAGCTGAAGAACCACATGTCGAGGCTGAAGAACCCGTCAACGAAGACGACCACGAGCACAACGAGCAACCTGAGAATGAAGACGAGTTCACTCTAGAGCCTATCGTGGTGAAGGCTATTTCTGATGAGGTCTGCAAGATCATGGATGAAAAGATGCCAGCAATGATTGCTAAGGCACTGAAGGATGCTCTAAAAGACAAGTCTGAAGGAACTAAAGAAAGCACCAAAGAAGATGAGGTGGTGATCATCGAGACGAAGAGCGGCGACTCTATGACAGGGAAACTGAAGGGCTGTGACTACAAGTCCTTCAAGGGATGTAACCCACCGACCTTTGATGGGAAGAAGGACGCAGTGGCCACCTGCCACTGGATTTCTGCGATGGAGGCTGTTATCTCCATCAGTGAGTGCCGAGTTGACCAAGCTGTCAAGTTTGCAGCTCACTCTTTCGTTGAGGAGGCACTTCACTGGTGGAACACCGTCAAGCAATCCAAGACTACTGAGGATATGGAAAAGATGACTTGGGAGGATCTCAAGGAACTGGTCACTAAGCAGTTCTGTCCCAAGAATGAGTTGGATAAGGTTGAAAGGGAGTTTCTGGTGCTGAAGGCGGGAAGTCTGAACCACAGGCAGTACACCTCACGATTCAATGAGATGGCAAGACTAGTTCCTCACTTGGTTTCTACCGAGGAACGTAGGGTGAAGTTGTACATGGAGGGTTTGCCTCCGAAGGTTCGGATACATGTGAAGGCGAATGCTCCCAAGACTTATGACTCCACTGTGGAGCTCAGTGGCATAGTTTGGGATGATGTTATGTCAGCCGAGCCAGCCAAAGAAGAAGCAAAGGTGAAAGAGTCCTCCGGGACTAAGAGGGGTCGAACAGACCAACGAAAGTTCTCAAGCAAGAAGGCTAAGCGAGAGGAGATGGGCCGATGCAACAAGTGTGGGAAAAGCCACACGGGACAGTGCCTGGTGGGCACTAATTTATGTTTCAGGTGTGGAAAGACGGGGCACTTTTCTAGCAGTTGCCCGAATGCTACTCGATGCTTCAACTGCAATGGATTAGGACATATGTCCAAGGATTGCAAGCTACCACGGGCCGATGCTTCGGGCTCGGGTAAGAATGAGGAGAAAGGAAAGGAGAAGCAGAAGGCTAAAGCACGAGCCTTTACGATGACGAAGGATGATGCGATTGTGGACCCTGACGTGGTCACAGGTACCTTTTCTATCAACAATATTCCTGCTTCTGTATTGTTTGATTCTGGTGCCAGTATGAGTTTTGTGTCTTCTACTTTCTGTGATGGGTTATCTGGGAAGGTTAAGAAGATAGACCGGGTATTTGATGTAGAGACGGCTATTGGTAAGATGACCAGGGTGACTGAGGCTATTGATGATTGTTATGTTGAGATAGAAGGTCATAGGTTCCCTGCCCGATTGTTTCTTATTACCTTAGGGGGATTCGATGTGGTTTTGGGTATGGACTGGTTAGCCAAATATGAGGCTAACATTGTATGTCGACGAAAGATGATATGTTTACGTGCGATGGATGGGAGCTCCGTGACAGTTTATGGTGATAAAGCGATGTATGCGCCAAAGATCATTTCGATGATCCAGGCTGATGTTATGATGCGGCGAGGGTGTGTAGCCTACTTGGCCTATGCGATTGAGGAACGTACGGATACGAGGACGATTGATGATGTTCCCGTGGTGTGTAACTTCCCCGATGTATTCCCTGAGGAATTGCCTGGATTACCACCCGAACGGGAAATTGAGTTCCAGATCGACTTAGTGCCGGGGGCACAACCTGTTGCCAAAGCACCTTACCGTTTAGCTCCAACAGAGATGAAGGAAATGATGACCCAGCTACAAGAACTTCTTGATAAAGGTTTTATACGACCGAGTGTCTCTCCGTGGGGAGCACCGGTGCTGTTCGTTAAGAAGAAGGATGGAAGTATGCGTATGTGTATTGACTACAGGGAACTGAATAAGTTGACCGTAAAGAACAGGTATCCTCTACCTAGAATTGATGACTTGTTCGATCAATTGCAAGGTGCAAGCTGGTTCTCGAAGATAGATCTCCGATCCGGTTACCATCAGTTGAAAGTTCGAGAGCAGGATATTCCAAAGACTGCTTTCCGTACGCGTTATGGACATTACGAGTTTCTCGTTATGTCGTTTGGATTGACGAATGCTCCTGCAGCATTTATGGATTTGATGAACAGGGTATGTCGACCGATGCTGGACCGATCGGTGATAGTGTTTATTGACGATATTTTGATTTATTCAAAGAACGAGGGAGACCATGCTTGCCACGTACGTGAGGTATTGGAAATCCTGAGGAAAGAGGAACTTTATGCTAAGTTCTCCAAATGCGCTTTCTGGCTACGAGAGGTACAGTTTCTGGGTCACGTGGTGAACCCAGAAGGCATTATGTTAGATCCAGCTAAAGTTGAAACGATTATGAAATGGAGTCCTCCAAAGTCACCGACAGAAGTACGCAGTTTTCTTGGTTTGGCCGGTTACTATCGGAGATTCATTCAGGACTTCTCCAAGATAGCGACGCCACTGACGAAGCTCACGAAGAAAGACGTAAAGTACGAATGGGGTCCAAACCAAGAACAAGCGTTTTCAGTTCTGAAGGAGAAACTTACCCAAGCTCCTGTTCTAGCACTGCCGGATGGGAATGATGATCTTGTTGTGTATGCCGATGCGTCACGACAAGGGTTGGGATGTGTACTAATGCAAAGGGGAAGGGTGATAGCTTATGCTTCGCGCCAGCTAAAGATTCATGAGGTTAACTACCCGACCCACGATCTTGAACTCGCTGCAGTGGTGTTTGCATTGAAAATATGGAGGCACTATTTGTATGGAGTAAGGAGTACCATCTATACCGACCACAAGAGCTTGAAGTATTTCTTCGAGCAAAAGGATTTGAATATGAGGCAGAGACGATGGCTTGAGCTGTTAAAGGATTATGACTGTGATATTCTATATCACCCAGGAAAGGCCAATGTGGTGGCAGATGCTCTGAGTCGCAAGACTGATCATCCTGCCATACGAGTAAAATCGTATAGTTTGGTGATAACGCCAGACTTTCTGAACGAGCTCAAACAGGCGCAACAGGAGGGATTGAAAGAAGAGAATGTGGGTTTTGAACACGTCTTCGGACAAGTCAAGAACTTGGAAGACAATGACCATGGGATAAAGCTACGATTCGGTCGAATGTGGGTGCCCAGAAATGGGGACATTCGAGCGAGGATTTTAGATGAAGCCCACATGTCACGATACTCGGTACACCCCGGTGCGACGAAGATGTATCAAGATCTTCGACAGGATTATTGGTGGCCGGGCATGAAGTTTAATGTGATGCAGTATGTGAACAGGTGTCTTACTTGTGCGCAAGTGAAGGCTGAACATCAGAAACCCTACGGATATGTGCAACCTCTAGAGGTACCAGAATGGAAATGGGAACACATCACCATGGATTTCATTACCAAGCTACCAAAGACAGCTAAGCGACATGATACCATTTGGGTGATTGTGGACCGACTGACGAAGAGTGCACACTTTCTCCCTATCAGGGAAACGTATACGTCCGAAAGGTTGTCTGAGTTGTTCGTAAAAGAGATTGTGACCAGACATGGAGTTCCTGTCTCCATTGTGTCAGATCGGGATACGAGGTTTACTTCCAGATTCTGGAGACAGTTTCATGATGCTATGGGAACGAGGTTAAATATCAGTACCGCCTATCACCCTCAGACTGATGGACAGTCAGAAAGGACTATCCAAACGTTGGAGGATATGCTTAGGGCGTGCATTATCGATTTTGGAGGAAGCTGGGATGACCACTTGCCCTTGGTGGAGTTTTCATATAACAACAGCTATCACTCCAGTATCGGAATGCCCCCATATGAGGCGTTGTACGGACGACGATGTAGAACCCCGGTATGCTGGGGTGAAGTTGGACAGAAAGAAATGGGAAACAAGGCTGCTGTGATTGATATGGCAGAAAAGCTACGGGTGATAAAAGCACGTATGAAGGCTGCACAAGATCGCCAAAAGTCCTACGCTGACAAGCGCCGGAGACCGATCGAGTTTGATGTTGGCGATCGAGTGTTGCTGAAAGTATCACCATGGAAGGGAATCATTCGATTCAGAAAGCGAGGCAAGTTGAGTCCGAGGTACATTGGACCATTTCCGATAAAGGCAAGGGTAGGGAAGGTCGCGTATCGACTGGACCTACCAGAGGAGCTGAACGGGATTCATCCTACCTTTCACGTGTCGCATCTTAGGAAGTGCTTGGCAGACGAGCAAGCGCATGTTCCTTTAGATGACATTGAGGTAGATAATCGACTGAACTACATTGAAGAACCAGTCGCCATTGTGGATACGAAGGAAAAGCAGTTAAGGAATAAAACGGTTCGTCAAGTAAGAGTTCAGTGGAAGCATCGGAAAGGTTCAGACACGACGTGGGAATTGGAAGACGAGATGAGGGAGTTGTATCCTCATTTGTTCGATGTGTAACAAGGCAGGTTTCGGGACGAAACCTATTGTAAGGAGGGGAGACTTGTAACATCCCAAATTTTTCTAAGATACAAGTTATTTGAATTCTACGCACGTGTAACGGATAAGTAACTTGTGGGAAAATAGACGAAAAATAACCAAGGCGAGGATTACAGATCGTGTACTCGAACTAGTAAAATTTCGAGTACTCTAGTTTCGAGTACACTAATTTCGAGTACACTGGATTTCGTGTACTCAGGTTTCGAGTACCAGCCTTGCCTATAAATAGTGGTGCCTTGGGAAATGTGCGAACCTTTGGCTGGAAGCTCATCTGCTCTCGAGTACACGAAGTTTAAGTCCAAGAATTTCAAGAATCAAACTTTGATCGACCAAACGAAGTAGGAAACGCACGGGATCCTACCAGGAGGATCAGCTACCTTCAAGTAAGTGATTCATGTATAGAAAGCTGGATTTTTATACAAAAGTTAGGATGGTTAAACAAAGGGTGAACTTATGCATAAAGCTCACACCTTTATGCATAAAGTTCATAACTTTAAGGTTCCAATACGTTGGTAACAACATAAGGAACCTAGAACTAGCTCCCCAAAGTCTTAGATGAATTTCTGAGATGTTTAATGACGAAAGTGATGAGTACACGAAATCCGGCACAAAGGGGGTAATTCGAATACCATGATTATTTCGAATACATGGAAATTTCGAGTACAGTGCCATGTTCGAATACACAATGCATTTCGTATACATGTTATTTCGAATACACAGGGTAGTTCGAATACACTAGCATTTCGAATACTCGTGGGTTTCGTGTACATGGGAACTTAACGAATTTCAAGGGTTTCGAACACTTAGCTAAGTTTCGAGAACTTGGATTCAGAAAGGGGGGACTAGTAGGCCATTGGGACTTAGAATATTTTCTAAGACTAAGAACGTAATGTAACGAAATGAGGTGATGTAACGGATGTAGGTTCTTAAGACTTGGCTAAGGAGTTCGGCTAAGAAGAACAAGAGTCTACTATCAGGTGAGTTCTAGACGCCCTATTTTATGCTTAATGTTTTGGGCTGACATACATGCTTATTGTTATGTCTATGATGATATGTGCCTATGATGATAATGAATGAATGATGTTATGCCCTGACCATGTATGCATGTTAAGGTGATAGTATGATTATTGCATGAAAGTATGCTAAGAATGATGAATGCATGTTAGTAAGTTATGATGATAAACTAAATGATAACATGCTATGATGATAAATAGGGAGGTATGTTATGATGAAATCCTAGGTACGCTATGATGGAAGTATGATGTTATGATGATTACATGCTAGCAAAATGTGTTTATGTTGCCATGATGAATGATATGATGACGTGCGGCTAGCATGACATGTGCATGGTACTAGGATGTTATGATGACATGATACTAGCATACCCTGTATGAGAAATCCTATGTTATTAGGATAATGATACGATGTTATGATGAATGATGATATGGTGCTAGTGTATCATGTCATGATGAATGATGGTTGCTCCAG
This sequence comes from Mikania micrantha, assembly GCA_009363875.1. Classification (NCBI taxonomy): domain Eukaryota; kingdom Viridiplantae; phylum Streptophyta; class Magnoliopsida; order Asterales; family Asteraceae; genus Mikania; species Mikania micrantha. The sequence goes on along the minus strand of CM018683.1, from coordinate 45,036,975 downwards.
TACTTGTTACCGGGTAAGTATGGTTGCTCCAGTATTTGTACTGGGTAAGTATGGTTGCTCCCGTACTCGTTACGGGGTAAGTATGATGTTGCTCCCGTACTCGTTACGGGGTAAGTATGATGTTGCTCCCGTACTCGTTACGGGGTAAGTATGATGTTGCTCCCGTACTCGTTACGGGGTAAGTATGATGTTGCTCCCGCATTCGTTACGGGGTAAGTATGACGTTGCTCCCATATTCATATGGGGTAAGTATGGTTATGGTTGCTCCAGTACTTGCTACTGGGTAAGTATGGGTCTGCAGAACGCTTCGGCGGGACAGACCAACGGTTATGGAGCCTTGTGCCGGCATAAGCCCACTGTTCGAATGGTAACAGTGGAACGTATGATGATGATGATGTAAGGATGTTATGTGCTAAGGTTATGGACTATGTGTATGAAATGATGTATATGTTAAGTATGTTTAATGTTGTTTTATGAAAACTAGAACTCACCAGCGTAAGCTGAGTTGATTTAGCATGTATGTCAGGTTGAAGGTATGATAAGAGGAGGCATGGAGCTCGGGCATAGAGTCATACGATCCGGTGGTTTTGGCAATTCGATGTGATTTTGATACAGACATGTTATTGATTTCTGTTTATCAAACTATGTTTACATTTCCGCTGCATGATTATGAAAGTTTTTAGTTTAAGAGCTATGTGTTATGATGAAAACCAACCTCTGTGAGGTGCCCGGTTTCGGGGCCTCACAATTGTATAAGTATTGTGAGTATTGTGCAAGTATTGTGTAAGTATATTAAATATTGTGTAAGTATTGTATAAGTATTGTATGAGAAAGTATGAATATGAGCATTTATGTGAAAGTATAAGTTTGTATGATTAAGTAAGAGTATGTGTAGGTATAAGCATTTCCAAACTATGTATGAAATCATTGTGAATAAGTATAGCATCATGATAACAAATGATTTAGGAAACATGAAAACATATATATAAAACATTCAACATGCTTCTCAGTCCCGCAGCTTATAAAACAAAACAGTTGAAAAGGGACAATGAACTCACCTTTGTGTTCTATAATTGAGTTGATTTAAGAATGCGCACGTTCGTTGGTTGTAATTGGATTGAGTTCAACACCAGTGTTTCATTGATTTTGTTCTACATGGTAAGTATTGTATTTGTTTCTCATTGTGTATAAGACTAGTTAACAGATGAGGTGACCTAACCTAAGTTTTATGTGTTACTAGCTTTGTCTATGTAGTTTGTATTACCTTCCCCTTATTGGACTCTTGCCCATAACTAATCAAAGTTTGACTTCATGTTAAAAATATTTGATTATGATTTTTTTAGAAGAAATATTATTAATTTTACTCATGCATAATGTTATGCATGGTTTTATAAAAGGAATGTCATAGTTGATTTATAAAATCCTTTTTGTATTATTGGTATCCTCTTTCAAAATGTTTCTTGTTAATCTTTATAACATTAATCACATAATAATATTAGGTATCTTAAACAATAGTTATGTTAGGTTATGAAAATATCAAGTTCTATAGACTTGAAATCAATTTAATTCAAAAGCAAGTTCAACCTAACCTTATAGTTATTTAACCACTTGTTTGACACTTTGATTGTGTTTATATTTGACCCAAAGTTGTTTATATTACTTGGATTATGTTACATGTCTATTTTAGAAGGCTAGACCATGTGTAAGGAGTGGTTAACATCGACTAAGAATCAAGGAATCACAAAAGGGTTCTTGTCGTTACTGACAAGTTCTATACTTGTTAGTTTCGACCCAACAGCCCCCATGGTAGTTAGTATCAATGAAACCGACACCCTAAACCACTTGGAATTTGCTGAGGTATTAGTATCGATAGATCCCATGTGATATCGATGAGCTAGTGTCGGCTACAAGCTTTTGAAACACAACTTCAACTTATTGATACTAACAAGTTCGACACTTGTTAGTATAGACAACCAATGGCCCTCCGAGATTACAATATCGATGTTTTTCATCTTATTATCCTTGGAATGCATTGAACTTAATAATATCAATGAGGGTTCGGGCTGTGGGGCCATCGAACTTAGTAATCTTGACGTGAAAGTTGCGGCATCCTTATGGCTCATCAATACTACCTTATGCAAGAGTTTCTTGCATCGATACTAGTATCCAACTCCATTTCACACATTACCAGCCTTCCAAATTTTATTCTAAGTTCCTCCAAGTGTCCCAGATTCGTTTTTATGCCATTTTTATAGAGTTCAGTGGTTCTAAAACCGGTTACAAATTCAAATAGCTCTGATTGATGAAAACCCTGAAGATTTGAACCTTCTCTCTATTGTTGTTCATTTTAGCTTGTTTTGGGCTAGATCCTTGGTACTTTTTTATTCTAGACGTTGAGAGGATCATTTTGACACCAAGAACTCCGAATTTGCTTGAGAATTCACTAGGTTGAGTGTGGATTTTGTGTAGAGAGAGAGTGACGAAATTCTTTAGAGAGAGAAAGCTTGAGGCTTCAATAAATGAGGGAAGAGAGGTTATTTGGGGCTTTTATAGTCCTAGTCTTTACGCGCTTGTTCGGTTTCATTTAAATATGTTGTTTTCGTTACATTCTGTTAAATCGTATAAATTTAGTAAAAGTAGTTTGGTTTAAATTCTTTTTAGGTTCTAATAAATATTTTAAATCCCCTTTTTTATTATTTTTAAAGTTTCGAAATTGTTTATTTTAATTATTTCGTCGGATCGTGTCGCCTTCGCACGTATTCGTAGAGATCGTCACCTGTACGAACATGGCGTCAGCTTTACTTTCCGATTTGGTTTTCTAATTATAAGATATCATTCAAAATGCTAAACCCACAAATATATTCGTGCGAATCGTCACTGACAAGAATACACTGTTAGTTTAATATTCACGAATGTTAAACGTTATTGTTTTGAATTCAATATCCTCACATACGTTTATACATATTAATACCTTAACTAACATTTGTTTGTGTTGTCATTCAACTATTTCACATAATTAATGAATCATTGTTGTGTTCGTTGTGTGTGGCATTTCAGTATTGATCTATGTTGAGTTTCCAACATTGTCTTTTTGAACTGTTTAGTATTGAATTCATACATAAGAGTTTACAAACAAGTTCCGTACGCCTATCTACTGTATTGTTCCTAATTGTTCAGTACTGGTTGTCACAACTTTGGACTTAGTTTATTTGGTTTGAAAATTATTTGATGTAATAGATTAGGGTTTGAACTCATCTTTGGTCATGTATTTAATGTTCGGAATGTTTTGAATTAAATTTAATTAAATGTTTGAGTTATTTACATCTGAATACACTGTGCTTTTGAACAATCTACACTTCATGACGCACTGATGATTCTGGTATCAGTCGGGGTGTTACAACACTTTACTTGTCCCTCTTGGTTAGTCGAGTATTTGGGGGGGGGGGGGACACATGAGTTTACCGTATAAGTGTGTTCCCACGTTTATAAAAAAAGGCTCGAGCATAGGTTAAACCAAGGATTACCATTACCGCTTCTTCATATAGAGATACATGGAGCATGATATTTCTGCATTTTTTGACATCCACCCAACACGAATGTTCGAGATTTTTAACTATTATTCCATCAGAAGTGATAGTGGGTGAGTTTTACCAAAAACATACATGCATATTGTTCCAAGAAATGACCAATATTATTAACACGCAAAACATACCAACCAACAATCCTAGGCTAAAACTATGGGTATGCTTGATTCGGTTCGATTTTTGCATACAACCGAAACCGAAATCGACAAAATCGGTTTTTAGTTATTACAAACTGATCGGTTTTCTATTTTTCTGTTTTTGGTTTATTTTGTTTTGTTTTTTCTTTTTGTTCTCACTCTCTTACACCCAATACTAAAAAGGTAAACATGTTTAACGATGGATAATTTATAAATTAATTGATCATACGCGAGTTAATTACAATAAAGCAAAATCATCATCATGTCCTTATATTAAAAAAAGAAAGTTCAAAATTAAATATGTAATAATTCTAGTCTTCACCATCTTTTAAGATGGTAAAGTTTATCTAATCCAAATTTTCGTAATTCACAACGATATATTTTTTGTATGTTTTCTTTCCGTTAAAAACTTTTCGATTCTTATTTGGGGTTTTTCAGTTAATTCAATTAATTAGGTTCCGGTTGGTTTTTTTTGTTTTTTCACACCTCTATCCTAAACTGCAGGTGGGTCAAAGTCGTCTTCTCACCATTCCCAAACTCCATCACATTCGATTTTTTCAAAACACACAGTCCCACACACACACTCCATTCTCGTGATTCAGCTTTCTCCTTCATCATAAAGCTTTACACCATTCACAAATCAAACCCTAGACTATGATCTTGGCCAATGCGTCGATTCATCTTCAAAGCAACAGAAAACATTATCTGATCTGAGATTGGAATCGTGGACGATTACATTTGTTCACTCACCGATTTGGTAAGGTCAAATGGTGATTATGATGTTCAATTTCTTCTTCTTCTTTATGTTGTAAAAGATTGTATTTGATTTTGTTATGGAATTATGAAGCTGAAGGTACATCAAGGTGTTTAATTTGTTGTTATCAAATCTAGTATTTAAAAAGAATGCTATCGATGCTGTGTTTGTTGCAAATACACTAGCTACATTCTTGTACTCGTAGTAGCTTTCATCAGGTTGAATGATATTATTAGCTTCCTTCCTACCAATTTTGAAATCTGAAAGATGGGAAGAGTATGTAACATGTTCTTTATATATTGATTTGGATTTACGCTTTACCATTGTACGGATTGTTTTGATTGGGGAGCTATATGAACAACATGGACTGTTCTAAGCTAAAATTTTGCAACTATAGCTTGCTGCTTACCCAAGAAGATGTCTAAAACCTTTAGTACCTAGCTAGAAACTAGCTTTAGGTGAGAATATTTTGCAGTTAAGATTAATCATGGTTTTGATAGGGGGGTTAAAATCAAAGCTGTATACAGTGTACAGGGTTTTTTATATGTTGTTGTTTTGTTGATTTGCATTTTCATTGTTGAATTCTCTGATTGTTTACCATGGTTACATTGCAGGTCGATTGTTATTGATATCTTTTTGTTGTTTGAGTTTGGGAAACTGTCTTTCAATCATATGATAAAATGGAAGCTGAGAAGCGAAGTCCAAAAGGAGGATTTCTTCAGTTGTTTGACTGGAATGCCAAATCCCGGAAGAAGCTCTTCTCAAATAAAGCAGATGTACCAGGTACACTACTATTGTTTCTCAAATTGACAATGCATATGCTAATTTTGTTTCTTCATTTGCCTTTCCATGCATAATATTATGTTTAATGCTATGGTGACACAGAAAGTTCAAAACAAGGAAAAGTGATTGTAGACAATTTGGCTATGTCAAGGCATCAGCAGGTACAATCTCTTTCACCTTGGCTTGCACAGAAACTATTGGTCTGTCTCTAGCATAACTTATAGCTAGCAAATTCCTCACATTTGGTCTTTCATGGGTTTATTTGTTCTATGGTTGAATGTGATTTGAGCTAATGAGAGGTTAATTTACAACTGAAATGTCTGTGATTTGATGTATGCAGATGAAGTTAGATGAGAGTATGAATGTTCCAAGTTTGTCAGGAAATGAATGGACTTCATCCACAAGTAATGAGGAAGGAAGTGGAAGCAAAGCCCCTGGGGTGGTGGCTAGACTTATGGGATTAGATTCTTTGCCAACATTAGATGCTTCTGATCATGGTTATACTCCACATGTTTACCTTCACTCGTTTAGACATCCTCTTTGCACAGAATTCTCCACTGAGCATGAAATCGTTGCAGAATATGGTATGCGAAATAAGCTTGATGGTTTTTCAAGGAATCCAGTTGAAGATAAATTTCAGAAATTACAGCACCGGCCGATTGAGAAATTTCAGTCAGAAGTATTACCTCCAAGATCAGCTAAATCTGTACCTATTACTCACCACAGAATGCTATCTCCTATTAAAAGTCCTGGGTATATCCTTTCAAGAAATGTGGCTTTAATTATGGAGGAAGCTTCCAAGATAATTGAGCAGAGTCCCCAGTCATCTCTAACTGGAAGATTACCATCCTCCCGGTCTCCTTCAGTCCCCCTTAGAACTCGGGATCTAAAAGTGAAAATGGAAGCTGCATATAGAACATCCAGACTTCCTGAAGCCTCACAAAGACCCAAAACATATAGCCCTCTGAATGAAGTTGTGGTTTTGAAGCATGATGCTAAGGGAGGTTTGAAAAACAAGAACAAATCTGCTACTCCAGGGAAAACAAATATTCAGATATTAGAGGGGTCCACTTCAAGAAATAGTAGGAGTATTATGAAGCAAAAAGAAAATGATGTTAAATCAGTCCAGTTGGATAAAAAACAAAGAAATACACCTAAAAGGGTGCAGTGCAGATCAACAACAAGCAAAACCCCTGAGGTACTCAAAAAAAATGATCAAAAGCAAAACTGTGTATCTCATAAAGATCACACCAATTTGAAACCTAGAGTTCTCTACCAGCATCGCCGAAAAGTGACTCCCACAAATATTTCCTGTAGAGAAGTCAAGACTTTAAAAAAGTGTGTTGAAAACTCACCCAGAAAAGCTCAGTTAGTGACATCTGAATCATTGTCTAGAACAAAGAATTTATCTGGGAAAAAACCAACTGATGACACTAGCGTTGTTCTGGTTAAGGAAAAAGAAAGGTCTGTGAAGTGTAATATAAATATAGAGGGATCGTCAAACTGGGACAGGAAAAATGGAATGGATGTTGTATCGTTTACGTTTACTTCACCTATTAAGAAAACAGAGTCTAGATCAGGGTCTTGTGGCCAATCAGCAACGAAGAGTCAACGCCTGTTTCAGGAGGATACCTGGACTTCAACTGCGATAGATAGTGATGCTTTGAGTGTTCTGTTGGAACAGAAACTGAAGGAACTATCTTCTTTAGCTGTGACTTCCCAATGTGATATTGACAAAGGAGGTTCTGCTCCAGGTGATCATATGCACAGCGAAAGGTGTATCGTTGGTCATGACTCTGATGTCTCTTTAGTTGACCAGATGTTAGTGAATGCTAGAATTGAGTGGCAGGTATTTTTAAAGATTTTCTTGACTCTACATTTTACTTCCTCTTTCAATGGTTTAAGAATCTAGTTGATTGACATGTGCATGTAACTGAAAAGATAGACAAAAATAGGGATTTTGGCCATGCATGCTTAGTAGTTTGGTTTGCTATTATACTTTTCTATGTAGTATGCTTAAACAATGTTACATTGTTCCATAGGATTCCCGTCATCTGGTTGTACTTTTCATTAACCGGATTAATATTTTAGCATTTTGAAATGTTAATTTACCATTGTTCCACATGGAATCCAATAGTCATATTGGCTGTTGCGTAGAAGCTCTAGCCCTTGATTAGTTTGTCGATACTGAACCCACTTCGTCATATTTAGTCCAAAGTTTGTCTTATTAACCACACTCGGTCACTTTAAAATGCTTATTGGTAATGAACTTTAAGAGATGATCATTATTCTTTTTTTTTATTGATGAAAACCATAAGATTCACCTATGAAAATTGGAAAAACTGTTAAACATGTACGTAAAACTTTAAGAGATGATCATTATTCTGTTTTCAGGGAGCTGAAGTGACAGAATGCAGTGAAAACTATGAAAGTGCAGTAAAACTTGAGGACCAGCGTGAACATCCTTGTTCAAGTCCAAGCCTGGAATCCTCTTTGTCAGATGATAGTTGCATCACATCTAACAGCACAACCACCTTAACCAGCAATGGTAACCTGCCTAATTTCAGGGTCTAAATTTTTTGTGTACATGTAAACTAGAGGCGACTAAATGGGCGTGACGGTCAGGCTGGGTCAGAATAAATTGTTCCATCTGTTGGTCAAAACAATTTATTTTCAATATACAACAAAATGACCTTTATTTTCAGCCAGAAGTTGCGTCTGTCTCATTTGTTATTAAATATTAACTTTTTTTCCAAATAAACCTTTCATACTTCTTCCCTTTGGTTTGTATTTACTTATAAGCCTCATACATATTTACTTTAGATCCAAATGGACAAAGTCGTTGCCTCAAGCCCCTGATGCATTTTCATGAGCGTTGACCATGACTCTTCTTACAAATGTTTTTATTAATTAATTAATTTATTTTTGTTTTCTCTTCAGGAAGCAAGCTGCATATGCCTGCTGCAAACGTCGAACTATCAGCAGAGGAGATAGAATTGCAAGATTCCGCCACATCTTTTCCTAGCACCATATGTGAGTCCACATGTATAAAAAAATGGTCATCACAACACGAGCTGGAATACATCAAGGAAATGCTTAACCATGCAGAGTTGGTGTTAAATGATTTTGCTTTTGGGCCATTTGGCCCAGCCCAAAAGGTTATAAGTGTGGATCTATTTGACCAACTGGAAAATCAAAACAAAAGCATTGACCCGTTGTCGAAGCAACAAAGGAAGGTGTTGTTTGACTGTGTGAGTATGTGTTTGGAATTTAGGCATGAGCGTGGCTTGGGTGGAAGCTTTGAAGAATGGTCAAAATGGTCAATGTTGTTGCAAAATACGGATTTATTGGCAATGGAGCTACAAAAACAGATTTGCGGTTGGACAAGCATGGAGGAGTTACTGGTAGACGAGATGGTCGAGAAGGACATGAGTAACAGAAATGGAAAATGGTTGGATTTTAAAGCCGAGGCGTTAGAAGAAGGCATGGTGATTGAAACCCACATTTTATTCTCGCTAATCGATGAAATAGTAGATTCTTTGTCGTGCTAAAAATGTCACATTTTTATTAGGTGTTTTAAATCTTATTTAAGCCAAGAGGATTAAACAAATGGTTTGACCCTCCTGTTATAAAAAAGTTATCTGTTGTATGGTCAGGTTGATGGATAACTTTTGTTCATAAACAAACTTAAATGGATAGGGTACAACTAGATCATGCTTTTAAGGACTTGTACAACTTGATCATAAGTACAAGTTTATATTTATTCCTATTAATGCTCTTGATTTTTAGTTCTTGAAATCATGAACTCTTTATGAGAGAAATATTGTTACAGTCGTTAGACAGTGACTATTACTCAAGTAGTGGTGTACATAGAAACAAGTTTGAGAATTGAAATCAGAAGTTTGGCTTGAAATGAGAACTGTTTTCTACCTGGCTCTGACAAAAATCAATCCCAATCCACTCAAAACTATCGGTTCATACATGGCTCTTGATTGAAACCGGTTTTGCCTATTTTTCAAGTTCTAGCCATTGAAAATTTATTTTTTTGACCGTTTGGAGGCTCCAAATGGCTGTTTTTCTGGAAAAAAAAATTTATAGCCCCCTCAAGTTTGCAGAAATAGGTTATGCCGTTATGTGATGAATTCGTTCAGTACCACACTTGAAATCGCAAAAGCGAACAAATTCTTGCTAATGTAAATGACTTATTCTGCATAATTCGTTGGTCAAGATTCCAACACTGAACCTTATGTTTGTGGCATAGTAGGAACACAAAATTTTGATGCACTTAGAATTTGGTTGAAGTGAGTGACAGATCTTAAAAGATATGATATAAGCTTTGTGACCAATTTTTAACAAAGAATTCAAACTCAAGCTTGAAGAATAACATTAATAAGCCATTTTACAAAGTGTTGAAAAAAGATCCTAAGTTGCAGCAAACACAAATTGGTAGTGAAGGTGGATCATTTCATTACGATGTAGACATATTTCGTGTTCGTATGACGAAATTCATGATTCAAGAAGCTTTGTCGTTTAGCCATTTCGATAACTCTCACTTGACAAACATGTTTCGAGAGACGATTCAACCTCGTTACAGCTATATAGGTCGTACTACACTAAGGCACTATTATTTAAATATAACACCCAGCAATTTTAGGTAAATTGCAATACTTACAAATACTTATTCACATTCATACTTCTTTCATTTCATTTAATTAGGATTAACTAAATTAGTCAACACGAACAATTGCAAAAGGAACATTGGTGAACATTTCGTAAAGACAAACACAAACAATCACGAATCGGTAATTCGAGTAATTGCCGAAGCACACACGAGTCTTATTACACGAACGTTGGTGAACAAACGAAACAATGAATCAAACAAGCAAATGTGCTATTATGTGCTTATGTGTTAACACAAAAAAAAACGTTTATAATAAACGATACGAACCGAACGCGAAAGAAACCCAACAAACGAAATCAAAGGAAGTGAACAACCCAGCTATTTTGTCCTTGGCGGTATGCCGAGAGACTCGGTGGACTCTCTTGGCGGTACGCGACGAGTCCCAGTACTCAAAAAATATATAAAAACAACCCATTCTCCCTACAATTCATTCTTTTATCCAAAATTAAACTTCTGGCCATTCACCCAACTAATACACTCGGTAACCAGCTCTTGATCCCCCTTGCAAACAACCTCTAAGCCACTTCTTCACATCTTTGGTGATATTTGATCATTGAGGCATCAAAGGAGGTGCTAAAGAGCATCAAGAAGCATCATCATCAGCCACTTGTGGAGCTTTGTAGCTACCCTCCAACTAAAATCTAATCACCAAATCAATCCTAGGGTAGTTCTTAGAGCTGTAAACGAACTGAACGTTCAGCGAACAGTTCGTGAACCGTTCGGCGGGAAGTTCGTTTATGTTCGTTTGTTTAATAAACGAACGAACACAACAAGAAATTCTGTTCGTTTAGTTAAAGGAACGAACATGAACAGAGGTCGTGTTCGTTCATTTGTGTTCGTGAACGTTCGGTAACATGTTCGTTTATGTTCGGTTAAGTTCATTTGTTATATTTATTCATTAAATGTGTTGTTTATTTTTAATTTTTAGTTTAATACTATGATACTTAAGTTATTTTTAGTTTAATACTATAATATCTTAATTTATATATTTATAAATGGTTATCTCCATTGCTTGAGATTAAAAATGTTGATTTTTATTGTTTAAATAATATGTGTTCGTTAACGTTCGTGAACAAGCTAAATTCCTTAATGAACGAACACGAACAAGAATTTTCGTTCGGTAAGCGTTCGTGAACTGTTCGTGAACAAGTTAAAAGTTAAACGAACGAACACGAACAAGGGCTCGTTCGTGTTCGTTCGGTTCGTTTACAGCCCTAGTAGTTCTTATGGTTCATTAATGCTTAGATCATACATGCATGCTTGTATTCTTACATGCAACTCCAATCAACCCACAAGCCCAAATGTGTTGGGAGTCCTAGATGATTTGTGATGCGTTTTCATTGATTTGAAGTATAGAAATAGTTTAGGATGAGTTTTGGTTGATTTTGATGAAGTATTGTGTAACTTACTATACATGGAAACTTTGTGAATGCTTGTGAATGATTCGTCATGATCTAGTCATGCTAGAAGTTATTAAATGATGCTAAATTTCTATTAGAATGAATAGAAACATATTTGATTAGTTGGATTTGTAAAAAATAGAGTTTGGTCAAAGACTTACTTGTCACACCCCGAGCCGGTGGGACGGATCGACTTTCCCGTCTGGCGGAAGGTTCTCTGTAACATTAGTGCCGGAAACGCCACCGGAACAGTGATCTGAATAGTAATGTGAACAGTAATCAGGTACGAACTTTATGTAATTCAGTGTATTTCATATTCATGTCGAGCATCATTATCATTTTATGTTATCATAGCGCAAGTTCAGAATCATTTCAGAAACGAAACTCAGAACAATGGTTCATCAGTCAGATAATTATCTGGCATCACATAACCATCATGTGATTATGTGATAGGATTCTATTATGTATAAACGTATGTGAGGCTTTACTGAACAAAACAATACGGATGTCGTTACGTGAATGCTAAACCGACGGATTATTCGTATAGGTGACGATCTGTACGAATAAATCTAGAAGTTTAACGTTCTGAATGATATCCGATAATTAGAAAACCATATTGAAAAGTATAGTTACTGCAGTGTTCGTACGGGTGACGATTCGAACGAATACGCGCGATGACTGTACTATTCGATTATTAAACAGTAAATTAAATATTTCGTAAATTTAAAATAAACATAAGATATTTAGTTAATTTATTAGGAATCACAACCTAAAATAATTTTATTAACTTTATTTTAAAACCGAGACGTTTCGTTACGAGAACGAAACGAAACCGACACTTTTACGCGAAACCGAGCACCGAAACGAACCCGAACTCACCCGGAGTATAAATACCCGGAATGAGTCTTCTTCCTCATTCGCCCTCTTCACTCTCTCTCTCTAAAACCTCTTTCCCGTCACTCTCTCTCTCACTAGAAATTCAAACTTCAAACCTCTAGATCTCACTCGTTTCTTGACGAAATCTCGCGTTCTTGGTGTCCAAACGACCACCACAACTTGTAGAACACGAAAGTACAGTCGATCGGAGCTTGGAATCAACATATTTGAGGTAGAATCGATTTTCCTTTTCGGTTTTTAGGGTTTTGAAAACCCTAAGTTCGGCCACCCCATAATTCCGGCTAACACCCACAAAAAACTTAGGAAATCACCTTACCACCACCTTAGAGTAATGCAGGAACAATCCCCCTTTGTTTTCTGGTTGAGTAACTTCGAAAGTCATGGCAACCACCATCAGGCCGCGACAGCCGAATGGAGGCCATCAGCTCAGCGAATGACCAGAGGCGACAGAACCCTCTCATTCGGTGAATGGCCAGGGGCGAAAGAAGCCTCTCATCCAGCGAATGGCTAGGGGCGAAGCAGCATCCTTCGGCCGAACCAGGGCTCCATTCGATAGCCTACATTCGCCCAACTCCATTCGACCGGCCAAGTTTTCCCATTCGCTCGGACATACTCAGTCGGCCAACTCCTTCGGTCGGCCCAAGCCATTCGGTCCAACCATACTCTGTCGGCCCAGCAACGCCATTCGTCACCCCACCTTTCGGCTATGCTCATTCGGTCAGTACCACTTCCTTTGACAATCATCCATTCGACTAGATCACTCATATGGCTACACTTATTCGGCCCATGAGTGTTCGAACAAGTCGATTCAAGACGGGTTGGTTATGCATGAAACACGTGGGAAGGAACGTGAGTGTGCATGGGTATGCATGCATTGAGCCGAAGGTGTGTGTGTGCATGTGCATGCATGTGAGTAGGTTTCGCATATGTGTGCATGGGAAAAGAATAACATGGTGTCCTTTACATGAAATCAACCCATATGTTCTAAGGATCCACATAGATTTTATATATTAAATGTCATTAAAGTAAACAAAGAAACTTGTAGGGTTTTAAATAACAAAAGTTTCTCTAAAATCATAATGAAGCTCAAACATAGGTTGTGAACATTCTTTGAGTTAAACACACTTGATAATTCGTTGGAGATCAATGGGTTAATCTAAGGTTCGGGTGTTGATTTAATTATTAACATCTAAGCCTTAGGGGAAATCTATAAGGAAACGTAACTGGTCCCGGTAATTCACTTGAATTACCTAGGCCTAGTTATTCAAAGATATTGATTAAAGGATCATCCGGAAATCAAAATCTAACAATGGGCCTAGGTTAGCCCAATGGGCTAAACCAAAGCCCAACATGTGTAAGTTCAAATTTCTTAAGTCACTTATGTTTTAATAAAAGAAATAAAATGGTAAAATTTTTCAAATTAAAATAAAGGATCTTTATAATTAAATGTTCACCTTAAAATGTGTTAACTTAAAATAATTGACTAGTTACTTGTAATTAATAATGCGGGATAAACGGGTTTACAAACGGGTAATGAGTTTAGACTAGTAGATAGAAATCCTGGAAACACCTTAGTAATGTAAGACACTTAGTTGCACACCGAGACCAAAACCCTAGATACGAAGATTATAGATACTTATCGTATTCGAATTCTCTTAAAACAACTCAGGTGCTAAAGATACATAGTCAACAATCAAAGAGCGCACATATCTTTTGTGGTTCAATTGCACAGCAACACAAGTGTGTTCATTGCCCCTTTTCTAAACATTTTTGTTTTAAAACGCGGGGCAGAGAAGCATGCGTAAACGGTTTTATTTAAATTGTTTACTTTAATGCTTTATTTATTATATGTTGTATATATGGATGCTTGTTTATAATCCTAGACTCCTGTTTAGGAAATCTCTATGCCGAATTAACTAACAAGTTAATTAAATTACTCTTAGGAGTAATACCTAAATTCTACAACTCTAAAGAAACCCTTAGTCCATCGAGTTCAAATTCAAGAATCTAAATTCAAAGTGAAATCGAAAGAACCAAATCTAAAGATCAAATGCAAAGGAATCTAATCCAGTGTGTGATCAGAAAACTAAGGATCCTAATCAAAATCTATAATCATTGTGAAATCATGGAATTCTAAAGATCAAAAATCAAGTGAATCATGGGAATCATAACCGTGTGTGAATCATTGAAATAATGAAATCATTATGATCTAATGAAATCATTAATACCTAAAGTAAGGTGAGTTGTCAGTTGTATGTAAATCGAGACCACATGTAACACACGAAAAGTCCCTTCACAGTAGTAGACTCTCGTAGTCAAGCTACATGGGCATAACTTAAACTTTTGGATGAAATCAAGGAAATCAAGAAGATCATAAAGCAACGGATATCCTAAAGTCTCGACGCATACAGTAGATCAGTATCAAGCTGATATGGGCAAATCATGAAAGTCCGGACGCATACAGGTAGATTCCTGCCACGTGTGAGAGGGTACAACTTGGACAACCACCAACAACTAAGTCTAATTGATTGAGTCAAATAAGGCCCAATCATCATGTCTTAGTTGTAATTAAATGATTAATTATTAATTTAATTAACCATTTAATGTTATGTTTGTACAACCGTTTTTGCGAAATCATGAAAACATGGTGAACCCAGGAAATCAGATTATTTCAAATTGTGGAAATCAAGCTTTTAACATAGAAGTGGGTGTAGGTAAGAATGCTTAATTATCGTTAATATTAATGTCCTATGTGGCTTAGTATGTGGTGGGATGGCGTCTGGGCGGGTCCTAGGCTCGACTCAGGGGTATGCCCTATACATAAGCATACCGAGCCGGATGATACAGGTGATGTTAACGAGGTTAAGGTTGTTACCGAAGAGGTTATCAATGTTATCATGTGTGTTTTAAACTGTTAAACAGGGTGCTTTAAATCTCGGATGATCATAGAAGGGAATGGTAGGTAAAATGCTTAATTATCATTAACACCAACGTCTTATGTGGCTTAGTATGTGGTGGGATGGCGTCTGGGCGGGTCGTAGGCTCAACTCAGGGGTATGCCCTATACATAAGCATACCGAGCTGGATGATACAGGTGATGTTAATGAGGTTAAGGTTTTGCCTAAAAGGTTCACAAATCTATTTTTCAATAACTAAACTACATGAACTCACCAACCATGTGTTGACTTTATTTTTGCATGACTTCTCAGGTGACGAACAGGTCAATTAAGAAGTCATTACTTTTGGACTAGGACTTCAGATAGAAGACTTAGTATTTTGGACCTGCATATTTTTGGAGCATCAATACACAATATATTTTGTATATCTTGTGTAAATACAAGATAGAGATTTATGATATTGATGGTAGATTTACATTGTTAAATTATAAACAATACTGATGTAATTTAACTTTGTAATTCTATTCTATTTAGCATTTCTCATTTATATATCATGTGCAATATAAACAATATGATCATCATGATTATCACTCACGATATCGCGCCCCGGGAACCTTCCGCCCGACGGGGACTTCGATCCAACCACGCCGGCTCGGGGTGTGACATTCTCGGGGTGCGATATCGTGAGTGATAATCGTGATGATCAGATTGTTTACATAGCATCAACATTGAGAATAACTAAGGCACAATACAATATTAAACTAGGATTACAAAGTTAAATTACAATATCAATGTTTGATAATTTAACTAAGTAAACTTATCCAAAAGAATCAGGTGTTTTCTATCTTGTATCGGTACAAGATATCAAAATAGCTTCACAACGTTCATCAAAATATGTGCTTTTCAAAATAAACTAGGTCCTCTAACTGGGCATCCTAGTATGCATTCCTTAGCCTTAGCTTAATCTTGTACGTCACCTGAGAAAGCATGTAAGAAAACAAAGTCAACACAATGGTTGGTGAGTTCATATAGTATTAGTTTTTGAAAAATAGTTTTGCAACCTCTTTGGTAAAACCTTAACCTCATTAACATCACCTGTATCATCCAGCTCGGTATGCTTATATATAGGGCATACCCCTGAGTCAAGCCTACAACCCGCCCAGATGCCATCCCACCACATACTAAGCAACATAGGACATTGCTGTTAATGATAATTAAGCATTTTACCTACCATTCAATTCCCATCATAGTTTCAAGCATCATGTTTAGAAGTTTAAGTTATCTACCCAATAGCATTCCCAAATCCCTTCAGTAACAACCTTAATCTCATTAACATCACCTGTATCATCCGGCTCGGTATGCTTATATATAAGGCATACCCCTGAGTCGAGCCTACAACCCGCCCAGACCCCATCCCACCACATACTAAGCCACATAGGACATTGCTGTTAATGATAATTAAGTGTCTTACCTACCATCAAATCCCATCATAGCTTTAAATGTTCTGATTATGAGTTTCAACACGCAAAGAGTAGTATTTGAGTATCAAGTTTTGAGAGTTACCATTATGGACAGTTGGACACCCTAAGGAATTCAGCATCCATCCATAACGGAACTAAATATGACTTGCGATGTGTTTTGATAGAAGAATCCTCAAGATGACACAAAGTCAGCTAGAAGAAACCAAAATCATTCTATTCACTCGTCATAACCATGGATGAATCTAGAAGAACACTGAATGACTAGTATGGCTTGACCACTGTCAAGACGCGTCGGCCAATCAGTCTGCCTTACATGATTCTAACAACGAAGAGCACTGATGACTAGTATGGCTTGACCAATGTCAAGACGCGATGGCCAACAGTCGGTCTTACGATGTCCGACAACGAAGAACACTGATGACTAGTAGGGCTTGACCAATGTCAAGACGCGATGGCCAACAGTCTGTCTTACGATGTCCGATAGCTTAAGCATACAAGTTTAGAGCATTCCCATAGTTATACTGATGAATAGTAGGGGTTGACACATAGGTCAACACGCGGCAGTCAATCAGCCTGTCGTCTGAGCATTCCAAGTATATCAAGCATTCAAGTGTTTCAGGTATTTCAAGCATATCGAGCATTCAAGTGTTTCAAGTGTACCAAGCATATTAAGCATTCCAGTGTTTCAAGTATTCCAAGCATATTAAGCGTACAAGTGTTTATAGCATTTCAAGCATATAAGTTTTTATAGCCTTTTGAGCAAGTAAGTCTTTTTGAGTTTAAGTTTTCAAGCTTACATAAGTATAGTTTTCAAAAGTATTTCTAGTTTTAGTATTTGTCTTTCTTATGCAATTAAAAGTTTCGAGAGTTTTAAGCAACTAAGTATAAGTGTAAACTGAATTAGCATTAAGATTAAGAGTGTAAGATATTAACTTTTAAAAATAAGTGTATACAGTATTAGTATTTAGAGTATGCATATATAGTATTAGCTTTCAGAACGAGTGTATCAAGTGTTAGCATTTAGCGTAAGTGTTTCAAAACCTTAGCATCGAGCATGTATTTTAAGCATAGAGTTTATAGCATAAGCATCGAGCGTATAGTTTAAGCATAGAGTTTATAGCATAAACATCGAGCATAAAGTTTAAGCATTGAGTTTATAACATAAGCATCGAGCATATCGTTTCAGCATCGTGTATAAGTATAAAAGCAATTATTAAACATTTCAATAATTGTTTAAAATGTATAACATGCTTCTCAGTCCCGAGGTAAAAATAAATATGTTTGAAAAGGGACAAATGAACTCACCTTGTTGTTGATGTGGTTGACTAAGTAAAAACAAGAATGCACGCGCTCGTTGTAGTATTCGTTGTTGTGTTCTAGATCCTATATTGATTTCACGTTGTATATAATCTTATAAGTATAATTTCTAAGTGCATTGAGTGCATGTAGGTGTTAGCCCTAAAGTTGACTAACACCCGGGAATCACGGTCTTCATTCGGCCCAATTTGCTTGTTAGAGATTTTAATTGCAATTAGTCTAATTAGATAAGACTAATATACTTGATAAGTTTTTTTTTATGATCGCTTGCTTTAATGTCATAGCCAACATAATTCAAATTATAAAACCTTAAGTTTTTAAGTTAAAGGTTAGCAACCCTTAATAGTTTTGTAACATATTACTTGTATCATCGTTGTTCAATCGTCTTGACCCCTTTTTAAAACTACTTGTCATCATAGTCAAAGCACCATGTTTTAGCCTTTATGAAACCCATTAATCAAAATTTGTCACCTTTGTAGCAACACATAGGTAATACATAGCTTCATGCATACCATCGTAGTTTAATTTGTTCAAGGTGTTAAGTTTTCTTGTTAATTATACAACTCAAGTGACCCAAACACCATCATTGGGCCGAATGAATTTGGGCCAGAACAGCCACAGTGGGCCGAGAGTCTATTGGACCGAATATAGTTAACCCAGCTAATGCGTGGGACGGACCAGTGGCCATGGGCCTAATTGAGTTTGACTGAATAATTGTTATTGGGCCGAAGGTGTGTGGATCGAAATAGTGGGCTGCGCTTCACTATTGGGCCGGAGAGTTTGCATGGTTTAGGCCCTTGGTCGACTGAATAAAATCGAGTAACAGCTTGAGGTCAGCGAACCTTCTTGTCTCACCAAGGTTCGCAACTGTCATGCCCTATCAAGGTTCGGCTAGGGTTCGGGACACACCACTGGTTCGGCTGATGGATGGAGGTTCGGCGGTCCCTAGGGTTCGCATCAAAGTAGGTTCGGTATTCCATGTGGGTTCGGCCAGCCTTGT
Organism: Mikania micrantha; assembly: GCA_009363875.1. Taxonomy (NCBI): domain Eukaryota; kingdom Viridiplantae; phylum Streptophyta; class Magnoliopsida; order Asterales; family Asteraceae; genus Mikania; species Mikania micrantha. The sequence continues at coordinate 45,018,044 of CM018683.1, read as the reverse complement.
GGGTTCGCCGCTCCTGTATAGCTTCGTCTAGATGATGGTTCGGCCATCAGGATTAAGAGGTTCGGCCAGGTCAGAGGGAGGTTCTGCTGATGGGGTTCATCCATCTACTGTTTCGGATGAAGCTACAAGGGTTCGGTGGTAAGTGATGCACAACTGGGTTAGTAGCAGAACATGGTTCGGCTAACTGCTCCTGCATTGGTTCTTCAGCACTGGGCGAACCCTGGTTCAGCCACCATCGTCTTCCTCATCAAACCTGGAACTTGTAGGCTGTTCCATGGCTGGGTTATGAGTTAGAGGTTTGACAAGGGCATAGGGTTAAGGTGAAGATGGGTTTATGACCGGTTGAGGTGAGTAGGTCGACTAAGGCGACAAAAACCCTAGTATTTCGAACTTTCCAAGCTCATTACCTCGATTTTCAGTGGTTATCTTCTCCGATATGCTGTACTTTTAGGTAGAGTTCGTTGCTAGCTACGCGTGGACACCAAGAACGCCCGTTTTCGTTGAAAAACGAGCAAGTTATGGAGATTTGAAGGGTGATTATCCTAGTGAGAGAGATGGCCGAAAATTGCTTTTAGAGAGAGAGAGAGTGGAAATGTAAGAAATGAGGTGAAAGCCTCATTTGTGACTTTAAATACCCTGAGGGTATTCGGGTTCGTTTCGGTTGCTCGGTTCGTATCTTCGTCGCGTTTCCGGCACGCTACGCGCGTGTTTTTGTAACTTAAATGAAAAGACTTTGTTTAAATTAATTTGAAGATAGTTATTCTTCGTAAATGTTTTTAAAATTATTTTTCTTGAATTATTTATTGAAATTTATTATTTTTACGCATTTCTTTAGCTCGTTCGCGTATTCTACGTATTTTAATTAAATAACTTTATTTTACGCGTTTTAATTAAAATAGTTTCCTTTTAATCTATTTCTGATGAGTTTCAAAATTGTAAAATAGAAAATATTATACTCTCTTAAATTTATTATCGTTCGTATCGTTTTCGTTTTCGTTTCCGTTTCATCAGAACGCGTCACCATCGCGCGTATTCATTCGAATCGTCATTCGAACGAACACGACAATGGTTTGGCTTTCTGATTCTTGTTTTCTACTTTTCAGTCATCATTTCAGAACTTTAAACTTTCAGATTTATTCGTACAGGTCGTCACCTATACGAATAATCCGTCAGTTTAGCATTCTGCCACGACATCTGTTATTGTTTTGTTCTGTTTAACCTCACATATGTTTATACATAGTAGCATCAAATCAAGCATCTGTGTGTCAGTTCTGTGTTGTCTGATGTGTTTCTAACTGTTAAACCATGAGGTTTAAAGCATATTTCAGACCAATAGAATAATAGTTTAGTGTCATGCATCAAGTGTCAATAGCATATAAATAGTTTCACGTAATGTGTACCTGAGTTACTGTGCACGTTACTGTGCAGTTCACTGTTCTGGTAACGGTTCCGGCACTGATGTTACATTACTATTTTTAAAAACTTATATCAACAAAGAGTGTTGGTTTCAACGAATTGGCATAAATGGATGTTATTTTGATATTGTAACATGTTTAAGAATGTTATTTGAAACTTTAGTTTGTGAAAACGGAATTTTAAACGACCACTTTCTAAATACGGAAACTTTAATTTGGTAAATAAGATAGATTGGGTGATTTGTGCATAAATGACATGTTATATGTGTCTAAAGTGTTTTTGGAACATGTTAGAATTATCCATTTGATGAAATGTGATTTTTTAACTAAACTTTCCAAAAATAGAAACTTTCTAAAAATAGAAAGCTTCGTAAAATAGAAACTTTCCAAAAATAGGAAGTTTCCTAGCATAGTAAATTTTCCAAAAATAGGAACTTACGTGAATGACATACGTGATTGACATACTTGAACAATTTGTTTTGAGTAGAAACGCAGGGTACATGATAATGTACTACTTGCATGTTAAGATCAATATGAGACTTCAACGAACTATAACACAAGAAACGTGTCACCAACGATTCGTCGAGTCAACACTAGTAAACACACAAACACTCGGTTGAGCACACCGACACTTTGAGTTGTATGGGGTACAAAACACCACAAAAGACATACTCATGACCTATAGAATTATAGGTAACCGCTAGCAGGTGCTAGCATTCACGGGTTATGAACACACAAAACCAGGAATTGCACAATCAGGTGAATTCATGGCCCCTTTCTTTTTTTCACTATTTTCTACCTTTAGGGAAGAAAACATAGCATTCAAATTGTTTTTGAACAACAAACACATTTTTGGTTACATATAGACATGTTTATCACTTATATGTATATGTGTGGCACACATCACAACGAAGTCCTCATAAACACATCTCGAACCGTTAATAGCGCGGGGTGCACAAATTCTGGATAGTACTATTTGGGTCTGACAAACCCCTCTGTTGCGCGCCTGGGAGGCCACCCCGACTGAGAGTTAGAATAGAGCAAAATTGACCAAACACATTTGCCATTGTCTTGTGCGATGGACATGGCGGGAGGCATGCAGTCAGTTTCGGTTTCGAACCCACATATAATATAACTATATTGACTAGCTATCAATCGATATTGCATTGTAATGATACGTAATCCTACAACATTTTATTGCAAACTTTACTGTTTACTGTTACTACAAAACCTATGCTCTCACCAACTATTGTGTTGACATTTACTCGCATGTTTTCTCAGGTAACTAAGGAACGCACTCAGAACAAGGATGCTAGGACGGGGTCACATGCATCTACTTATGTCTTAGGCTGATGAAAACACTTTATTTATTTTGTTTTGTTATGTTATGTAATGACTAAGAAAACTCAAACCGCTTCTGTCAAAATAAGGTTCCAGTTAAGTTCTATCACAAAAACTTTATCAAAGGATTATGCGGAAGCACCAAAAATAGTTACAAAAGTAATATGAACATAACAAGTTACTAATTACATCCCAAAATCATTATACCATAATGTATATGACAACACAACAACCAAAATTTGCATAACGTTTGATATTTCCAAATTACGCGGCCCAATCATAAGCTTTTATGCACATCTACTTCGACCTACAAAAACCTCATATAATTTTACCATTAGTTCATAAGAACTAAGTAAGATTATACAAATATAGGTTAGGGTTTGAATCGGAAGGGTTCTAGTCCTTAAAACGCGTTTAAAACGTCAAAAACAAACAAATCTAGATTGCCCGGGCCGTAGCCCTCGCCCGGTGGGACAGAACCTTTCCGCCGTAGCCTACGCCCAATGGGACAGAACCTTTCCGCCATAGCCTACGCCCAGGGCGTAGCCTACGCCACTGGGTGTATGGTTTTCCTCCATTTTGCGCGTTTTTGACCTTTTACACCACCTTCGATCGTTCCAAACCACTCGAAACTAAATCACAAGTTTCCAATACATATTAAATGGAGTATCAACTTCTCTATTTCAAACCATAACATATCCAAACCTAATTGGCTGCCAAATCAATCAATTTTAATTCAAAAGTTTCAAAACAATTTTAAATCACCAAAAAGGTGTTTCATTCACCAACTTCTATTTCTATCAATAAATTTAGTTATACAAATGATAACCAAACATATTTCATCTATAATTACTATAATGTTCACCCTCAGGTACTTCCATTTTAGATTTCAAACCAATTCAAATCAATTAGTCAATTACAAACCAATTATCCACACTTAGGTGGAAACTTGATATTCAATATAGTTATGACGTTCTCCCCCAAGTACTTCCATCATAACTTGCCAAAGTTTACTTCCACATTCAAGTGGTGAAGTAATCAATAATTTCCAATTCAAACTATGATGTTCACTCTCTAGTCCTTCCATCATAGTTTTTAATTTCAACCAACCATTCATATGTTTATAACCAAATATAAACCATGCTACTATGATATATATATATCCTAAGATACTTCTATAATAGACTTACATAACCAATTTGCATTTAACTCAACTAAATCTATTCACAAATCAAATATTTCAATCTATTAACAGTTTGACTTTTAAATAGTCAAACCATACAATCCAATATCATCAATTACTCATACATTCATAATCAATCCAATACAAGTTTTAGACTATAACTACTCTTTATATATGGTGTTTAGTAAGTTAGATAACTTACCTTAGCACTTCTAATCATGGATTAACTATTGGTGCTTTGCCTTCCCGTTGACTTCCCTTTGAAATTCCGCTATCACCACCTAGTTACAACAATTTAATACTCTTAACTACCATTCTAATTAAGATTGATATAAGCTCAACAATTCAACCATTTTACTATTGAATCATCAATTTCATGATGATAATCACTTTTAACCCATTTCATGACTCAATTTCCAAATATTGACTTAAAAGTCAATTATTGGCATTTTAAAAAACAACATGTGTGCAAGCTTTTACCTACACACTATCTTGTTAGTTTCAACTTAGCCATAACCCATTTCTACAATCAAACTCATTAAACTCATAAATTTAACATATTTGTTGAGTTTTGACCAAAACTTGCATGCAAAGCATCAACATAGTATTACTTAAAATCAATGTCACCATGTTCATACGTAAACCCAAACTCACATGATTTCCCCAACACCTAAATCCTCACTTATTGATTCTTTATGTAAGAATCATAGTTTGGGTTTTTAAAACATGATTACAAGATCAAAACAACATGTTCTAATTACCCATAACACCCAATTCAAAGTTTGGATGAAAACCCATTCATGCCTTCATCTTCCAAAGTTTCAAGAACTAGAATAAAGCCTCAAATTCACTTACCTAGTTGTTGAAGATCACCAAAGGAAGTGATTTAACCACTCAAACTTGGATTAAGACTCTAGATCACCACAAATTTTGAAAGATAGGTCACATGTCTTCTTCTCCTTCTTTGGCTTCTCACATACGAAACACACACATACACATAGGGAGGATACGTAAATTGTGACTAAAGTCAAATACATATCCCCAACTTACAAGTTTGGGTACTTGGCAATTATAACCCTCAATCTTTCAAAACATATTACTAAGTTATCTAACTTGGTTATGAACTTTACCAAACAACACAATTCAAATACTTGTTAAATAAATATTTAACTAAAATTTTAGCCGATCGATTATATTATAATATTTTAACAAAACGAGTCATTACAAATTCTCCCCTCCTTAAAGGGGTTTCGTCCCCGAAACAACATTACAATTCAAATAAAAATGGGTAAAACTTCTTCATTTCTTCCTCCGACTCCCATGTAACGTCAGATACCTTTCGATTCTTCCATTTTATCAAGACTTGGTTAATTGACTTATTTCTAAGTCGCTTAACCTTTCGATCCAAAATTTCCACCGGTTTTTCAACATAATTTAACTTGTCAACAATTGCAACATCTTCCAATGGCACATAAGCCGTCTCATCTGCTAAACACTTCCTCAAGTATGAAACATGGAAGGTGTTTTGTATTCCACTCAACTCATCCGGTAGCTCCAGTCGGTAGGCAACCACCCCGACTATTGCTAGAATTTTAAAAGGTCCAACAAAACGAGGACTCAATTTTCCACGTTTACGAAATCAAATAACACCCTTCCATGGAGAAAGCTTTAACAAAAATAGTCCCCCACTTGGAACTCTATAGGTCTTCTCCGCTTATCAGCATAAGATTTCTGTCGATCTTGGGCTTCTTTCAAATGAGCTCGAATTTGATCAATCTTGTCATTTGTGGCTTTTACAACTTCTTTATTAGCAAGCTCTCGTGGACCGACTTCTTCCCAACAAACAGGAGTACGACATTTTATCCCATAAAGCAACTCATACGGAGGCATACCAAGGCTAGAATGATAACTATTGTTATACGAAAACTCAGCCAATGGAAAATACTCATCCCAACTGCCCCCAAAATCAATAATGCACGTACACAACATATCCTCCAACGTTTGAATGGTACGTACAGTCTGACCATCCGTCTGAGGGTGATAAACCGTGCTCAACAGAAGTTTAGTTCCTAATTCCTCCTAGAATTTCCTCCAAAAGTGTGAAGTAAATCGAGTGTCTCGATCAGATACTATACTCACAGGAACTCCATGACGTGATACAACTTCCCGTATGTACACTTCTGCCATTTTCTCTGATGAATAAGTCTCGCGAATAGGAATGAAGTGAGCACTTTTCGTCAATCTATCAATAACAACCCAAATCGTGTCATGCTCCCTTTTTGTTTTAGGGAGTTTGGTGATCAAGTCCATAGTAACGTGTTCACATTTCCACATGGGAATTTCCAATGGTTGTAACTTGCCATACGGTTTTTGATGCTTAGCTTTAACCTGCATGCAAGTTAAACTCTTTTCAACATATTTAACAATGTCTCTTTTCATGAATTGTAGTGCTTGTTCCATATCTTCTACATCAAAGAAAATCTAACATCTGCACAGAGCCTTTACATCGTTGTGTGATAGATTTGTCAGCCACATGGGATCAAATATGCGCACCGTATCCCATTTTTGTCTTTGCACAGCACAATTACTGCCTCTGCAGTTCTCCCGTCATAATACCACCTTCGAAAACTGTACAAGAAGTCCTAAGGCGTCTTTCGCAATGGAATCTTTCTCATGAATTTTGGAGGCAGCCACTTCAGGATTACTTTTGCTTGCGGGTATCAGCGTCAATCTCCAGCAGGTAATACCTCTCCGATTGCTACGGTTTAAAGTTAATCCATTTCTACCGGTATTCAAACTGAATTTGTCTTGAGAACCATGCAGACATCCCCGAATCTCCACTGTAAAGCATCTTCAAACGTGCGAGTTGGTTTACTTCAAATCCTGGCAACATTTTGAAGTCATGGGGGTATCGAAAGTACTGTATTCCTCACTCTCTTTTGACTGCATAGTAGTTCAAATCATGAGAGTATGCCCAGCTTAGAATTTGACCTTCAGATCTGTATCCCTTGGTCCTGTAAACTTTAGTGTGTGAAGCTGGCATTTGACCAACGCTTTCTGTCTTCAAAACTTTCCAATAAGCTTCCCATTCCTCTTTTCTTTTTTGAATGTCTTCTGCTGAAGACTCACTACAACTGACCTTTTTGTCAAACTTCCTGTTCAGCTCCTTCTCAGTGTGTTGACCGAAAAGATCAGTGAAGGTAGGCAGTTCATCCTCAGCTGAAGTATACTTGATGTCCTCTTGTTCAGTGATATCCTCCAAAATAACTTCATCGATGTCATCAAAGGCTTCAGGAGAAGGAATATCAGAGGCAGGAATGGTAGCTTCATCCAGAATCACCTCGTCAGGATTTAATCTGAACAGCTCAGCATTCTGTTCCTTTGTGAGGCAATGTATAATCTCGTCTTCCTCCTTATCGTAGCTAACATAATGTGAATAATGCCCTGAGCGTCCAAAATCATTATAAGTTTTTCGTCCAAAATCCGCCTCACTGGCATTGCTTCAACCTCTTCTGCAGCTTTAGGCTCTTCAGTTTGAGGAGGAGGAGGCTTGGCACCTTTATCGTGATTTGTCTTGGTTCTGACTTCAGTGGGTGGAGTTGGCTCTTCAGCACTGGAGGAGCTTGCAGAACCACTACCAGCACTGTCGTCATCATCACCAGAGTCATCGTCTTTGTCAGTATCATCATAGTCAACCTTCTCCTCATCAGACTCATCATTTTCTTCTTTGTCTTCTTCTTCTTCGTCTGAATCATTCGAGGCATCCTCGGTGCCCTCGATCCTAGGAGTAGACTCCTTGAGGCTTTCAACTTGCTTTGCTAATCGCATGTTTTCAGCCTCAAGAGCTAAGATCCGATCACTGAATCCATAGGCAGTCAATGCCAACTTGTTATGCTCATCAACATACTTAAGCAATTGATCCTCCTACGCAGCAGATCTAGCCCTCAAGTCTGCCCATTGGTCAGCAGCCTGTAATATAAAGAGCATCTTGCTCACTGACCCTCTGTGTAAGTTGGGCAATCACTTCATCCTGCTGGTGGTTTATCTCCATCAGCCTAAGAACCAGACTATTCAGTGTGCTGAGTTGTTCAGCAACTGAAATAGTAGGTATATATGGATCAGCTCGAGTGGTGGAGAGACCAGAAGAAGCTGTAGTAAACACATGTGTGGCAACAACAGAGGAGGTCAGAGGGGCAGTAATAGCACGTGTAGGTATAGCCCTTGACCTGTTCAGTGAAGAAGTCGAGACTGTTGCAGCTGATATAACAATGGTTGCTGCAACAAACACCGACTCTGACGGTCTTTGTAGGACAAAACAAGTCCTTATTCTCTTTGCAGGAGGAGATGATGTGGACTGGACAGCAGTGGTAGCAGCAGTAGATGTAGAAATGGAAGTACGTGGGGGAGGAGAAAAGTCAAAATCAGGGACAAAAAATGGATCCCTGATCTCCTCCCTCTCCTGCTCTGTCACACAAAGCCTCTTCCTCTTCCTCATAGGCTGTGACCTGACCATATATGTCTCATACTCATCATTGGTCTTGTCAAAATCTGAGCTGCCAGATCCCTCTGCATCATCATCTTTACCACCATCTTCATCTGATTCATCTGAATCTTCTCTCTCATCAGCTGAAGTGGTACCACCCATTTCCAATGGTGTTGAGACGGTGGCTGCAGAAGTAGATAGGAAATCTAAATCAAGTAAAGCTCCAACATCTACATCATCTTCACCTGCAACAGAGACACTAACTCCAGCACTAGTATCAACACCAGAAACATCACCACCAGCTCCAGAAACAACACCATCACCACCACTAGCACCTGCACCACTAACACCAACATCAGCACCTACATCTTCACCATCATCTCCATCATCACCACCTGGCACTATGATATTATCTAAATCTGAATTAGAGTCATCATGTCTCCATTTCCTCCCAATGGGTGCAATGTAATCAGGTTTGAGGAGATGGTCGAATAGAGTACGAACGGGAGGCTTTGTCTCCTTTCCTCTGTATGATAAAACTCTGTTAAGAGTTATATCATTCATGTGCTCCAATCTAATAATGTATGTACTGGCCTTCGGTAGATTAGGTACTTGTGCATCCAAGATCTGCTGGAGAAATCTCGGGTACATGAGGAACTTCTTGTCACCCTTGAGAAAGACATTTTCCTTCAGATGTGTGAGTACCATCTCTAAGAAGTTGAATGGTATATTCAGCACCAAAGCCACGAACGCACACTGTAATGTCTCTCTGAGCTCATCAAATCCCCCGCGTCTAGAACCCAAGCAGTGAATGAGTACATGAGCCAAGTACTTGAACTGCGGGGATAGAAAAGCTTGGACTCCGACTTCCAAGTCACCATCATACTTGCATTGCATAAAGCATCCTCTAAAAAGATAGCGATCAAGTAGGAAAGGATGATCAGGTGCATCCTGGAATCCACATATCCTCCGAATGTGCTCAGCAGATACTATAACGTCATGTCCTCTCACCTTGCCTCTGATCACAGGAGGCTCGAACTCACAATCTATGTCTGCATATCTCCAGAAATCCTTTGGTGCGACAAATAGGGATCATAAACAGTAGATATTGCAGTGAAGATTTTAGAACGCCTGAGAAATGTAATAATCTCTGTAAAATGCCTGGCGCGCGTTCTTGGTGGCAAGATCTAAATGAGCACAAATATTGTTCTTCGTCACAGCTTTGTAGTCTGCCATACTGAAAAACAAGAGAATTAACATGTCAGTTCAATTCAGTTAAACAATTGAGTAAGATCAGAAATTTTACACAAGTATACAACTTGTGTGAATGAGACATCAATGCCCGAATGAAGCTTGGCGAATGAGTTAAACAATTGAGTAAGATCAGAAATTTTACACAAGTATACAACTTGTGTGAATGAGACATCAATGCCCGAATGAAGCTTGGCGAATGAGTTCAATGACCGAATGGGTCATGTCATCCGAATGACAGGCGAATGAGCTTATTCTGTTGACTCATTGACCGAAAGAGTCAAGTCATCCGAATGACCAACGAATGAGTACAATGGCCGAAAGAGTCTCATTCGGTCGAATGGCTTCATTCGGTCGAGACACTCATTCGGTCGACCCTTGTAATGCGAATGAGTGTCATTCGGTCGACAAAAGGAATTCAAAAATCCAAGTTCTCAAAACAACAAATTTGACCATAAAATCGACACTAACAAGTTCAGATATGTCCGATTAACATTTAGGAACTGGTTTTAGGTACTTTAGGGTTTATTTTGTCCATTTATTAGAGGGTTACAATTACGAGCCCTAAAACCCTAAACCGATAACTGTTCTCAGCAAATCCATGGTCAAAATTGGAAGATCTTGGTTCTAATGGTACCTGTAACAACCACAAGAAAGAATACAATCAGTTTGGTTGATTAAATGGTGAAGAATCGAAGAATAGTGAGGAAAGAGTGAGTCGGGCGAATGAAGAAACACAGTTGGCCGAAGGAAAAATTTGGGGGAATGAGTTGTTTCGGCCGAAAGAGCCCAATAAATAGGAAGATTCATTTGGCTGAGAGGTCAACCGAATGAGTTAATTCGTACCTGATTGATTCGGCCAAATGACTCATTCGCATGAATAAAGTCATTCTGTCGATTAACTCTTTCGTCTGCTTCATTCGAATGAATGAAACTTAGCACTCACAAACACAAATTAATTTCAAATTGGACATTTTGAACATTTAAACAAGTACCATTATGAAGATTAGTCTGATTTGATGGATTCAGATACGATTGAACATCTAAACACACAAATGATCATCTAAAAACAAAATTTGAAATTTAAAATCTTTTTGTATTTTTCTGAAACGAAAGACAACTGTACAACTACCAGATAAAACTAAAAACAATTAAGAAACACGTAATTTGTGAGAAGTCTTTCAAGAAGATGACACAAACACCTAATCACATCAAATCAGCATTAATGAATGTTACACTTCGGACACACTTGTCTTATGATTTAATTACTGATATACTTGTCCACTTTAAACCTGACAATACATCATTTCTAAAAAAATTAATGATCACTCATATTTTCTGACTGAGTTACCCATTGAATTTAACCTATAAAGATCAAAACTAGTTTGTAACTCATCTCTGCATAACTTAATACCTAACATCATAAGTTCTATAAGGTTCCAATTTATTTTCTTTTTGTATTTTTCTTTTTGATTTGTCTCTCATGATCAACACATTATCATGGACGGCTTCAGCTAGGACTTTACAAAGCAATATGGAACGTATACAGAACTGTGTTGACACAATCAAGTTGTTCTATCCAAATGGATGGCTTCAACTAGGCTGCAACCCAGTAATATGGCACATGTATGGAGTCGACCTTATTTTATTTTTGTATTTTTCTTAGCTTATCCTATCTGAATGGACGGCTTCAGCTAGGCTGCAACCCAGCAATATGGCACGTGTTTTACCTTTATTTTCTTGTGAATCAATCATTCTCATCTGAATGGACGCCTTTAGCTAGGTCTTTACAAAGCAATATGGCACGTGTACAGACTTGAATTCATGAATCATTGGAAACCTTATTAGATCCTATGATAACAGGTGTATGCCTGATTTGAGTTAAAAACTATTTATCACTTAACTGGTTTTCTAAAATGGATCCCACAATTCAGACTTTCTAAGTAATCACCAATATTCTATACATATTGTAAAGTTGGCCTATCAGTACATCAAATCACATAACTCCTGTGCTTTCGGTTTATGCATTCACTTTTTGCTTTTAAGACATGATAGGTTAACACATCACTTTCTCAAACAAGACTTTCTCATTTTTACAATTTTTTTAAATGTTTTTGGTGTTTCAAATTAAATTACTTTTTCTCCCCCTAAAAACCTAAAACTGAAAATTTTTTTTGAGTTTTTGATTAAGTGAAAAAGAAATAACATAAATACTGACAAAGAAAAATAAAACAAAAGAACCTTACTAATAAAACAATGATCATTTGTTTGATTCAGATGAAGGAATGACTTCATCCTTTTGAAAAACACCATTAGCCGATAACAGATATAAAAATCTGGGTTTATCAAAAGCTTTTATGTAAAGATCGGCTTTCTGGTGATTGGTGCGAATTTTAACAACATCGATTTGCTTCTTTTCAAAGTAATCACGTATAAAGTAATATTTTATGTCGATGTGTTTGGTTTTCGAGTGCTGGACTGGGTTTTTAGTGACAGCAATGGCAGCAGTATTATCAACATAGATAGGAGTGTTAGAAAAATTTAACGCATAGTCCCTGAGTTGTTGCTGTATCTAGATGATTTGTGAGCAACAACTAGCGGCAGCAATATATTCAGCTTCACATGTTGAAGTAGACACCGACGTCTGCTTCTTGCACTGCCAGGTAACTAAACGGTTACCAAAGAATTGACATCCTGTAGATGTTGACTTGAAATATCTATTGCATCCGCCATAGTCTGAATCACTGTATGCAGTAAGTTCAAAGTTATTATCACTAGGGTACCATAAGCCAAGATTCGGAGTACCCTTCAGATAATGCAAAATCCTCTTCACAGCAATCAGATGTGATACTCTTGGTTTGAACCGATAGCAAGCACACAAGCATGTGGCGAACATTACGTCTGGCCGAGAAGTAGTAAGATACATGAGGGATCCAATCATTCCTCTGTACAGAGTGGCATCGATTAACTCCCCTCATCTGGTGTATTCCCATGATTTACAGCCAGTGGGGTACCAACAGGTTTTGCATCTGACATACTAAACCGGCTCAGAATGTCACCAACGTATTTGGTCTGATGAATGAAGATTCCTGCCTCAGGCTGATCCACCTGTAATCCCAGAAAGAATTTCATCTCCCCCATAGAGCTCATCTCAAACTTTTCTTTCATCACCTTCTCAAATTCCTTGCACAAAACATCATTTGTAGAACCTAAAATGATGTCGTCCACATAAACTTGCACCAAGAGTAAATCACCATCCTTCTCTCGAATGAACAAAGTGCAGTTAATGACACCTCTTCTGAACCCGTTGTTCAGAAGGTTAGTAGACAGTGTCTCGTACCATGCTCACGGAGCTTGGTGCAATCCATACAAGGCCTTGTCTAGCTTGTAGATTGGTCATGATGCAATGGATCTTCAAACCCGGGAGGTTGATTGACATACACCACTTCATTGATCACACAGTGAAGAAATGCACTCTTGACATCCATTTGATAAACTTTAAATTTCTTGAAGGATGCATAAGCCAAGAAGATACGAATTGCTTGATGAGCAACCGGTGCAAACACTTCATTGTAGTCAAGTCCCTCAATCTGTCTGAATCCCTGCACCACCAGACGTGCTTTGTTTCGCACAACGATCCCGTGATCGTCCCTTTTGCAACGAAGAACCCATCTTGTGCCGATAACCTTTGCACCTTTCAGTTGGTCAACAAGTTGCCAAACACCGAGTTTCTTGAATTGTAAGAGTTCGTCTTGCATGGCATCAACCCACGATTCTTATCTCAATGCTTCAGTGATGGTTCATGGTTCAACTTGAGAGATGAAGCAAGAATGGGCACAATAGTTCACATCAGCAAAGCCAAGAATATTTGCAAGACCACCTGAAGATAGCTGATTTCTTGTCTTGACCCCATCATACGGACTTCCAATAATGTTTTCATGAGGATGAATACTATTAATTCTTCCAACAGGATGAGCAGGAACCTCAACCTGTGGATCAAGGTTGTTCAGATTCAAGTCCTCAAGTGCAGGTACAATGTTGTCAACATTTGGTTCGGGGGCAATTGGTTGAACTGTATTGTCATATGTGTCTGAGCTGTCATCATGTATCTGTATGGGAATTGAAGCTGATGAAGGTTGAACAGGTTCATCAGGTGCATTTTGTGCATCATACATCATTTGGACAGCGACATCTTCATCTGAGTACATGGGAGGCATATTGAAAGAGTCGAAAAGGTCTAAATAATCAAACATCCAGTCGGACCTTTCCCAGGTGGGGGCATAGAATGTCTTTGAACGTCCACGTGGTACCACTCCTCCACATTTTGAGTTGATCTATTGTAGACCCTTTTATTAGGAGTGTTGTACCCAAGTAAATACCCTTCTTCCACCTTCTCATTGAACTTGCCTTGCTCGTGTTTCTTAAGCATCGTGCATGGAGCACCAAAAGGTTCAAGATACTTAAGATTAGGCTTTCTGTTGTGGAGAAACTCAAAGCAAGTCTTCCCATGTCTCTAGACTATCAAAACCCGGTTGAGTGTGTAGCAAGCAGTTGCAACAGCTTCATTCCAGAATTGAACTGGAAGGGATGAATCAGCTAGCATCGTCCGAGCAGTCTCAATCAATTTTCTGTTCTTGCGCTCAGCAACGCCATTCATTTGAGGGACATATGGAGCACTGAATTGTTGGACAATGCCACTCATTGCAGAAGTTCTCCATATTGTGATTCTTGAACTCTGTCCCGTTATCTGTTCTGAGCATACGGATCTTGAGCTTATAAAGTGATTCAAGTTTAGTTACAAAAACTTGAATACACTCGAACGTTTCTAATTTCTCCTTAAGAAATAAAACCCAAGAATATCTGGAATACTCATCAGTGATGACTAAGCAGTATTGATCTCTAGCTATACTCTTGCGGTTGACTGGACCAAATAAATCCATATGGAGAAGCTCAAGAGGAACAGTGATTGAATGATACTTTTTCAGCTTGTGAGACTGTTTGGTTCGCTTTCCCTTCTTGCACGAGACACATATATCAGACAACTTGAAATTCTTTAAGCTGACACCCTCAACCAAATTGTTGTGTACAAATGGTTCATCTTACGTAGACTCAAATGGCCCATCCTCTTATGCCAAAGAATAGAATCTTTCTCTGTAGCTTTTGACATAAAACATGAAGCTAAGGAGGATGTTGTTGAAGCTGTAGCCATGTTGAGAACATACAAATCTTGCTTACGGGGTGCAGACATCAGAATCCTGTCTTCAGGAATAGTGATGTCTTGCTTGAGAATGTAACAGCAGAAGTCATCAAAAAGAACTTTGTACTTCTTGTCACAAATCTGTGAAACTGAAAGTAGATTGTCTCCTGCTGCTTTACATATCTGGCTTTGTCAAATGAAACATGTCCATTTGAAAGAATACCCTCTCCAGTAATGAACCTGCCTTTGTCACCGGCAAACGCTACATATCCACATCGAATTGAATTGACATTGGTGAGCAGCGAAATATCTCCAGTCATGTGCCTTGAAGCCCCACTATCAACGATCCAAGTGATGTTAAGAGCAGCAGTTGGGGCAACCTGCACAAACACAAACTATTAGTTCAATTTAGGAACCCAAGTTTTTACAGTCTTGGGTTGACCCAATGAGTCTCGGATCCAAACATCAATCCATTTTCCATCTGGGGTTGCCTTGTCTGGAGTTTTTGAAACTAAAGTCTCAGAAGACTTAACTTTCCAGACTGTGTTTATACTGAAAGAGTTTTTCAAATAGATGGATGATGGTTTGGATTGATTGACATTAACAACCTTGGGAATAGTCAAATTCACAACTTTCCCTTTACCCTTATGATGTCGACGGAGCTTAGTTATAAATCTAACTAAAAACCGACTTTAAACTAGACACAAAGTAATAAATCTAGACTCTCTAAAACCTAAGCTACCGACAGGCAAGTACCTGTCGTATGTAGCAGAGCAAAGGAAGTCCGGATATCGAACCCACAGACTTCTACAGATTGTACTAACTAGACTCTATGACTTATCTATACAAAATTTGTACTTAAATAAAATAATAATAAGGAAGGGGGGTTTTCTAACAAAACTAACAATAACTCAGATGAAGACTAAAGAGAAGACACCAAAATGAACGAAGATAGAAACGAAGATCAGACAAAGACAGAACACTACCTAGGTATGAATCCTACACATGCCCAACAAAAGATCTATTGGTAAATGGAAACTATGTGATACCGGGATCTTAGAATACTAAACTCTAAGGAAACATAGAGCACCCTTGACCCTTCTCAAGGATTGTCAACTAAGAGTCCTAAAAGCCGTTAAACCACCGGTTAAATGGATTTCCCTCACAGGTCATCCAATTATACTCAAAATGTATCCGCTAGACAATCTACCTACGGCACGATAATCTCAAAACACCTAAGAATTAACTGTTGAACAATCTACCTCACAGCGTGAAAGTCACAGTTTACTTAAATGCTAGGGTGACTTGGGTTTTCCTATTGGATTCGGTAAACACAGATATACGATGAACTAGAAAGATCTTCTCACAAAGTCTCTAAACTAGTCAATCTAACACCATAGACAAACCGACAATCTCTCACCTCACGGCTATTAAGATTGGTTGCACATCTAATATATCTATATCAAGATAATAACTCCTATGGTAAACTCGTACGTAGTAAACCATCCAATAATCAAAAACACACAGTAATTGACCTAGCATGCACCTATTACATGAAAGACATTCACCAAGGCACACAAGGAGTAAATCATCAATCCATAAACGATCATAGACACACATAAACATCCAATAATCCAATCCAAGTTTGTTACATCACGAGTTCATCACATAAACATAATCCAAAACCAATAAAAACCAATGTTAAACATGTGCAATCATCAAAACCTAGGTAGTTCTACAAGATTAGCCAAGAAACATCATACGAATACAATCCATAATCTGCTTAAAGTGAATGAGAAACATAGAAATCAAAGAAAACAAAGAAACAAAGGAAACCGAATGAAGAACACCCGAATTTCTTGATCCTAGGCCTTCAATCTTCAATCCAGTGCTTTCCCAACCTTTGATTCACCTTAGAATGGCTTTTCCTCGAGCTCCTAGTCGCCTACAGCCGTTCAAAAACGTGTTCTCCTCTAGGGTTTTCGACTTTTTGGCTTAAAACTGATTTTCTACGATTTTAAGTCTGTGGCGTAGCGCGACAGATACCTCTAAATCTGTCGCGTAGCGCGAGAGAATCCAGAATCCAGTTTTCTTCTTTTCTTGTTTCCGGGTCCGTCCTTACCCAACCGTGAGCTCGTTTCTTTCTACTTTATCACCAAATATATGTGTTTATTACCTGCGAACATCAAATTACAAAAATGTGAAGCACCAGCTTAAATCGACTCTAAAACTGAATAAAACTGTACAGAAACGAAACAAAAACAAATAGAAAAACAGATGTGTTTTACAACACATCACCTTAACCAAAGGCTTAACATGATTGGGTTGTTTGGGCTTTGCATGAGATTATTTACAATCAGATTTGACTTGTTTAACAAAATGCTGATTTTGTTTTCTGGGTGGTGCAACTTTAGGTCTGATCAGATGAGGGCAAAATCTAGCAATATGCCCCAGTGCACTACACTCAAAACAAGCCCTTTTATCTATGTGACAAAAGTGTTTGACTTTAGAATGAGAATTTTTGGTTTGAAAAACATTTTTCTTAGTCTTGTCTTGCACAAAACCCAAACCCTTTGTACCATTAAAAACAAGTTTTTCAGTCTTAGGCAAGATTGGGTCAGCCTTTTTGGCAACAGATGTCTGATTCTTAACACAAGACACTAGAGGAGAAACATCAGATTCATCCTCAGAATCAGAGACCCAATCTTCAACCACGCCCTCTACAAAAGATTCCTCATACATTGAGGGACCCTCATTAGAGATAATCCCTATATGATCAATAACTAATGGAGTTTTCACTTGAAAGTCTTTAATCTCTTTGTCATTTGGAGAATTGACAAAGCAGTTCAAGACTGGTGGGGGGCAATGATTATATTTTGTTTCTTTACCCTTCCCAGTTTGACCAATCCTGTTACTGATCATGTGCTCAATAATGTATGAAGAGCTTTCATAGCTCTTGAGCTTCTGGCTTAAAGTCTTATAGTCACACTCAACTATGGCAAGTTTCTTCTAATTCTCATTGATAGTGTTGAGATAAGAAGTAACTGCATCCTGTTTATTGAGCACAGCGATCTCAGCCTCATGTTACTATCTGTTTAACAAATCAATTTTAGCCTTAAATCTTTTTCATTTGATTTTAAAATTCTATTTCCTTCAATCATTTGGTTGAGATCGCTGATCAATTCAGAATTGTGCTTCTGATAAGCCAGGACCTTACTGTCAAGGTCAATACAGTTAAAGCATCTGGACTGAGAAGAAGAACAGTCATCATATACCTGATCTGACTGAGATGTAGCAGAAGTGTTCACTATCATAGCAAACTGTGTAGCAGGTTGTTCTTCAAACTCAGCATCAGAATCTCCTTGAGTGTCTGAGTCTGAAGAGCTTTCTGATTCTGATCCTGATGATTCCTCCAGACTTGTCTTTGTTTCTTCCGAAGTGATTTCATCACTAGATTCATCAGCTCTCTGGATTGCTGCAACACAAGCTTTATCTTCTCCTCCCTGATCAGGATTAAATCTGAAATCCCAGTTTTCACCTTCATCATTTTGAACCATCAAGGCTTTGCTAGCATTTGAAGAACATGCATGAGCAGGAGTATCAATGGGCACAAGTCTTCATTCTAAATTTGCTGCAGATGATCTTTGATTCTGAAAAGGATTCTTGTTGCCCATCTTCTTTGGTTTCTTGCACTGTCTTGCAAAGTATCCTTTTTCTTCATAGTTATAGCAAGTGACAGATGACATATCAAAACCAAATTTTGAATCCTTGTTCAGATTGATATCTTTTCCAGTTCTTCTCACAAAATCCTTAGCTCTTCTTACTGCACTAACAAGAGCCCACATGATGTATATCCTCTCCATACCATCCGGGTCAATCTGAGAATAATATTCATTTGTCAAGTGATGATTACTAATCTGCTCGGCTAATAAACCATCATAAGAGCTCACAAGAGTAGACAGAAGACCCATATGTTCCTTGGCAACCTCTACTGTCACTTTATCAAAATTGTCTGTCTTCAGATTGGTGACTGTATGGTTATCTTCTTTCTGAGAAGTTGAAGCTGAGAAAGATTGACTGAAGTGATTCTGGTTTGAAACAGGAGCTTCTTTAGTCTGAGAGACAAAAGCAGTCTTCAATGGAGCATGAGAAGAAGCTCTTTCCACAGTAGGAGTAGAGTAATACAGTGAAGGATGTTGAACTTGAGCGACTCTCTTTGCCTTCCACTTGTTCTCAATCTCCTGTTCTTTTAGCTTCTGGATAAACTCATTGATGTCCATATTAGCCATCATCTCATTTTGCTTCAAGACCATGAGGAATGACTCCCATTTGGGAGGTAAAGCATCTGTCAAACACTGAATCTTCTCTTGTGTTGTAGTCTTGACCTGATGATTGAACAACGCACTCAGAAGACGATAAAATCTAGCAATCAGATCATCTAGACACTCATTTCCCACATACATGAAACTGTTAAACTCTTTTCTCAAAGCTTTGGACTTTATGTTCTTCAAAGCATCATTTCCCTCATATCTTTGTTGCAACATATCCCAAAGTAACTTAGATGAAGTAAAATGTCTGAACTGATGAAAGATATTAGTAGCAATAGATTGAGATAGAATAGCATAGGCTTTCTTCTCAAAGTCATATAACTTCCTTTGGGGTTCAGTCATCCGGGTGACTAACA
Organism: Mikania micrantha; assembly: GCA_009363875.1. Lineage (NCBI taxonomy): Eukaryota > Viridiplantae > Streptophyta > Magnoliopsida > Asterales > Asteraceae > Mikania > Mikania micrantha. Next base: position 44,998,490 of record CM018683.1, on the reverse strand, counting down.
TGGGAGTTCCATCTTCATTCAGAGGTCTCAAATAACCACTCTCTATCATCATCCACAAGTTTGTATCAACTCCATTGATGTGGATCTCAAATCTGTACTTCCAATAAGGATAATCATCTAATGAAAGCAACTTAGGAGCTTTATTAGAGTTCCCAGTCTTAGTCTCTGTGAGTAGCAAGGTCTGAATCCTATAAGGTTAGACATCAAAGCTAGATCCTCCATTATGTCAAGAACAAATGGATTCAACACTTAGAAAAATTTTAAGACTGATGGCCAAATGTCGAGAGCCGAATACGTGTTACCTGTCCGAATAGACTTAGTCAGCCGAATGAATGATTTGAGGAGAATGAGTAGAGAACCGAATGACCTGAAGTCCGAATGAACAGACAACCAAATAACAGGTGGACCGAAAGAGGAGTCGGCCGAATGAGTGGAAGACCGAAAGAGAGCTATTCGGTCGAATGAAGCTATTCGGCCGAAAGAGAGCTATTCGTACATCTTATTCGGATGATTGACTCATTCGTACAATCTTGGGTTTTCAGCAACAAAAATCGTTATAACTTTTGATTTAGGATGAATCTAACCACCAAAATTGGTACAGAACTTCAAGACATCATTACTAAGCAATTGGAATGATCGATTTGTCAAAACATCCACAAAAACCCACGAATCTATAATGAAACACTAACTTGAAGGGCAAGAAAGTTAGGGTTTTTGAAAATGTCGAACAACCAATCTGAAATATAGTGATTTGGATTGAAAATCGAGCAGAATCAAGAGCCAAGGCTCTGATACCACTTTGTAGGACCAATTTGGAGCCCGGAAACAATCCGGTTCACCAAGGAATCTGCTCTACAGCCACTAGAATAGTGCGGAATCCTATTCCAGGGTTTTCCAATCAAAAACACCAGGCCCGTGGCGATCTGACGATGAGGAGTGAATGCTTGGATCAATATCGAACACCATGGGGTGAAAATCGAAGTTGGACAACAAGGAGCGGCTCAAAACGCTAAGGGTATGACTCTGGAGTGCTCAGGGAAGAGAGGAGGCTCGTAAAAGTTAGGTTTGAATTTGTTTGCAGAAGTATATATGGACTGCACTCATTCGACCGAATGAGTGGCCGAATCACTCATTCGGCGAATGGCTCAGCCGAATGAGCTTGGTCAACCGAATGAGTCATGCGGATGACTCATTCGTTCGCCCCAGTCATTCGCTAGGCGTTCATTCGCTAGGTGTTCATTCGCCCAAATGACCTCATTCTTAGGATCATTCGCACGAATGGGTCTATATCATATATATAATCAAAGTCAACCATAGTCAAACATATATAAACTTGAATAAACATTAAAGAACAATATAGAATAACTAATCTTCATTAATAAGATAAACTTTATACATTAAGATCATACAAAACATAGAACTAGGGACATTTTTGTGCACTAACATCACTCCAACAAATTGGTGCTCGACATTTCCGACCATACAAGAGTTCGAATGGAGCCATATCAATGCTTGCTTGCCAACTATTATTATAAGCAAACTCGACAAGGCATAAATAATCATCCCAGTTTCCTATCCACTCGAGTGTGCAAGCTCTAAGCATATCTTCAAGTGTCTAAATTGTGCGTTTTGATTGCCCATCTGTGTTCCGGGTGAAAAGTCGTGCTAAACTTTAATCTTGTACCCAAAGCAGCTTGAAAACCCTTCCAAAATAGTGAAGTAAACCTCGGATCTCTATCAGACACAATCAAGGCTGGAGTACTGTGTAAACGAACAATCTCCTATATAAACACACCTGCTAATTTTCTAACCGAAAATCCATGTTGAATTGCTTGAAAGTGAGCTGATTTGGACAATCTATCAAGCACGACCCATATAACATCATTCTTCTTCAATGTTTTAGGCAAACCCATAACAAAGTCCATTGAGATTTCATCTCATTTCCATAATGGAATATCCAATGGCTTCAAAAGACCACTAGCTCGTTGGTGCTCAATCTTTATTTGTTGGCATGTAAGACATTCACTTACATATTTTGCAACAGCTTCCTTCATGCCATTCCACCAAAAGTTTTGATGTAGATCTTGATACATCTTTGTAGAACCTCGGTGGGTAGAAAATGGCAAGCTATGTGCTTTAGCTAGCAACGCCTCACGAAGAGCAGCGTCATCGGGTACAAATAATCTTTTGCCACACCAAATCGCTCCATGTTCATCTACATGAAACTCAGATTGTTTTCCCACCTCCATATTTTCAGATTTAGCCCATAATTCTCCATTATCTTTTTGTGTTTCTTTAATCTGTGAGATAAGGTCAGGCTCAGCTTGTTATTTTGCAAGATAACCATCTGACTTACCGATATGGATGCCAACACCCATTTTATCAAGATCTGAGATGATACAAGTTTGAATCTGAAGGTAAGATATTGCACATAAGTTTTTCCCGCTCAAAGCATTGGCCACAACATTCGTTTTCCCTAGGTGGTATTGAATATTGGCATCATAGTCTTTAAGAAGCTCTAACCACCTTCTTTGCCTCATATTTAACTCTTTTTGTGTAACAATATACTCAAGGCTTTTGTGATCAGTGAAGATGTCACAAGTCTCACCGTACAAATAGTGTCGCCAAAACTTTAATGCAAACACCACAGTTACTAACTCTAAGTCATGCGTCGGGTAGTTTACTTCATAAGGCTTCAATTTACGCGAGGCATAGGTGATAACCTTCCCATGCTGCATTAGCACGCAACCAAGACTTTGTTTGAGGCATCATTATAAATATGGTAATCGCCTAAACCATGAGGAAGAGTGAGTATTTGAACAGATACGAGCCTTTTCTTTAATTCTTCGAAACTTTTTTCTCGTTCTTCATTCCATAAATACTTAACCCCTTTCCTCAAAATTTGAGTGAGAGGTAAGGAAATGACAGAAAATCCTTCTACAAATCTTCGGTAGTAGCCAGCTAGGCCCAAGAAGCTTCGAACTTCAATGGAAGATGGGGTCTAGGCCATTTTGTAATTGCCTCTATCTTAGCAGGATCCATCATAATTCCTTCAGCAGAAACAACGTGACCAGAAATGCAACTTGATTGAGCTAGAAGTCACATTTTGAAAATTTTGCATACAACTTCTTTTAGCGCAATGTCTTGAGTACTTTTCTTAGGTGTTCTTCATGGTCTTCCTTGCTTTTAGAATATATCAAGATATCATCAATGAAAATGATTACGAACTTATCTAAAAACTCATGGAATACACGATTCATTGAATCCATAAAGACTGTAGGGGCAATGGTTAGTCCAAAAGGCATAACCAAGAATCGTAATGGCCATAAGGAATACGAAACGCATATTTAGAAACATCTTCTTCCCTAATCTTCAATTGATGATAACCAGACCTATAATCAATTTTTGAAAAGAATTTGGCACCCTGAAGTTGATCAAAAAGGTCGTCGATGCGAGGAAGAGTATATCGATTTCGAATTGTAATCTTATTCAACTCTTGATAGTCAATGCACAACTGCATGCTACCATCCTTCTTCTTTACGAATAGGACTGGAGCACCCCAAGGTGAAACACTTGGTCTTTTGAATCCCAGTTCCAACAACTCTTGCAATTGCTCCTTTAAATCTTTCAACTCCAACGAGGCCATATGATATGAAGCCTTAGAAATGGGTTGGGAAATAGGAATCAAGTCAGTAGAGAATTCTATCTCACGGTCAGGTGGTAACCTTAGTAATTCATCCAGAAACACATCTGGATACTAACGAACAACAGGATGACTATCGATGCTAACTTCACCAACTGAAGTATCTACGATAGATGCTAAGGAACCAACACAACCATGAGATATTAACTTTTGAGCTTTGAGGGTTGAAATAATCTTGAGAGATTTATGAGGTTGTGTTCCCTGATAAACAAGATCAGGATGGTAGAAATTGCCAAAAACAACTCACCGAGAATGACAATCGATGGTCACATGATGTCATGTTAGCCAATTCATCCCAAGGATGATATCAAAGTCACTCATTTGCATAGGCAAAAGATTCGCTTTACGCACAAAGGTGTCAATGGTGATAGGACAATCTTTATATACATGTGTGATGATAATTGATTCGTCGATAGGAGTGGAAATACATAAAGTATGATATAAAGGTGATGGTGCAATCATAAGGTATTTCGTGAACATGTGAGAGACTATGGAATGTGGTGCACATGTATCAAATAACACACAAATACCACGTTCACCGAAACGAAGGGTTCCAAATACAGTACCTAGGGCACAAGAAGCATCAGTAGCAGTAAGTGAGAAGACTCTTCCTCTAGTGTTAAGTGGTGTAGAGGTCCCAATATTGTTCTTCTTTTCTGGTTGACAATCCCTGATCATGTGTCCGGTTTGACTGCACCGAAAATAATTTCGCCCCGCTCGATGAGAAATGCATCGGTGATGTTTCCCACAGGTGTTGCATGGTGGAATCAAGGCCTGGTTCAGGTTCCCATGCTGATTTAAAGGTTGAGCTTTAATTGGTGCTACATATGGCTGAATCTGATTTGTGGCTGGTTTAAGATTTTGGGGTGTTGAGTGCCATGGTCGTGACTGATTCCCATTTCTTCTATTCACTTGAACTCTACGGTCTTGTTGATATGAAACAGTGGATGATTGATCTGAATTCTGAATACGTTGCCCGTATCTGTCTCTTTCCTTGTTCTCCCTAACGCAAGACAAAAATTCTTTTCTTTCAAACTCATAAGTCTTGATAGCATCAGCAACCTGTGTTAAATCTTTGAATTTCATGATCATTATTTACTTTCGAATTCAATCACACTGCCCATTTGCACTTTTCTGCTTGAGCTGCGGCAGACCCTACTGCATCCCCATAATGATTGCCAACCTTGCAAAACGTGTTATGAATTCTGAAGCCGGTTCATCATTCCCTTGTTGGATAACAACATACTCTGAAGCCGGTTCATCATTCTGCCCATGCAAGAGAAGCTACATAAGTTTCTCCACATTTGACTTGCTTGAATCCTTCCCACAAAGTCTGTGCGTCATCTTCCAACTTGTAAGTACCCAATCTAACTTTAATCGTGATGCTTTCTGTCACACCCCCGCCGTCGGCGGAAACACGGGAGATGCGACGAAACTGTATATCAAGAACTCATTGAGTATGAAAGAGTTCTAGTCATTCTGCTTAAGTGTACGATCCATATCTAGCCTTAGATTACTACATGAAATACATTCAAAAACAAGTGTCAACTAAAAAGTTGGTGAGTTCGTAGGTTTTATGTTTAATCAAACAGTTTGAGTAATAGTGTTTGCCATCCAGGCATGAATAAAAAGTTTCAATCAAAACTCTGTAAGATCATCATCCCATAGTGTATTGGCCATTTCAGGCACGAGTAAAATGTTTAAATCAAAATCCAGTAGGATCATCAATCCCATAATGTGTTGGCCATTCCAGGCACGAGTAAAGTTTTTCAATAAAAATCCAGTAGGATCATCAATCCCATAATGTATTGGCCATTTCAAGCACAAGTAAAATGTTTAAATCAAAATCCAGTAGAATCATCAATCCCATAATGTGTTGGCCATTCAGGCACGAGTAAAATGTTTGAATAAAAATCCAGTAGGATCATCAATCCCATAACACTATGCTATCATATAATATGTTAAGCCATAAGTGTGAATGGATGCAATCTACATGAGTCCACAACTAGCCTATGACTGACTGCCCTTGTGTATGATCTCATGATCAAAAAAAATTCTTCCCGAGTTCAAAGTATACAATAGAGTTAGAAATATTCATCCATCGTGTTTGTCCACGTCATTGGGTAACTATAGCTGGCAAGACCACCCGATAGGTGAATGAGTTGTCAACCAAAAGAGTACTATTCAATATATCCCCTGGCTCAAACCTATGAGTTAATGGTTGTGTCTAGGCATAAATAATAAGGGACTTACAATAGAATAACAAAATCTCATGCAATCTACATCCGGCTAACTTATGTTCCAGCATTAACACATTTAGCATAGTAATGAAAACCTTTTAAGTATCATAGTAGAAAAGCAAAGTATTGTAGCATGTATCTCCCCCAAAATATGTAAAAAGTAAAAGGGGCTACGAATACTCACAGTGTGTATAGCAATGGAACCCATGTCCATATGTTGTGATAACCAAAGTCCAAGTGACCGTATAAAGCACCTAAGTGCTAGTCAACTCTAAACGTTTGATATTGTATAGCATTTCCCAATCAAATGAAATATAAGTTCTTGTTTGTAAATTAAATGTGTATCAATAATCAATAACAACAATCATGTTTCATGTGCCTACTTGACACAACTGTCGCACTTGATTTAGCGCGTCCTCACATATGTTAAATTTGATTAACCGAAGACTTTTTGTTTACAGGTGTTACCTTCGAATTAATAATGTTTACCCCTTTAATACTTGATTATTTATTTAATCGAATTTGTTTGTAATTGATAAGCTTAATTGCTCATATATAATATTTTCTCAGGTAACTAAGGTACGCTCACAGAGATTAGGATTCTAGGCTAGAGTCTCATGCATCTGCTTAGTGTCTTAAACCATTTGAGAACATTTACTATTTATTTCTGTTATGTAATGATAAATACTTAAACCGCTTCCGCAGCCATTACTTAGTATTATTATGAAAACAGTTTTAACTTAAGCTTCCACAACTTTTGAATTCAAAGTTGTTATAATAATTCATACATTAATTTCCGCAACTCTGACTTTATAAAACTGTTTTATCCAAGTCATTGAATGTAAGCACGAAACCAGACATGTAGGTCTCGCAACTGTAACTTCAAACTACGATCCTGCAGAGACCCTGACCGGTCTTGCGTCGTGCCCTCGAGAAGGGGTGCGAAAAATTGGTATCAGAGACTTCCCTTACTACGAATTGGGTTTGCACTTAGGGAACTTAGTCTATAACCATTAGTCTCCACATACATAGTGATAATAGTAATAGTACTAGCATACATGATCATTTACTACTTGCATGCATGATTGTACAAACACTTATTACGCGCAATATAGATATGCCGTCACCATCAACACCGCATATGTTTGCACACGACGAGGAGGATCCGATAGCTCCATCACCACCCACATCACCACTATCGGAGACTGTAGAGTCACCTGACCAGCAACCCCTACCATCGGAGGGGAGCGAGACAGACAATCCCGTGGAGGATCCAGACGAGGATCCAGAGGAGGATCCTGATGAGGATCCCGTGGAAGAGTCACCTGACAATGCATCACCTTTACTAGACCCACCTAAGCCTAAGAGGCAGTGTCTTGAGTCAGATGTTATCGCCAGATTGACTAAGGGACCTAGCCTGGGCAGATGATCGGATTGTGTGTCTCGCAGAAGAGCAGAGGTATACAAATACCCAACATGCAGAGCTCTGCAGCGTAGTCAACAAGATGGATGGGTATATAACCTAGTTAATTGCACTATTTCAGGCAGCCGAATACCAAGCTGCCATCGCTGAAGCTAGAATTGCAGAGCTAGAGGACAAGGTTGTCAATCCAGTCCCAGAAGAGCATTACCCTGAGGAAGAGTGACCAGCAGAGGATGCTGTTCTCATTCCACTATCGACGATGAATTTGATTGACCTAGCATAAACCAAGTAGGGACGGGCTGTGTCCCTGTACTGGATATTTTGGGATCTTAATGTTTAGGTGTTAAATGAATTGTAACCAATACAACTTATTATATACCAAGACTATTGTTGTTATTGAAAGTCTTGTCTATGCAAAATCATTACATATATCCTTTTCATACCAACCACACACATTACATTAGTCCTTGCAAATACTCTAACGCTTATTCTCGCTATGAAGATCATCGCTGGAAGACGCGGAGGACGACGGAATGCGGGTGGAAGTGGGAACATCAATTTGATTGCAGCTGAACTGAACGCACTCATCAACGAGCGAGTTGAGGAGGCACTTGCTGCACGGGAGACAACCCGTAATCAAAATCAACTAAACCAAGGTGACGAATTTCATTTCACATTCACCTTACACAATAATCGCCCATTTCAATTACAACGCGTTTATCGGATTCTGAATCCAATTCTTTTCCTTGCATATCTTAGGAGCAAATCTTAGCCCACCTTTCTGCACATTCAAATCATTTCTGGATTGCAAACCACTCATTCAACGGTACTGATGGTGCCGTCGAATTATTATGCTGGATGGAAAGGGGGAAATCGGCCTTTGCCATGAGCAACTGCAGGAACAAGGACCGGGTCAAGCTCGCTGCTGGAACTATTGAGGGACCTTCCCTCACTTGGTGGAATGCCAATGTCCAGAATCTAGGGTTGGATGCAGCCAACACCTTACCGTTGGAAAATTTTAAACGAATAATGAATCGCGAATAGTGTCTTCGCGATGAAGTGCAGAAGCTGGAAACTGAATTCTGGAACCATAAGATGGTTGGTTTCGAGATAGAGGCGTACACTGCTCGATTGTATGATCCTGCACACCTGTGCCCGGAAATGGTAACACCAGCATACAAACATATCGAGAAGTATATTAAGGGACTACCCCCTCATATCCAGGGAATGGTACTTTCTCCTGAACCTATCACCCTGCAACAGGCGATGCGATTAGCCCACAAGCTCACTGATTCAGCTGTGGCACAAGGACTTTTACCACCCCGTGATGCAGTTGCCAAACCTTCTAATAACAAACGCAAATGGGATAACACCCTGAGCAAACCTTCTACTCTCCAACCACCACAACAAAGTAAGTTTAGGTCACTCCAAGCTTACACACCACCCATCCCAAGCACTGATAACCAAGGAGCCTATGCAAGCTAGCATCCCAAGTGCAACAAATGCAATTCACATCATGCCTTAGGACAATGTGGCACTATCCAATGCCAAAGATGTGGTAAAGAGAGACATATGGCAAAAGACTACAGGGGCGAGATACTGAGCAAAACCCTACACCACACAGCAGTAGCACGAAGCACCAAAGGGCTGCTTCGAATGTGGAGAGCCAGGCGATTTCAAGAAGGATTGCCCACTTTTGAAGAAGAATAAAAACAACGGAAACAACAATGGTCCAAAGGGACGAGCCTTCGTGATCAGGGCGAAAGTAGCCAGAAGGGACCCCAACCTTGCAACATGTACGTATCTCCTAAACGATCTTTACGCTTATGTATTGTTTGATATTGGAGCTGAGAAAAGCTTTATATCTAAGGATTTTTATGAGATACTTTCCATAACCCCAATACCTTTAGAGGTTGAATACACCATAGAGCTAGCTGATGGTAAACTGATTGTAACCAAGAACATTCTAAGAGAATGAACTTTAGAACTAGCAAACCATAAGTTTAAGATTGATCTTATGCCAGTCACACTAGGCAGTTTTTATGTCGTAGTAGGCATGGATTGTTGTCTGAAAACCAAGCTAAAATAGTTTGCCACGATAAGGTTGTACGTATACCCCTTCCTAGTGGAGAAACCTTAAACATTAATGGCGAAATAATCGACACTCATCTGAACATCATTTCATGCATGAAAGCTCACAAATGCCTACGAAAGGGATACACAACCATACTGGCTCTTATCACCGGCAAGACTGAAGAGGAGAAGAAAATAGAAGAAATACCAGTCGTAAGCGGGAGGCATGCAGTCAGCTTCTGTTGGGAAGATATGATTCGGAAACAAATGAAGTGGCACGAAACTAAAGGAATGGAATATGTGAACCGTGTACCTGAGGGTTTGGTCAAGCCAACGGTTTGGGTAAGTGCAAAGGGTGAAGAGTTTGGAATAACTCCAAAAGAGGAAACCCCTTTGACTGTGGTTGGTGCTAAGGGTAACGTTTTTGTAAAAAAATCCTCCACCATTGAGCAATAATTTTGTCTACACACCTATGACAGTAGAAGAACTAGCAAAGTCTGCCACAATGAAATACTGTAGACAAGGAGATACAAATGAAATGACTTCATGTTCATCTAAATCAGCTGAACCTGAGGTCCATGTAACATATTCTAACATTTTTTATTCTTACGCAGATCAAGTAATAGTGGAAGATTGGGATGAAGAGGATTTCAAAAACTCAGTACTATTTGTTCCTTCTGTTTTAAAGACTGATAATGCTAGCTTGGATAATGTTTATGTTGATTGCTTTTATTCAAATTTGTCTGATTGGGATTTTATTAATACCTTGAATGCATCTGGTTCGAGTTCTAGCAACTGAACAATCTCAAGTTGCGTCTGATCTTAGTGATGCTTTGCATATTAATGATAAATTGCATGTAACTGACATGTCTATTGAAAAACCTAAGATTGCTAGATATGTGCCACCCAAACCTAAAACAGACAGATTAGCTCCATCTCAAAGCTCTTCATCTTATCACAAAGAAAAGGGTGTTAAGCAAGGTCTTGTCATCAAGCAATGGGATCATCACAGTGCTAAACATTTACAATCAGTGAAACGTCAAACATGCTTTCACTGTGGAGTTCTCGGACATATTGCAATAAATTGCAGACATGATTCTTATGCTTCCTTTGCAAGTAATAATCAGAAGGCTAAGTTGCGAAATGCAAAACAGTCTAAGTCAATGAAGATGTATACATGTAAGAGTATGACAAACTCACATTTTACATTGAAGCCCTCTAATGGTAACGGGCGAAAAGTGAACAATCAAAATAAGCATAAAATCTTGTGGGACAAATCTCATCTTTCAAAAACCCACAAAATTCACAAGTTCACAACTTCATCCCAATCGTTTGAAAAACATGCTAAATTCAAGCCAAACTTGATGAATGTTACTCATACATAAAATTTTGGAAGACCCAGAAGCAAAATGATCTGGGATCCAAAAACTAATTGATCCTGTTATCTGTGCAGGAACGGTTGTGGAGGAATATCCTCAAACTTTGGTATGTGGATAGTGATTGTTCCAGGCACATGACAGGAGACATCTCCTAGCTTAAAAATCTTGAGCATCATGATGGGGGAGATGTGGTTTTTGCCAGAGGAAGCAGATGAAAGATTGTTCAACGGGGTACTGTCATAAATGGAGCATTAGCTCTTGAAAACGTCAACTACGTTCCTGAACTCAAGCATAGTCTACTCAGTGTGTCTCAAATGTGTGACAAAGGCTATTCCACTCATTTTGCAAGCAAAGAGTGTCTCATTCTTAAACCGAGAATCATCATCGCGGAAGATTGGATTTTGGTGAAAGCTCAAAGAAGACAAGATGCTTATTTCCTGGATATGAATCAGCAACCATCTGAAGAAATAGTGTGTCTTTTCTCTAAGTTATCTAAACAAAATGCAATGCTTTGGCATCGTCATCTAGGATACGCAAATCTCAAGAACTTGACTCGGATTGCAAAGGGGAATATCGTCCGAAATCTTCCAATCAAAGATTTCATGATGATTGAGAAATGCGTTGCGTGAGCTAAAGGGAAGCATCATCGAAAATCTCTTAAGCCAAAGATCTTCAATTCCATTGATTCTCTTCTGCAGCTTCTACATATGGACTTATTTGGTCTAGTCAATGTGCTAAGCATCAATCGTGCATCATATTGTTTGGTTATTATAGATGACTACTCACGTTTTACTTGGGTGATCTTTCTGTCAAACAAAAGTGAAACTACAGAACTGCTGAAACAATTTATCATCTTCATTGAGAATCAAACAAATGAAAGAGTCAAGGGAATTTGATGCGACAATGGAACAGAATTCAAGAATGTTGAACTTTAACGTCTTCTATGCAGGAAAAGGAATTGCTAGGCAATACAGTGCAGCCAGAACGCCACAACAGAATGGATTTGCTGAACGGAGAAATGCATAATTAATTGAGGCTGCCCGAACCATGCTGATTGACTCAAATCTGCCAACATTTTTCTGAGCCGAGGCCATTAACATTGTGTGTTACGTTCAAAATCGATTCTTGCTAAACAAATGACACATGATAACTCCGTATGAAATTCTTTATAAACATAAACCCTTTGTTGAGCATTTTAAAATCTTTGCATGTCCTTGTACACTATTGCACCTGGACGCAATCCCAAAGTTCAATGCTGGAGTAGATGACTGCTATTTTGTGGGATATGCTGGTAAAACGGCATATCGAATTTATAACAAAATAACCAAACATTGTTAAGTCTTACGATGTTCATTGTCTTGATGAAAACGTAACAGATGGTTTTTTAATTATGCTACTTTACTCAAATCTTTCAATATTCTGTCTAACGTCTTTTCTAATGAACCTAACATTTCAGGAATCACCTTCAGCACAGACGATTCGGAATTTGTTAGAAACACCTCATGGATAGTTGATCCACCTGCTCAGAGATCAGCATCTCAGTTGACCGAAAAAGGCAAATCAATTCAGCATGACACACTCATTGAATATGAATATGTTCAAAATCACACGGAAAATGAGCAACCTAACGTCTTTTCTGAACCCATTGGATCTGAATTTACTGCTAGTTCGTCACGTGCTGAAGCATATGCTGAACCAGATACTCTAGAAGTACCGTCTGAAAATGTGCCAAATTTCTTAAGTGTGATCGATGTTTCTAACAATATTATTCCTACCCGTATTCAACGTGATCATCCCATTGAAAATGTCATCGGATCACTTGACACGGGAGTTCAGACAAGAAGCCAGTCTGGTATTATCAATAACTACTTATATTCTTGTTTTATCTTTCAGATAGAGCCAAAGAATATATACATGGATCTTGAAGAACCTAGTTGGGTTGAAGCTATGAATGATAAGTTGAACCAGTTTGATCGTTTAAAGGTGTGGGAACTTGTTCCTCTACCTACTAGCAAAAAGGCACTTGGTACACATTGGGTGTTTCGCAACAAGCAAGATGACAGTGGGGTCATCATCAGAAATAAAGCTCGTCTTGTTGTTCAAGGTTTTCGTCAGGTTGAAGGACTTGATTATGATGAAGTCTATGCTCCAGTTTTTCAGTTGGAAGCCATTTGTTTGTTCCTTGCATATGCCTCATACATGGGCTTCACGGTGTATCAAATGGATGTCAAAAAAACATTACTTTATGGGAAAGTGAAAGCAGAAATCTATGTTAGTCAACCTCTTGGTTTTGTTGACTCTGATTGCCTAGAGCATGTATATAGACATGATAAAGCATTAGATGGTCTTCATCAGGCTCCACGGGCCTGGTATGCTACACTGACAGAACATCTGATGGGTCATGGATATACACGCAGCACAATTGATCAAAATTTGTTTCAAAAAAGGGTCTATGATGATATGGTTTAGGTTTAAATCTATGTTGATGACATCATCTTTGGATCAATCGGTGAAAAACTGTGCAAGGAATTTGAAAGTGTGATGAAGAAGAAGTTTGAAATGAGCTCGTTGTGAGAAATGGCCACATGCCTGGGGTTACAAGTTCATCAAAATTCCGAGGGAATTCTTACTCATCAAAGAAAATATGTGACGGACATGCTAATTAAATTTGGAATGCAAGATTGTCATTCCAAGGTAACTGCCATGAAAGAACGACCCTTGCTTACATCTGTTGAACATGGATCTAAGGTTGATCAAACACACTATCGTTCCATGGTCGGGTCATTGATGTATCTCAATGCTACTCGACTAGATATTATGTTTGCAGTATGTCAATGTGCACGCTATCAGTCAAAACCAAGACTCTCCCATCTGACTGCGGTTCACAGGATTTTTCAATATCTGAAAAAAGAAGCCTTGTTTTAGTTTTTGGTATCCTCGCAATTCTGAATTTGATCTTTATGCATTCAGTGACAGTGATTACGGAGGATGTGACATTGATCGTAAGTCCACTTCTGCTGGATGTCAATTTCTGGGAGACAGGCTCATTTCATGGCAGTGCAAGAAGCAACAAACTGTTTCCATCTCCACTGCAAAGGCTGAGTATGTTACAGCATCTGCTTGCTATTCCCATGTGATATGGATGCAACATCAATTGCTGGACGACAGTTTGAATTTCAATAACACTCCTATTTTTTGTGATAACGATGCAGCAATCCAAATTTGCAAAAACCCGGTTCCACACTCTAAAACCAAGCGCATTGACATAAAAATCCATTTTATCAGAGATTTCTATTGCCATAAACTAATTGAAATGGAACAAATTGACACAAAATTAAATGTGGCTGACATGTTCACAAACCCTGTGAGCATCTCCACCTTCAATGTGCTTTTGGATTTGCTGAAAATGATTGTTTTTGAGGACTGGTCACTTGGTTAGGTAAGGGGGTATTTTCTTACATATAATTCAAATTTCTTTTAATATTTTTTTCGTACTATGAATAAATTTAGGGGGAGAAATATGACAAAGAAATAAAGTCTAGACTCTCACTATGCTTTGGGAAATGATATATTTTTTTGTGATAAAGGGTCAGTTAAAAAATTATGTAAAGTGCTATCTCTAAGAGAACTTGGGTTGAAATGATATGCTGGTAGGCTCACTTAACCGAACTAGCAGATCTGTCTTGTGCTTAACTAAAGAAATTGTGTATTGTTGTGTGGAAATATCACTACTTAGAAAAGTGCATTGCCTATTTGACTGTCTTAGAATTCTTAGGACACATTTAATATGCACGAGATTCTGAATATATGTCAAACATCGAGCACTTTCTCTGAAAGTGCTTTGCGTCTGTACATAAAATTCTACAGTGCTCATGGATGTCTTCTCTTTGTTCTGCTTCCGCAGAGACCTGACAAGTGTAACTCTCTTTATTTTGTTTACACTGATACCTGAGATGTGACTTGCATACATGAGCATATGCTATGAAATCTGGATCTGCTAACACCAATAAAAGATGCCTTAAAGCACAATCATGCAAAAAGCAGGTTAAAAGATACCCTCTAGAGTCCAAAGCCCAAACTTCATTGTATATTAAAACCTATGATCCATTCTTGCTTTCTCTCTCTCTCAACTCTCAGACATATAATCAGGATCAGATGCATGTTGAATTTGAAGTAGAAATTCTTTGGCGTGATAGGATGCACTATAGGCATCTAGGATTTAGTGTGATTCGCTCATAACACACTTAAGGTACCAAAACATGATAAACATGCATGAATAGAAAAGTGAAAAGGTTCTAAGTTTGGCTTTAAACGGACAATATACCGACAATCATGATATTGGGTTCACAAGGGTTGGTATTCAAAGGAGTTCTTTGACTGACTTGAGAACGATTTGGTCCCAAAATAAATGAGTTAGTTTCACTTGATCACTCCTGTTAATTCAAAATGAACGTTTTGAGCTTATGGGCCGGTTAATGGGGTTGGGTGGTTAATGGACTTGTGTGGTTAAAAGGAAGGGGTTAATTAGGGTTTAAATAAATTTTTGGGTCTCAAAAGCTTCCACAGCCATTTTCGAACTTAACAACCACTTTTTCGTGTTTTGAATCGATTTCTTTGTGGTTACGACATCGGAAACCACGTTTTTGAGTTTCTGCATAAGTTGATCACTGTTAATTGTCTTCTTCGCCGTTTTCTAAGGTATGTTACAGGTCGAAGGTTCGAAGAGAAAGAGAAAAACCTTCTCGGAATTTGAGTGATGTTGATTTTGGCAGTTTGAATCAGAAATTAACTGTTGGAATAGAATAATAAAGTCGAATCATGATAAACTCTTGATTAAAATTGTTTTGAATTAATTTGGTAAATGTTGAAATTCACCGGGAATGGACTTCGAATACCTTTGAAGAAGATAAATGGTTCTCGAGCTTAAGTTCGAGAAAGGCTAGGATGCTTGAGAAAGGATATTTTAGAATGAACTGACCTAAAACCTGAGAAAAGAAAGAGGATTCGAGAACCTTTATTTAACTCGAGAAAAGGGAACAGTGTTCGAGAACAACTTAAATTTATTTGAATTCGATAAGAGTGTTATTTGATAATTGATTTCTCATCAAACTCGAGAAAGAAACAAATAACTCGAGAACAAAAGCTGTTCTCGAGAACTGAGTTGTTAAATTTCCAAAATAAAGTTCAATATTGAAAAGAATAATTTTGTTCTCGAAAATCTTTCTTTGACTCGAGAATGATAAAATGAATTCGAAAAATGACTTAATATTGTGATTCGAGGAAATTGTTTCTAACTTGATTTTATTAATGTGTTTTGATAATTTGCAGGTTAGAATGGCACAACAACAACCTCAGATTCTGTGGAAAGATAATCATAACTTAGCATTGTTGTTAGCTCCTCCTTCTGAAAGCCAGAAACAATTTGCCTCTGCAATTCATGGGTTCAACACTTGCAAGATATCTCATGCTTCAAGAATGAACCCAGTCATTCATGAAAACCTTATTGAAGAGTTCTGGTTGTCTGCTAAGCTACACAAAGAAGGAGATGGTGGAAAAGGAACCGTTGTTACTCAAGTTCATGACACAGAAGTTGTGATCTCGGAAGCTGTGATTAGAGAAGTTATGGCATTTACTGATAAGCCTACTGATCCGGTAGCACTTGAGAAAGGAGTTATCGAAGGTGTACAGTGTGAAATGGGTTATTAAGGAATATATCCAATGATGTAGAAGAAACTATAGATTCCATATTGGAGCTATAAACTCATGTTTTCATGGTATGTATGAGTGGACATAAGGGGACCTTCGAAATGCTGAACAAGGAGCAATCATCTGCTTTTGTTGCCCTTGCCATGAACTAAGGATATAACTTCTCAAAACTCATCTTGAATGAGATGAAGGGCAAATTGAAAGGAAGCAAATCCGAGAGATTCATGATGTATCCGATATTTCTGCAAATGATCTTTGATGAAAGATACTCTGGGTTTCACAGAGGGGTGGTGACTCGAGATCTGAAGCTATTGAGTGAATCAATCTTTCTGCTTATGATGCAAAATAGGGGTGGAAAATAAAAGTTTGAGGGATTGCACCCTTTGAAGAAATTTGGTCAATTTGCTGAAATTGAAGATGCTGATGCAGCTAAGGAAGTAAATGCTCCAAACGTTGTGGGTGAGGAAGAGCATAATGTTGAAGCTGCTGGTTCAAAATCCGCAGATGATGATGTATATTTTGTTAAGCTACCTGAGTATGAAGATTTTTTGACTAGAGAGGAACCTGATTTGGATTTTGACTTTGAGATTAAGACACAAGAGGTTGAGAAGGGCCTTCCTGAGCAAGTCAACTTGCATACTACTAAAAATCTTGAGGCGTTTCTTGAGCACATTAAAAGAAGTGTAGGAAATCCTCCTTCTACACCTTCCTTTACCGATCAAAAACCACCTCTGGATGTAGATGCTAATTTGGTTCCAAGAAAGAGAAAAAGAAGAGACCCACGACCAGGGGTGGTTGTTCGTGAACCAGAAACCGGTAAATGTAGACTACCACTACTGAACCAACCGAACCATCATCACAAGCTAAAGAATCAGTTGCTGGGTCTTCCTCGCGTACTGAAGATCTTGATTATGGCTCTTTCCTAGCTGGAGAACAATTGATTAGAGCTGATAAATGGAAGAATGTGTTGCCCGAAGACGAACCCATTGATATAGTAAAGCTGCAAAGCAGAGTGTTTGAGTTAGAACAAGACTCTCTATCTCATACACTTCTGATTCAAGAATTGAAGACATATATTGAGCTCAAAGACAAAAAAGATCAAATATCTTGAAACTAATATGGGCCATTTATCAGAAATCGTACTGGATATAAAGCAAAAGTTACAAGACAAGTTTAAAGGAGCATTTTCTGAGGAGCCAAGTCCATCGACTACTTCTGAACCTACACCTAGAATTAGTCAAGCTAAGTTTGTTGAGTTTACCCAAAGTCGTGAAGAAGGGTTGAGGAAATATTTTGCTGGTGATACCGGATTTAAAATTAGTATAGCTAAGTCCAGGGAGCTCATGATGATTACTGACAGAACCATTTAGGAAGCTAAAGATTCAGCTAAGTTCAAACATACCGGATTCATTGTCGATGTGGGAGACAGTAGATTTAATTGTGAAGGAGACAGGTCTGGGATTGTGTGCCGGGGATATGATGAAGTGAAGGAGATGTGGTGGCTTAGAAGAAAGTTGACCAACCGTATTGAATATTATGATCATCTGTCTTCGTTCAAATCATTGACAGTTGTCGACATCGTGAAACTGGCGAGACAAAAAAATTTTAATCCTAGCAAGAACAAACGGGGAGAAAATTTCAACAACTCTTTACAGCAGCATGTCAAGAAAGGTTTCTCTGATATGACTCTTACTAAGTCTGTCAAAATAAATAAGAAGAAAAATTCTCTTGGAAATCCAATTGATGTCTATGAAGTAAAATGGCCAGCTACTGAATGGATGAAGAAGGTCCTGATACTTCCAGACTTACCTGAGGGAGTTTTGGAGTTTCAAATTCTGGGCTTTTGATGAACTGACATATGGCATGATTATTAACTGTGGGGATGTTGAGTACACATTTTATGATCCGATTGATCTGATATGTTTAAGTGAGAAAGATATAAAATTCCTGAATAATCAAGAGATGAAAGTGGATCAAGATCACTTGGAAGATGCATTGGAGTTTGTAGTTTATGCCAGAGCCATTGTGAAGAATGAAGCATGGTCTAGAGGTAAAGGACATTCCTCTACATTGACGATCAAGTGTGAAGAATCTGATGAACTCGAAAAAGAAAATATAGCTGAGGAAACACAAAACTAGGGGGATTGTTAGGAAGTAAAATGAGTTTTGATGTTTCTTGTGTTTGATATGGTGGTTCTCAAGTATTGTTTTTGGTTCTCTAGTGGTCTGTCATTCTCGAGTAGGTTATAGCTTGTTTTGTTTAAGTGTTGGGTTTGTTTAGTTACAATGGGCCGAGAAGCCTAGATTGATATATGGGTGTTATATAAACCCGGCTAGGAAGTCACAATAGGGTTGGTTCGTTCTGGTTATTATTTTCTCTGTTCTTGGATTCGAACGTATTGTACGAGTCGGTTCTTTTGAAACCGAGTGCAATTAACATGAGTAATTGAATTGTTTTTCATATTGATCTTGATTATTATTGTTCTTGCACACACGTGATATCATTCCGCACTCTCACGTGTGATTGGATAATCGATATCAGTTTTATGGAATATGTATCATATTATGTATCACACCCTGGCCGGTCTTGAGTCGCGCCCTCGGAAAGGCCGGGGTGTGATACATAATATGATTCATATTCCATAAAAACTCTACAATAAAAAGTTTACCCAAAACAGGATATGAGTCATGACATCAAGATGTTCATCGGGGATCGCGACATTCAATTATTTGTTCAAAAACTAGAGAAACGGGCTAAAAATCTACCAAAATTTTCGTATGAGTTCTCGCATGCTGGACACGACTTGAAAGCAATTTTCTGGGCTGATGATGTATCTAAAGTCAGCTAAGGAACATTTGGTGATTTTTTAGCATTTGATGCGACATGTTCTACCAACAAGTAAGTTTGAGTTTTGTTAACAAATTTTCAATTGTTTGATTTAGTTACGTTAGATTACTTTTTGCACATTTAATGAATTATCAGAGTGCTTAAAACATTCCATTATTACTATTTTTGTAGGTATAGCATGATATTTGTGCTTTTCACCAGGGTTGATCACCACAACAGATGTGTAATTTTTGGTGTTGGTTTGATTGATAGCAAGACAGTTGAATCTTATGAGTGGTTACTTTCAGCGTTTCTTAAAGTTCATAAATATCTACCACTGTTAGTGTTAACTAATCAGGACCCGACAATGAGGGTTACAATCCCATCTGTGTTTAATAACTCATTTCCTCTTCTATGCATGTGGCATATAATGAAGAAGCTTCCCTCCAAAGTAAGATTACAATACCACAAATCATATGTTGTTTGCTTATATTAACTGTTTTTACACTAATATATAACAAACACACACATTTTGCATTTGAATTAAAAGTGTTTTATCAGTGCATTAGTGTAATCAGTTCATTGCTATAGCACAAACTCACACATTTTGCATTTAATTTAATGTGTTTTATCAGTGCATTAGTGTAATCTGTTTATGCACTAAAGTAATGTATGTAACATTTTATGGAAATCTCTTCATCTTAGATGTCCTTTTACTTGCATTTTTTCAGGTATCTGTTGATTTAAATGCTCACTACATTAAGATCTTCCCTTCATAAGCTGGTTTGGAATGTGTATATATCACCCACCACTTTTGAAGAGAGATGGCATCGTCTGATAGATACCTTTATGTGTTTAAAGATGTTCAGAAAGAAATTATTAAAGGGATGATGAGTTGCTTCATATCAAATTTCGATCTTGTTGATCAGTCGAAGGTTTACACTATCTCTCATATGGATAAAAAAATGGATTTTGTCAATCAGTTTAAGGTAACAGTTTGATTTATTTTTTACAGTATGATTTCAAACATTTTTTACTTTTTAGTTATGAGTTTAGCTTCCATGTTGTAGGTTTATGCACACATACATGATAATTTTGTTGAGTGTTCCTGCATGGGGTTCACGCGCATCGGTTACCTATGCCGAGATATTTTTTGTGTCCTTCACTTTATCAAGGTAAAAGAGATTCCTGATCGGTATGTTGCAAAGCGTTGGTGGCCAGAGCTTCTTCCATGTCGTGTCTATGGAATATCTAGTAGGCTAGCAGTGGAAAATAGTGCAGAATCTGTTTTGAGGAACCAAGCAATGGATTGTGTTAGTGAGTGTGTTCAGCAACTCACATGGCAGTTAAAAGGTTTGTCGGCTTTTGTTGACAGGATATTACCCAACAGCATTCAACCCTAGGAAGCGTTCTAGTGCAATTGAGGAGTTAGTTGGTCAGGTAGAGGAGAATTGTGTGTTCTTTACACCACCTCTATATATTCGGAACAAGGGCTGTGGTACGAATCGAAGGCTAGTTGGGCCTGGAGAAAGGGTCGTTGAGAAGAGCAAGAAGAATATGAGGTTATGTCATAGCTGTAATCAGCTTAGTTACCATGACTCACGTAATTGCAAGGGGAAGGAAGTTCGCTGGGCGTTCGTCTCATGAACAGTGTTTTATGACATTTTGGTTTGCCACCTAACATCTTTTTGGGTTAAGAAATTTACTTATGTATGTTTTGCTAGAACTTGTTATGTGCAAAAATATGACTTCTTTGTGTAAATAGGCTTGATATTAGTAGGTGGGCAAACACGAATGGATTGTAAGGCTACTTCTATGTTTAAAACTCTTAATATAAATGCTTGGTATTTTTGGACATTAATATGAATATTACTTAGTTCCAACTGACTGTACAAATGTTTCTATCTATGTATATTCTATTGGAATCTTTTATTAGTAACCTTTGTTATCAATCTTTATTAGTTTTTTGGTATGAATGCTTTTAAAGGTCAAACTATATTTTTAAAGTTCAAAAACTATTTACATTAGCTCAGATTTAGAAATCCAAAGTTAAGCAATTATTTACTTTAACATTTGTGTTGTATTTTGTGACAATGGACACTTAATAGTAATCATTATTTTTAGACTTTTTTAAACTGCAACACTAAATACACACTCCAACGCTTTTGTTGCTTTGAGTGTATTCGTAGAATCTAAAACATGGAATTCAACAAATCACCTGCAAGGTGTACATATACAACAACAGAATGCTATCAAAAACAAAATTTTAAGAAATACATGTCCACCAGATGTACATAACCAGTTTAATCCAATTTACATAAATTGTCTTTAAAAACAATGATAGATGTCTGACAAAATAAACAATTCTTAAAGCGTTTAATGTCTTACAAAATAAAATAGTCTAAAGTCCACACCTTATCCCATTACATTAAACCGGCTTCAGCACCCTTTCCCAAATCAATTGGACTTTAAACCAGCTATCTTCAGCACCTTCTCCCTATGCACATTAATATTTGAAAGAAGTATTCTTGATGCATATTTTTTCCTCAGCTTGTTGATTTGTTTTTTCTGTTGTGATTCAACCTTTTTGAAACCACATTCAAATTTTTTGTAGCTTCCCATAAACATCTCCATGTGTCTCATTGCGAATATCCCACAATCGGTGACATTAATTTTTGTAGCCTACTCCAACTGTAGTGCTTGAATGCTTTCCATGGCTAAATGTTCTGATTTTGGATTCTTCCAATCTCGAAGGTATAAAATCATCAAGTGCTTATGAAAAAATACAAAATCATCCAATTATCTAACCTATTTTTAAAGCAACACAATGGATAAACATAACAAACTTCTAATTTTGTTGCTTATTACTTTGTAGGGAGTACTTTTCTTCCGGTAATCACTGTGGTCTTTGTATGGTACCCCTGATTCACCAGGGTGTATGTTGTCCAATAGATAAACTGCAGGATTTTTTAACACAAAAACAATAACATAGAAATGGTTGCTTTCAAGTATAGGGAAGAAAACTAAATCAAATGAATTTAAATCTGTAGTTGTTTATTTTTACCATTCTTATGTCATCATTTACATCATTTGTAAACACCCACTCCAACATGCAAATAAAAACATAAAAACGATGTAACAATACAAATTTTAAGGAACTACTATAATGACATGCATTATGCAAAATTTTCTTACAAATATATGATGTCCACAAAATAGTCGATGAGGCGATTCTGTGTTGTGTAACTTCTCTTCTACATTTAAGATTGCCGCCCAACAATCGTGTCACACCCGGACCGACGGCAAAATACGTAGGGGCTCGAGTTTGACTGTTCATTAGCTCATGGTGCTATTATAACGTTTCAATATTCAATGCATAATTATTACAAATTAAATACAACATTCATTAAACAATAAACAAACATTACATAACTTGAATAATCAAAGTATTACAATTGAAAAGTCTATACATTTGTTTCAAAGTTTAAACTAGGTCACTAAGCCTATCATATGTCTTCATCATGCTTCCTTATCATATTACACATGTAAAACATGAGTTTGTCAACTATTTGCATAGTTGGAGAGTTCACATGCTAAGTTTAAATAATATGTATAAAAAGGATGCAAACTATAGCCTAACTAGAATATGTATCTTAGGCATAGTATGAATACAAGTTTGAATAAATAGAATGAATGAATGGATAACAATAGCTTGTGTCCAATCAAGTATCCATACAAACTGTACTATAAATTAACATTTGTATTTCAACAAGTTTGCTAGATGCACTTTTAACCTTTTTCACACAATGACAAAAGCCAATGCGAAGATGATATCTAACTCATCTTAGGCTACTAAGTACTAACTTGCTTGACTGGCAACACATATAGAATAACACATTGAATGAACACATTGTATAAGCCTAGCCTCTAACACATAAAGTTAACTAGGTCTAAGGCTTGCATCATAGATTGAATGAATAAAGTTTGAATAAGACATGTGTAACATCCAAAAAACAAAGAATGTAAAAAGGGAGTGTGAAGCTTAAAAGACCATCAATTTAATCATTTATTTGCATTTAAAAGCTTGCATAGTTGAATTATAAGCTTTATATAATTTTAGTTGGTCTTTTAAAGGTTTATGAACCTTAAATAATCCTTTGAATTATTTTGATCTCAAAAACAAGCATTTCTTTTCTTGAAAATATTCTTAAAATTTACTACTAAAATCATTGTAATATGATTCTTTTTGGTAAAATAAATTGTATTTGTACTTATATATATATATATATATATATATATACGAGAAGGTTCCCCTAGAAAGTCTTTTTTGCCTAAGAAGGCTAAGAAGGATTTTTAAAAACTCGAAAACCGACCCAAACAAACTCCGATTGTCATCATTTTTTACATCATTGGAACCGGCTTGTAATTCACTAAAACCTAAACCTTAAATCATAAACAATAAACCTAATCATAAAACCAAAATTATAAAAACAAACCCTAAACCTAAAGATAAAACCTAAAAGTTAAAAAAAACATGTCATAACTTTAAAACTAGTTGTTAAAGCTAAAACCAAAAATCAAATATTGTAAGGTTCAATGAGACGTTTCCAATGCCATCAAAATGAGTTCCATCGGAGTTCGTTTGAGTCGGTTTTTGAGATTTTAAAATCATTTTTAGTCTTCTTAGACAAAATAAACTTTTTATTTGATCCTTACCATATATATATATATATATATATATATATATATATAGGATTGGGTTCAAATGCTAACCCTCATTTATGGCACTAACCCATTAACCCTCATAAACCAATCAGAATTGAACACATGGCTTTTTCTTTTATTATTTAATAAGGGTAAAGTAGTAATTTGCTATATTAAATACTTTACCCCCTCTTTTTTTATACATCCATAACTTTTTTATGCTATAATATTTTTTTATAAAAGTTGCACCATTTTACTCGTCTTATTTTTCTCTTTAATTATGTTATAGTCTTGACTAGGTTTTTTTATTTTTTTTCGTATGTTCGTACTTACACCAATGTAACAAGTATAAAAATAACAAATTATTTGTAACGAGTTGTAACGAATTTCGGTTTACATTGTTATAGAATAAATACGGTTTACGTTTAAGAGTGTAAACGACCCAAGCCAATCCCAAGCTAGTTAATTACGTTATATTCTTGACTAGGTTTTTTTATTTTTTTTCGTATGTTCGTATTTACGCCAATGTAACAAGTATAAAAATAACAAATTATTTGTAACGAGTTGTAACGAATTTCGGTTTACATTGTTGTAAAATAAATACGGTTTACGTTTAAGAGTGTAAACGACCCAAACCGATCCTGAGCTAGTTAATTACGTTATATTCTTGACTAGATTTTTTTATTTTTTCCGGATGCTCAAAAATTCGTTATATCTACAAGATTGTAATACGTTTTAATACTTTAAAAAAATTATATCTACAAGATTGTAAAGACATTTTAATACTTTTAAAAAAATAATATAACATTTTGTTGATAAAAACCAAAATTCGTTATATATACAAGATTGTAATACGTTTTAATACTTTAAAAAAATTATATCTACAAGATTGTAAAGACATTTTAATACTTTAAAAAAAATAATATAACATTTTGTTGATAAAAACCAAAATTCGTTATATATACAAGATTGTAAATACGTTTTAATACTTTAAAAAAATTATATCTACAAGATTGTAAATATATTAATACTTAAAAAAAATAATATAACATTTTGTTGATAAAAACCAAAATTCGTTATATCTACAAGATTGTAAATACATTTTAATACTTTTAAAAAATACTATAACATTTTGTTGATAAAAACTAAAATTCGTTATATCTACTAAATTTTAATATGTTTTAATACTTTAAAAAAATAATATAACATTTTGTTTAGAAAAACCAAAATTCGTTATATCTACAAGATTGTAAATACATTTTCATAATTTAAAAATTATATTTACAAGATTGTAAATACATTTTAGTACTTCAAAAACCAAAATTCGTTACAAAATCAAGAATATAACGTAATTAACGAGCATCCAGAAAAAATAAAAAACCTAGTCAAGAATATAACGTAATTAACGAGCTCAGGATCGGCTTGGCTCGTTTACACTCTTAAACTTAACCCCTATTTATTATACAACAATGTAAACCCAAATTCGTTACAACTTGTTACAAATAATTTGTTAGTTTTATACTTGTTACATTGGTGTAAATACGAACATCCGAAAAAAATAAAAAAACTTAGTCAATACTATAACGGAATTAAAGAGAAAAAAAAGACGAGTAAAATGGTGCAATTTTTATAAAAAAATATTATAGTATAAAAAAGTTATGGATGTATAAAAAAGATGGGGTAAAGTATTTAATATATCAAATTACATTAATACCCTTATTCCCTTTTCTTTCAAATCAATTACATTATTATATTATAGTTTAATATCAACCATTAGATTAGCATCTTGTAATTTAATCATTTAATATGGTAGGGTTAATGGGTTATTGATGAATCTTAGAGTTAGTATTAGATCCATTCCCTATATATATATATATATATATATATATATATATATATATATATATATATATATATAATTTGAAAACTCCTTAGTGTGAAAACTATAAAAACCATGTAAAAATCATGTAAAAAAAACGTATTTTTTTATAAATTTTTGTTTACAGGTTTGTAACACTATTGGGCACATTTTTTAAGAAAAACCAAAAAAGTTCCGACCAGATATTTTGAAAACAAATATTTTATAAAACCATGTAAAACATACGTAACAAAACGTAAAAAAATTTCGTCAGACCTAACGTAGCGTTAGGTATGTTTTACAACATAAAAAAATATTTTATAAAATATATTTTTAAAAAATATTTGGACGGCGCCTTTTTGGTTTTTTATAAAAATTTGCCCAATAATGTTACAAACCTGTAAAAAATTTCAAAAAAATACGTTTTTTTACATAATTTGTGCCTAGTTTTCACTGTTTTCACACTAAAATGAGGTTTTTCATTTTATTAATTCCCTACATATATATATATTGGAACAAAATGTTTTCTAAACGATTTTTTTATTTTTTTCTAAAATCTTTTATTTTAGATTTAAATCAAATTCAATAATCTTTATAAAAAGGGATTAATTAATTTAAATCCTATTTAAAACACTTTTTATTTAAATTAAATACCTTTATAAAAGAGATAATTAAATTATAATTGAAAATATTTTGATTTAAATAAAACAGAAGGTTTGAAAATTAATATCTTTTATTTTAGGACTTTTAAATAAACTAATTGAATTCTTTTAAATCACTTAATATAATTATTAAACTAACAAAAATTTAGTATGATTTAAACTGAAATTGACCAGATTGTTAGAAAACGATTTTTAGAATTTTTAACATAATTTTCTTGAAAAAAAAAATACGTTGGAATGGATGAAAAAGCTTAAAATGGTAAAAACCAGGTTCAAGAAGGCCATGGTCGGGTTTGAACTCGGGTCTAACCTCCCCAGCCCACAAGCCTTAACCGCTCAGCTGGACGAGTGCTGCGTTGCAAAGCTTGGTTCCCATTTAATCTTAAATTGATACTGAAATCGTTCCCAAACCTACAAACCCTAATCCTTTCTCGGTTCGAATTCGTTTGAATTTGGAATTGTAAGCGTGTAAAACATTAGGGCTTTTGATCATAACGAGTGTTATGGTATATCATATTACCTGGTTCGTGTTCGAATGAGTATGGTTCGAGTGGATAGATGTTCCGGTCGTTTTCTTGAACTTGAATCGTGACTAGAGAAGGTGTGAGAGCTTGTTGGGTGTTCAGACACGTTCGGAATTGACCAAGGAAGAGAATGAGATTGTTTGATTTGAGTTTTATACCCTCTCGTGTTGAATCCTATATTTGGTTTTGAACGGCTAAACTCGAAATGGTAATAACGTGTGGTTCTTGATTAATTGAATTGATTGTTGATTGAGATTGATTGCCATGATCATGAGGTTGCCAAAAACATATCGATCGAGTTGGATACGCGTCAATTGAGCTGGCATTGTTTTCGGGTCACACTCGGGTGCCCTGGGATCCGACGGGTTGGGAAGATGGAATAGAGGATTGGGGTTTTGACAAACCAGCCCCTCATCTTTTACTGTTATTATTATTTTTGGTTTTAAACTTTCCCCACTCACAAACTAGGTTTTAAAATAAACCTTTTTAGTCCCTCTACTTAAATTAGACTTTTATATTTCAAAATCTATGAAACTTTTTATTAATAATTAACAACTTAAGTTTTATAAATTTTATAATTTTTATAATTTGTCATTTATTATTCTTTTTATTATTAAGATAGAATACCATTTTCATTTTAATCATAATCCATTTATAATCTTATATATTTTTATTTTATTCTCTAAGCTTTAAAGAAATCATTATTTTATAAATTAACTTTTATAAAAATTCAAATAATGTTTTGTGTTATAATACTTTATTTTTTATTTTATTAACTTTATATTTTATAAAGTGTATATGTATGTTTGTGTAGAACTTTAATTTATTTTACTTTGATAAAATTAAATTAGCAATCTCATTTAACTTCTACTTGTTTATTTATTTATTTATAATTTATATATCTCAATGTTTATAAAAGTCTTATTATCAAGTTTAATTTTATTAAGATTTATATAAATTAAACCAGAATAAAATTTCATTATTGTATATGATATTTTGTATTAATGCATTGTTGTATTTATATACATTCATATTTATGAATAAAATTCATTTAAGGACTTTCATACTTTTGTTAATTATAATGTAGAACTGTTACAAGTTTTAATTTACAACGAAAAACCCTAGGGATTATAAATCGATGATGTTTCCATACACAGGTTTGCCTAGTTCTAAAGTTCGGAGAAAAAAGATTTCGGTCTTCTCTTGAGAGATTGTTTAAAAAACTCTATCCCTGTTCATATATTATAATAGTAACATTTATCCAAGAAAATTATTTTGACACCTTAAATTACACAAGTGTAAATATTTCTGTCTTCTCTAAATTACACAAGTGTAAATTTGAGTTACTTTAATGCAAACTGAAGTTACACAAATGTAAATGTGGTAAATCAGATTGTTACCTTAAATCACATTTTTATAACTTTAACATCAATGAAAGTGAAAACTGCAATTCATACATCAACATAAAAAAGGTGTAACCTAAAATTACACAAATGTAAATAAGGTAATTTGGCCAACTCACCATATGACTTTTTGTGTCTCATTTTTTTCATTATCTCCAGCAAAGATTAGATTCCATACAGCTTTTTCCTCAGTTGTGTAACGATTTTTAATCATTACTTCCCGTTGCATGCAAGGTGATTTACAGTCTCTAGATACGACTTTCAGTCGTTTTGGGTTTCCCCTAGGCTCAAGTTTGTCAACAAATGACTCTCCTACAAAGATGTTACTTACATCAACTGGCATACTATAAAATATATGTCGTTTTATAAACTGTTAATGATGCAATAAGGTTACCTGATTTTTTTATCATTGTTTATTTCTTATGCTTCAATCTCTTCTTGGGTCATGCTAAGGCTGAAACAAGGTCCGTCTAACGACTTCTGGTCAGCTGCATGAACTTCTGGAATCTTAGGTTGCTCTTCACCAACTAGGGTTTCCAATACAACGTTTTCTAAATCTTCTTGTGTCATGCCAAGACTAAAACTTGGTGCATCTACTTTCATCTGCCCTCACTAAGATCAAATCTTACGTGACTCTTTTTCTTCAAAACCGCCTGTTTAAAAAATGTTGAATGGACATCTACTACCTCCTTAGACCCTAATGACACTCCATACAAAATCATACCATCCATAATAAAATGTGTAAAAGTATATCTTAAATAAAAGATGTGCAAAAATGTGTAAAAGCATATCAATGTAAGTCAATTTACCAGTTGTTTGTAACCCCACCTACCCACCATCATCATCATTTGTCACATTCATTTGCCAGGGTCCTGTGTTTATCTCCATAAACAGGGCTGCTACCTACATGCGTGACACCCCGTAATTTCGAGGTCAGTTTTTATTTTAATTAAATGATTATTTAATTGACATAAAAATACGTGGCACAAGAATTAGTTTAATTTAGTGTGACATGTGGCATGATAGTACAAACACAGTCACACAACAGGATAATTCGAGGAATTATCGAAAAACCGCACACATGTGTTAGAAATCACGAACATTGGTGAACGTCATATCAGTCAACAGGTATATTGCACAAGTCCATTATGACGAATAATTGGTAATTTAGTTCAAACGATGTTAAAACGTGTTACGGTCGAGAAACGATCGAAAACGAACCCGAACAAGGGAAATGGGCCAACAAGGCTTGTCTGGCAGCCAGGCGCTACGCCTAGGCCCATCACTCGACCACACGCGTTGCGCGCGAGAAGGGAAAGCATCTCCGGATTGGAGGACTCTGTGCGGTACGCCTGGCTTCAACGCGGCACGTCAAACGGGTACGCCTGGAAGACGGGACTGCATAATATCTTCTTGAGCACCTCAAAAATCATTATTATCCTACTATAATCATATTTCTTTCACCCAGACGCCACCCTCTCGGCTATTTCCCTTCTAGACCACCTGCAAACCCACTGAGATATCAAGAACCTCCATTGGAAGCCATAGTTGAAGCTTTGAAGGTTGGAGGCCAAAGAGGAAGCCTTGTGAAGGCTCACACCATCACCTTCTAGCTATTGAAGCATCACCTCCAGCAAGTTTTAGGAGCTTTCTCAACCTGTTCAAGCAACATCGTAGCTTGTTTGGAGCTTTAGAAGGTAGTTATATATCCATGGTAGCTTAAAAACACCTCTAAACACACATGCAAGCCAAGATGCTTGCATGCACACACTCAATCTCAACATGCACAATTTATGAGATTATGAATCTAGGTTTGATGATCTTACTGCTGATTTTGATTAACTATGATGATCTATGAAGATCTATAATGAGCTTTCTGGATAAAAGTATGATTTGGGTCATGAATCTATGAAATGTTCATTGTTCCTTGCATGCATGTATGATCTAAGGTGTATGAGATTATTTTGGACGTTGATGCATGATTCTTGGATAGTGTTTAGGGATATTTACAAGATTCATCATGATTATTTGGTTAAAAATGGATTATTGAAGTTATTACCATTTTTAGTAACTTTTGAGTTACAAGATAATGCTAGGTAAGGAGATATGAATATGCATGTTAACAAAGTGATTATTTGTGATATATTATGATGAGGTTTGCATGAAAATGGATTAGAAATGTTAAAATGATCATTTATTGAATATTTGGGCATAGTTACTATTTTTAGTAACTTTATTTTTGTAAAACTGTGCTAAACAATGATTTTGGGTGAAGTAGTCATTTAAAATGATAAGATATTGTTAATAATGAAATTATTAACAAGTGTCATGGATTAGTTTGGTTTAAATGATGTTTTAAGTAAAATTTGCTAATTATAGAAACTTTATTTTATGAATTCATGAAATGGCAATATAAGTCTTGATTCATTTATGATAAATGACTTAGAATGACACAATATGATTATTGTGTCAAGAGTTATGTGATTACCAATGTTAAACATACCGAATATAGTAACTTTCTATTTTAGGAAACTTTAATGACTAAAACCGTTTATGTGTTTATTTGATCGCATGCGACAACGTGCTATGTGTTAACATGATCACGTAGGAATAATGAGCATGCTAGAACCGTTAAAAGGCAACTTGTTATGAACTTTCTAAAAATGGAAACTTACTATAAATAGTAAGTTGTCCATAAATGTGATCTACGTGTTTTACGCACTATATGCACGATAACGAATACTACACTAACTATAACCAACGCACGGTTCACCAACGGGTCATTGACTTGGCACGGTCAAACACGGTCAAACATGGACCGACATGGACAAACATAACAACCGAGGGTTGTTGAGCACAAACACAAAACCCGGTCACATACACGAACTCACATAAGTTATACGATATAGGTAGCCAGTGACCAACTCGCTAAGGAAATCAGGAGCTTACGCTTTACCGACGATCACTAAGGTGAGTTTACGACCCCTCTTTAAACTTTTTGCAAACTTTCAAAATAGGGGGAGAATACATGTTGATCGAGTCAAACATTATTACTTGTACAAGCATTTGTGTATGTTGGTTTATTAGACAAACATTAAGTGTTGTATCGTAACAAAGTCCTCGCACAGTCTTACCGTTAACGTTCAAAAAATGAGGTGAGTTTAGATAGATCTATTGGGTGTGACGAACCCCACATGGCGCCAATACTGACCGGAGGTCGGGACGCGTGTACTCTCGGCCCATACCGCCATTGTTTTTACGAGACATGGCGGAGGCAAGAGCTAACAAGTCTAGTTCGGTAGGCGCAACTGACACTTGGATCCTA
The DNA here is from genome assembly GCA_009363875.1 of Mikania micrantha. Taxonomy (NCBI): domain Eukaryota; kingdom Viridiplantae; phylum Streptophyta; class Magnoliopsida; order Asterales; family Asteraceae; genus Mikania; species Mikania micrantha. The sequence continues at coordinate 44,966,663 of CM018683.1, read as the reverse complement.
GGGCTCGAAACTAACATATAATAAACGGCATGACACGTGACAAACATTTATTTTGTATATTGTATATGTATATATATATATATATATCAAAACCTGTGAACTCACCAACCTATGTGTTGACACTTTTTCTTAAACATGTATTCTCAGGTAACTAGCTGCTTTAAGGACACTAGCATAGGACTTGCATGCATTAATGTCGTGTCGCTTTGAACAACCAATTTTAATTATTTTATGTTATGTATTAAACATTGTGGTGTCTTACATTTTACTTTCCGTTGCATTATCAAACACTTTATATTCTGTTGTTTAACTATTCATAATATTCCGCTGCTTGTTAATTAATCGATGTGATTAATGTTGTATTTCAAACATACTTGTAAAACGCATATAGAGTCGTTCTATATGACCAAGAGCTGTGATTCTAGCCACGTCACACCCATGCGGTCTGACACCGCACGTGAGAATTTGGGGGTGTGACAACATGTACTACATCTATAGATTCCAAAACCCTACCTGATTAAAAACATGTTCTTTTTCTAAATCATAAATCATTTGAATATATTAATTTATAGACAACCAGTGTTAACCTGCTTTGGTAATAAACACTTTTGGAGTCACATTCCCTATGCCTTCTTGTGTCATGCCCAGGCTGAATCTTGGTTCATGTATATTACCCAACGACACACCTATGTTTAGATAATCAATATACTTTGGGTCATTGCACACATATGTTTAAGGATGTTTGCATCATTACACCGCATAAAGTAGAATTATGTTACCAGACTTTGCAGCAGATGCTAGCTTTAATCTCTTTATGTCCGATTTTCTTATGCCAACAACTGCATGCTTCATTTTTGGGGAGTTATCGCTAAGGTTAACAACAGAGTTGGGAGCCTCTTCATGTGATTTCTCCAAACCTTTTTCATCTACTAAGTGTAGTTTACATTATTGCATAAATTTAACTAACAATATCAAATAAACAACTAACATAGTTAAGCATTTAATACCTGAATGTGGATCCTCGTCATCATCCATGTTATGTTGATGATCGCATTCTGCCTCACCCTTACTTACCGTTACATTGTCCCCATTGTGTGGTTGCGCTTCTTCAACTTGAAGCTTCTGTTTGAAAATTTCCCCAAAATCATCCAACGGTTTTTTAACTCTTTCATCAGGTGGATGTTGACGAACCATACTACCAAGATCAGTTTCTAGTTTTTTTTGTTATCTCTTGTTACCTCCAATAGATTATTCATGAATGATGATTGTTTCCATAAACATTAAATATCTAGAATCATCAATAAATCAAGAGTGATTGAAATATGTAGGTTAGTATCAATCAGTTGTTTATACCTCCAATTCATATATGTCACTGGAAAATAAACTATCTGGCATGCTATTTCCGTCTTTCTTTTGACAATCATGAGGTGACAAGGGGATATATTTTCCATTTCCAAACCTACCACCTAAAATTTCAAGCTCTTCTCGCTCATGCAATCCATCCAACGTCCAGAATTCGATTGTAGTTTTTGTCTGATCCACAACTATACCTTCACATGAAAACCTTTCTACATACAACTACAAAACAAATAATACTCTTTTTAACTTAGTTATTTAATAATTTTAGAGTTTTTATATAAAAATTTTTTATTAGATTTGATTAAAAATAATGATTGTCCCGTTAGTATCGTCGATGCTCCTTTGAAAGGTTTTTTTGTGAATGGTTTCCATCCACTTTTACATTTCTTCATGCAATCCAAAACATATGTTGACCAGTTAATTACAGAAAGATCTATATAATCTTCCAAATAATCTAACATTTCTAATCTACATTTCCCATGAGCTTGGCATTCAACCATTGTTGACATAAAAAACACCAAGAAATCCAATTCAAAATCCAACGAATCATCACTTACATCCACAGACATTCTTGATGCTACATCTCTTGTTGACATGTATTCCTTACCATATAAATCTCTCCATTGTTGTATCCTAGGAGAAAGCTTTCTCCTTACAAGCATTGACTTCAGATTCAAGACCGTTTTAGGGTTGCCAAGCAACCTGTGAATTGCTTCCACATCTATCTTTATAACTTCATTTTTGAAACACATTTCCATTTTCACCTCATTAAAGTTGTGCAGTACAGAATGTCCAAGCTTTTGAGGTATGCCATCAACTTGTAATGATAATAACTTCCCAAAACCCAAACGTTGGATGATTTCTTTCTGTTCGGACGTTAATGATTTAACCATCTTTGTTAATTGAGTTGGCGAGCATTTGTTTCTTATTGAAAACCAACTATCCATGTACTCTGAAGCTTTTGCTTTTGCAACTTTAGAATCTTTTGCTTCAATAACATAATTAAATCACTTAGGTTAGCTTAGTGTAACTTTAAAAATACACGATTTTACTAGATGTAAAAGTAGACTGTATCATGTAAAAGAACACAACAATGTTAAATGTGTTTACCTTGTTTCTTTTTTGATGCAATGGTTGTATCCACCTCAGAATCAGAAACAACAAATCGTTTGTGTTTCTTCTTTCGTCGGATAGAAACATCGCCTTGCAATGAACTTTCACAATCGTTTTCACACTTCTTCTTATTCCTAATTATCCGACTATCTTCGGCTGTGTATTTTTTCTTTCTTAGTTTCTTTTTTCCCTTTACTTTCACCATTTCAGATGCTGGTGCTTTATTAACAGAAGCAAATCCATACGTAAATGAAATTGGTTAATAATATCCAAATTGCGTCAGTAGCCACCCTAATTCATCACTGCTTGTATGAAATTGAATTCAATTAATAGTTCACTAACTAGTCTTAATTCCTCTAATTAGGACTAAGTGGTTGTAAAATTGAAGGAACTCTTTTATTTGCACAGTATATATAATACCGTATCCATACATAGAAACTTAGATGCATCAACAAAAGAATGAGTACCCTGGCAGGCTACAGACAAAGGTGAACATGTATTATTGCCTAACAAGTAAATATAAAGATAGGTGACAAAGTTTCAAATACATCTAGTGAGTAATAAAATCCTTATAAATGAACTGAATACATCATCTTGGAACCCTATACTAGACATGTGAATAGATGTTAAAAGTATGATGTTTTAGTTGTTTTTGTAGAAGTAAATTTGGAACCACAACATGTTGCACATGGTCAATTATAGTGTTCCAAGATATGAATTTTAAATTGGACAAAGGTAATAATATCACATAAAATGACATAAGTAAATAGAAGATGTTTACATTGTTTCTTTTTGGCTGCAATGCTAGTATCCTCATCCAAATAAGAAAGAATCAATTGTTTACCTTTCTTCTTTTGTTGGAAAAAAATGGTCTTCATTCAAATCTGAATCTAACAACCCTGTAATTTTGAAAAAGAAAAGCTTATTATGCATTTGGGGGATGCCCTTCAAATTAAAATGAAATTACTATTATTGAATCAAATTTAATTATATTTCAACAATACATGGATCTTTGCAAACAAAATCAAACTCTGCATCACTATCAACCATTACTGGATTGCTTGACGTATTTCTAAACTTACAACGTGACTTTTTCGCCAAGCGTTCACTTGACCTCCCTAAACAAAATGTAATAAAGTGTAACATTCAAACAACTTTATACAATAAGTAAGTTAACCGCCTTTTCTTACTTTTATACAATTTTCCAAATCGCTTCCTGAAAATCAAATGAAAATATCGTAAGGTGCAACATTAAGAACCATGAACCCTAAAAATAACGGTGGCGGTTGTGGGTGTGTGTGTAGAGGTGGCCGAACCGGGATTTTTTTTGAACCGGTTCCGATCAAAAAAGTCAAGAACCAGTTCCCATTTTTTGCCGGTTCCAACCGGTTTTTTGCCCGTTCCGGTTCAGGTTTGACCGGTTTAAAGGTAGAATCGGTTCCGGTTCCAATTTCTCTGAAAACCCGGAACCGCCCTGTACCCACCGGTTCGGGTACGACAGGTTCCGGTTCGGTTCCTCGGTTCCGGTTCTGGGTACGTTGTGTGTGTGTGTGGGGGGGGGGAGGGGGTTGAGGGTGTGGCGCGTGACGCAGTAGTGGAGGATACCGTGGATGTATTTCACATTATCAAATTCTAGACAATACATACTGAAAATCTAATTTTACTTCTACTTTTTATCATCGGCAAAGAAAGAACGACAATTGGAACAATCGGGACCTTAAAACAAAAATTGAACAAGTCAGAGATAAAATTACTCAACTAAACTAGACGAAGAGAACGATCTTCAAGCTTCTTCGTTCTTCAACCTTCAATGTTCTTCAACCAAACGTAGAAACTTTTGTGCAAACTTTCTAATGCATCACTAGAATGGAGTATAAGATTAGTTTAAATTTTTTAACTTCTCCAAAAACGAAGAAGATGACAGAGATGTCATTTCAAGGAAATGGAAGTAAATGACCATATTAACCTTCCTGCTTTAAAAAGTGTCATTAAGTACACAATTTTATATTCAATTAATTAATGACCCTTAGATCACATTTATTAATTGATACAATTAACTTTAGATTGAGTTATTGAGTTATCATAATTAACATGGGTTACCATTAGAACCTTCCCCTATATATATCAAACGTTCATTGAATACCAAGAGGCTTTGTTTTATTATAAACTGAGCATAATTAAATTTAAAAATCGATAAATAGAAATCCTAGGGATTACACAATAGCTACAATATGTGTGATTGACTCAAGATGTTATGAACAAAAACTATAATTATTTGACAATGACAGATTAATGACATATGTTTATATAGACTCAAATTGTTCTCATTTATTTTTGTGTTTATTAAGTCTTTTGATTAGGTTCTTCAGGCTTTCAACATATATTATTTGTGGTCTCCCATTTTTTTTATAATATTAAGTTATATTAAATTAGCAAATGGTAACCAAAACTTGATATTCTGTTCTAGTTGTTAAAGTACATGACCTTTTCTTTAAAAAAACCCTACCAGTTGCTAACCTTTCTGACTATGAAAAGTAATTGACCAGCCAAGTTAATTGACCTATGAACAAGTAATGTTGTTGTTAACTTGTAATTTTGAATAGTTCTTAAGGCAAAGTAGTTACATAGTTTAAGCGATAACAAATTAGAAAGATAATTAGATTGTTTGGCCATTTTTGTATACGAGGTAATTACATGTGTTCCAGCATAAGAAATTATAAATACTCCCTCTACTACTCTACAATATGTAAACTTGGTTTGTTTTTGTTCATAGTTAGTGGTTTAGATGATGTGATATGCCTCAATGGTATCCCGAGATTCTTTCAAACAGGAGATCTTGAGTTCAAATCCCTTCCGCAGCGAAAAAAGGGTCTGTGGGGGGTAAGGGGTTTTTCCAACGGGGTTTTCTCCTGGGGTGGTTGTGGTGGCTCATGAGATGTGCAGGTAACTAGACCTTGATGACATGACCTAAAAACAGTAGGTTCACACGATTGAGACGTTCGTCGTTCAAAAAAAGATGATGTGATATGCCTATTTCATTTCTCCTTCTTCTGTTTTATAACCATTGTGTGCTACACATCTTCATTTGTAGTCTGAAACCAAGGTATGTTTTTCTTATTTATAAGTTATTAATGTCTTGTGTTATGTGAACTTAGTCAATTTATTTGTCTTGGTTTTATCTTTTTAACAATTGTCTGTCTCCTAAATGGCCATCTCTCCAAAACATATATATCAATTAGGTTCCGCTTACCAAAGAGGCATTGTCTCAATGGTACCCTAAGAATCTTTCAAATGGGAGGTCTTGGGTTCAAATCCCACCCGCAGCGAAAAAGGGGTCTGTGGGGGGTCAGGGGTTTTCCCAGTAGGGTTTCCTCCTGGGGTGGTTGTGGTGGCTCATGGGAGGTCCAGGTAACTAGACCTTGATGACATGGTCTGAAAACAGTGGGTTACACGATTGAGACCTTCGCCGTTCAAAAAAAATTAGGTTCCGCTTGGTTTTTATTCGATTTTTTCAAACACAGTCACACACACACTCCATTCTCGTGATTCAAGCTTTCTCCTTCATCATAAAGCTTTAAACCATTCACAAATCAAACCCTAGACTATGATCTTGGCCAATGCGTCAATTCATCTTCAAAGCAACAGAAAACAATATCTGATCTGAGACTGGAATCGTGGACGATTACATTTGTTCACTTACCGATTTGGTAAGGTCAAATGGTGATTATGATGTTCAATTTCTTCTTCTTCTTTATGTTGTAAAAGATTGTATTTGAATATTTGATTTTGTTATGGAATTATGAAGCTGAAGGTACTTCGAGGTGTTTAATTTGTTGTTATCAAACCTAGTATTTAAAAAGAATGCTATTGATGCTATGTTTGTTGCAAATACACTAGCTACATTCTTGTACTGGTGGTATCTTTATTCCTTCCTACCAATTTTGAAACCTGAAAGATGGGAATGCACTTCTTTTGGAGTATGTAACATGTTCTTTATATATCGATTTGGATTTACGCTTTACCATTGTATGGATTGTATCGATTGGGGAGCTATATGAACAACATGAACTGTTCTAAGCTAAAATATTGCAAGTTGAGCATAGTTCATAGCTTGCTGCTTACCCAAGAAGATGTCTGAAACCTTTAGTACTAGCTAGAAACTAGCCTTAGGTGAGAATATTTTGCTGTTAAGATCAATCATGGTTTTGATAGGGGGTGTAAAATCAAAGCTGTATACAATGTACAGGGTTTTTTATATGTTGTTTTCTTGATTTGCACTTTCATTGCTGAATTCTCTAATTGTTTACCATGGTTACATTGCAGGTCGATTGTTATTGATATCTTTTTGTTGTTTGAGTTCGGGAAACTGTCTTTCAATCATATGATAAAATGGAAGCTGAGAAGCGAAGTTCAAAAGGAGGATTTCTTCAGTTGTTTGACTGGAATGCCAAATCCCGGAAGAAGCTCTTCTCAAATAAAGCAGATGTACCAGGTACACTACTATTGTTTCTCAAATTGACAATGCATATGCTAACTCTGTTTCTTCATTTGCCTTTCCATGCATAATATTATGTTTAATGCTATGGTGACACAGAAAGTTCAAAACAAGGAAAAGAGAATGTAAACAATTTGGCTATGTCAAGGCTTCAGCAGGTACAATCTCTTTCACCTTGGCTTGCACAGAAACTATTGGTCTATCTCTAGCATAACTTATAGCTAGCAAATTCCTCACATTTGGTCTTTCATGGGTTTACTTGTTCTATGGTTGAATGTGATTTGAGCTAATGAGAGGTTAATTTACAACTGAAATGTCTGATTTGATGTATGTAGATGAAGTTAGATGAGAGTATGCATGTTCCAAGTTTGTCAGGAAATGAATGGACTTCATCCACAAGTAATGAGGAAGGAAGTGGAAGCAAAGCCCCTGGGGTGGTGGCTAGACTTATGGGATTAGATTCTTTGCCAACATTAGATGCTTCTGATCATGGTTATACTCCACATGTTTACCTTCACTCGTTTAGACATCCTCTTTGCACAGAATTCTCCACTGAGCATGAAATCGTTGCAGAATATGGTATGCGAAATAAGCTTGATGGTTTTTCAAGGAATCCAGTTGAAGATAAATTTCAGAAATTACAGCACCGGCCAATCGAGAAATTTCAGTCAGAAGTATTACCTCCAAGATCAGCTAAATCTGTACCTATTACTCACCACAGAATGCTATCTCCTATTAAAAGTCCTGGGTATATCCTTTCAAGAAATGTGGCTTTAATTATGGAGGAAGCTTCCAAGATAATTGAGCAGAGTCCCCAGTCAACTCTAACTGGAAGATTACCATCCTCCCGGTCTCCATCAGTCCCCCTTAGAACTCGGGATCTAAAAGTGAAAATGGAAGCTGCATACAGAACATCCAGACTTCCTGAAGCCTCACAAAGACCCAAAACATATAGCCCTGTGAATGAAGTGGTTTTGAAGCATGATGCTAAGGGAGGTTTGAAAAACAAGAACAAATCTGCTACTCCAGGAAAAACAAATATTCAGATATTAGAGGGGTCCACTTCAAGAAATAATAGGAGTACCATGAAGCAAAAAGAAAACGGTGTTAAATCAGTCCAGTTGGATAAAAAACAAAGAAATACACCTAAAAGGGTGCAGAGTAGATCAACAACAGGCAAAACCCCTGAGGTACTCAAACAAAATGGTCAAAAGCAAAACTGTGCATCTCATAAAGATCACACCAATTTGAAACCTAGAGTTCCCTACCAGCATGGCCAAAAAGTAACTCCCACAAATATTTCCTGTAAAGAAGTCAAGACTTTAAAAAAGTGTGTTGAAAACTCACCTGGAAAAGCTCAGATATTGACATCTGAATCATTTTCTAGAACAAAGAATTTATCTGGGAAAAAACCAACTGATGACACTAACAATGTTCTGGTTAAGGAAAAAGAAAGGTCTGTGAAGTGTAATATAAATATAGAGGGATCGTCAAACTGGGACAGGAAAAATGGCATGGATGTTGTATCATTTACGTTTTCTTCACCTATTAAGAAAACAGAGTCTAGATCAGGGTCTTGTGGTCAATCAGCAATGAAGAGTCAATGCCTGTTTCAGGAGGATACTAGGACTTCGCCTGTGATTGATAGTGATGCTTTGAGTGTTTTGTTGGAACAGAAACTGAAGGAACTATCTTCTTTAGTTGGGACACCCCAATGTGATATTTTTAAAGGAGGTTCTGCTTCAGGTGACCATATGCACAACGAAAAGTCTATCGTTGGTCATGACTCTGATGCCTCTTTAGTTGACCAGATGTTGGTGAATGCTGGAATTGAGTGGCAGGTATAATTCACAACTTCATGATATCACTGTTGTAAAAATCGGCCTATTGATCTGTAGTCAGCTAGGCACCGTTTAATTTTTGGCTAGTCGTTCCAAAAATTGGTAATCGGTCAAAGTCGGTCAAAATCGGGTCTAGTAGGAAAAAATCGGCCGGCGACATTTCAAATTTGGGTGACTTTTTCCGGCAACTTTTGGAATCCCGGCGAGTTTTCTAGCGAGTTTTGGAATTCTGGTAAAAGAATCCGACGTCTTTTTGAAGTTAAGGCTGTTTTTTGGTAAAATTCTATATATATGTATATAAAATTTAACATTTTTACAAAAATTATATATAAATTATCCTATCCGTTAAATCCCTAGTCCCTACCCTGCCGCCCGACTAACGACGAGCGATTTTTACAACCATACATGATATAGACACAATGCAATACACAATTTAATTTGCAAAATTCAAGTTTCAGTAATGTTAAAGATTTTCCTGAATTTACATTTTACTTCCTCTTTCTCAATTGTTAAAAGAGATCTAGTTGATTGACATGTGCATGTAAATGAAAAGATAGACAAAAATAGGGATTTTGGCCATGCATGCTTAGTAGTTTGGTTTGGATATGCAGTTTTTGCAGTATAAGAGTAGTATCGTATTACTTTTTGTAGTTCTGAGATTTGGCTAAGCTCGGCATCAGCATTTCTGGACTGGTTGTTGCCATTCTAATTTTTATATAGTATGCTTAAACAAGCTATCAATTGTTACAATCTTAAAACTTCCATTTAGATTGCCTTAGCATTATGAGTGCTTCTAGCAAACCTCCAAACACCCATTGCATTAGTAGTGAACCTTTGAGGCAAAATATTAGTCTCTTAAGAGAAGCATAGGAGAAGCCCTAGTGGCCAACACAATTGATATGGTTGGTGCTCATTCATTTTATTGCATACATCAGTGGGAGCGGAGCAAAACATCTCACGGAAAGCATTTGAAAGTTAATTTTATGCTAAAAGCTGTACAATTCATAGGAGTCAACCAACATTAGTTATTCTACCAAATTTCTTGTGCAGAACAAAACGAGAAATAGGCTATTTATGGTTACTAGTTTTGTAGTTTTGGCATGCAGGCCCATCTTACGACTGTAAATATTCAAAGATTGTTCTTTCAAGTCAACCAGCTGCTAATTTTGTTCATATAGTTTATTTTGGGCTACTTTTATTCCATGGTATTCCTTCATCTGGTTGTACTTGTCATAAACCAGATAAATAATTTAGCATTTTGAAAGATTAATTTACCATTGTTCCACATGGAATCCAATAGTCATATGACTGGCTGTTGCGTAGAAGCTCTAGCCCTTAGTTTGTCTTATACTGAACCCAGTTCGTCATACTTAGTCCAAATGTTGTCTTAGAAACCACACTCAGTCACTTTAAAATGCTTTTTGGTGATGAACTTTGTGAGATGATCATTATACTTTTTTTTATTAATGAAAACCATAAGATTCACCTAGAGAAATTGGAAAAATTGTTAAATATGTACCTAAACTTATTCTGTTTTCAGGGAGCTGAAGTGACAGAATGCAGTGAAAACTATGAAAGTGCAGTAAAACTTGAGGATCAGCGTGAACATCCTTGTTCAAGTCCAAGCTTGGAATTCTCTTTGTCAGATGATAGTTGCATCACATCCAACAGCACAACCACCTTAACCAGCAATGGTAACCTGCCTAATTTCAGGTCTAAGTTTTTTGTGTACATGTAAACTAGAGGCGACTAAATGGGTGTGACGGTCAGGCTGGGTCAGAATAAATTGTTCCATCTGTTGGTCAAAACAATCCGGGCTGATTCCCAAGTCCTTTAATCCTACCTTTTCAAAATTTAATAATTATACCATGCAAATAATGATTATATCACAAAATAATGCAAAGTGATTTATGAGGTTTTTTTAATGCATATTAAATCCTTAAGCATTACCTTTTTGACCCCTTAAAAATAAAGCATCGTCCAAATCTTGGTTTAAAAACCCACAGGTGCTCTGAAGCATTTAGGTCCCAAAAGACAATGCCCGAGGCGTACTAAATATACAACAAAGTGACCTTTAATTTCAGCCAGAAGTTGCGTCTGTCTCATCTGTCTTTAAATATTAATTTTTTTGTCAAATAAACATTTCATAATTCTTCCCTTTGGTTGTTTTTACTTATAAGCCTCATACATACCTTACTTTAGATCCAAATGGACAAAGTCGTTGCCTCAAACTCCTAATGCATTTTCATGAGTGCCTTGTGCCTCATACGTGCCTTTTAAAGCCAATGTTCAAATTGGTACATTTACATGTATAAATTAATTTATTTTTTTCAGGAAGCAAGCAGCATATGCCTGCTGCAAACATCGAACTATCAACAGAGGAGATAGAATTGCAAGATTCCGCCACATCTTTTCCTAGCACCATATTTGAGTCCACATGTATAAAAAGATGGTCATCACAACACGAGCTGGAATACATCAAAGAAATGCTTAACCATGCAGAGTTGGTGTTACATGATTTTGCTTTTGGGCCCTTTGGCCCGGCCCAAAAGGTTATAAGTGTGGATCTATTTGACCAACTGGAGAATCGAAACAGAAGCATTGACCCGTCATCTAAGCAACAAAGGATGGCATTGTTTGACTGTGTGAGTATGTGTTTGGAATTTAGGCGTGAGCGTGGCTTGGGTGGAAGCTTTGAAGAATGGTCAAAATGGTCAATGTTGTTGCAAAAGACGGATTTATTGGCAGTGGAGCTACAAAAACAGATACACGGTTGGACAAGCATGGAGGAGTTAATGGCGGATGAGATGGTCGAGAAGGACATGAGTAACAGAACAGGGAAATGGTTGGATTTTAAAGCCGAGGCGTTAGAAGAAGGCATGGTGATTGAAACCGACATCTTATTCTCGTTGATCGATGAAATAGTAGATTTTTTGTCATGCTAAAATGGTCACCTTTTTATTAGTGTTTTAGTTCTTATTTAAGCCAAGAGGATTAAACAATGGTTTGACCCTCCTGTCATAAAAGTTACCTATTTTCTAGTCAGGTTGATGGATAACTTTTGTTCATAAACAAATTTAAATGGATAGGGTACAACTAGATCATGTTTTCAAAGGACTAGTACAGCTTGACATAAGTACAAGTTTCTATTTATTCCTATTGAGGTTCTTGATTTTTAGTTCTAGAAATCATGAACTCTTTATGAGATAAATATTGTTACGGTCGTCAGACACTCACTATTACTCGTAGAGGTGTTGTGACAACCAGTAAATAACGTTAGGTAACTGTACCGTAGATATGTGTATAGACAATATATGTAAATACTTGAATGTACTTATAGTTCATATTATCAAAAACAATTTGAGATTCAATGAAATGGCAAGTAATGACAAGCAAACAAAAGTTAAACACAACAGTTGTAACACAGATCTTACGATGATGAGAGTCAGACAACTGACAACGCAATAGAAAATTCAAGGAAAACAAACACAATGACACTGAAAACCATAAACGTCTGTGAGAATACAAAAGTCAAACAACGATCATATAATATTTCAGGAATATTAAACTGACAGTGTATTCGTGTGGGTGACGATTCACACGAATATATCTGTGGGTTTAACATTCTGAATGATGTCTATGTTTCTCATATTTTCGAATAATCTATCGCATCTAACTCTCTTTATTTTTATCTCACTTAAAATTTTAAATAACCTATCATGTCATTTTTCTCTTTGTTTCTCACTCAAAATAACTTATTTTATTGTTTTTCTCCTTTTTTTTAAAAAAAAAACTCACAAATATATATTGAGATGATGTATAGAACAAACATACATACCGTAAAATCCCACTAATGAGTAAAGTTTGGGGATGAGACGAAAACAAAAAGAAACGTTACATCTGTTTCATTAAGACAAAATGTTTTAACGTGACCCGTGGTAAGATGATTGCATAGCAACACACTAAATCTCTATATTTAAAAAATCACTATACAAAGATGGATTCTCATTGTCTCGGATGACTTTACAAAATAAAGGAAACATTTAAATTTTGAAAATATCATCTACATAGCCATAATAACCAATAAACATTTAAATTTTGAAAAGATCACCTGCATAGTCTCATATGACTCTAGTTTTAGGTAACGTTTCATATTTTCGCTTAACCCAGCAATACACACTGCTACGGCTGTTGTAACTTAGGAAACATTCGTGTTCACCCCGGTTGCCTGAAATCTAATTTAAGAGACCTCTGTTGAACGAACACCCCAGCCACCGAAATAATTTCAATTCGTTTGATCTTGTGCTATATTTCTTTCTTGTGATTTAAATTTTATCACTTTTATATTTCTTGTAATACTTTATTTTACATTTTGTATTTTTCTGAATTGCTTTTATACTGTGAACGGTGTTCCCGCATGTTTGACCACTTACACATGATGATCTCGATTATGATTCATTCTTGTGCTAGTATCAATGTAAACTTCTGAATATTTTGAATCAAGTAATTCTGTTAATGCACATGGTTAGTTATTGTTGTTAACGGGTCTCAAATCTAGTTAGAAATTTATAGGATTCGTTCCTGCATTCGGGTTAAGTTTCCGCCATTAAAACTATGTTAAAAGAAATCTTGACATATTATCAAAATATGACTTGGGAATGTGTTTAATCTTTTACTTAACTAATAAATAAAGGTTTTCTAGGGACACTTGACACATTCTTAGAGCAACTTGATGTTTTTTCCCGTCTTTCTCCTATTAAATATATCATATATTAAATAATAATAATATTAAATATTAAATATATTTTTCACACATTTTTAAATTAAAAATAAGGCTTCTTTAATATGTTAAAAATATTTAATATTAAAAAAACACAGCTTTTTTAGAAAACCAAATTGTTATAAAATATAGAATTTTTCAAAATTATTTCACTACTACAAAAGCTGGTATTTTTCTACAAAAATTTCCGACCAAACATAATTTGTCGGTTTTTCCGACCAAATTGCGACTGATTACCTAAAAGAAAATAAGCCAAATACTTCCGACCAATTTCCGACCGAACCCCGACCATAATATTCCTCGTAGGAAATTTGTTGGAAATTTCCTGCATATTTCCGACTAGAAAATTTTAATATTTTTTTTTAATTTTTGTTGGATAGGAAATTCTGATAACTTTACAAATAATATCCAACAACCTATTTTTATTAATAATTTTTAATTTTCATTAGAATATTATCGACATTTCCGACAAAATTCCGACCAATGATATTATATTCCGACAAATTTTTTTTAATTGTTTTGCCTTTTTACTAAAATGTTTTAAATCATCAAAATTTAAAAACATAATATTGGTGTACAAGTTGAAATAGACTAATTTCATGTATCAAGAAGTTTTTTTAAAGATGAAGAACCAAAATGTTTTTTGTCGTAGGAAAATAGTCAGAAATTGCGACCAATTTCCTACAAAAAATTATCTTTGTCGGAAAGTAGTAGGAAATTCCGACAAAGTTCCGACCAAAATATTCCTAATTTTTTTCACTCCCAACTAGTTTTTAAACATCTAAATTTAAAAAAAAAAATCTCTTAAATATTTTATGTTATTATAATTGTTTGATTAATTTTAATTATAATATATTAAGAAAATATATAAGACTAAAAAAATTAATAACTTCAATTGTAGCTTTTAGTCTTTAGGTACATGTGCGCGCTTAAGTTTATGATTGTGATTGTATTAATATGTGTGTATGAATGTTTATCGATATATATGTACGTATTCCTTATATACAGGTATATGTTCATGTACGTTATGTTTGTATATGATAGGGTATTTGCGCATGCAGAGGCGTTTAATGAGTACAAGTTGGTGAAACAGGTTAACTTCATATATCATGAAGTTTTTTAAAAGATGAGACAAAAAAACAATGTAACGATCTAAAAGAACTAAAAAAACTTTTTTTTAACGTAGGAAATAGTCGGAACTTGAGACAACATTCCAACAAAACATATTTTTGGTCGGAAATTACTCGGAAATTCCGACAAACTTCCGATGTTCTGCCTCTTTGGTAGGAAAAAGAAAATTGTTAAAACACTTAACCCTAGTTTTATTTCCCTTTTTAGTCTCACACTCATTTATTTCAGCAGCACACTTTAGCTCTCGATCTCTTCCATCGCCTTCGACATCACCGGTCTCATCCCTCGCCGTCACCGGTCTCCTCCCTCACCGTCGCCGCCATCGTCGGTATCCTCCATCTCCGTCGCCGCCATAAACGGTATCGTCGCTCGTCATCGCTGCTTCCCGATCTCCTCCCTTGTTGCAGCTGCTTCCTGGTCTCCGGCCTCACCGTTGCCAAAACAAAGGTTTGTCGTTACTCCATAATTCATGATTGCCGTTACAGAGTATTAATTATATTGTTTAGGTTTTAGCTTTTCCATTTCATATCTATTGAGCAAAAAAAAACTTGGTCGGAAGTTTGTAGCAAAACAACTTGGTCGGAAATTTGTAGCAAAAAAACTTGGTCAGAAATTTGTAGCAAAACAACTTGGTCGGAAATTTGTAGCAAAATCTTTAGTCGGAAACTTATAGGAAAAGATAAAGATAAATAATTTAATTATTAAAAAAACAATCGTTGGAGACTTGTCGGATATTTCTCGGAAATTTAAACCCTTGCTTTGGTAGGAAAATTGTCGGAAACATTTGTCAGAAACTTGTCGGAAACAGTTTCCACCCTCCTTTTTCCCAACAAAACACCGCTCGTCGGAAATTTGTCGGAAACTGGCGTTTCTGACTATTTTCCTACTAAAACTTTTGTCTAAAATTTAGTTTTTTTCTAGTAGTGTTTTTCAAAATGAAATATTTAAAGAAACAAACTTTGAAAAATTTAGTGTTTAATAAAATAATATAAATATTTTATTATTTAATCTATAAAACTATATTTAATCATATTTTATATTAAAAAAAGCAACCTATGTAGTTTAAATTTTGTTGGTACCAATTAATTAAAAACATATTTTTATTTATCTCGTGTAATACACAGGTTACTTACCTAGTCTATCTATACTAATAAATAAAAATAAAAGTGGACACATGTCATAATTTTAAGCATTTTCACAATAATTTTCCCGCCTCTCTCTCCTATTAAATGCATATACATTAAATAATATATTCAAGTTATATTTCAATTAAAAATAAATTTTAACTCATAATACACAAATATTAAACTATAGTTTGTAAAAAAATGTTTTTTCTTTAAAACCAGCTTTTATTAAATGAAAGTGTAAAAAAACACAAACTTTAATAACAAATGTTTAAAAAAATATTATTTTTTTAAGTTTTAACTTATATTCAATTTCAATTATATTTTATATGAATAAACCCCTTAAGATGTTTTGAAATTTTTATTAATAACTATTTAATATATTTTTATTTAACCCGTGTGATACACGGGGAACTATCCTAGTTATACAAATATATAGGAGTTGAATCCAATAGAACGGAATTTTGCTTAAAAAGATTAGAAACCAATAAAAGTTTGACATGTGACATGTTAATAACATAAAAATAGTAATTTAGTACCAAAAAAATGCAGCATAATAAAACAAAAAATCCAATACAAAAAAAATAAAAAGCCAGGATTTAAAAAAATAAAAATCCAGTACAAAAAAACAGAAATACAGTGCAAAAAATGTAGAACAAAGAAAAAAATCCAGCACAAAAGTACAAAAAATAATATGTTATAACTAATTTTATCAAGGTTTTGCAAACCTTGGTTGACAAGTAAGATTATGACACTTGTTTGAGGACATTGGAAAGGAATATGATTTGCTTATACTTTGAGAATGACAAAATACATATATGACTTGTATGAGGACTTATGATGAATTTTTACTAGGATGCCTTCTAGAAAACTTGTAAGAACATAAACTTAGACTTATTTTTACTTAGACTTACTATTGCATCTCTTTATTTGTGTATATATATATATATATATATATATATATATATATATAGAGTATAACTTATACAAGTGTTCGTGAACTATGCAAATAGTTGACAAATTGTATTTTACATGTGTGATGGGTGGTTGAAGAACATAAAGACATATGCTAAGCTTCAGTGTACCTAGTTATAAAATGAAACATTTTATGTTATTTGAATTTCTATTATGTAATGTTGAATTTGAATACTTATGTTTTGTTTGGTTGGATGTTGAATGACATGTTTAATATTGATGTTTAATCTATTGTCATTTAAAAGTTACTGTAAGCTTTGAACAATCACAATCACGCTATATATATTCCGTAATTGGTTGAGGTATGACAAAATGTCATTAAATTTATTTTTGTAAAGACATATTTTAATGATTATATTATTTTTATTCAACCTCTGTAAATCACAAATTTATTAAATCAATATAATACACATTATTTTGTTAAAAATAACTGTTTTATTATTAAGATAATAATACTATGTTTATTCAATCAGCATAACACAATTGATTTTATCCTAGTATTTTTATATATAATTTTGCACGTAAAGTACTTTAATCATTTATCTTTTTTGAACGACTAATTGCATTACTGACGGATCACTTGATTATTCTCGCACCAGCAGTACTGCCCGACCATATTCACCACCAAGACAACGAAACTTAATACTTTATAAAAACCATCTTATGCACCACCCGATCTATTTATATATACTATTATAATAAATAAAGATTTCGAATAACATCATGTAAACTCTTAAAACACCTCAAAATGTGTAATATAGGTCACTTTATTTTTATCTCACTTTCAATTTTAAATAACCTATCATGTCATTCTTCTCTTTATTTCTCACTCAATATCACTTATTTTATTATGTTTTCTCCTTTTTGTTAAAAAAAAAACTTGCAAACATTTATCGAAATGATGTATACAACAAACATACATATACTAAAATTCTACTAATTAGTAAAGTTTGGAGGTGAGACGAAGACAAATGTTACATCTGTTTCATTAAGATAAAATGTTTTAACGAGACCCCGTGTTAAGATGATTGCATAGCAACACACTAAAACTCTATATTTAAAAAAACACTATATAAAGATGGATTCTTAATGTCTAGGATGACTTTACAAAATAAAGGTATCATTTAAATTTTGAAAAAATCACCTGCATAGTCTCGGATGACTCTAGTTTTAGGTAATGTTTCAGGTTTTCGGTTAACCCTAACAGTACACACTGCTACGGCTTTTGTACCTCAGGAAACATTTGTGTTCACCTGGGCATCCCGAAATCTATTTTAAGGGACCCCTGTTAAACAGAAATTCTCAGCCACTGAAGTCATTTCAATTTGTTTGATCTTGTGCTATACTTCTTTCTTGTGATTTAAGTTTTATCACTTTTATATTTCTTGTAATACTTTATTTTACATCTTGTATTTTTCTGAATTGCTTTTATATTGTGAACAGTGTTCATGCATGTTCAACCACTTACACATTTGATCTTGATTATGGTTCATTCTCGTGCTAGTATCAATGTAAACTTCAAAATGTTTTGAATCAAGTACTTCTGTTAATACACATGTGTAGTTATTATTGTTAACGGGTCTCAAATCCGGTTAGAAATTTGTAGGATTCATTCCTACTTTTGGGTAAGGTTTTCACCATTAAAACCGTGTTAAAAAAATCTTGGCATATTATCAACATATGACTTGGGAATAGGTTTAATTATGCAAATATGTAGGAGTTGAATCAATAGAACAAAATTTTGCTTGAGAAGATTAGAAACCAATAATAGTTTAACATATGACATGCTAATAACATAAAAATAGTAATCCAGTACAAAAAAATGCAGTATAAAAAACAAAAAAATTCAGTGCAAAAAATCAAAAATTTAGTACAAAAAAATAAAAAATCTAATATAAAAAAATAAAAATTGAGTACAAAAGACAAAAAACAGTGCAAAAAATCTAAAACAAAGAAAAAATTCAGTGCAGAAAAAAATCTATTACAAAAAAGAAGATGTTATAACTAAATTATTATTCATTTTTTAGCAAGACACATGTTAGACTTCTCGTTCTTACTCTTGTTAGGCAAAAATCTCTCTATTTGATCATTCACTATATATATGTGTATATATTTGCAGGGGCGGCTTGGAGGGGGTGCAAACCCCCCTCCCGCACAAGGCCCATCGTTTTTAGGGACACAATTTTATAAAAAAAAATTTATATATATTATATATTTTTTATAAAAATTCAATTGTCCCATTATAACATTCAATAGATTAAACTACAAGGCCCAATAAATGATTAAAAAAAACAATAGGCACATCTACAAGGCCCATTCGGCCAGCCCAAAAAGAAAAAAAAGGAAGTATGTATCTCGGAGACGCCCCTGTATATTTGTATGCATGTATATATGTATATTATATAATAAATAAAACTTAGAAACATGTCAATCTTATAGAGCACTTTAAATTTGTTTTTCTCACCCCTCTCTGCTGTTAAATATTTGTATATCATCTTTTTATCAAACTTTGATTTTTTATCATCCCTATCTCTTATTTAATATAAATTTAGTAATTTAGTATTATGATTACATTGTAAATTAATTTAATTTCTTGTAATTTTTTTTTTGAAAATATATACTATGTTATTTAAACCAAATAATTTTAAATTCAAATATGTAACATGTGTAATACACATGTTTTAACCTAGTTATATATATAAGAATCGTGTAAGGAATACATTGCAAAATAAATAAATAAATAAATAAATAAACAAATCAAGTGAACCTTCTGTAACCGGAAGTTTTGAGGAGCACAAACACATGACTTTACTTAACAAATGCTAGTTCAGTTGAACCAGTTAGCAGTACCTTTGCGGGTTCAAACCTCTCTTATAGACCTGGTTTTTGGGAATTTTGTAAAAATTAGTCTTAAAATCATTTTGAGAAATTTTAAAACAAATATATTAACAGTTATGAACCAATTGTTACATAGAAATCCAATTTGACTTCCCGAAACATACTTATTATTTATATTATTATAAATATTATAAATACCATTTCAGTCAAAAAAAAAAAAACGTTTAAATCGTCGATCTATGAAATTAACAAACACTCATGGAAGTTAATAAATGACTTTATGAAATAAATTCAATCCAATCAATTTAACCTTAAAAAGTCTAAATCACCAAAATTTAACTGATTATGTGTACGAAATTTAAATCTTTTAAACTAACTTAGAATCGATTGAAACCACAAATTACTGAATTGTCAGATATTTGGACTACTTGTTTATATTCTGATTTATATGCCAATTGAATTGTTAAGACTAGAGTACGGATTTTGTTTAATCATTTTATAGTATAATTCTTGATTTTCATTATTGTACAGACTTGTCTTCTTCCATTTATTATGATTCTAAACTGTTACACATACAATATAATTATTAAAATTATGCTCATTATCGTATGTTTGAAGGAGGAGGGGGAAAGTGGGTATGTGGCTTTCCGCTTAGGAAGGTTTCTTTACATCTAGTGAATGATCTAGTGAATGAAGGTCGCATATGCACTGCAAGAATCATCTGTTATAGAATTCGCTGCTATTGAACTAAATGAAGGGGAGAGAAATAGCATATGACAAGGGCAAGCACGCCGCAGATAAGAGAAGACAAGAAAGATCAGAAGCTAGAAATGCCCTGGTTTCAGGAAGAATTTGATGTGCACAGAGGATTCATCTTTCAACAGCATGTCCAAAAGGACGTTCATTCAACGGCATTAGCGGTCTAGGCCCTCCGGAAGCAGAGCATAGGATAGGCTGCTGGTAAGACCAATAGGCTATTAGATGGGATAGGGAGGCAAAACCGGTAATCCTTTGTCCAAGATCCTCTCGGACTGTTGAATAAAGGCAGGGAAAAAGCTTTGTGCACTGGCTTACAACCTTATACCAGCTATCTTCATAGTGACCTATGAGATTATTTCAATCGACTTTTGTTTAGGCATTTGATTATGTTGTATTTATAATTTGTTTCATATCCGATACCCTATCAAGCCTTCGATAGGTGATTCTATCAATGCGTCATTGGGGCATCAATGGCGTAACACTTTTAGTGATGATGTGATTGGTTTTACAACATCTGCATGTTTGGGCACTTGATGAATGCTTATTTAAAAGGCATATGGATCAATCCTAGCATATTGTTTCGTTTTGGTAAGTGATGGTTGTGCCCACATACATACAAGTTTGAATATACTATTTGTTTTGTTTTGTGCTCCAATAGGTATCTTCTTACCATATGACTTAATTGATTATATATTCGTTTTGTGTTAGTTTCATTGGATATTCATATGGTTATTTCTTTCTAACATTCACTATGAGGCTATGTGTTATCCATCACCCACCATCACTTCACGTAGGCGTCATATAATCAACCAACACCATCACCCTCTTATCACTACATATCATCATTACATGTATTATCATCACTTCTCCATCACTTTCATACAACTCCACATCATCACCCCTTTTCCCCATTTTCTTTTTCTTTAAACCCATGATGGCCCTCACGCCTGCCCCCCTCACGCCCCTGTGTAATGGTGGTAGGGGTGTTCAAAAAAATCCGTATCCGAATCCGAATCCAAAATATCCGAATCCGAAATATCCGAAAAAATCGGATATCCGGAAGTTCGGATTCGGATACCTGTTTTGAAAATTTTCGGATAGTTTGGATATCCGATATCCGAAATAGTTTTTTTTTCCCGGATATTTTTTCGGATATTCGGATACGTTTTTCGGATAATTTTTCGGATATCCGAATATTTTTCGGATAATTTTCGGATATCCGGATAATTTTCTGATATTTGGATATCCGAAATATATAGTTTTTAAATTTTTTATTTTTATTTTCTGATTTCAGATCCGAAATTTCGGATATCCGATTAGGTCGGTAAGTTTCGGATATCCGAACGGATAATTTTCCGATATATGGATGTTGTTTAAATTGTTAGATTTTAAAAATCGAGAGTTTAATATACAAAAATATACAAATTAAGAGAACATATTAAACCAAATTGAAGAAATCAAGGGTGAGTAACAACCAAAGAGCTTGTTTTTGGAAGTTTTAGACTCCCTCCAAGCTCCACAGGAACAAGAGGGATAAGAGAATGCAGAACATCGGTTATCAACGGCCGGTAGCTTGGTTCCGGTTGTACACACAGCACTGCTACAGCAGCAACCTGCACATCAAATTACCCATTTCAGATTTTTAAGGATATATCTTTTACAAACTTCATTAATTACATATATATACCCAACCCAAAATATAGATCATATATATCCACTTTCTTAAAATTATAAATATCAATTTTACCCATTTCATTAAAATTTCAAATTTACACTTTTTTTTTGCTTTTTACTTTCTTTTCTTCTTTTACTTCTTTTTCCTTATTATTTTTGGTTTTTTTACTTCATCTATAGTTTTTTCTTTGGAGGGGTGCGAGCGTAGAATTGGGAAACGGAAATTTAGTGATAACATGAATTAGAATGTCGTGATATAATGATCGAATGAAATAGCCATACTCAAAGAGTAGTATTTTTTTTTGTAAATTTAAAAACTAGGGTATGTTTGTAATCATGTGTAATAAATTAAAAGATATATGTAGTTTGGATTGTGAATTAAATATAACCCAAAGTATTTGCAACAACTCATCAACTAGCACCAAATGGTTAATTTAAAAAGTGAAATTAGATTGTGTGACATGTCATTATTTTTTTAATACGAAAGAGCATTTAAGATATTTTGTGGCATTGAAAAAACAAGATTTAATATAATGATAATAAGTGTTACCATTTAATATATTTTAATTAATTTTTAATTTTTATATATAAGTTTACCCATTCTTTTTTTAAATATTGATAACTTTTTATACTATATTATTTTTTTATAAAAATTTCATCATTATACTCGTCTCTTTTTTCTCTATAATTCCATAAAAGTCTCGACTAGTTTTTAAAAATTATTAATTGCCTCATATTTACATAAATGTAACGAACATAAATATAACACGTTATTTTGATTTTTTTTTTTTGAAAACGGTAGATTATATAACCGTAAATTACATCGTTGTATAATATCACATCATTGTAATTAACATTGTTAGAAAAAAATTCAAAATAATGTGTCATGTTTATGTTCATTACATCGATGTAAATAAGGAGAATCTAACAAATATTAAAAAAAACGAATCGAGATTATAATATAATTAAAGAAAAAAATTACATCATTGTAACTAATGTATTCCATCACCGTAATTTACTGTTGTTAGAAAAAAAATAATAATATGTTATATTTATGCTCGATACAATAATGTAAATACGGGACATAGAAATAAATGAAAAAAAGTAGTGAGATTATAACGGAATTAAAGAGAACAATGAGATGAGTATAATAGTGAAATTTTAATAAAAAAAATAATATATCATAAAAAAGTTATAAATGTTTGGTAAAAGAGGGGTAAACTTTTTATAAAAATTAGATGGATTAAATATAATAGATGGTGACACTTGTCACCACCATATTAAATCTAACTTTTTGATAGGTACAAAATGTCTTAAATGTTCACACATGTTAAAAAAAGAAGGGGTATTGTCATACATACCCTTATTAAACATCCAAATTACATATATACCCGATGTTAAACTAAAATTACAAATATCCCCATGTTCCAAAATTGCCCATAGTAAAGAGAAATATGTAAATTGTTTTTCGTTAGTTCCTTAAGGGTAAAATAGGAAATATATAATTTTTATAATGAAATGGATAAATATGTAATAAAAGGTTTTAGCAAGGGGGAATATGTAATTGGCCAAAAGAATAATAATGACACATGACACGATTTTATACACTTGAGCTTTTAAATAACCATTGGATGATAGTTAATAGATTTTCCACATGTTAGCAACCATTTCAATATTTCATGCCCTATGTAGTTAACTTTTAGGTACATACTAAATTAGGTTATAAAATAAGGTATATATGTAATTTTCCTATATTAGGAAGCGTATATATGTAAGACCAGTGGGTATGCCAAGTGAGTGGGCGTGGGTAGGGCATGAGAGGGCGTGGCACACCGCCCCCCTTGGGGCGTGAGAGGGCGTGAGGGGGCATGGCGTGATTGGGGTCACGGGAGAGAGGGCTCTCTCTCTCTCTCTCTCTCTCTCTCTCTCTCTTACACACACACTCACATACATATATATAAAAGTTAAAAAAAAGGGATGATGACGTGGAGTGAGTGGGTAATGGGGCATTTCCACCAAAATGGTGGGGTGAGTGGTTGTGGTAAGTGCGTATGTGGCGCCTACGTGGCGCATACGTGGAGTGAGTGGGTCACTTGGCATACCCAATAGTCTAATTAGGTTTTAAATTAAGATATTTTATATTTAACATCACTTATAAAAATTTGGTCAAATACACGATGGTGAGGTGATGTACATACTTGGTATAAGTGTTTAAGATCCATTGTATGCCTGATTACAGGATCTATAATATTTGGGAGCTTTGATCTGTCTGTTAGCTGTGGCATAGCCTGTAATCAAGAATTTCAAACAGTTGATAATCAAAAATTTGTGCAATGAAGAATTAGAAATTTTAAAAGTTTTACCCAAGTGATGATCGATTGGCATTGAGATGCTGCAAGTTTTTCTACAGGCCGCTTTCCGAGTAGAAGCTCTAAAAGTACAACTCCAAAAGCGTAAACATCACTTTTGTCTGTCAGTTTTCCTGCACAAATTCACTTTTGGTGACACGAGGCTGTAAATGAGTCAAGCTGGATCGCAAGCTCCTCAGGATCGACTCGCTAAAAGCTGAAATCCAGTCAAGCTTAAACAAGCTTGGGGCTTCATTGAAGCTCAATTAATAAAAGAGCCTGAGCTTTACTTATCGAGCTCGAGTCGGCTACTAGGCTTGCGAGCCTAAACAATCCAACTATTACATAATTTTTTTAACATATGTAATATATGTTTACATAATAATTATTATTCTTTATATAAAATATGATAAAAATAACTAAATAATATATAAAATTCTTAATTATCAATATATAAAAAATACATAATATATACATAAATTGGTAAATAATTAATGAAATAAACAAGTTGAGTTCAAGCTTTAAAATTAGTTATAAAGTATTGAAGTAAGCTCAAGCTTAAACAATAGAGCTCACAATGAACCAAACTTGAGCTCAAACTATCCACAGGTTAAACGACCCAAAGCTCAAGACTTGACGAGCACACGCTCGGCTTGTCTCGTTTACACCTCTGGACACAATTAATATCAAAAACGTTTCAAATCAGCTGGTTGGGATGGTTGCTTTGGTCCATATTTTTCAGGTTGAAAATCAAGTTTAACACCTTGAAAAAGAAAATTTTGGCTATACCATCTAATAGATACTCAGGAGCCACATAACCCAATGTCCCTGAAAGCTTGATGTTGTTCTTGTTCTGGGCTCCATTCATTACAGCAAGACCAAAATCTGAAAGCTTTATCAACAATCAAAATTGAAAATTTTATTATTATGACTCTCAAAGATAAGAAAGTGTTGTATAAAACTGACTTCCATAATACCTTGGCATTGAAGCTGGAATCCAGAAGGATATTAGATGATTTCAGATCTCTATGAATCACAGATGGTTTGCATTTCTCATGTAAATATTCTAATCCTCTGCTCACAAACTTTAAATATCTTAATTTTTATTTTTAGCAATTGATTTTAATGAATAAAGTATCTACCTTGCTGTATCTAGAGCAATCTTCATCCTGCAATGCCATGTTAAATTGGATCCATTGGATGGCCCTGTATTGTATGGACATAATATGATCCAGTTGTTAATTTCACATAAATATCTCCATTTGCAGAATAAATTTACCCATCTCTATGAATCACAACAAGACACGAGGCTAGGCACCCAGCATGGCAAAAGCACCTTGCGTACATCATATAGTTGTCAAAGGCGCAAAGGTGAGCCTTGGGCCTAGATATATAGGGTGAACTTTGGGCCTAGGAACAAGGCACTTAAAAATTGAGGGCTCGAGACAAGCAAGACGCATGGCATAAGGATAGCATTTTTAGGGGTTTGAAACATGTTTTATGCTTGTTTTGGGCTATAGGCTGGGTCCATGCCATTTTTATAAGGTTTCAAGCACATTTGACCAAAACTTACAAGATTTGGCCAGAATTTGGTCGAAAAGTTTGTGAAAACCTTATCGAAACATCGCCTAAGGGAATGGATGGCTGCAAGGTGTTTTCATGCATGGCTTCGCCTGAGAGCCTAGGAACACGCACAAGGGGCTTTTGATAACATAGGTCCATCAAGGCTCACAGATATACATTCAAGCCAAAGCTGGTCTTAAACATCTAAAAATGGTCTGAAACATCTAAAAGTGGAATGAAAATCTAGCATAATCAGCCTCAAAACATATCTAAACCCCTAAAGGATATCTTTACAATATGTTGTTAAAAAAACTGTCATTTTTTCAGTGTCTTGCATATAGCTCATAACTCAAGACTTGCATGTTGTACCTTGAGTGCCCCTAGCACCTTTGACTACACAATCACCAATCATGTTTATTATAAAACAATGATTTGAAAAAAGGTGTGCCATAATTAATATACAAAATGGCTCACCATGTAATTGAGTTTCCAAAGATCCATTATGCATCAATTCATAAACAAGAAGCCTGGTTTCATCATGAACACAATATCCCAACAAAGTAATTATGTTCGGATGCTGAATTTTACTCAAAAGATCTACCTCTGTCTGCAAAAACCAAAATTTTCAACAAGAATTTAAACCTCATATCATAAAATTCATACTACCACCTGAAATTCTTTGATGGCATCTTGGCTACCATCATCTAATCTTTTAACAGCAACACACAGATTCTCATCCATTCGAGCTCTATACACGCGACCAAATCCACCCTCACCTAATATCTCACTTTCCCCAAATATATCTGTTGCTGATTCTAACAACTTATAATCCATAACTACAACTGATCCTGATCCCTTTTCGGTTACTGTCTTCATTGAACCACTACTTCTAGTCATGAACGAATTCAAATCTGTAATTATATAGCAAATTTGTTTAAAATTGCTGCATAGTTGAACAAATAACAGAATTGATTGAAACCCATTATTATTTTTATCAGCATACCTGATTTTGTCATGCCAGTTTTGTTTGATTTGTATGCTTTCTTTCTGTGGCATTTCCACAAACAGATGGCGAACAATAAGATGATCACCATCACCGACGAAGCTGTGAGGAGCGTGATAACAAGCTTTTTACTTGATTTTGATTGGTGATTCGCCATTGATGATGGAATTGAAGGAATTGGAGCAGAAGCTGGTGAAGACTCAGGAACAGAAACCGTAGATACATAAAATATACTTTTACGCGTTGCATGAATGGATGCAATTTTGAAATCCAAAATCAAAACAAACAAAAACCCAACAAAAAGATTCATGTTTATGAACAAAACATGAGATTTGTTTTAAGGAAATCTGAGCTGGGAGTTTGTGTTATTTATTTTATACGAGTGAAGACAGGGATAGAGTAAGATCTCAAATAATTGAATTTGAATTGATTTGGATCTTGAGGGGTGTTTTTTTTTCCTTCTTTCTCTCTCCTCTGTCTGCCCACTCTCGCTGTCTTTCTCTCTCACACAGTAAAACACACAGATGAATTGGTGGTTGATGGGAGAGCTTTCAACTGAGAGTAACAATGGTGGATGGTGGAGAACCAGAAAGATTGAAATATTGAATGCAGAGATGAGGCTTTTGTATGCTGATGCAAGATGGAGAGCTACAATCAAAAGTTGAATCATAAATAAAGAAAAAGGAGGGAACTTTTTTAGATCAAGAATCCAAAATCTTTTTTTTTTTAACACCAATTTTTGTTTTTTCCATGTCTAGCAATATGGACGGGTTGGTTCAGGCTGGGTAATGGGTTTGGGTCAGGATGGGTGTGTGTTAGAACGAATTTTAAGCAAAATCAGTTCGGGTCTAAATGAATTATTCTTAAAAAACATCACTTGAATTTAACTTTAGATGTCTTATAAGTAAACAAATAGTCTATTTGGATAATTTTTAATGGTTTTCTCATCAAATATTTAATTAATCATTTTTAAATGTTTGAACCCATTGCATTTACATACGTTTTTGGTTACCCATCTTGACCCGCATTGTTTTTAAGTGCTACTCATTTCAACTCATTCAATATTATGATGTTACCTATTTCAACCCATTATACCACAATTGTTTACCCAAACCAACTCATTTCCTTTGGCATGGGTAAAAATTCTCATCATACAACTTCATGGTGAGAGTCTGAAATCTCTTCGGGATCTTAGCATCACATATAGGTGGAGCAAATCTGGATATCCTGTAAGTGATTATCGGCGTTTCCGGGATAGGTTTACCCACTCCTGGAACGCTTGATATCATATCCCGAAGTTTTTGTATTTCTTTAGCCATTTGAGGAGATATTCATGTTTCCTGTGAGGAACCAAAGTTAGTAATATTAATTGAGGAATAATTGTAAGTGTTACCAGTAATGGGTGTGAGAAGTATATCCCCAAATCTTGGGATCCTGGCGAAGTTCTGATGCTGGTTTGCATAGGGATAAAGTCTCCTGAATGATTCCCGGATATCCCTGATGTTCCAAAATCGGGAATCCTTGTAGCTATCGGTGTAGTAACTTCAACTTGTTTGTTCTTCTCAGCCTTTAAAATTTCCATTTCCCTGAGAAGTCTTTGATTAATCCGTTGTTGATCCATCGTTTGTTACTGTACCTGTTGAAACATACTTAAAATATCATTATTAGAAACTCACAAAGGCCGTGGTGGTCATTCTCGTCGAAGGAACACTTTCAGCAACAAAGGTAGTCTTCTTTCTAGGATTCTCGGGTTTCTTAGCGAATACAGAAATCTGCGAAGATACATTAGTAGTAGTAGCAGAAATAGTAGGCAATGCAGATGTTGATCTCAGTTGTGAAGCCATCTTTCAATATATCTCTTTTAAAAACACTTTTAAACAAAGTTTTTTGTTATACAAAAGACAATATAACAAAACACAAATTTGTCTCATGGATGGCGCCAAATTGTTTCGGGTAAAAATTAACAAGCTTAATTTTTAGCAAAACAAAATTAAAATAGTGGGGTGTTGTGTTTTAATACCAAAGATATCAGTTATATGCAGTTTACAATAAAAATATCCCTAAGGATCCCTAGGGATATTTCAGAATATGAAAATGAAATAAACAACACACGAGATTTATACGAGAAAAAACCCTTAATCCCTTAGGATTGCCGGCATAAAAACCTCGGGAGGTGACAATAGTCACTCTGCCTAGTTTTATTAACAATAAAGTAATCATGATACAACGAAAGAGCATAATATGATCGATGCTAAGAATGCAAATGAGCTTATGTGATTATCAGTGTGGTTCATGTGTAATATATCGATCAATTGCCTCGGTATTTATACAATCAATTTACAAACAAACAATAAAAAACGTTCAAAAAGGCCGTTGCGAATATCTCGGCACTTTCCAAACGTGGGAGACTTGTTCAAAATAATGGCGTCAATCTCTCCTTGTTGCTGTTGTGTCTGTAAAATTTCGCCTTATAATTAAGGATATTTAGAGATACAAAATACTTCGGGATAAGTAGGAATATTTGCGTATAAAAATTTCCATGAACTAACGACTTAATTAATAAATAATGATTTTTTATTAATTATTGTTATTTATTTATACAACATGTGCTGCTGATGTTTGAATTAAGTCAACAGGTCAAATAAAACTAATATTCCTATTTTTCCGCATTGTGGAGAAAAACGTGGACTAACCAAAGAAGATATCAACGGTTATGTGGACTTGGTTGGCGCATGACCAGGAAGTGGGGCGAGAATTGTGGAACTGTATATTTTATCGTTGTACAATTTTGTAGTATAAAGTGAGGCAATGGTCGATGTAGGAACACACACCATATGCACTAATATGTTGTTGTTAATGATAATTAAGCGTTTCATCCCATACACTAAATTACATACTTGAACCGTCTGAAAATGTTAACACTTGGATCGTCTGAAAATGATAACCTTTGAACAACCAAAATGACAACCTTAACCTCACCAACAACCACCTATACTATCCAGTCAAATATGCTTATATATAGGGCATATGTAGGGAGACAAGCCCCAGCCACCGTCCCACCACATATCGAACCACATAGTATATTGTTATCAATGATAATTAAGCGTCTCATTCCACACCATAGACACACTAGTTCTTTGAGTTCCACAAAATAGAATCTCTATTGACTCCTTAAGTTCATCACACAGTCATGATCAGCCATAACATTTGTAGAAACATTTCAATAAATGCTTAAATAAGTAAATAAATAAACATTTAATAAAATCTAAGATCTAACGATTGGGCCCTGGTCAACTCGAGTAGACTAGTTTGGCAATCATGGTTCTTTGTTGTAAAGGAGATCTGTAAAACAGGCTTTTATAGTTCTTTAGATCGTCCGTGGTTCGTATAGTTCTTTAGATCTTTGGCACATGTTATCTTTGAGTATTTCCCAGATGTTCCTCAAAACTGCTTTAGGGAATACTGTAAATATCATCAAGCATATTCGATCAGTCTAGCTAGGACATCTTTCAAACCTGAGATTGGCACATGCTGTCTTTGATATTTCCCAGATAGACCCTTGAAAATAGTTCTTTGTTATCGTTAGTCCTTTGAAATAGACCGTTAGTTCTTTGACAACATACCACCGAAAACAGTACTTTGAATTGACAGTTAGTTCTTTGAAATTAGATCTTTGAAAATAGTTCTTGGTTTTAGATCTTTAGTTCTTTGAAAATAGATCTTGAAAAATAGTTCTTTGTCTTTAAAATTGTTAGCTATTCATGATGAATAGCTAACTCATTCTGAAATTCTGAAATTGGTTTACCTAGATAAGATCTAGGATAACCATTTTACATATAAAACAAATATTAAGTAAAAGCATTTAGGTAAATATAATCCAAAGAAAATAATTTACGCATGCTTCTCAGTCTCGCATTTGTAAAACAGAAATGTTTAGAAAAGGGGCAATGAACTCACCTGTGTTGATAAGAATGGAGATCACAACAGATAATGCGCGCTCGTGATTTGTAGATTATGTATCTTCAACACCTGAGTTGTTTTAAAAGGATTCGAATACTATAAGCATTTATAATAGACGCAAACTAGGGTTTTGGTCTCGGCGTGCAACTAAGTGTCCTATGTTACTAATGTGTTTCTATGATTCTTTCTAACTAATCTAAACGTATTACCCATATATAAACCCTTATTCCGTGAATAACAATTATTAAACCTTAGCTATGTAAGGTCTATGTTAAATACATTCAAAGTCTATTTAAAACATTTTAGGTAATTCATTTTAAGTTAAATCGTTAAGTTAGAAATCATTTTATTTAATTTAAAGAATATTTTAAATGAGAAACTTATAAATTATTTTATGAAAATATATAATTAAACATGTTAGGCTTAGGTTAATCCCATCCGATTAATCTTAAGCCCGTTACTAGATCTTTGTCTCCCGTAGTTCTTTGTTCGTCAGTGTGTATAACTTAGCTTAGAGAGTTCAATTGAACAATCTAATTTAGTTATATGTTCATATGGAATTATTAAGTGTTAGATGTTAATATTGAAATCAACACCATAACCTTAGGCTATAATGTCCAAAAATTTATGTTTAGATGTCAACATAATTTAAGAAAACCATTGTTATCGAAAACTCTAATTCATGATTTCCTTAAATGGATTCATGCATTTTAGACCAACCCACATTCAAGATTTCACCCCATACTATGCCCAAAACCCATGTTTCTAAGTCATCATCTGTTTAGAGAAATTAGTGTTGCTAGTTATGGCATATGTGATGTACAAGATCAATGCATGTTACAAACCCTAATAGTTTCCCTTCCCTATGCATGCGTTCACGTGTAAGGATTCCCATGCATGCATGAAATTCATGGGAATTGGTTAACCTTTCATATAAAACCATTAGTTCGACCCCATTCTCGGATCAACAACCCAATCCGAACCAGCTTAGCCGCATGAGGCTTGGGCCGAAACAACTTGGACCGAAGGTGGTCTTGGCCGTATGAGGCTTGGCCGGATGAACCCTGGACCGAACCAGCTTGACCGACAAAATGGGTGTCTGGACCGACAGAATGGAAGTTCCTTCGGTCTTGAGCCATTCGGCCGAAGGAAGAACTCACACGGCCCTTGGCCATTCGGCCTAAGGGAGGGTCGGTCGGGCGGCATGTGGCTGTGTCTTTCGGTTGGCTGGCCATTCGGCCACCTGATACTTAGGCCATTCGGCCGTTCGAGGCTAGACTGGTTAAGCCTCCATTTTCGTGCACCATGACCACAACTTGACTCCCCACAAGTTTCTACAACTTTCTAAGTGTTTGTGATGTGGTTTCCCTAAGGTTTCATGGTATGGAATCGGTTTTTAAGAGGGTTCGAACATAGGGTTTTGAAAACCCTAAAAACCGAACATAAATCTCGAATTTACCTCAAATCAACTGGTTCAAAGCTTAGATCGGTTGTACTTTCGTGTTCTACAAGTTGTAGTGGTCGTTTTGACACTAAGATAGCTTGATTTGGTTGAGAAATGAATAAGATGGTGTTATAGCTTCTAGAGAGAGAAAGTAGAGAGAGAGTGACGGAAATTTGGAGAAGAATGGTAGGTGGGGGTTTGAATATGGCATTAAATGCCATTAAATGCTTCCAAAATACCCGAATTTGTTCAGTCTCGTTCGGTTTCGCTCGGTTTCGCGTACAAATGTCGGTTTCGTTTCATTTTCGTACGAAAGTCTCGGTTCTAAAACTAAAGTTTGTAAATTTATTTTAAGTGGTAATTCCTAGTAAATTAACTAAATATCTTCCGTTTATTTTAAATTTTCTAGAAATATTTAAATTATAGTTTAAATCGAATCGTGCAGTCGTCGCGCGTATTTGTTTGAATCGTCACCCGTAGTACGAATACGACGATAACTACACTTTTCAATATGGTTTTCTAATTATTGGACATCATTCAGAGCGTTAAACTTTCAGATATATTCATACAGATCGTCACCTATACGAATAATCCGTCAGTTTAGCGTTCACGTAACGACATCAACTGTTGTTTTGTTTTGTTAAGCCTCATATACATTTATACATAATAGAATCCTAACAAGCGTTCATGTAACTGTTCTGTGTTGTCAGATATGTTTCTGACTGTTAAACCGTGGATTTTGAACTATGTTCCTGTAATGAATACGGAATAGTTCTTTATCGACATCAATTGAATATAGCATGCAAGTAATACACATAGATCTTACCTGAATTACTGTTCATGTTACTGTGTAGATCACTGTTCCGGTTACATTTCCGGTACTGATGTTACAGTCTCCCCTTGTTAGAGAAATTTCGTCCTGAAATTTAAGAACTGTTATCAGGTATGGCTTCCTCTGTAAACAGTTGGGGATACTTGGACTTCATGTGATCTTCGCGTTCCCAAGTAAACTCAGGTCTGCGCTTTGAATTCCGTCGAACCTTGACAATCGGAATACGGCTTTGCCTTAGTTGTTTAACTTTCCGATCCATAATCTCCAAAGGTTCTTCGATAAAGTGTAATTGCTCGTCCACTTGAATTTCTTCGATCGGTATAACGAGTGATTCGTCAGCAAGACATTTCTTCAAGTTTGAAACGTGAAACACGTCATGCACCCCACTGAGTTCATTCGGTAGTCTCAGTCTATACGTCACAGAACCAATACATTCAATGATCTCGAACGGTCCTACGTATTGTGGTGCTAACTTGCCTTTCTTCCCAAAACGGACTACGTCTTTCCAAGTATCCCCAACTGTTTACAGAGGAAGCCGTACCTGATTGTCAGGATCGCAGTCTCCGGTCACACAACGTTGCGAGACCTATATGTCCAATTTCTTACGTACATCCAATTATTTGGATAAATCAGTTTTGTAAAATCAGATTTGCGGAAGTAAAGTTGATAATATCAAACATATATAGTTGAACAGTTGCGGAAGCGTTAACTAAACAGTTTTCAAAGTGATAGGTAATAATAGTTGCGGAAGCGATTAAAGTAGTTTGACAATACATAAATAACACAACCAAATGATAACGATGTTTAATAAACTAAGACACTTAAACAGATGCATGCGACTCCAGCCTAGCATCCTATTCCTTGTGCGCGTGCCTTAGTTACCTGAGAAAACGTGCGAGTAAAGGGTCAACACAAAGGTTGGTGAGAGCACAGGTTTTATGTCAGCAATAAACATCAAATGTTTAAAGTAAATGTTAAGCAGGTCTACATTTCATTACAATGCAATATCCATTGATAGCTAGTCAATATGAGTTATACCATATGCGGGTTCGCAACCGAAGCTAACATGCTGCCTCCCACCATATCCATCCAAGATATGGCAATGTTGTTTGGTCAATTTTGCACTGCTCCGACCTCCAGTTGGGGTGGCCGTATGGCGCGCAACAGTGGGGCTTGTCAGGCCCAAATAATACTATTCAGAATTACCACGCTAAGCGCAACGCGCTATTTACGGTTCGAGGTGTGTTTAATGAGGACTTATCAATTTTGTGGATGAATGCCACACATATGCATATACGATATTAGCATGTACAAATGTAACCAAAAGAGTGTATGTTGTTCAAAAATAGTTGTATGCAATGTTTTCTCCCCCAAAGGTAGAAAATGTAAAAAGGGGCCGTGAACTCACCTTAGTAATATGAATGGAAGTATGCGTAAGCTCCTTGAATAGTAAGCGTGTCGGTCACCGGCAACCTATATCGTATACCATACGTGAGTTTGTGTAAGTGACCGTGCTCGTGTTCGTGTTAGTGCTCGTGTTTGTGCTCCATAACCCTTGGTTGTTCATGTTTGTCCGTGTTGGTACATAATGACCATGATTTCTCATGTTGGTCCATATTGACCGTGTTTGACCGTGTCAAGTCAACGACCCGTTGGTGAACCATGTGACGGTTGTGACTCGAGTTGCAATCGTGTAAGCGCTCGTCGTGTGCAAAACGCGCAAGTCGCGTCTATGGACAACTTACTGTTTATAGTAAGTTTCCATTTATGGCTAGTTTCACACAGCACATCAATTTTATAGTTCTAGTATGCTCGTTAGTCCTACGTGATCATGTTAACATATAACACGTCATCATATGAAGTCTCATAAGTCACTTAGCATGTCCGATTCATACAAAACATTCATAAGTTGATAGTTTGCAAAATAAAGTTACTATAAATAGTAACTATGGCCATTTACATACAAATGATTATCCTAAACCATTCTAATCCATTTTTCATACCATAGATCATCATAATAAACCATTAATCATCATTTGAACATACAAACATAGCCCAAATCATCACTTAACAACATTTGGTCCACAAAAGTTACTATATTTAGTAACTTTGTTAAAAATGACCATATTCAACATCCAAATTATATTCCTAAGCGTCTAATCATCATATTATCCATCAAACAACATAGTAACATACATGCATGTTCATCATATTCATCAAATCATCAACTTGTAACTAAAAAGTTACTAAAAATAGTAAGTTTGCTACATATTCCCATTTTATCCACAAGAATCATGATCTAATCTTGCAAAATCACTTATACATTATCAATAATCATTTCTACACAATCAAAATCATCTAGAATGCCTTGGATCATACATGCATGGAATTATTTCATCATGTCATGACCAAATCACACATTTTAATGACTCACATCATCATGGATCGTCATAAATCCTTATAATAACAGCATAGATCATCAAGAAACACATTTATATCAACAAACCCAGATTCAAACATCACAAAATTCGTGCATGCAAGGCTAGAGAGCTTGCATGTGTGTTTTGAAGCTTGCATGTGTGTGAAATGGTGTTTTTAGGTCACAAAGATGCTAGGACTACCTTCTAATGCCTCCAAATCCCTGAGATGATGCAGAAATCAGCCTCTAAACCTCCTGGATTTGTTGGGTTTGATGGAAACGAGAGGCTAGTGGTGGTGTTCAAGCTACAACCTTCTACTTCTTCTTCAAGTTCTAGGTGGTTCTCAAGCTTCCAAGCTTCAATGGAGGTCTTCAATGGCTTGCCAAGGGTCAAATCAAAGTGCATCAGCTGTTTGGGAAGAGAAATGGCCGAGAGGTTGAGTGTGGGATAAGTTAAAATGAGTGTGTAGAGGTAATGATGTGTTTTAGGGTTTTAAAAATAAAAATCTGCGAATCTGACCCCAGGCGCATCGCCTGACGAGGTGCACTGGCACCTAGGCGTACCGCGCGAGCCAGCGGTCAAGGGACGCTCCTTCTCCCTTCCACGCGCAACACCCCGGGTCGGGGTTTGGGCTCAGGCGTACCGCCTGGCTCATCTGAGAGGCCCAATAACCAGTTTTCATGCTTTCGGTCCGTTTCTCCTTGTTTCTCGACTGTAATACGTTGTTTTAGCATCATCGGAACTCCAATTATCGACTATTAGCCGTAATTGACTCGTGAGGTGTTTTCTTGTTTAAATTGTTGTGACGTTCACCAACGTTCGTGAGACTCGTGTGTGTTTCGGTAATTTCTCGAGTTATCGGTGATCGTTTGTGTACGTGTCTAACGAAGTGTTTGCACGCTTGATTAATCCTAATCAACGTGTAATGCACAATTCAATAATTCCCCAAATTATTGTTTTGTGTTAGTGTTGTGTTTGCCACACTTGATTTCCAAAACCAATGTGCAATGTACGATTCGATAGTTCCTCAAACTATCGTTTCGTAGTTGTTTGTGTTCAACTCATCTAATTAAACATAATTAAATGAAATGCAACAAGTATGAATGTGAAATGTAAAGAATGTAAGAGTTGAAATTTACCTGAAATCCTTGAATCAGAGATAACTACCAAATCTCTTATCCTGGTTGGATTCAGTGGTGAAGCTAAAGCCACTGTTGGAGAGATCAAACTACCGGTATACATCGAGGGGGTAAACTCTATGCAACGTTTTTGTATTATAGATTCCCTATCTTGTTATAATATTATACTAGGTAGACTTTGGATACATGATATCAAAGATGTCCCCTCGACCTATCATCAGTGTGTCAAGTTGCCAACACCATGGGGAGTAGTGAAGATCAATAGTGATCAACAGGAAGCCTAGGAGTGCTATTCATCTTCGATGAAGGCAACAACCAGACCTTCATCAGCATAGCAATCAAAGTGCGACCTTAGGGATACTCAGGAATATAGAGAGAAGGAAGTACTCCTAAACCCCGATGATCCTGAGATCAAAGTCCTTATAGGAACTAATATCCCTAAGGATATTGAAGGGAAACTGATTTCTTTTCTGAAGTCAAGAGTTTCCACTTTCGTATGGAAACATGAGGATATGACAGGAATATCCTCAGATGTGATCACACATAAGTTAGGAATAGATAGGAATATAAAGCCTGTCCACCAAAAAAGAAGGAAGTTTGCACCCAAAAGAAACCTAATCATCTAAGAGGAAGTAGAGAAGATCCTCAAAGCAAGAGGTGAAATTTCCAAGGTGGCTAGCAAATGTAGTCGTGGTTCAAAAGAAGAATGGAAAGTGGAGAGTTTGTGTGGATTACAAAGATCTTAACAAAGCTTGTCCTAAGGACCCCTTTCCATTACCACATATAGACTCCATGGTAGATGCAACAGCAGGACATGAAATGTTAACTTTCATGAAATATATTGCTATACAGCAATGCCATTTGGCCTAAAGAAAACTTGAGCTACATACCAAAGACTTGTCAATATGATGTTTAAAGACAAAGTGGGGGACACTATGGAAGTGTATATTGATGACATGGTGGTCAAATCAAAGATCACTGAAAATTACCTTTAAGATCTTCAGGAATCTTTCGATATCCTGGACCACTACAATATGAAGCTCAATCCATCTAAGTGTCATTTTGGGGTAAGATCCGAAAAGTTCTTGGGATATATGGTCACTAAAAGAGGAATAGAGGCCAGCCCAGAACAAATTCAAGCTATCCAAAACATCAAAGCCCCAAAGAACATAAAAGAAGTGCAGATATTGACAGAAGGATAGCTGCACTCAACAGGTTCATCTCAAGATCTTCTGAAAAATTTAAAGGATTCTACGATATCCTTAAAAAGAATAAGAAGTTACAGTGGGATGAAGAGCATGAGAAGGCGCTACAGGATTTGAAGGAATATTTATCCTTGCCGCCATTACTCATGAGACCAGAAGATGGTGAACCACTATCATTGTATTTAGCAGTATCCCGAACTACTGTGAGTGCTGTGTTAGTTAAGGATCATCACGGATCATCACGGATCACAACATCCTGTATACTATGTAAGTAAGAGCCTGGTAGATGCTGAGACCAGATATTCTCACCTGGAAAAGCTAATCTTAGCTTTAATCATGGCCTCAACAAAACTTAGGCATTACTTTGAGACACATAGAATACACATTAAGACAAATTACTCTATTAAATCCGTGTTGAGAAAACCTGAGCTATCAGGAAGAATGGAAAAATGGTCAGTAAAACTCAGCACTTATGATTTAATCTATGAACCAAGAACAACAATTAAGTCACAAGCATTGGCAGACTTTGTGCCTGATTTTAGTAATGATCTACAACCAGAAGTAGATTTAGAAATCAAGCTTTTGGATGAAGATACTAGTGAATGGACTTTGTTCACAGATGGATCCTCGAATATGAGAGGAACAGGAGTAGGCATCATACTAATATCGCCCCAGGGGGACATAATAGCCCAATCTATTAGTTGTGAATTTTAAGCAACTAATAATGAAGCAGAATACGAAGCCCTAGTAGTAGGACTTCAATTGGCTAGGGATATGAACATCAGAAATCTCCATGTATTTGTCGATTCCTCACTAATAGCCAATCAATTTAATGGCTCATACACAACTAAGGGAGATAAACTTACAAAATACTTAGAGATTGTTAAGGATATAGCAGGATATTTTAGCAATTTTGATATCACTCAAGTACCAAGGGAAAAGAATGCCGAAGCAGACGCACTAGTAAACTTAGCATCATCCCTGAGGATCCCTGAGGATATCAATATTCCTATCCTACATATTTTAAGGCCGATGATAGATATGCAGGACACAGATTGGAATATTGAACCTAAGAATGCTGAGGTTTATCATTTAGAAGCACATGAAATATTCTGGACTATCCTTATAAAGAATTACCTTCAAACAGGAAAAATACCTGATGAAGAAACAAATCCTAGAGCTTTTAAATTTAAAGTATCTAGATGCACAATCATACGGGATATCTTATATAAAAAATCAATAGCAGGCCCATACCTAAGGTGTTTGGAGAAACCTGAAAGTTTGGAAGTAATGAAACATATCCATGAAGGAGATTGTGGAAATCACACGGGAGGTAGAGCATTATCCTCAAAGATCCTGAGAACATGATACTTTTGGCCAACCATGAGAAGAGATGCAATGTCTTATTCCCATAAGTGTGATGCTTGGCAAAGACATAGTAATATTCTTCATCAACGAGCCGAACCTTTATATTCAATAGTCTCATCATGGCCATTCGTGAAGTGGGGAATGGATATAGTAGGTAAGTTACCAAAAGCACCTGGAGGAAAGGTGTTTATCCTTGCTATGACAGATTACTTCTCAAAATGGATTGAGGCGGAAGCCTTTGTACAAGTTAGAGAGAAAGAAGTAATCTCATTCATAAAGAGAAATATCCTGACTAGATTTGGGATACCCACGGAAATCACTTGTGATAATGGATCTCAGTTTATAGGCAAAAGGACTACAAACTTTTGTGAAAGCTGGGGCATAAAAATGATAAC
The DNA here is from genome assembly GCA_009363875.1 of Mikania micrantha. Taxonomy (NCBI): domain Eukaryota; kingdom Viridiplantae; phylum Streptophyta; class Magnoliopsida; order Asterales; family Asteraceae; genus Mikania; species Mikania micrantha. The sequence continues at coordinate 44,926,897 of CM018683.1, read as the reverse complement.
CTTTACACCTATTCCTCCTCAAGCCAATGGTCAGGCAGAATTGAGCAACAAGATTATCATTAATAACCTTACGAAAAAGTTGGGATCCAAGAAAGGAAAATGGGCTGAAGAACTTCCAATTGTCCTATGAGCAGATAGAACAACTACAAAAAATGCGACTGGTCAAACACCATTCTCATTAGTGTATGGTTCTGAAGCCGTTCTCCCAACTGAAATGGTTATTCCTACTACAAGATCAAGTTTACAAACTCTAGAATCCAACAATGAGATACTATCTGAGGATCTAGATATTATTGATGAACTTAAGGATATTGCAAGGATAAGGATGGCAACATATCAGCAAAATATAGCCAAATCCTATAATAAGAATATTAGAATTTGTAGATTCCAAATTGGAGATTTGGTTTTAAGAAAGACTTTTCAAAATACTACCAATCCAGCTGATGGAAAACTTGCTCCAAAATAGGAAGGACCTTATAAGATCGAATCCAAAGCTGGAAAAGGGGCGTATAAGTTAACCAACATGGAAGGAGAACATCTTCCAAGATTTTGGAATGCCATTCATCTTAAGTTATACTTTATATGAAACTTATTATATCAAACTACAAAAGTTTATTACTTAAACTCTATACTAATATCTCTAAATATTTCTGTTTATTCTTGCATATTCTTGTATATTCTTAATTACCTAAGCATATGAGGGGCATCAGGATTCATGATTCCTAGCTATGCAAAAATCTTAATGTTTTGTAGGTATAGCAGGAGAAGAGATGAGACTTTATCTCTTAACCCAAGTACTGACATGAAATTAGAACTTGAAGATGACCCCGCACAGACTATATGTCTGGTTGTGAAAGTTTTGACCTGAAACCAAAACTGTGTAGAAGACCACTGCACAGACGTTATGTCTGGTTGCAAAGTTTTGACCTGAAATCAAAACTCAAGAGACTTCTGTCTCTCATGAAGACTTAGGGTTCATACACCCCCGCTAGTTGCGCACGTTTATCCTGTTATAGTCCGAGATAATGGGACCAGTACATGCATGAGTGGCTGGCAATTTCATTATCAAGGGCTATAACTAAGGATCCTTCGAAATATCCTGGTATAGTTGGAGACTATGGGACCAGTACACGCATGAGTGGCTGAAAATTTCACTTTTGAAGACTATTACCAGGGATCCTCCGAAATATAGCATTCACATGCTGTACAACCGGGCCTAGTCGCCAGTATCCCGGCCTTAGTCGCTAGCATTCCGGCCTTAGTCGCCAGTATTCTAGCCTTAGTCGTCAGTGTTCCGGCCATAGTCGCCAGTATTTTCGGCCTTAGTCGCCAGTTTAATCGGCCTTGTCGCCAGTATCTTGGGCTTGTCCCAAGTTTTCTTGTTTCTTTATTTATGCAGGACTGACTTTCAAGGATACTTAGGAATATTACAACATACTTGGGGATATTCAGGTATGAAATTCTTTTGATGTTTTGACAGGAACAAAGAAGACTTCATATTAAACCTACTATCTCTGGAAATTGGTATTTGTTTCTTAACTATTTTAATATACCATTACATTCTTTATTTTTGGATATTCCTATTTAGAAATATATTCTTATACTTGATAATGTGCATTATACTTATTCCTACTCGAGAATATACTATATGTCTTATGCACATTTTTATGAAAATTACAATTACTAGTTACTTCGTGTGTTAAGGTAACTCTAAACAAATAATAACACTTAAACATATGTCTAAGTTATCATTCATGTAGTTAAAATCTTAGTCGATTTAGGATAAGTCTAGCTTGAACTATGCTTAATGATTCCTAAGTATATCATATGTAGACTAAACTTATGAAAAAACATTCTTAAATTCTTTGATAAAAATAATGAGAATATGTAAGTATTTTAAGGAATACAACTATGAAAAATTATGCATAGTTAAAATCTAATCTTTATGAAACTTACAAAAGAGTGTACTTTCTTGAACAAATTATGAAGTATCCGAAATATCATTGAAAATGTTCATGAATTCTTGAAAATTTCTTAAAATTCATAATAGTAATTATGGATTTAAAACTTTAAAATAAATAATATATCCAAAACTGAATACAATATTAATATGCTCAATGTGATATTATGGTTGAATCTAATTCAGAATAAATCAAGGATATATTAGATTATTCTCAGTTATTCTTGAGTATACCCAAGAAAGCTTATACATAAATATTCTATGTAGAAATCATTTAAAAAATTAAGTACTGAACATACAAACAACTATATATCAAGTCAAACTATAAAAAACATTGGTATTTATTAAATTTACATAAGCACAAGATATCTAAGATAATTGAGGGTATCTTGGGATATTCAAGAATATTTTCCAGAAACAAACAATTATACAGAACACCGAAGCATTAACCAAAATATCTAACTATTATATTCAAAAGCAGTTAAAAGATTAACATATCAGGCTTCGCCGTGAAACCATGGTCCCTCCACTTAATATGCTAAAATTGTCAAACACAAAAGAAAAATCACAGCTTCGCCATGAAACTCATAGTCCCTCCACCTTGATTTTTGAAAATATTGTCTACCCCTATCCAGGGGACTTTCCTAAGAAACTATTGTTTAAGAGTTACATCAGGATTAAAAGAACCACAAACATTAAAAAGATGGGCTCAGACCTCAGCACATTTGTCATCATCGCCCATCGTAACCTCTGGCTCACCAGCCCCTGCACCTGTCGCCTCGCCCTAGCCTGCCTTGCCTGTCTCCCCTGCGTCGCCAGCCTTGGTCACATCGTTGGATGCCTCTGCCTTATCTCCAGCCAGTTCAACCAGTATCTTGCCCCATTCCCGAAGATCCTTGGTCCACAGGTCGGCGCCTCTGGCTTTGGACTGATTGGCCATTTGAATTTTGGCCCTTAGGACGGCTACGACAGCGGAGTTTTTGGCCCCATCAATGTGTTCTTTGAATTTGAGCTTGTAAGAGGCCTCCATATCCTTCATCTGTTTCTTGACCTTGGCGACTTCTTTTTCATAATGGCCGGCTTTAGCAGAGACGATATTCTTTTGGTCCTTAAGGTCTTCAATCTGTTTATCAAATTGCTCCTTTTCAGAAGCATATTTGACTGAGGCCTACAAAATAGAGATCATTTAGGATGTGTAGAAATATATTATTTAAAGAAAATTAAATAGTTTACCTTATTCAAAAGATCAGCAACAGACAAATCCGAAGGCTTTTCCAGGTCGACAGTGTCCACACCCTTGCGCTTTTTTGCAGTTTTAGAAGAACGAGTGGTCATAGCGCGTGATTTAGGGGCAACATGGCTAGTTTTTCTTTCTTAACAGCGAAGAAAGTGTTCAGGTCTTCAAGATTAAAAGTTGATTCTGCAGAGAGCAAACAAGATCAGAAATGTTCGGGAATAAGTGAAAATAATTCAGGATATGTAGAAATAAAAAAGGTTATACCTGAAATCATTGGGGTAGCAGCTTCGAGATTGGCTCCGAACTTTCTATCCTTCTTGTCAATTAGCAACAAAGCGCGAAGGATTCAAACTTAGGAGTTGTTCAAAACAAAAACAAAATGAATAAAACAGGAAAATAATACTAAAATTTAACTCAAAAACCTAAGAGTCCTACCCTTTTCCACCCATTTGAGGGGTAGAAATTCCCCATTAGGGATAGACCTCCTCTTTACAAAGAAAAATTTGTTCAAGATGATACCAGGAACAAGAATAGGAGCCCTGCTCCTCCTTTGAAGGGCAAATCTCGAAGAACCATGGGTTCTGAGTTGGTACATTCAAGCAATTTCAGGAATACCAATTTCTAAACCAAAATGTTGGTGCAGTTGGTGAAGAGTGAATAAAAGACGCCACCCCATGGGCATCAATTGTGGGAAGCATAGTTTGGTGGTAGAGAAAAAGTCAGAAATGAGATTGGGAAAAGGAAATTTCAGACCTAGAGTAAAAGGATACTCTGGAAAACAAACCCACGATGAAGATACGTGATCAGCCTTTAGTTTTTTAGATAAGCTATGAAAAACAGTTTTATCATGAAACACTTTAGAAAGGCGCATCAACTCGATACGGTCATCGTTGAATACGCAGATATTTTGACTATTGTAAGTCAAAATATTTTGGTTTGTAAAATCGTTATTAGAAGAATCGAAGCCAGAGGAAGAAAATGACCCAGACATTTTCGGAGAAAATAAAAATTGAGAGAGAAAGAGAACAAGAACTTACCGAAAGAACTTGATGAAGAAGATGACATCTAAAGCGCGAAAGATGATCATTATAAACGGCTGGAAATATGTGGGAAACCGCTACAATCAGTAACCGTCACATCAACGTTCAAATCGAAATTTAAAATTTGAATTTTCAATATGGAGCCGAAACAAACGGTAATTTTAAATTCTTACAACAAGATTGGTTGAAGTAATAATTTAGGGGCAATTGTTGTGCCTGTAAAATTTTGCCTTATAATTAAGGATATTTAGGGATACAAAATACTTCCGGATATGTAGGAATATTTGCGTATAAAAATTTCCATGAACTAACGACTTAATTGATAAATAATGATTTTTTTATTAATTATTGTTATTTATTAATTCAACATGTGCTGCTAATGTTTGAATTAAGTCAACAGGTCAAATAATACTAATATTCCTATTTTGCCGCATTGTGGAGAAAAACGTGGACTAACCAAAGAAGATATCAAAGGTTTTGTGGACTTGGTTGGCGCCTGACAAGGAAGTGGAGCGAGAATTGTGGAACTGTATATTTTATCGTTGTACAATTTTGTAGTATAAATTGAGGCAATGGTCGATCTAGGAACACACACCATACGCACTAATTTTACTTCTGCTTATTTCTTGCATACATTCACGATATTCAGACACACTTAGAGATTGATCATTTGTGCTCTTGTTTTGTAATTTTGTTTAATTATATTAATAAGAACAAGGCAAAGTGATGATTGTCACCTCTCGAGGTTTTTATGCCGGCAATCATAAGGGATTAAGGGCTTTTCCTCGTACAAATCTCGTGTGAAAGTTGTTTACTTCATTTCATATTCTGAAATATCACTAGGGATCCTTCGGGATAATTTTATCGAATTTTTCTTATAAACTGTTTTCTTGATTGTAAAACACAAAATCCCACAGAACTAATTCGGTTTTGCTAAAAATTAGACTTGTTAATTTTTACCCGAAACAGTTGCCGCATTCCAAGATAAATCGGTTGGAGTCCCATTACATGATTTTTGCTGAGTCATCTACCGACCTGTCAATTCCTATAATCTCGCAAAGCTGATTATGAATAAACAGAGATAATGGTTATCTAGTTATATATCCCCAAATATTCCTAAATATCCATGATCCTGAAATATCTCGGGTAAAATTTTTAGCGCATAACAATTTATATATCTTAGAATTATTGAAAAACCTAAGTTAGCTCTTGTCATTTTCCTTGCCCATTCAGTCTCTATTATCTTTATTCACGGCTCACTGGTTGTATAAAAATGCAAAGGATGATGATAATATTATTGATTTAGAAGATGATCTTTAATCTAAGTTCATTCATCACGCTTTTTAGACCAGCTTTGTTATTTTGATAATGGTTGACTTTTAGATTATTGCTTTGACTTTTGAAATTAGAATTTCTAATGGATTCTAGTCTTTTGCATCATTATATTAAATGTTCTCTGTGGTTTTTTATATAACCGTGAAACCGCGAAAACCAAACCGTAAAACCGTCAATGCCGATTGGTTTGGTTTATGTGACAATTAGGTTCCATCAGACTTCTAATTCTAGCAAAGTTTATCATACTTCCATGGTTAGAAAATACTTGAGAAATCGTAAATGTGGACGAAAACGTTGCGAAAAACGGAGTTTGCATTCTCCTGGAATTTCGAAAACAAGAAAATTAGAAAATATCTTAAATCCGGGAAACATCGCGGTACGCCAAGGCCCCTCAGGCTCTCTTGGTGGTACACAACGAAGGGTCGGCGATCATAAATAAACTAGAACAATCAGATTGTTCCAAAAGTTTATATATTTTTTTTCTTCCTTTTGAACTTAAACGCTTCAAAATTTGATTTGCATCCTTTCAAACCTCTATATCACCGCTAAAAAGAAAACATAGAATTTGAGCTAGGAATCATCTGTACAACATCATCTCGTCATTTTCAACTGAAGATCCATTCGAATGGGTAACGATTCAATCTCCTACTAGTTTGATAATGTATGGTTTGAATCTAGTATTTGAGCACAATGCAAAGGTTATTGTTGTAGATTATTTCCTAGATGATGGTTAGGAATAGGTGAAAATAAACAAATCTGAAGGTTAACGGTGAAATCTTCCTTTTCATCCGTTATGTTGTCCGATTATCATAAAACTAATCTCTATATCATAATAGTTTTAATCTATAAGATCATGACAACGGTTATGGATGACTTGATCATTCCTTGGAATGCTAGATCAAATCTAAGCGTTTTCAAGTTAATGACCAAAAGTTAGGATAATCATTGAAATAAAATCTGATTTTCATATTAACAGTTAGATTAATATATTGAATATGGATATCAAATCAATTTCAATATAGTATTCCTATATTTCATGATACCTAAGTGATTAATAACAAGGATTGACTATTCCTAGATCAGAAATCAGTTGAGAAACTGTTCGATGATATAATCAAAAATAATACTTATTTGGTTGATCTGGAAATATCCAGATTAATCCAACGAGTCATAAACACTTTAATAGGAACCTAAATTACTATAGGTTCCAAGTTTATCATAATTTGTGTGATATTAAGTTAAGGAGGATTCAGTTTGATGACTCGAGTTGCAATGTCCTTGTAACATTTGTACAGTAGTCGTATGTACGGATGATACTTTTAAATACATGTATGTAATTATTAGTTCGTTTGTTAACAACATTGTGAATATTCAAAGAAAAACAAGTAAAAAATTAACACACACACACACACAACAGTTAAGGCATGAGATTCTGTCAGTAACGAGGAATCCGAAGTCTGATAACATAATTCATAAGTCATGTAATCCAAAATAAGCAAATGATAGAACACAAACGATTGTGAGGAACCAATTTCAAAACAATCAAGGATAACATTATAGAATATTAAACTAATATTGTATTCGTGGGAATGACGATTTGCACAAATATAACTGTGGGTTTAACATTTTAAATGATATCTTATAATTAGAAAACCAAAACAGAAAGTAAAACAATCGTCATGTTTGTACGGGTGACGATTCGTACGAATTCCACGAAAGTTATACGCTCTGACTAAATACTTAAAATAAACAATTTCGAAAATAAAATAATAATAAGATTTCACGTAAAATATTTATTAGGAATTACCTCCTAAAATGATAAAATAAAACTATTTTTAATGAAAATGTAACGTTTACATATACTCATAACGTGTAAACGCAAAATCGAGCGAACCCGAACACGCGTATTCCTACCCGAACTATAAAAGGTATAAACCTCTCATTTATGGATCCACCTACCAGCTCAAACACTCTCTCTCACTAGAATTCCTAGAGCGCTCTCTCTCTACACTCTCTCTGAAAACCCACGTCGGATCTCACTCGTTTCTTCACCAAATGACGAGATCTTGGTGTCTGTGGAAAGCTCTCATCGTCTACATTAAGGAATTACAAAGGATTCGTGCTCTAAATGTCTTAATCTCAACAGGTTTTGATCTAAAGATTCAGATTTTTAGGGTTTTGTAAACCCGAAACTTTTTGAACATAAAACCGGTTATGGGACAATCAAAACCATGTAAAACGAACTACCTTCGAACCTGACACACTTGGATGAATTCACATTAAGTAATGGAAGGCAAAGAAAGTCTTGGTTATGGCCAGAAGCTAGTATCAACACAAGAAAGTGAAGGGAGGTTAGTATCGATGGATGAAGCTTCATCGTGTTCTTCCATCGAACCTAACAAGTTCGACGAGCTCCCAGCAACCAAGACGTGGTTGATAATGATAATCTCGATGGATTTCAAGTGTGCAAGGTGTATAAGGGTCATCTATATTGGTAATATCGAAGGCCTAGTATCGATGGGAAGCAAGGCTGTCGATACTATAGTATTGATGGCCTTCAAATTTGATTCTAGGTGTTTTATGTCGATACTAGCAGTATCGACACCACATTCCAACTTCTTAAATCATCGATACTAGTCCCTAAACCTCATCCAAGTATTCTAAACCTAAAATGAACCAAAACCAACCATAAACCAATTGTTACTCGATCATTAAAGCATAGAGGGTCAGGAAAGGGTGGTTCAGCTCTCATCCAATTCTAAATGGCTACGGTTTGAAATTTCTCCAACCTAAGCTTAGCTCAATTTAATTATAAACTATGTCAATAATAATCAAGGTCTAGTACATGAAGTCATTAAGGATATCGTGAGCACAAGGGTTTCAGTATCATAATAAACTCATGTTACACTATTCACGACAAGTTCTATGCATGGTGTATTATGTTGTAAACTTTTAAAATACTAATCTTAGTTTAAAGTCTTAAACATGTAAATAAACCACTTTAATAAACATTATAGACCATAATACAAAGGACCTATGGCTAAGCTTAAGTTGGTTAGTGAATGGCATGATAACCTAGTATACTTAGAAAAGGGTAATAACACTAACAATGAGCTTCTAACCAAATATTTAAAGGCAATATAAGTTAGTTACAACCAGTTATTCAAAACCTTAAAACACATCAAAATGCTACACAAGGACTTGAATCCAATCAAACCATCTACAACAAGTGAGAGCATCGATAATCAGATTCAATCTATTGCACACTCAATTAAGGTCAGATCATAGCCCCTATTTTCTATTTTGAAATCTTTTGGGGTGACACATGTGATTAACTATTTTGGAAGTAATTCCTTAAATAGTTTTCATTTCATAGTATAAAACTTATGTTGGCTTATGTTGGTAGCTTGCATACTTTCAAGATAATCTTTGGATCAAAGGAACTTTAGTCATGACTTGTCATGGCACACGACCTTATCAAAGATATGCTTTTGTACATTTGGGTATTCAAAATCATAATATGATATGTAACATGGACACGCTCTTGTAAACAAACTTATTCACATCTGGTATATATACTTAGGACTTTAAAGTCTGAAATCTATATTCTTAGAGTTCCATACTTGAAGTTCACACAATCGTTATCGTTAGGACTTCTGTAGAGAATCAGTGAGCTGAGGAGAGACTAACTTAACCAGGATCAAGAGCTTAGACAAAGCTTTTGAGGTTTTGCTCCCTCTGGAATTTTGCTCTTTAGTTATTTTAGTGTTTAGTTTTCTTAAGTTAGAAGAAAAGAGAAGAGAAAACAGTAGGACAACACAAAGAAGATTCAGAAAAGTGTTATATTATTCATAGGATGTTGGGGTATAAATAGCCCCGACATTTAATGTTTCAGGACAAATACAAGAAGAAGACAAACAGATAAGACTGATGACACTATTACAGACACTGTAGCATCAGAATAGTACAAGTGTAAAGTCAACATAGGATCTTTAAAGATCTTAGTTCAGACTTTTGTACTGATGCTAATACATTATTCTTTTGGAAGCTCTTTATATGAAACTATCTAATGTAGACAGTTATCCTAAAGAAGGTTACATTTATTCTTTTATCAGAAGAAACATATGTCTTCTGAAATATTGTTTTTCTTCCGAGGCAGATGTCTTTGGAAGTCTTCCGAAGTAAATGACTTTTATTCTTCGGAAGCAAAAGTTCTCTTCCGATAGTGTCTTCTGAGGTTTGTCTTCAGATAGAGTCTTCCGAAGCAACTTCTGAAGTATTGTCTTCGGAAGCATTTTTCTTTTATTTGTCTTCGGAAGCAGTTGTCTTTTATTTGTGTCTTCCGAAGGTTCTTCTGAAGACTTGTCTTCGGAAGCAGTTGTCTTTTATTTGTCTTCGGAAGCAGTTGTCTTTTATTTGTGTCTTCCGAAGGTTCTTCTGAAGACTTGTCTTCGGAAGCTATTGTCCTGCAACATTTATTACAAAGATTATTTGAAAGGTGGTTTTGCTTCGTCAGTCCTTATATTCCAACAATCTCCCTCTGGACTGATGAAGCCAAAACCACTTAGTGTTAGATCCCAATCAATTTCTAGAACATCAGACTCAGTGGGGAAAGAACATGAGAATGGTTCAAATGGGGTCTCAGTAAAGCAAAGGCTTCTTTGTTTATTAGAGCTAGGCTTCTTTTTAAGCGTTAGCCACCTTTTGAGTTAGCTTATGTAATATCTCCCTCTTTTTGGCTTAATCAGCCGGAGACAAGGCAGGGAAGAAAGAGAGGTAGAAAGAAGTGGGCGAAATGCTCCTTGAAAGGCAGTGGAGGAAGGGTAGTAGTAGTGAAGGTGGGTGAAAATATTAGAAAACCTTCAAATGAAGGTGCCTGCATGGGGTTGGATTTGGATTACAGGACTAAAGATATCCGTTAATTCCATAGTGTGAAGAACTGATCCGTCCATCATTTTGTAGATGTCATCCGAATCCCTGACTAGAGAGTCAGTTTTATTATGACCTGAGTCCATCTCAGAAATGTCATAAACCCCTTTTTCTTGGTTCTGGGGATTTCCAGCCTTAGTTTAAAAGAAAAACTTCATTGGCTGTTGCCATACCAGGAGTCTTATTGCCTAATCCATTCAGATGAGAATTCATTGAATTTTCATGTGAAATGGATGCTTCTGATATATGATCAGGAAGTCAAGATGGACTTGACAACCGGATCTCATCCTCTTTTATAGGGTAGAGAAATGTTGATAGATAGTGGGGGGCTTTTAGAAAGAACAGAGTTGTCCCTGGGAGAGAGGACGACCAACTGAATGTCAACTGACATTTCAATGGTTAGTTAGGGTTCCCTTAGGAATACAACATCATCCTGTGAAGAGGATTAATGAGGAGCAGGATAGGAAGAGATTCTTGATATATCTATGAGGATGAAACAGATGTATCCATGTGTTCAGTGGGAACACAATCATGTTCAGGGATCTCATCTTCCTGAACAGATTTTTTGGGTTTATTAGGCTTGGAAGGTTTTGGAAAAGTATTTTATGGCCAGTACCTGATTTAGGTGTGGAAGAAGAGTGGATGTGGGTTTACTAAAGATTGGTATTTCTTTAGTATCATCCATCAATGTTCATCATTTTGAACATCAGTTAGTCAAGTCCGTTATAATATTATGAAGATCAAAGAGACAAACTGAAAGCATAGCCGGAACTATGAACATTTTTGATGATATACCAGATTATCAAAAAGAAGTTATTTGAAATAGTTGCCTGTAAAGATCAAAAGGACTGACTTCTACATAATCAAGTTTTTCAGGTTAACCTAAAAAGTTCAGGATTATGTATGAAATTATAAAGCTGAGATAGAATAAGAGATAGAGGTTGAGACTTACACATTTGGTCAAGAAGACATGTTCATGCACATCCGAAAAGTACAGACGAAGTTTTGTGAGGAATGAAGCCTGGTCCGAAGCCGTTACGCCATTATCATAAGCATGAAGCTTGCGACAAGGTAAGCATAAGTGCTTCGTGCCAGGCGACATACCTGACAATTTATCATCCGTAACCATGAGCATTATTTAGAGTTTTCAAGAGGAAGAAGGGTTTCTTGAAAACCAGAGAAGAAATAGGGTTTAAGTAGAATTATGGAGAAGAAGAGGAGAAATAAGGAAAGTAATCCGAGAAGATTATTGGTTAAAAAAATGGCGGTAATAATCTTCTTGAGCCGTGAGAGTCAGTATTGAGACTCGGGTCTATCAGAAAGATTGACAACTGTCACATCAAATGCAAAGCTCAAGATTTTTATTTCAGAATCGGAAGAATCTTATTTTAGACACAAGTTAAATAAACTTATGAAAGTTTTCGGAAGAAGAAAATAGAAGAAGAAGCTATCTTCGGAAGAAACGACATCGGAAGGAGAGGAATGTAACAATGGAAAGTTTAAACATCAGATAGATATGAAGCAGTGATTATATGGCCACTGATCCTATCTGTGTATAGAGATAATTACTGAAAGAAATCAAGATTTCTTTATCAGTTGTTTATCCAATATCCATTGTCTGGATAATTTATAAAAACTATCCTTTAATGTTTATTAACTCATATTTATCATGCCCAGTTTTGCTACAAACTTAGAGAAAGTTGAGGAGTCTAAGGGCTTGGTAAATATGTCAGCTATTTGATCACTTGTAGAGACATGTTCTGGAACTATTAGTCCTTTTTCAAAACAGTCTCTAATGAAGGGATGCCTTATTTCAATGTGTTTGGTTTTAGAATGATAGACAGGATTCTTTATTATGTTTTTGGCAGCTTCGCTGTCTATCAGAAGAGGTGTTTTTAGTTCAGTTATTCCAAAATCTAGCAGTTGGTATTGTAACCAAAGAATTTGGGCAGTGCAATGGGCTGCTGCAATGTATTCAGCTTCAGCAGTTGAATTTGACACTGATGTTTGCTTCTTGCTTTGCCATGACACTAAGCAACCTGCAAAGAACTGACAACCTCCTGAAGTAGACTTTCTGGTGAGCGAGCAACCAGCATAATCACTATCTGTAAAACCAACAAGCTTGCAAATTTGATTAGCAGGATACCAAATACCTAGCACAGGAGTACCTTTGAGATATCTGAGTATCCTCTTCACAAATGAAAGATGAGATTGTTTGGGAGCAGATTGGTATCTTGCACAGACACATGTTGCATACATGATGTCTGGCCTTGATGCAGTAAGATACATCAGAGAACCAATCATGCACCTGTAGAGAGTTTGATCTACAGGTTCACCATTGTCATCTGGACATATGCCAGGACTTGTTGCCATGGGAGTAGAAATTATTTTGCAATCATTCATATCAAATTTATTTAGAAGATCTTTTATATATTTAGATTGATGAATGAAAGTCCCGTGTGGGGTTTGTTTGACTTGAAGTCCTAAAAATGTTTTTAGTTCACTTAAAGCACTCATTTCAAACTTAGAAGACATTAGTTTAGAGAATTGTTCACACATGGACTGTTTTGTTGATCCAAAGATGATGTCATCAACATAAATTTGGACTAACAAGAGTTCCTTATCTACCCTTTTTATGAACAAAGTCTTATCAATGGTCCCCCGAGAAAAATTATTAGAAAGAAGGAATTGAGATAGAGTGTCATACCATGCTCTTGGAGCTTGTTTTAGACCATAAAGTGCTTTGTCTAGTTTGTACACCCAATCAGGATGATGAACATCATCAAATCCTGGTGGTTGACAAACATAGACTTCCTCTTTTATTGTTCCATACAGGAAAGCACTCTTTATGTCCATTTGGTATACCTTTATGTTATGTGAGATGGCAAATGCTAGGAAGAGTCTAATGGCTTCCAATCTTGCCACAGGAGCAAAGGTCTCATCATAGTCAATACCTTCCTCTTGACAATAACCTTGCACCACTAACCTGGCTTTATTTTTTATTATAATGCCTCTGTCATCTGTTTTATTTCTGAATACCCATCTGGTTCCGATGGGATATTTTCCATCAGGCAAGGGACATAGAGTCCAAACATTTTGCCTTTTGAACTGCACCAGTTCATCTTGCATTGCCTCTATCCAATTATTGTCTTTAAGAGCCTCCTGATATTTAGACGGCTCAATTTGGGATAGAAAGGCTGCATGAAGACAAAAGTTTGAAATCTGGCTTCTTGTTTGAACTCCTTTACTTAGATCACCTAAGATTTGTTCTAGAGGATGATTTTTGTTGAAGGGAATGATGTCCAAACAGTTATTTGAGGAGGCAGCATCGGAAGAAGATGAGTTTTCAATGGGGCTCAGAGAGTTTAGAATGTGATCAGGAGCATCTATGGATGCATTATCCAAGACAGGAGATAAAGGAGTAGATGGTATATCATCTTGGTTTTGAGAATTTGCTTCTTGAGAATTTGTTTGATGAGATGGAAAAGAAGTGAAGAACTTTGAAACAGAATCTTCCTCAATAGAAGATAGATCTTCAGAAGTTTGACATGACTCTGTCGAAGGAGAAGAAGAAGGGATGGAAGGGATGAATGAAAAGCTTTCAAGATCAAAAAGATCATCGGGTGCAGAAGGAAAGGATGAGGTTGATGCTAATTCATTGAATTTTACATCAATAGATTCCTCAATTATTTTTGTTCTGAGATTGAAAGCTCGATATGCTTTAGAAGTCTGAGAGTATCCAACAAAGTATCCAGAATCAACTTTAGCAGCAAATTTGGACAAAGAGTCTTTTGTATTTAGGATAAAACACGGACATCCAAAGACTTTGAAGAAGGAAATGAGAGGCTTTATTTTATACAGAACTTCATAGGCAGTCTTGTTATGTCTTTTTACAATGTGAACTCTGTTCAATACATAACAAGCTGTGTTTACTGCCTCAGCCCAGAATGATAAAGGTAATCCTGAGTCTGCAAGCATGGTTCTTGCAGCTTCAATTAGTGTCCTGTTCTTTCTTTCTACAACTCCATTTTGAGCAGGAGTTCTAGGAGCACTATATTGTCTAAGGATTCCTTTAGAAATACAGAATTTATCAAGAACTTGATTTTTGAATTCTGTGCCATTGTCACTCCTTATCATTTTAACAGGAAGACTGAATTGTCTTTCAAGATGAGTGACAATAGCAATTATTTTATCAGAAGTCTCATCTTTGCTGAAAAGGAAGAAGGTCCAGCAAAATCTTGAGTAATCATCCACAACAACTAGACAATATCTTTTTCTTGCCAAACTAGCTACCTTCACTGGACCAAACAGATCCATATGAAGCAGATTAAGACAGTTAGTTGTTTTGGATTCCTCAATAGACTTATGTGAAGTTTTATGTTGCTTTCCCTTTAAGCAAGATTCACATTGACCTTCAAAATGAAATTCTTTAGAAGGCAATCCTCTTACTAGAGAAAGGGTTGAAAGCTTGTGAAGAGTTTGGTGATTAAGGTGACTGAGTCTCCTATGCCAGAGAGTGGTTTCAGAAGATGATGCTTTGGCTATCAAACATGTAGGTGAAGATGTTTGAGAGTCAGTAGTCATATCTACAACATAGACATTTCCACGTCTTCTAGCCGTTAGCAAGGTGTGTTGATCAATCAAGACCTTTATTTTAGAGTTTATTTCTGGAGAAAGAATTTTGCAACTATCTTTAGTGAAAAATGAATTAAAATTTTTGTCAGCCAGTTGAGAAACACTCAAGAGATTAAACTTGAGGTTTTCAACTAAGCTAACATCTTTAAATTTCAAATTTCCTTTTGAGACAGAACCGGATCCCACTATCCAACCTTTTGCATTGTTTCCGAAAGAAACAGATCCTCCATTATTTGGAATGAAGTCATTTAGAATGGATCTGCATCCAGTCATGTGCCTAGATCCTCCACTATCCACATACCAGAGATGATTTTGGTTTGAAGAGGATTTCTGCACATGAGAATTATGTACAAAAGATTAGATATGGGGTATTTTATTTTATTTATTTGTTTGGTTTATTTTGTTGTGTATCTTTCATCAATTTCTGCATCATTAACAGCAGTTGTTGCTGATTTTGTTGGAGAAGATTGATTTGAGAGTCCACGGGAGAAGAGTTAGCACCATTATTAGAGTGAGAAGCTGGGTTCACCGTAGAATAGGGAGGTGGTGTTCCCAAAATGGAAGGTCTGGAGTTAGTACTCAAGGAAGAGGGTAAGATAGAGGAAGAATGAGGATGTATCCCAACAGATTGGTTACTTGCTGTTCTTACTTTCTTTATCTTATTAGGGAGGTTCCCTTTAGATGAAGAAGTATGATCAGCTTTCAACTTATTAGCCTTTATCCTAGCTTTCTCCAAAGGTGTTTTTGTTCTGCAGTTTTCAGTAGCATGATTGTACTTAAAACATTTTAAGCAGGCTGGGGAAAGAGAGGAATAATTTGGGATGAAAGGTCTATTTGCTTTCATTGTGGGATAAGAAGGATGAGGATGAGAAGGAGGAAACTGGATATTAATCATAGGTTCTTTTCCTTTATCAAGATTTGACTTGATGTTAGAAGTAAGACCCGATTTTGTTGTTTCTTCTGAACTATGAGTAGAGCTCATATCAGGGGCAATCTCATTTTGTTCTGAAGAGTTATTGTGTTGAACTGAGTTCAACTGAGGTTTTTCTATTCTTGTCAGATTTGTATTAGTGGGGTATACAAACTTAGAAAAATAGTTTGGATGATACACCAAAGGAGGTGTATCTATTATTGGAGGAATTTCATCAGGAAGAAAAGTTGGTGAGATAGGTTCAGGAGTGGTTTCTTCCTTATTGTTATCGATTGGGGTGTAATCCTCTGGTTGAGCAGTGTGATTATACCTAATCTCAAATCTTGCTTTGCTGTGAACTTGCTTTTGTAGAAGCATTTTGAATCCTTTGCAAGACTCAACCCACTTTTCACAGCTTACTTGAGTTTGAGATAATTCATCTTTACAAGCATAATATTGTTCTCTTTGTAGATCAAATAATGCTTGTAAATTGATTTTCTCAGTTTTTAAAGCACAGATTTCATTATCTTTTATTTTTATTAATTTTTCCACTTCAGAATTTTTATTGTCAAGGAATTGTTCCAACTCCTGATTTTGCTTTTGAAGCAACATATTGGCTTTCTTTATTTTTGCAAAGGCCTCTATGCAAGCATTGGAACATAGTTTTTCTAAGGTAGAAGAATATACCTGAGCATCAGAAATATCTGCTTCAGGTTGATCAGAGGAACAAGAATCTTCACCAACAGCCATAAGAGCAAAATCTGTTGGTTCAAAAGTGATGAGGGCATGGCCAACATCTTCAGGCAAGCTGCTCCAGTCTATGTACTCTTGAGAGAAAAGAGCCTGTTGACCAGATGATAAAGATTGGACAGCATGTCCGGGAGCATTTATTTGTGAAGAAGGAGCTGTAACAACTTGAAGTGAGGCAGGAGTAAGTTGGTACATGTTTCCATTTGCAGCTTGTACATATTGCACATTGTTAGAAGAAGAGTTTTGTGCAATGTGTGCTGATTCTTGAGGATTATTGGACCTTTTGAAAGAGGAAGAGGTGGATGAATGTGGTGTTGAAGAGGTGTGTGAAGGTATGTTTGGAAAGGTCACATAAGAAGAAGGGTTAGAGTTTGAAGCATTAGAGCATTCCTTGGCAAAATGTCCAGTGCCATGACATCTATAACATTGGACAGTAGCCTTATTTAGACCAATCCTGGTTTTTCCATGGATACCAGGAAATTTTCTTCCTGTCCTCTTGTAGAACTTGTTAGTTCTTATGCTCAAGAGAGCCAGTTGATGGAGAATATCCATCTCTTCCAAGTCATCACTTGGAACTTGATGAAGATCGTCCATAATAAAACAAGGATGGTCAGAGGGGAGAGAGTGGTCATCACATGAAGAGAATGAGGAGGTGATACCAGTAGTTATGTCAATATGTTCATCATAACCCTGATCATTTATCACAGAGTTATGACTAAGGAGAGCAGTGTTCCCTTGAACATACTCTTTAGTTGATTTTCCAGATTTTATTAGTTTTCTTTTCTGGTCAATCTCTCGCTCAAAAGTGAGTAACTTACCATGAAGTTGGGTAAGTGAGAGTTTACCAAAATCTGGTGAAGATCTCATGACTATAGAGTAAGTTTCCCATTTTTCAGGGAGAGATCTTAAAAATCGATTTAGAACTGAGACAGGAGGATACACTTGACCAGCTAATTTTAGTTCACTTAAGAGAGAAGTGAACCTTTCAAATTGCTGAGTCAGTGACTCATTATTTAGTTGGCAGAATGTCTCATATTGTTGAGCCAATATCTCTCTAGTATTGGCTACAACATCATCAGTACCACCGAATTGCTCTTTTAGAGCATCCCATAAGTCCTTAGCGGACTCATGGTGAAGAAGACCCGAATAGATTTCATTCGGAAGGGCCATGGCCAGCTGAGCATGTGCCTTGGCATCAAGCTCCAATTTATGAAAGTCTTCTTCAGTATAGTTTCGGGGATCCTTAGGGACATTATCTCCAGTCTCTGTGTCCAAGACCATTGGTTTATGAGGTCCGAACATAACAGACTTCCAACATCCTGTATGATTATTTGACAGGAAATGTAACATCCGTCTCTGCCAAATATTGTATTTATGCCTAACCAGAATTGGTGGCTTTGTGGCAGAACCAGTGTTATGGGGGTCTAAGGTGAATTTTTCTGCCATTTGTTCAAACCGTTTTGAGTAAATCAATAGATAGTGAGTACTCAAGATAGTTTGGTTGAATGATTTTTGAACACTTTAGAGTTTCAAAAATCAATCTTTAGCAGATTTTGAAAAGAAGATGATAATAGAAAACTAAACACAGATATCAAAGCGAGCTTTGAATTTTAGCCTTGATGGTTAAACCAAGACTAATGACCAATGCTCTGATACCAATTGTAGAGAATCAGTGAGCTGAGGAGAGACTAACTTAACCAGGATCAAGAGCTTAGACAAAGCTTTTGAGGTTTTGCTCCCTCTGGAATTTTGCTCTTTAGTTATTTTAGTGTTTAGTTTTCTTAAGTTAGAAGAAAAGAGAAGAGAAAACAGTAGGACAACACAAAGAAGATTCAGAAAAGTGTTATATTATTCATAGGATGTTGGGGTATAAATAGCCCCGACATTTAATGTTTCGGGACAAATACAAGAAGAAGACAAACAGATAAGACTGATGACACTATTACAGACACTGTAGCATCAGAATAGTACAAGTGTAAAGTCAACATAGGATCTTTAAAGATCTTAGTTCAGACTTTTGTACTGATGCTAATACATTATTCTTTCGGAAGCTCTTTATAGGAAACTATCTAATGTAGACAGTTATCCTAAAGAAGGTTACATTTATTCTTTTATCAGAAGAAACATATGTCTTCTGAAATATTGTTTTTCTTCCGAGGCAGATGTCTTTGGAAGTCTTCCGAAGTAAATGACTTTTATTCTTCGGAAACAAAAGTTCTCTTCCGATAGTGTCTTCTGAGGTTTGTCTTCAGATAGAGTCTTCCGAAGCAACTTCTGAAGTATTGTCTTCGGAAGCATTTTTCTTTTATTTGTCTTCGGAAGCAGTTGTCTTTTATTTGTGTCTTCCGAAGGTTCTTCTGAAGACTTGTCTTCGGAAGCAGTTGTCTTTTATTTGTGTCTTCCGAAGGTTCTTCTGAAGACTTGTCTTCGGAAGCTATTGTCCTGCAACATTTATTACAAAGATTATTTGAAAGGTGGTTTTGCTTCGTCAGTCCTTATATTCCAACAACTTCTAGGGCTGAAATAAGTATTCTTAGATTTCAGACTAGAAGTTCACACAATCTTTAATCTTTGGAATCAAGGGCTGAAAAGTATATTCTTAGATTTCTAAACTTGAGTTCACACAATCATTTATCATTGGTACTGGGTGATCACAACAAGGGAAAGCGAGTTGATACATCAAGGTCAGATTTAGCTTTAAATTTGTTGTACAGCTAATTGTGGATTGGTGTTGTTTTAGCAATATGAAGTAGCTGTCAATTAATTTTAACAGCTTAGGCCATATTGGACACATGCTTAGTAATACGAAGTTGGTATTAATTAACTTTATTATCATGGGCCGTATTGGTTTCATTGGTCAGTCTTAACCCTAACTCCAAACGTATTTTGGGACTTGGAAGTTTCTCGTTTATATCTATCGGTCATTTCTTGAATCTGTTTATCGAAGTACTCATTTACGGCCTGGTGATTTCTATCTAACATGGCCATCAATTCTGCTCGAGTGACCAGTCCTACTTCATTATCTGCTGGTGTCCTAATTCGAAAACAGACTCTGGGGATTTCCAGTGTCTTCGAGGGCCTAATCCCCTACTTGAGACGATGAAGGAAGCACTTCGGCATCGGCAGCGGTAGTTATAGGATCATCGGGTAGCTATGAAAAGCATCTAGGAAGAAAGGACCGAGCTGATTCTATAGCTGCCTATTCTGTAACGTTTCTATCACCACTTATTCTTTCTTCTTCACTTGCAAAGAACCTATTTGATTCAATTGCAGCTCCAAGATGACATGTTAAGGTACTTGATGATAGTCTAGGTTATAACAACATGTTACTACTTTTATGTTATTAACATTTCTATTGTACATGGTTGAATTGTTCAATTATATTTTCATAACAGGTTATTATTCTTGAACTTATATTGTTTAAACTTTAAGTCTATGTATCTCACCAACTACTTGTAGTTGACAGATATTTTCCACATGTATAAGGTTATCAGATATAGGAACATTACAAAGAAAACTAAGGTGACCTCGTTAAGATAGAACAAGATCAAAAAAAAGCTAGGATGGATTAGAAACCCACTTATTCCTTTTGTTTAATTATCTTGTCTGTTCTTAACGTGTAAATATTATTTTTGAGGTCGATTAGTTGTACATTCTTTTGGTAGATAGATATGCTCTGTAATCAAACTGCATTTAATCTTATGAAATCTAGTAAATGTTGTGGTTGTTTCATTAATCTTGGTCATGATTCAATCGATCTGTCGTCATTGCGCTGTGGATTCCGCACGCGGCGCATGGTGTGACAGTCCTTGACATTAAACTTCAAGGAAAGTTCTTATAAGAAAATTAAACACAAATAAATTATAAAACTTTAACTTAATGCAGAACTAAAATACAAGAATCATAACACAAGTCTGCGCACTAATTATTGACTACAACACTTCAGGTGATCGTGTTTCGTACGACCTCTTTTCTTTTTAATGTTTTACAAACATTGAGGTATCATTATAAAATCATTTCTAAACGTATGATATTCTTATATAACTGTGTGTTGGCTTGGGATATCATGGGATGACAGTGGGTATCAATGTGTTATATCAAAATTCCTCAACCATCGAACTGTATCTGGTGAACCCATGTGGGGCCGAACGAGTAAACAATGACAGTACTATCGGGCTGATTACCCATTTGCTGGGAGGATTGCATCTCCCCTAGTGTGAATGTTTGTTACCATTTCCAATATCAAACTTAACGTAGTAAAACGTTAAGGCGAGGCATCTATCTTTACCTACGGGTGATATCAATATCAGTCGAAGGGAACTAGATATGGGTCACATTATTATTCCAATTGTATCAATGTGTACCATTGACTCTATTTAACATATCATATTGTATCGAGTCTGTGTATGAACTCACTAGTTTTATACTGACATTTTAAAGTTTAAATCTTTTACAAGTAGACAGTGACGATGGTAGAGAATTGCACTTTCAGGCACTTTGTAAATAAGCAAATCGGGATGTTTAGTGTGTTATAAGTTGTGAACAATGAATTGTGGATTGAAATAGTAATGTTATTCATGTATTAAATTTTCTTTAAGTTAAATATGTATTGTGATACCGGTACAAGAAAAGTTGCACCCCCTCATTAAGACATCACCACTATGCTTCCGCAACCTTCAAGGAGTCAATGGTGACAACATTAGGTGACGAGTGGTGGGGGTGTGACTGTTTACACAATGCACGTGGTCGGTTTGGTTTTGTCATTTTTTGAAACCATAGTTAGTGGTTTGGTTTAGATTTTTTTTTGCAAAACCGACTAAACCGCACCGTGGACATCCCTATTACCAAGTTTGTTATCCATGTTGGGTATTCGACCTCCCTGAGTACCCTACCTTTACTAACTTTGATAATTCTGCTTGAACTGCCTTATCTCTATTAGGATCCAGGCTCTTCTTATTCTGCACATTCGGCTTATCTGTCGGGAGTATATTTAGAGTATGCTATGCAATGTATCGCCTGATGGAGACCAAGCGAATACATTCATATTTTTTGTAACATTTTCACGAGAATTCTCCTGCCATGAGGCGTCAAGGTTGTCCCTACATGCTTGGTTTGTTCAGGGAACATTTCATTTATAAAAACAGACATAGTTTCTACATTTGCCTTATTTTCCTCGACCATGCACGTCAACCGAATAGTAGTACTTGAATGGTGGGTTGTGATTCCTCCTTTGGACAGAAGCTTCATCATGCCATGCTTTGTTGACACAATGGCTTCGAAGTCTTTTTGGCATAACCTTCGTATGATAACATTATACATGGATGGTTATGATACAACCATGAAAATTAACTTTCAAGCTTTTGATGTTTTCGATTCTTTTAATGTTGTTTCCAGATTGATTTCTCCTATGGGTTGGACCTTCTTGTTAGAGAACCCCATTAATGGACTACAAGAAGGGATTAGATGTCATTGAATTGTCATATCCAAATGAAGGAAACAATATTCGTATAGTATTTCCACAACACTACCACCATGCAAGTACACCCTGTATATTTTTCCCCTTCAATCATTGCTTTGATGATCTTTTACTTAATTGTCGCAACATGTGCTGCTATCGACGGGAATACAATGGGAAGCTGAGAATTTTCTTTTGTACAGCCATCATGACCCATTTTTATTCTTTTAAATGCATATAACATGAGTATTTTTTTTCTGTTTCTTTTTCTCCTTCCCTTTTTCTTTGTGTCCCTTATCAGGCTTATGCTTGAGGTCCTTCACCAAGTGGGTTAGTTCTCTACTTTGCAGTTCCACCTCTATTTGCTTTCCAAAGTGGAAACACTCATTGGTATAATGGCCAGTATCATCATGAAACTCATAGTATTTGTGCTGATTTTTGTAATCGTTTTGGTTCATTGGCCTAGGAAGCTAGGAAACTATGCTTTACTTCTTTTGTGGCCGGTATTTCCTAGGGAGTCATTATGAGGGACATAAACTGGAAATGTCATTTTTTTCCTCATGGTGTGACTGTCACACCCCCACCAACGACGGAATATGTCGGGGCGTGAGAGTTACTGTTCAATAGCTCATGATCAACTAAAATGTTCCATAATTAATGCAACCAAATTATAAATGTCTTACAATCCAAAGTAAACAAAGTTCCAACAAAAAAGTTCAATTAACCAAAGTTAAAGTCTAAATTATTATTAAAGCTTTATAGTCCAAGCAATCTTATGTGTTCATCCCAAAGTTCTCTAAGTTGCACCTGAAACATGATAAAGTTGAAAAGGTCAACTACAAGAGTAGTTGGTGAGAATCATAAAGTTGACTCGATAAATAGTTTAATAGTTCAAAGTTGAACCATGAATCATAAACATATCAATAGATAAGGCTTAATGTGGAAACATACATTAAACTATTGCAGATCAAACCTTAGCTAACCAGTTAGGCATAGTATCACATACTATCCTTATAGCTCAAATAGTTAAAATTGTGCACAATAGTTCAAAGATCCAAAGTTCAATAGTTGGTAACTGTGATCATCGGTTGGGTGGAGTGGTCAGTTCAACAGCTATCATCACGATAGTCATGCTAATATAGTTAATGATCAATGTGTGTTTCGAGGCTAGTTCACATGTAGTTTGGGACGTAAGCTCAAATCACTAGATAACTTAATGGATACACATTGTTCAAATAATTATAGTTCATGTTTCATCCCTGAATTTTTGAATTCAAAACAAAAACAAGAAAATGGGAATACGAAACTTACCTGGATAAGCTGGATGGTTTGGTTGCAAGTTCACGCATTTGTAGGTCCAAATTTGTGAGAAGCAAATTCTCACAACAAACCTATAGCCTCAAGTTCATAGTTATTTAAGTTCAAAATAGAGTTCTAAGGTATTCTAGGTTCAAAATCTAGGTTCTAAATAGGTTTTGAGAAATCCAAGTTAAGTTAGGTGATGAGGTTGATAAACACGACAATTTTGTATTTTTATTTGTTAAAAATAAATATTATAAGAAAGTAATGATCTAAAGTTCATAAGTTAATTACTCTAGAAATACTTAAAAGTTAAAGTGTTGTACAAAAATGTAAATTATTATATAAATTTCCAATTAAATTACTAATTACAAAATCTTATGATTATATGTTTTAACATAAAGTTTTTAATTTAAATTAATTTCTATTTGATTTAATTAAAATAAATTTATTTAAATAGAAATATTTTCCGTTACAAATAATTATTTTAGAAAATAATTATATTTTTCTGAAATTTTATATAATTAAAACATAGATTTATATTATTTATAATTCAAGTTAAACAACATTTTTATTCAAATAAAATATTTTTATTCAAAAAAAAAACATTTCTAAGTTGGTTTTAATTATATAAAAAATTTTAGAATTTCGAAATGTATTTTGGTATTTTTAATAAATTATTTATTCAGTTTTATAATGCTTTTAAATCAAAATAAATAGTTTTCAGTCATAAAAATTAAAATAAAATTGTTCTCAGATTTATAAAAGTTCTAGAAAGGCTTTATAATTTTTCCAAAATTTTTGTAGACTTTTAAGCATTTTTAATAAATATTTTATGTAGATTAATAACACTTTTAAATCAATTTAAATAGTTGTGCTGCATAAAAATAATTATAATAATTTGGCCATGTTTATATAAGTTCAAGAAGTGTTCTATAATTTGTCTAGAATTTTAAAAATAGTTTAGGTATGTTTTTGTGATTTAAATATTTAATCATAAACCTAAAATATTTGTTTGATAATTATTTAAAATGAATTTTATCAATAAAATTCTTTAGGGATTGTAACAACAACAACACGTGCTCAGTGAAATCTTACTTTGTGGGGTCTGGAGAAGTATAAAGACAGACCTTACCCCTACCTCAAATATGGTAGATAGGCTGCTGGGTTTGTAAAATAAATCTAAAGATTTTATAAAAATTTTGGGATTTTTAAAATAGATTAAATGAATTAAAGAGAAAGTTGTTAAAAATAATAAAATAAAATGGTATGGATCAGGGTTCGAACCCGTGCCCTCATTTTAGGAAGTTACGGTATCTAACCATTAGCCTACCTCATGGTTCACCGAAAACATTCAAGTTCAAGATTTTTTTACCCTGAATTCCTAGTTCTTCCTCAAATCATCCATATGAATCCTAATTTCTAAATCAATCAAACAAACATTCAATCTTAGAAATTGATAAGGGGTTAATTTTCAATGCAAAAACTGAATCTAGGAATGTATTTACTTGTAATGGTTGAGTTCTGTTCATGTTCGAGTTCAATGAAGTTACGACCGACCCTCGTTTGATTTCCAATGCTAGAGCAAACTTGAGAGCATTTCGATGGTCTGGTTAGCTTTGTATGATCGAAAGGAGTAAAAACCCTACGGTTATTTTTTCAATTTCAACCGAAACGTCGATTTAATTTAGAGGTTATAACCTACGGTTTTGTGACGATTAAAGTTGGATTAAATGTGTTATTTATCTTGTTTTAATCATTCCTTTACGTTAGAAACACATTTGGTTCATAAAGGTGTAAAACCCGATTGAGTGATGCATTAAATCGTGCTTTTTGGGGTGTTGGACGTGGTTCGCCGGAATCCGTCGACTTGGCCGGAGTGGAGATCTGAAAAATGTGCTGCCATGAAAAAAAAAGTTTTGTTTTCCAAAAATTACACATTTAACCCTTTGAATTCATTTTTTGTTCATAAACATATTAAAGTTTTATTCTTAAGCTAAAAATTTCTCTTTTCACCCTTATAGTTTTTAATTGCCTTTTAAAAGTTATAGTGTTTATAAATTTAATTGTATGTAAGTATAACATATTTAAATTTTTTAGTTTATACAATTTAAAATTGTCTAAAGATTATATAATATATACAAATATTAAAATGGTATATATAACATATATTTAAATATGGAAATGTATATATAATTACACACACGTTATATATATATATGTGTGTGTGTGTGTGTGTGAAATTTCAACGTACTCAGTTTATTTTGTTACGATTACAAGTTGGAAAATGTCATCGATAATTCTCGGATATTACAGTGGCTCCCTAGGAAGACTTAATCGTTCATACAATTTTCGTGGTTTGGAAGAATTGGTCATCGACAATCATTTTACGAATGATCAAAAATGAGGCCGCGGTGTTTACTCCTCCATCTTCCAATTCCCACCATGGGTCTTTTTATGTTTCTCAAAACTTTGGGTTGCTTCCTTCCCACGTGGGAAAGCTTCAACTGTTTCCATGTTTTCTTCCATGGTTTTTGGAACGTTTCTATTTAACTCTTCTACCAACTGTTTAGGTTATGTCCAATGCATGAAACTAGATATGCGCATTTGGTTAGTAGCCCCACAAATGTTGAGCACTTCCCCCTTATACCTTTCCATAAAGGATTGGAGGTCTTCATCTTCCATTTGTTTAATGTTAAGTATTGTCATGGGGTTTTTTTGAGCATTTCTTTTGTTGCATAAAGTTTGTGAGGAAACCTTTGCTTAGTTCTTCGAAACTATCCACGCTTTTGTTCAGTAGGTTGTTAAACCACAGCTGGGCATGTCCGGTAAAGGTTTCGGTGAACATGTGACACCACACAGGCATAGACCATTGTTCAACCATAGCAGCTCCTAAAAAAAGCTGTAGATGGTCATTGGGGTCACTCAAGCCATCATATGTGGTGACATTGGTAGGCATTTTTGTTTTTTCAGGGAATTTGAAACTGGATATATGGAAAGTGAACTTGGAAAAAATGCTAGGTACGTAATATTGAGACAGGCCATCACTGAGACCAATATGGGTATTGACAATGGTGGTGTTTGTGGGCAGTGTAATAGTTTGCGTCATACCTAAACTATGAAAGTATAAGAGTGGTTGGGGTATATTCATGGTGAAAGGAGAATAACAAGGTAAAGGTTGTGGAACCGGTGGGAAAATCTTGTATAGGGGAAGGCTTGTTTCATAGGGAATGAGTACAAAGGTGTCCTGACTGCTAGGCGTACTCATATGCTTTGGAGTCTCTCTTCAAGAACATACTCGCTTATTAGTTCCTAGAGCCATGAGAAGTTTTCACTAATATCAACCTGACTTAACTCTACAATGTTAGAGACCTCCAGAGGTGATTCAGGAGTTAATGAAGGAGAAGGTGATTGAAGAATATGATCTTCTTGGAATGATGTCTCACCTGCCATAAGCAATTATCAACAAACTAGGACAGAGAGTGACACTTGTTTATTGAATATGGTCCCATGGATAGCGCCACTTGTTTATAAAAATATATGGCCCGAATAGATTTTCTTGTTCACTTCCGATTAAACCTGCAAAATATAACAAGTCGTTAGCCTCACCACATGGAGGGTTTCGCTGTGATCAACCTCCGGCGTAAGGGTAAGTATGTATTTGGGTAAATCTAGGTATTGGAAGGAGATTGGAGTTAGATGTGTCATACGATGTGGTATGGCCCTAGTATTTATATGGGAATAGAGGAGATGGAATCCGGGTCCTCCCCAATACTACTTTCCTCTTTGGGTAAGGATGGCAACCTTGGAGAGTTCTCTTCTTCCTTTATGATATTTATGTCCTTTTGAATGACATCCATCAGCTTTTAGCCACCCTCCTTTCCACAGAGTTGACCTCTTTATAATGACTTCTTATCCCTGATTGATTTTATCTCCATTGTCTTTAGTCAAATCCAGCTTCCGCTCCCCGATGTGATCCTTAGAGAAGAAGTCAAAGGTTGCTTTAAATATTGGTTCGGATATGTTATCTTGCGCATCAGCTTCCACTCCCCGATGTGATCCATCAGCTTGTAGCCACCCTCCTTTCCGCAGAGTTGACCTCTTCATAATGACTTCTTATCCCTGATTGATTTTATATCTTGTTTGATACAAACATATTTATTTTTTTGAGCGGTACAAATATTTGATATTTTAAATTTTAAATTGTTTGACCCGACCCGAATTAGCATTTGTCGACCTGAATTTTTGGCCCAAAACATAGCAATCTATAACTTTCGCCCCCCTTGAACATTTTTTCCAAGCTCCGCCATTAATTGTGGCATAAGGTACAAACCATGAACGGAATGGAAGAAGGGTCATATAGGGTGATCAAATGTGGTCGAGCCCTTTACACATAGCATAAGGGGTTTGTGCCTAGATGGTTGTTAGTTTGAACCAATAACCATAGGTTAAGGTATTCAGTATTCTTTTCTAATGAACCCCTACTCATATTGTCTTTTAGATTTGGGCCTCTATCTTCTAATGTTTTCTTAGATTTTGAATTCACAAGTGAAGTATTTCTTCTTTTGTGCCAATGTATTATTTGATCAACAATACATAAAAGACTATTTAACAAATGCCAAAACTAGAGATATGTTGGTGTTTGTTTTTAAACTACTCCATATCAGTTTTTATTTAGAACAAATTATAGATTTGAACCTATATATGTCTGTATAATAATCACTAGGTATCTTTGCCATATTTGGAAACTTCAAATGTTCATAGCATGTCTATGTGCACAACTTGCTAAATAAGGAAAGTTTTAAAAACGTCATGAAATTGATAAATAACGTTAATGTAAACCAAACTCTAAATTTACCAACGGGTCGTCAAGTCGTATACGGTCAAACACAGTCAAACTTGTATCCTTGATCAGACACAACCAGACTCGGCCAAACTTGGAGTTGTTTGGACACGCACTCTGTCTAAATAGGCCAATGCAAACACAAACTCATATCATCTATATGATATAGGTAACAGATAAAGGGGAGATTACATGCAAACTTACTTTGACAAACACATTTTGATGTATTACTAGTTATGTTGTGCAAACATAGATGAGAGTGGATTATCGTATGAAAGTCCTCGCAAAACTATGCCATTTATTAACACAAACAAGGCATTCTTGAATAGTACAAGGTCTGACAAACCCCACTCGGCGACAATACTGACCGGAGGTCAGGACGAGCATAATTATGAATAGACATGGCGGATGCATCGAACAATCCAGTTTTGGTAGTGGTGCAACACATGCACTCTAGGCCTTGTGCCTAAACAAAATTAACATTCCAGTATGTGTCGTGCAAACTATTTACTATTTATCTATATCAAACTTGTGAGCTCACCAACTTTATGTTGACACACTTTAGCATGTAATTCTCATGTAACCAACTCACTTAAGGACTAGGATTACATGCATGGAATCCTATTTTGAAGAATATGCATAACTAATAATTGATACTACTTTATATTTTGGCGATGTGTAAAACATTATGTCAACTTTTTTAGCTTCCACAACTTTAGACTTTATTCCGCTGTGTAACTTAAACTATTTGGTTTTGATTGATCTTAAATGATTTCTGCGTAATTTCAAACTTATATAGAGTCGTTCTATATGACCGGTGTATCTGATCCTGGCATATCACACTCAGTGGTGTAGCTCCAAAAGTGGTAATTTGAGGGTGCGGCAACCAATTTTTTAGCGTTTAAGTCACGTCAAGGATATAATTGGCAATAAAACAAAAGTTCAAGGATGCAAGTTGCAATTTTTTAGCGATAGGGACACAAGTTGATGTTCTGGGTAAACTTAAGGGACACAAATTGCAGTTTACTCTAATTTCAAATATGTTTTTAAACATAATTTTTATTTTTTTATCAATTTTTATGTAGATTAGATAAAAAATAAAGAAAATTATTTTTTGAAAATAATCAAAGTTTTCATATGTGCGTTATAATTTCTTTTTAATATGAATTTTTCACACAACTTTAGTATTAAAATCGTTTTCACTCAAGAACTAAACCACACACAATAATACTTATCGTATATAAATATAGTTTATGGTAAGAACCAGATATCAATCCGTGAACATGGTAGCTCTCAATACCAAATCTTGATTAATTTTTAGTCATAAACATGAAAAATTTTGGTTTGCATTTTTAAATAAAAGATAACTAACTACTTAGAACATTACCTGAAGCCAAAAGAAATTACCAAGATTATGAATTCAATTAGTCTAATGATGAGATTAACATGAATTGATAAACCAAATGTTGACTAGAATCTAGTTTAAGATATCTAATCTTAAAATTTATGGAAAATTAAAATGATATACACATCCTAATCCCCTTAGATTATTCTATGAAGTCTAAAGTCAAAGTTTATGTCAAGATTTATCCAATAATTATTTGTCCGTCTAGAATCTTAACTATAGAATTTAAGGAAGACTAGTTATGATTAATACATATTAATCACCCTAAATTGCATAAAGTCAACAAAATTACAATAAATTCCAATTCATATTCCATGAACGTGATCATGCGAATGAGGTTAATTTGGCCATAAATTCCTAGGTTTTATATAATTCACAATCAACAAATCATAACATCACCATGTTTTTTTCAAAACATAAGTGAAAGAAAGTATACTCTTAAACAAATCATTAAAGAAACCAATTATCATTCCAAATGTCATCGTATAATCTTAAAAAAAGATCATAAGACTATAAACAAATGCTTTGATAATAGTTTTTCAACATATTATGATTAAACATTCATCATTCTAGAACAATAAACAATCTAAACAAGCCTACATCATCATTGGAATAATCTCATAATTTCATCATTAATCTTGACATAAATAATTTCAATCAATTTGTACAATCATCATCACAAAGACATAAGAATAATCATAATTTAGGCAACAAAGCTATTAGCCCATAAGGCTTACAAGACTAAAGAAAGCTTGCAAATGTAAGACCTCGGCCAATTGTGGAATCATTAGGATATCACAAAGTGTAGATTGTTCAAAAGCACATGATGTTTAATAACTTAAAATGTTTCCTTAAAAGCAATTCATCATTCAATAAAACATAACCAAAGATCCAAAGAACCATAATTGTAACACATGTCTCAAAACTAAACTCTAAACATAATAAAATGCAAATAATCTAAGTCCAAGCTCCTAGCACAGATAATTTGCATTTCCACTTGGAACATGTTTAAAATAAAATGTCAACTATAAACTTGGTGAATTTCATAGGTTTAGCACACACACCAAAGATAGTTTATAATAGATAAGTTGTCATAAGTGATATCTAAGCATAATGATTAAAATATAATGAACAAAGCATGTACAAGCTGATTAATAAGTTCAAATAGATAAAGTTTGACCAAGCTAGAATTCCTAACTATGCCAAAGTAGTAAACAATCACCACGGGCCTCCCCCGAAGGGTAAATCAAACATCGATGGGATGCTCGGTCCAATATATCCATCAATGCTAATAAATAGTTAAGTTGTTATCAATGCAAGCTCAAGCTAAGTTCACTACAGTTCCAGTCATAAAGCTAAGTTCACATGAATTTAAGTTTAGGCTAAGTTCAAAGTTACATGTTTCATCCTTAAAACATTAAAAGCAAGTAAAAGGGGATATGCAGACTCGCCTTGAATGATGAGCTAGTCTTTTGTTGAAAACAGAAACCCGAGGAGAGGCTGTTTTACCAGGAACAAAGGCTTTAGACACTTAGTCAAAGCTTTAGTATTAACTCCCTCTAAAGTTTTGCACAAGGTTATTTTGGTTGTTTAGTTTCTTGCTTAGATAGAGAGAAGAACATAAAGAAAGCACAAGGAATTTTGGGGGAAGTAATTCATTTTACTCAGAGAATATTTGGACTTAAATACCCAACATTCTGAGATACAAGACAAGAAATAATAAGACAAATAGTTGACACTGTTACAGACACTAAATCATCAGACTAGTACAAATACAAAGTCAACAACGGAAACAAGAGTCTTCAGGAGTCTTCAAGTCTTTTGAGGTTGAAGTAGTTGTACTGATGCTCAGTGGTTATTCTTTCGGAAGATGTTCATTGGAAGCTGATTAAACAATCAGTTATTTCGGAAAAGGAGATTGTCTTCCGAGGTATCATGGTCAGCTAGTGTTTTCCGAAGTAGAGAATTTTAGTTGTAGTTCTTTTTGGCGAATCTTCCACTGTTGATCTTCCGATGTTGAAGCAGTTCTTCAATCAGAAGAGAAGCATCCACGGTTGGTCAATCCGCGATTTGTTTATTTGTCTGGCATCAGTGGTTTTGCTCATCAGTCCTTATTTTCCAACAATATCCCTCTCAACTGATGAAGCCAAAACCATTTATTTTTGCTATAAAGCCAGACCAATTTTAATTCTGAGAGCTCGAACATAGTTCAGAACTTCATACTCTATATCAGCATTATCCAGAGTCATGTGCTACATTTCCTTCAGATCATCATTTGGTAGGGTAAGAATTTCATCCCAATTTGAGAAGAAAGTTCTTGAACCATTATATCTTTCAATGGTCATGCTCTTGGAGACAGGGTCATAGAAACATCTATTTATTCTAGCTCTGGAGTTTTTTTATCTGAGGAGGCTGGGATTTAGAAGGTGGACCCAAAGGAAGAGGAGGAGCTCCGGCCAGCCAATGTATTATTTCTCTTCTTTTCACTTGATCATTTGAATCAAGTACCTTCTTTACAACAGCATGCTGATGAGGCTCGTAGTTTCTCAGAAGATCAGGAAGAATTTCCTTATCAACATCAACCCAGGGTCTGAATTTGACAGCAGATGGAGATTCTGCAGACCCAACACCTAGGCTTCCTATAGGTGCATTTAGCAAATGATCAAGTATTGTGTTTGGGTTGGCATCCTTGAGCTGAGTCACTATAGTGGGAGAGGGTGAAGTGACTTCTTTCCAAAGCTCAGGATGATCACTATTTTCTCTTTTGAATTTTGACCATTCATCAAATAGAACATCATCTCTCCATCTTGTTATTGTGTTCTTTGGTCCCCATTGATTTTGAATGAGGATGTGTTTTATTCTTTTTCTCTGCTCAATGGTCTTTTTCTTCTTGACTTCTGCCTTTATTCTTTTAGATAAAACTTCAGCTTCATTTCTGATGCTAGTAATATCCCAGTTGTTGAAGTTTTCAACTTTGTACTTCCTTTCATCCAGCAGAAACTTGATCAGCTGCTCCCTCTCAGCCTAATAGGCTTTATCTTGCTGTCTATCTAACAAGGCAATTTGTTCCTGATAGGTCTTTGCCAGCTCAACTCCTGAGAGACCAGTGGCCTCTAGATCGGCTAGGATCTTATTTTCCTTCTCCGTTTCTTTATGCTTTGTCTTCGGAAGGTCATCATCGTAAGGGAATGTCCTTACAGGTTTATAGGATTCCTTTATTGGAGAAGTTTGTGATTTCTCAGCATCTGCTGACTTTATTGGTGAGGAAGCTGTGGTGGTTTTGGGCATGTCAGACTCATCATCATCAGCCAGTATGAGCCTTCTCTTTCTTGAAATAAGAGAGGCAATGAGTTGATCATCATTTAAGCCTGAGCTAGGTTCTTGAGTAGGAGTTAGAGGTTTCTGAGGTTTGCTATTGGGGGTTTTGGTTTTTCTGACCACACTATTTTATCTTCTTGAGAAAGATAGAGTGATTATTAGGGCTGGTTTTTAGCCAATTTTGGAGTCATTGAGAGTAGTAGGAAGGGAGGTATGTAAGGATAGTTCTAGGAGGGTTTGAGAAGCAGAATTTGGAGAAAGGGTAGGTGAATTTTCTTTATTTGTGTGTATGAGTGAAGAAGGAATAGATATGGTGGGGGAGATATGTTTAGGAAAGATGGGGTTATGCTCAGATTGGACAAAACCAGTTGGAATTGGTATGTCCTGAGTAGTTGAGGCAAAAGTAGATGAGCCAGCGGCTGTGGGCTTTATTGTTTTAGTGGGAGCTGAATTGGAGGGTCTGGGTTTTCTGGATACACCTGATGTGCCAGTGTTTATTTGAACTTCAACTTCCCTTTGCTTCTGATCAGAGCTAGCTTTAGTAGCTTCAGTATGAAATTTCTGATCCAGTGCTACTTTGAGGAGTGCCTCCTGATTTTTTAATTTTATTTCCTTCATCCTCCTTTGCTCAGTTTTGTCTTCTGCCCTCTTGGCAGCTTGGGCAGCAGACAAGATCCTTTCATTCTCCCTCTTTTTGGCTTCATCAGCCTGTTCCTTGAACCAGGGAGAAGGAGGAGCAATCACTGTAAGAGACTCTGGAAAACGAGTATGGTTAGAAACTTCATGTTGTAAAGAAGAGACTTTGGAATCTACTGAAATTTTCAGTAGATCCAGTTGGATCTTTTGAGTGGTGAGGAATTGTTGGGTACAGTTTTGAAGCAGGGTAGTGAGATGGGCAGTAAGAAAGGTTTTAACACTTCTTGAAAAGCATGGGTTGCGAAGATGGGGGCAGTGGAAGTAGGTGGAGTGTTTGGAGTACCTTCAAGTGAAGGTGCCTGGATGGGGATGGATTTGGTTTGCAGGACTTGGTTATTCAAGACTGTTGTGACTAACTTAGTGAGTTTGGTCACACCAGCCTGAATATGAGCAACAGAATCCGTCAATTCCTTTATTGTGTCATGGACCCCTTTTTCTTGGTTCCGGGGAGTTCCAGCCTCAGTTTCAAGAACTTCATGGGTTGTTGCCTTACCAAGAGTCTTATTGCCTGATCCATTCAAATGAGATCCCATTAGGTTCTCATGTGAGATGGATACTCTAGATATATGATCAAGATTTCTAGATGGACTGGGCATCCTGATCTCATCCTCTTCTCCATGGGTAAGAGATTGAATAGTTTGAGCAAAGGTTTGATGTGGTTGTTCCTCTATAGGTGAAGGTGGAGGAGAACCAAGTTGCTCAAAGGTAGAATCAATCTCATGGACAACATGGGTAGGAGAGTGAGGGGATTTTTGTGGAGAAGAAACAGAGATGTCCATGGGATATTGGACTGCCATCTAAGTGTCAAGTGACACTTCAGTGGTTAGAGAGGGGTCCTTTTGGAGTACAACAACATCCTGTTGAGAGGATTGACGAGGAGCTAGATGGGGTGGAGATGCTTGATTCATCTGTGAGGATGGAACAGATGTATCCAATTGCCCAGTGGGGGAAGAGACATGTTCAGGAATCTCATCTTCCTGAACAGTCTTTTAGGGCCTTTTAGGTTTAGAGACTTTGGTAAAAGTTTTCCTTTTGGCTGGTACCTGTACAGGTGTGGAAGAAGAGGTGGATGAGGGTTCACCAAGGATGGGTGTTTCCTCAGTGTCATCCATGTGTCATGCATCAGTGTTCAATCTAGTGAACACTTGTTTGTCAATGCTTTTAATAGTAGAAGGAGGAGCAATATGACAAACATTATTAAGATCAGCAAAAAGGCGAAAAGAAATTTGGAGCTCTTTTGGTGATGCACCATATGATCAAAAATTATTTGTGGTAAGTTGACCTTTTCGTTGGACAAAACAGCATACATGACACATTGCATGTCAAACGGCATCTCTCCCCAACTGGTCGTCTTTTGAGAAAGACACATTAAAATCGTGTCATACAGAAACTTGTACTTAGGGTGGAAGAAAGCTTTGTACAAGGTCCTGTTTTTCAGGTCAACCTGATAATCACATTGAACAAAAGCATTATGGAGAAGTTTTGAAGAAATAGTGGTGGGTGCCTTTGTGTCATTCAGATTTAGGGCAACACTTATTTTGGAAGGGGTGAGGGTGACTTGTTGACCAGCGACCACAGAAGCGATGCTTTCAACAGAGTCATCCTTTGTTACGGGTTGAGTTTGCCCAAAACTGGTTTAGAGCAACCTCCGAGATAGGAGGATTTAGGACGAGAGCAGTATGAACGAAAGAGTTTAAGAGAATATCGATTGCCTCGTTATAGTGAGGGTACTCAGAAGATATAACAAGGTAGGCTCCGAGGTTGTGAATCGGCTTGATTTTCAGAGCTTCAGAAACCATTTTTGCGATGATGACACCAAGCAGTTATGAGTGCAAAGTGTGATTACAAATCTTTGCCTTAAATTTAGATAGAAAAAGATGAAGAAGTTTAACCGTTTACACAAGGGCGGTTTCAAAAATAAAAACCTCCACTACTTATAACTTACAAAAAGTTTTACCTTAGGGTTTTTACCCATTGGACAAACCTATGAGCAAGAGAGAGAAGAACAAACGACAAATGAGTACGTTAATGCACACCCTGATGTACAGACAAAGTTTTGTAAGGAATGAAGCCTGGTCTGATGCTGTTACACCATCATCATGAGCATCGAGCTCAGACGGTCAAATCAGAAGATATTATCGATCCGTGAGAACAATTAATGAGGGTCGATTCAATTAATTGTAGGGAGTCTAATCTTACAGAGTGATTAGTGACTGTCAAATTAGGCGTAAGTCTCAAAATTTGTTAACTATAGAGAAAAGAAGTTAACCACGGAAGAGATTTTTAACCTCGGAAGAGCCTTATCCCCTGAAGAAAAGTAACCATGGATAAGTGATGAGGTTAAAAGTCTCGGAAGAAATAGAGACCTCGGAAGGGAAAGAAACCACGAAAGGTTTAAAGTGTAACAACGGAAGGTTGTAACCGCGGATAGATATGAAGCATTGGCTAGCATAACCACTGATCCTATTCGTGTTTTGTGATAACCACTGAGAGAGACCAAAGTCGCTTTATCAGTGGTTTATCAAATATCCGTTGTTGGGATAATTATTGAAAATTATCCTTTTATATATTTATTGAAAGGTTTAAGAAACATATTCTTAACCATGTGTATTAGGTCATATTTATCATTCCCAATTTGGCCACAAATTTAGAAAAGGTTGAAGAATCCAAGGGTTCGGTAAATATGTCCGCTATTTGGTCACTTGTAGAGACATGTTCTGGGACAATTAGTCCCTTTTCAAAACAGTCCCTAATAAATTGATGCTTATTTCTATGTGTTTGGTTTATAACGGTAGACATGATTCTTTATTATGTTTTTGGCAGCTTCGCTATCTATTAAGAGATGTGTTTTTAGTTCAGTTATTCCAAAATCCAACAGTTGGTATTGTAACCAAAGGATTTGGGCAGTGCAATGGGATGCTGCAATTTACTCGGCTTCAACAGTTGAATTTGAAATCTGAGTTTGCTGTTTGCAAAGAACTGACATCCTCCCGAAGTAGAGTTTCTGCTGGGCGAGCATCCAGCATAATCACTGTTAGAAAAACCAACAAGCTTACAAGTTTGATTAGCATGATACCAAATACCTAGTACAAGATATCTAAGTGTCCTCTTCACAAATGATAAATGGGATTGTTTGGGGGCAGACTGGTATCTTGCACAGACACATGTTGCATACATGATGTCTGGCCTTGATGCAGAAAATACATCAAAGATACAATCATGCACTTGTAGAAAGTTTAATCTACAGTTTCACCATTTTCATCTGTACTTATTCCTGGACTTGTTGCCATGGGGGTAGAAATTATTTTGCAATCATTCATAAAAAATTTATTTAGAAGATCCTTTACATATTTAGATTGATGAATTAAAGTCCCATTGGGGGTTTGTTTGACTTGGAGTCCTAAAAATATTTTTAGTTCACTTAAAGCACTTATTTCAAACTTAGAAGACATTAATTTAGAAAATTGTTCACACAAGGAAGGTTTTGTTGATCCAAAAATGATGTCATCGACATAGATTTGGACCAGCAAAAGTTCCTTGTCTACCCTCTTGATGAACAAAGTCTTATCAATGGTTCCCCGAGAAAATTTATTAGAAAGAAGAAATTGAGAAAGAGTGTCATACCATGCTCTGGGTCCTTGATTCAGACCATAAAGTGCTTTGTCTAGTCTATACACCCAATCTGGATGATGAACATCATCAAACCCTGGAGGTTGACATACATAGACTTCCTCCTTTATAGTCTTATGGCTTCTGGTCTTGCCACGGGAGCAAAGGTTTCATCATAATCGATGCCTTCCTCTTGGCAATACCCTTGTACTACCAATCTGGCTTTATTTTTTATCACGATGCCTCTGTCATCCGTTTTATTTCTAAATACCCATCTGGTTTCGATAGGGTATTTTCCTGCTGGCAAGGGGCAAAGAGTCCAAACATTTTGCCTTTTGAATTGCAATAGTTCATCTTGCATAGCTTCTAGCCAATTATTATCTTTAAGAGCTTCCTAATATTTGGAGGGCTCTATTTGGGACAAAAGTGCTGCATAAAGGCAAAAGTTTGAACTCTGGCTCCTGGTTTGAACACATTTATTTAAATCACCTAAGATTTGCTCTAGTGGATAACTTCTGTTGAAGGGAATGATGTCAAAACAGTTATTTGTAGAGGCAGCATCGGAAGAAGATGAATTTTTAGTAGGGCCAGGAGAGTTTTCTGATGGGGAAGTATGAACATGTTCATGAATATTTACAAGTACATTATCCAAAGCTGGGGATAAGGGAGTAGATACTTGTTCATATTGGTCTTGAGGATTTATTTGATAAGAAAGGATAGAGGTAAAGAATTGAGATACTGAACATTCCTCAAGAGAGGATAGATCTTCAGAGGTTTGACATGATTCTGAAGAAGGAGAAGAGGAAGAAGGGGTAGGAGAAATGTAGGTGAAGCTTTCAAGATCAAAGAGGTCATCAGGAGCAGATGGGAAAGATGAAGTTGATGCAGATTCATTGAATTTAACATCAATAGTTTCCTCAACAATTTTGGTCCTGAGATTGAAAGCTTGGTAAGCCCTAGAGGTCTGAGAGTATCCAACAAAATATTCAGAGTCAACTTTAGCAACAAACTTGGATAAAGAGTCTTTTGTATTAAAGATGAAACAAGTAAGCCCAAAAACTTTGAAAAAAGAAATGAGAGGATTTGTGTTATGAAGGACTTCATAGGCAGTCTGGTTATGTCTCTTCACAATGTGAACTCTGTTTGAGACATAGCAAGCAGTGTTTACTGCCTCAGCCCAGAAAGATAAAGGTAATCCGGAGTCTGCAAGCATAGTTCTTGCAGCTTCAATAAGTGTCATATTCTTTCTTTCCACAACTCCATTTTGAGCAGGAGTTGTAGGAACACTATATTGCCTGAGTATTCCTTTAGAGATGCAGAACTTATCAAGAACCTGATTCTTGAGTTCTGTGCCATTATCACTCCTTATTGTCTTAACATGAAGACCAAATTGTCTTTCAAGTTGAGTGATAAGGGCAATTATTTTATCAGAAGTCTCGTCTTTGCTGAAAAGGAAGAAGGTCCACCAAAATGTTGAGTAATCATCCACAACAACTAAACAATATCTCTTTCTTGCCAAGCTGGCTACCTTCACTGGACCAAACAGATCCATATGAAGCAAATTGAGACAGTTAGTTGATTTGGATTCCTCAATAGACTTATGTGATGTTTTATATTGTTTTCCCTTTAAGCAAGATTCACACTGACCTTCAAAGTGAAAATATTTGGAAGGCAATCCTCTTACTAAAGAAAGGGTAGAAAGCTTATGAAGAGTTTGGTGGTTAAGCTGACTGAATCTTTGGGCCAAAGAGCAGTTTCAGAAGATGATGCTTTGGCTATCAAACATGTAGGAGAAGATGTTTGTGAATCAGTAGTCATATCTACAACGTAGACATTTCCACTTCTTTTAGCCATTAGCAGAGTATGTTGATCAATTAAGATCTTTATTTTTGAATTTATTTCAGGAGAAAGAATTTTGCAACTGTCCTTGGTGAAAAATGAACTAAAGTTCTTGTCCGCTAATTGAGAAACACTCAAGAGATTAAACTTGAGGTTTTCAACTAAGCTTACATCTTTGAAGTGCAGTTTTCCACTCAGGATAGAACCAGATCCTACTATCCAACCCTTTGCATTATTTCCAAAGGAAACAGATCCTTCATTCTTTGGAATGAAGGTATTTAAAATGGATCTGCATCCTGTCATGTTCCTAGATCCTCCACTGTCCACATACCATAGATGAGAAGGTCTCTGCACTTGAGGATCAAATGCAATAGGTTAGATACGGGTCATTGTTTATTTTTAGAAGAAAGAGGAGAACATTTATATGCTTATTTGTTTTGCTGAGTGTTATTCATCAACTTCTGCATCATTTGTATCAGCTGTTGCTGATTTTGATGCAAGATGTTGATTTGTGAATCCACGGAAGAAGGGTTCATAGCAGCAGGAGAATAGGAAGCAGAAGTCACCACGGAATAAGAAGGCGGTGTACCAAGAATGGATGGTCTGGGAGAAGCAGATTGAGGTGAATGAGTGTTAGATCTTATTGCACTATTAGCTGATGATCTATTAGCTTTCTTGGACTTTTTCATCTTATTGGGGAAATTACCTTTAGATGAAGAAGCCTGTTTGGCTTTCAATTTTTCAGCATTTTTTTTATCTCTAGCTTTCTCCAAAGGAGTTTTTGTCCAGCAGTTTTCAGTGGTTTGATTGTACTTGAAACACTTTAGACAAGCAGGAGATAGTGAAGAATAGTTGGGGATGAAAGGCTTATTTGCCTTCATTATTGGATAAGGTGGGTGAGGATGAGAAGGAGGGAATCTGATATCAACCATGGGCCTCTTTCCTTTGTCAAGATGGGCCACAGGGTTATCAGAGGTTTCAAGGAGAGTTGTACCTTCCAAAATTTGAGTAGAGCTCATGGTTGGAGCAATCTCAGTTTGCTCAGAAGGATTATTGTTATGATCACTTTCCAATTGTGTCTCTTCCAGTTTTTCCACGTTAGTTTCTGTGGGATAAACAAACATAGGAAACTGTCTAGGTTGATACACTCTTGCAGGTGTGATTTTTATGGCTGGAATTTCATCAGGGAGAAAGGTAGGAGAGATAGGTTCGGAATCAATTTCATTTATTTCATTTCAATCAGGGCATAGTCCTCTTGAGGACTAGTGTGATTGTACCCGATTCCGAACTTAGCCTTACTGTGAACTTGCTTACTAAGAAGCATTCTGAATTATTTACAAAATTCAACCCACTTGTCACAGCTGACTTTTGTTTGAGACAATTCATCTCTACAAGCTGCATATTTTTCATTTTGCAAATCAAATGGAGCTTGTAGGTTAGATTTTTCAGTTTTTAAGATAGAAATTTGACTGTCTTTATTTTTTATTAATTTTTCTACTTTAGAATTTTTATTAGCTAGCAGTTGCTCCAACTCCTGATTTAGTTGTCGAAGCAACATGTTGGCTTTCTTTATTTTTTCAAAAGACTCAATGCACGCATCGGTGCATAGTTTTTCCAGAGTAGAAGAGGATACCTGCGCATCAGAAGTGTTTGCTTCAGGTTGATCAGAAGGAGTAGGAACTTCACCAACAGCCATGAGAGCAAATTTTGTTGGTTCAGAAGTGATGAGGGCATACCCTACATCTTCAGGCGAGCTGCTCCAGTCTACGTACTCTTGGGTGAAAAAAGACGGTTGACTAGAAGAAGAGGACTGGACATGAGAGCCTGGTGCATTTATTTGTGAAGAAGATGGTGCAACAATCTGAAGAGGGGTAGGAGTGAGCCGGTACACACTACCATTGGCAGCTTGTACAAATTGTACATTGGTAGAAGGAGAGTTATGTACAATGTGTGCTGACTCCTGAGAATTGTTGTGCCTTTTGAAATGTGAAGAAGAACAAGAAGAAAAAGGTGTTGTAGAAGTATGTGAGTGAGTATTTGGGAAAGTAACATACGGTGAAAAGTTAACGTTGGGAGCATTTTTGCATTCCATGGCGAAGTGTCCAGTGCCATGACACCTATAGCATTGGACCTTAGCCTTATTTAGGCCAATCTTGGTTTTCCCATGAATACCAGGAAATTTTTTTCCTGTCCACTAGTAGAACTTGTTAGTTCTTATGCTCAAGAGGGCCAGTTGGTGAAGAATGTCCATCTCTTCCAAGTCATCACTTGGAACCTGATGGAGATCATCCATGATAAAGCACAGATGATCAGAAATAGGAGAGTGGTCATCACAAGAAGAAGAAGAAGAGGTGATGCCAGTAGTTATGTCCATGTATTCATCATAACCCTGATCATTTGTCTCAGAGTTATGACTGAGAAGAGATGTGTTCCCTTGAACGTACTCTTCAGTTGATTTATCAAACTTTGTTAGTTTTCATTTCTGGTCAATCTCCCGCTCAAAGGTGAGAAACTTACCATGGAGTAGGGTAAGTGAGAGTTTGTCGAAGTCTGGAGAAGATCTCATGACTATGGAATAAGCTTCCCATTTATCAAGAAGAGATCTCAAGAAACGATTAAGAACAGAGATAGGGGGTACACTTGACCAGCTAATTTTAGTTCACTTAAGAGAGAAGTGAACCATTCAAACTGCTGAGTCAGTGACTCATTACTTAGTTGGCAGAATGTCTCATACTGTGGAGCTAATATCTCCCTTGTATTAGCCACAACATCGTCGGTACCACCAAATTACTGTTTTAGAGCATCCCACAAGTCTTTAGCAGACTCGTGGTGAAGAAGACCAGAAGATATTTCATTCGGGAGGGCCATAGCCAGTTGAGCATGTGCCTTGGCATCAAGGTCTAACTTCTGGTAGTCTTCTTCGGTGTAATTCTGAGGATCCTTAGGGACATGGTCTCCAGTCTCCGTGTC
Source organism: Mikania micrantha (assembly GCA_009363875.1). NCBI lineage: Eukaryota > Viridiplantae > Streptophyta > Magnoliopsida > Asterales > Asteraceae > Mikania > Mikania micrantha. The sequence continues at coordinate 44,884,667 of CM018683.1, read as the reverse complement.
CACGACCATTGGTTTATGGGGTCCGAACATCACATACTTCCAACATCTGGTATGATTGTTGGACAAGAAATGTAACATCCTTCTCTGCCATATGTTGTATTGATGCCTCACCAAGATTGGTGGCTTTTTGGCAGAGCCGGTGTTATGGGGGTCTAAGGTGAATTTTTGTGTCACAGGTTCACAAACGGTTATGAGTAAATCAAAGAGTGATAAGTTCTCAAGGTAGTTTGTTAGAATGACTTTTGAACACAGTTTAGTTCAAAAACCAAACTCCTGCAGATTTAAAAAGTAGAAAGACAGAAGAGACAGAACATAGAAAACTAAACAAGATATCGATGAGAGCTTTGAGTTTTACTCTTGATGGTTAAACCAATACTAAAGACAAGGCTCTGATACCAAAAGTTGAAAACAGAAACCCGAGGAGAGGCTGTTTTACCAGGAACAAAGGCTTTAGACACTTAGTCAAAGCTTTGGTATTAGCTCCCTCTAAAGTTTTGCACAAGGTTATTTTGGTTGTTTAGGTTCTTGCTTAGATAGAGAGAAGAACAGAACGAAAGCACAAAGAATTTTGGGGGAAGTAATTCATTTTACTAAGAGAATTTTGGAACTTAAATACCCAACATTCTGAGATACAACACAAGAAATAATGAGACAAATAGCTGACACTGTTACAGACACTGAATCATCAGACTAGTACAAATACAAAGTCAACAACAACGGAAACAAGAGTCTTCAGGTCTTCCGAGGTTGAAGTAGTTGTACTGATGCTCAGTGGTTATTCTTTCGGAAGATGTTCATCGGAAGATGTTCATCGAAAGCTGATTAAACAATCAGTTATTTCGGAATACGAGATTGTCTTCCGAGTCATTTGGCGTATTCCGATGCAATGGTTGTCTTCCGAAGTAGAGAAATTTAGCGGTATTTGTTTTTGGCGAATCTTCCACTGTTGATCTTCCGATGTTGAAGCAGTTCTTCAATCGGAAGAGAAGCATCCGCAGTTGGTCAATCCGCGGTTTGTTTATTTGTCTGGCATTAGTGGTTTTGCTCATCAGTCCTTATTTTCCAACATCTTTGCAAATAAATGATAAATGTGTAGTCCAATAGTATCCAACACAATCCAATCAACCTAGATTATGCAATTGCATATACACTAATGTAACTATGACTTATATGGAATTTCTAATACAACTACAATATTGTAATTAGATTTGATATGTGAATATTTGTAAATTTGCAATTTTTAAAAGATTTTGTGTGCATAACCATCATTAGACTTTTAAAGTTGATGTTCCAAATTAAACAATCATTTAAAGTTCGTATAATTATTAATTTAAAAACGAGAATAATTTTATTAATAAGTTGCAAAGATTATTTATAGTTTTACCAATTTATATGCCAAATAATTTAATAAAAATTGCACATGTCCCAACCATTGAAAAACATCATAAATAATTACCTAATTGAACTTGATTCTCACATATATAAGAACGGTCCATTTACAGATAATGAAAATGGCAGTCCGGAAGAAGCATGCGATGTTGAAGATGATGAAATTGATAAGCCTTTGGATGCAAATGTTGTTAATGATAAAGAAGGTATTGATAAAGGTGGTGACCAATCAGATGGTGAAGATGATAATGCTGTTGGTGAAGAATGTATTGAAGATGATAATGTTGTTGGTGATGATGACTGTCATGTAGTCGATGATGAACAAGTTTCTGATCATAACCAACAAGATCATGAAGATGGTGAGTTGAGGATTACATTCAATATAATGACAGACCATGCCTAGATGATTTTTTTGTTTCCAATTGGATCTTACACTCAAAGAGTTATCAAAGAAACATACACTCCCTTATCCCTTTCTGGCATGTCTCCTTATGTTCAAAGAATTGAGACTCTACCACAACCAAAAACAGAGCTTGTAAGATATTTATTCATAATCACGTACTATGTTATTTATCACGTACCATTTGATTATTTTTCACTCAAATATTTTAATTACAACTAGCATTTAAATTTTAGGAATGGTTAATTCAATTGGATGAAAAAAATGAAGAGTTCAAGAGATTGGGGAATGAGATTGATGAGATTATAACTTCTACTACCACTGAATACCCATCTAATAATGAATTCAAACAAAGGAAGGAAATTTGGTCTAAAATGGTTTGGGATCCACAGCCAATTGCATCAGACGTGGCTGTAGATATAAGATGCCAGGTGGACCAACCTTTAGACGTAACTCCAACCTTCTTTCTAGAGATGGTCAAAGCATGCAAAGTGGTTAAGTTGCAAATTTTTGATTCAAAATACAAGGAAAAACAAACTTTTGTTGAAGATGATAAGCCTGATAATGTTGATTATGCTGTTGTTATTGTGGAGAACGTTATTGAAACAATACCTTTCTTGCAAGCTGAACCTGTATATGATATTTTGGTTTTGGGAACACATGAGGTTGTCAACACACCTCCTAGAGAAATCAAAATCAAATATGAAAGAAGACCCGGGTCTAAAGTAATTGGAGAACAACTAAGGTCATCCTATGTTGAAAGATCCATTGTATTGGGGACAAAGTTGTCCAAAGAAGAAAGAATGATATTTCAATACATATTTCATCCGAAAAAAGATCCACAGTAAGTTTTCCATTAAAAATGTTTTAAACTTAATGTATTATTTGTTAATGATATTTCTTTTAAAAATGCAGCACTCTTCTCTTCATGACACATAGTGATACCGAGTTTTACAAAGTCATAATGGAAAGCCTTTTCCCAGGTGTTTACATACACATCGGTGTCCTTGAAGCTTTTGTGCATGTTCTTAATGAAGATGAAAAACAAAGAGGACATGGTTCTCCATTTAGTTTATTTTTGCCTCCAAATATCTTGGTATGTTGCAAAAAAAAATACCTATTATATTCCTTTTAAGAAATTACATACACTAACAAATTCTTAACAACCAAAAAATACAACCATTACCATTGCTTGAGAAAGGTGTGCTATAAAAACAAGAAAAGAACTTTTTGATGATAAAATGGGGATGCTTCTGACTCATTTAGATATAAAACACATAAATAAAATTGATTTGGTCTTCATCCCCATCATACATAATACATAATGAACATGTCTTCATTTTTATTTTGATATGAAAAATCCAACATTTGAAGTGACAGACAACATGGCCACCGGATTAATCAAGCTTGAAAGATACTCCCATATTCCTGCAACAATGGTAATAATTTTAAATACATTTACTTATTTATTTTACAATTTATAGACTGTGTTTACATTGTGAATAAATTACGTACCAATTTGACTTGTTTAATAAACACTAAGGAGGGTTGTATTTACGTACCAATATTACTTGTTACTTGGTTACTTCTAACTACTATCTAAAATAACATACCAATATAACTTTTTAGATGGTTAGTTCATATTAAGTACCATTATGCCTTTTTCCTTTTTAAAATAAGTTCTAATATTACTAACCAATATTACTTACTACTTATAACATTTCATAATTATGTGCCATTATTTGTGCTTATTGGCGATTAAGTTTACCACCAAACCCCTTATAACGTACCATTTAACAACTGTTAAATCACGTATTCAAATTACGTACCATAATTATGTGTCATTATTTGTGCTTATTGGTGATTAGATTTACCACTTAACACCTTATAATGCACCATTTACCAACTGTTAAATCACGTACTCAAATTACGTTCCATAATTATGTGCCATTATTACGCTTATTGTTGATTAGATTTACCACTTAACACCTTATAATGTACCCTTTTAACAACTGTTAAACCACGTAATAAAATTACGTACCATGCAAATATACTGAGAGATGTGTTTGCCAACTATCTTCTAATTACTAAAGACCATCCAAGTGCGTTGAAGATACATCATCTAACACCAATTCTAGTTGACCTTCCATGGAAAACAACAAAAAATGGAGTTGATTGTGGTATATTCTCCATGAGGCATATAGAGACTTACATGGGCGGAGGTGTTAAAAAATAGAAGACTGGATTACATCAGGAATCTGAAGCTCGGGATAAACAACTCAACTAGCTGCGCTTCGAATACCTGTGTTACTTTTGTCGAATGTAAACTTTCTTAAAGAGGATGTTTTGGTTCAGGCCAGAGAGCATGATTCACTTGCTCCAAATAATAACAGTGGCCAAAAACAGTCCTAAATCAAATCAAATCTAGGCAAAAAAAACACTTGTAAACAATACATTTTGTTTGTGTTCAATTTTATTTGCTTCTCTTTAAATATTATCACGTTTTGTTTCTTTGTTTATGCAAATACATTATAAAGTTATATGGTTTCATCTGATTGTTTCTATTGTCACTTAATGTTTGTTGTAAAAAACATTATCTCATGCATTTTTTTGTGTACGATAAACAATGTATAAAGCCCCAAAAAAACTTAATTATATATATATTGCATACATACAAACCAAACGTCAACCATCACCTATCCCCCCATCAAACACCTAAAACTTCTTTATTTCATCAACCCCATCCCTCTTTTTGTTGATTTTATCTATAGTAACATTAAATAGGTCCTTAAGGCCACCATGCATCTCCTCGTTCATCATCAGTTGGTTCACCATGTAGTCATGCGCAATCTCAGCTCCTTCACCGGTGTCATCCAACAAATCACCATGGTTAGCAATGTTAGACCTGATGTCTGCCAACAGTAACCCATTTAGCATCCCGATCGAGTTCCTCATGATTATGTCATCCTTCTTTTCTGTAGAAAAACTTTTCTCTAGTATCTCAATGGCTTTCTCATCTTTCTTGTATTTGTAGGTTGATGATGAAGACGCCATTTTCCTGAATGTATTAATAAAAATTCTATCTTTTCTTTGACTTTTTTTATGGAAAACTCGTGCATGCAACGAGTATATATAATAAAAAAGGTGTACAGGAAGGCATATTGACTGCCCGTTTCCCATTCCGGTTGTTCTGTTGTAAAAAATTCTTCCCATTAATATTGCTAGTTGAACAAGTTGGATGCTATTAATGACTATTTACTTGTATTAAATATTTTTAGCCTGTAAATATAGACGAATCATGATAGTAATAAAACACTCCTACAACCAATAAACAAATGGCTTCATCGTCAACATCACTGTAGGACCTAAGAAACCCTCAGAAACAACTCGGTTCCTTGCAGATTCTGATCGGCAGGCCCTTCAATAGTGCAGAATCCTATTCAAGAGTTTTCCAATCGAAATCACCAAGCCCCGTGGCAATCCGATGATGTAGAATCAACGTTTTGATCCAAATCGAAGCACTACGGGGTGAGAAACGAAGTTGGACAGGGAGAGGCGGCTCAAAACCATAGGAGAATGACAGGGAGTGCTCAGGGGTCAGAGAAATGATGTAAAAGGTACTGAAACATTCTGTTTGCAGTCCTATATATAAACTGAGCTCATTCGGCCGAATGAGTTGTGCGAAACACTCATTCGGGCGAATGGCTCAGCCGAATGGGCTGGTCAACCGAATGAGTCATGCGAGTGACTCATTCATTCGCCTCAGTCATTCGCTATTCGTTCATTCGTGCGAAAGGACTCATTCGTAGGTACCATTCGCACGAATGGGTCTGTAACATAGTCAAAGTCAAAGTCAAACATAGTTAAACATATGAAATTCAATTAATCACACGAACAAGACAGAATAAACGATTTCATTACTGATATAAACTTTATACAATCCAAATCATACAAAATACAGAACTAGGGACATTACATGCACCAACAAACTCCCACTTGGACCTAGTTCTCTACTTGTCAGCATCAGTCTTTAAAAGCTTTTCCGAAAGTGCTTTCCAGTTAGAGCCGGCATGAATATCAAACACGAAGCATAGCCGGATGAATCTCATAATCTGTAGAGCCTGCTCCATGTCTCCAACATCAAAGAATATTTGACATCTGTATAAGGTCTTCACGTCTTCTAGCGACAGATTTGTCAGCCACATAGGATCAAAAATACGAATCATATCCCATGTATCTTCTTTGCACAAAACAATCACAGCCTCAGCAGTCCTCTCGTCATAGTACCACCATATGAAGCTGTCCGAGAAGTCCTGATGCATCTTCCGTAAAGGAATCTTCCTCATGACATTCGGAGGCATCCACTTTAGGATCACTTTATGTCTGCGGGTGTTGGCATCAATCTCTGGCTGGTAATACCTTTCCGGTTGCTGTGGCTTGAAGTTAACCCATCTGTTTCTGTACTCGAACTGGATTTTCCTAGAAAACCAGGATGACATCCCTGAATCCTCACAATATAGCATCTTCAGACGTGCAAGCTGCTTAACCTCGAATCCCGACAACGTCTTGAAGTCATGGGGAAAACGAAAGTACTGGATCCCCTTCTCTCTCTTCACTGCATAACATCGCAGATCATGAAAATATGCCCAACTCAGAATCTGACTGCCGGAATTGTATCCCTTGGTCCTGTATACTTTGGTGTGCGGAGTTGGCATCGGTGGAACACTGTCTTTCTTCAGTACTTCCCAATAAGTTGCCCATTCCTCCTTCCTCTTCTGAATGTCTTCTGCTGAAGACTCACTGCCGCTAACCTTCTCATCTATCTTTCTCTTCAGTTCCTCCTCAATATGAAGACCGAAAAGATCAACAAAAGTAGGCTGCTCCTCTTTAGCTGAAGTATACTTTGTGCTCTCTTCCTCTGTAAGATCCTCCAGAATTACCTCATCAACATCATCAAAAACCTATGGAATAGGAAAATCAGAAATGGGAACAGTATCAGTATCCAACATTACCTCATCCGGATTCAGCCTGAATAACTCTGCAATCTGCTCTTTAGAGAGGCAGTGGATGATCTCGCCTTCCTCTTTGTCGTAGCTGACAGAGTGTTGAATGATACCCTAAGCGTCTAAAATCATCTTCAACTTCTCATCCAGAAGACGTCTCACAGGCATAGCATCAACCTCTTCAGTTTCCTTAGGCTCTTCTGCTTGACTCTGAGGCGGCTTGGCAGCTCTATCGTGCTTGGTCTTGGTTCTGATCTCGGTGGGTAGGGTTGGCTCTCCTGCATTGGATGAACTCGCAAAGCCACTCCCAGCACCATCATCATCATCACCTGAGTCATCATCATCATCATCATCTGTACTATCATAATCCACCTTCTCCTCATTATCCTCTTCTTCATCTTCATCTTCATCCTCCTTGTCTGAATCATCGGAGACAGGCTCAGAACCCTCAATCCTCGGTGGGGAATCCTTGAGGCTTTCAACTTGCTCTGCAAGACGCAAGTTTTCATCCTCAAGAGCCAAGATCCTGTCATTGAAGCCAACAGCTGTCAGAGCCAGCTGATTGTGCTCGTCCATAGACTTGAGCAATCTCTCCTCTAAATCAGCATATTTGCCTCTTAAATCGGCCCTCTGATCAGCAGCCTATAGCAGCAGAGCATCCTATTCACTAACCCTCTGTGTAAGCTAAGAAATCGTTTGGTCCTGCTCATGGTTCTTCTCTATCAACCAAAGAACTAGACTGTTCAGCGTGCTAAGCTGATCAGCAACTGAAGCAGTCATAGTGTACGGATCTGACCGTGTAATAGAAGGACCAGAAGAAGCAGTAGTAAATACAGCTATAGAAGATGTAGTTGAAGCTGTGGCCATGTTGAGAACATACAGATCTTGCTTTCTTGGGGCAGACATCAGAATCCAGTCTTCAGGAATGGTAATGCCTTGCTTGAGAATCTAGCAGCTAGAATCATCAAACAGAACCTTGTACTTCTTATCACAAATCTGTGAGACTGAAAGTAGATTGTTCTCCAGCTGCTTCACATATCTGACCTTATCAAATGAAACTTGGCCATTTTAAAGAATTCCCTCTCCAGTAATAAACCCGCCTTTGTCACCAGCAAAAGCCACATATACTCCTTTAATTGAATGAACATTGGTAAGAAGAGATATGTCTCCAGTCATGTGCCTTGATGCCCCACTATCAACAATCCAAGTGCTGTTAAGAGCAGCATTTGGGGCAACCTGCACATACAAAAATCATTAGTTAAATTTGGAACCCAAGCCTTTACAGTCTTGGGTTGACCCAATGAGTGCAGGATTTTCATTTCAATCCATTGTCCATCTGAATCTGAATTGAATTTATCAGGAGGTTTAGAAACAGGAGTTGCAAAGGACTTGACCATCCAAACAGTGTTTTGGCTGAAAGATTTCTTTAAATACACTAAAGATGGCTTAGATTGTTTCTCAAAAACAATTTTGGGTGTTTCATGATCAACCATAACCCGTTTACCCTTATCTTGAGGTTTGATGGGTGAAGGATGTTTGGGTTTAACCTGAGGTAAGTGACAAGCAGATTTGACCTCTTTAACAATATTCTGATTTTGTTTTCGATGTGATGCTACTTGTGGTCTAATCAAATGAGGACAAAATCTAGCAAAATGTCTAGGTGCACCACACTCAAAACAAGCTCGTTTATCTTTGTGATAAAACTGTTTGGGTTTAGAATGAAACTTTTTGTTTTGATGAAAAGAATTTGTTTTTGTCTTGTCCTACTTAAAACCCAAACCCTTTGTTCCATTAAAAACAAGATTATCAGTCTTCTTGGACTCACTTGCTTCACCATATTGTGAAGACTTCACAAAGTATATGGCTTTGGATAACTTTGAAGGCATGTTTGTCTTTGATGAGATTGGGTCAACCTTTTTAACACCAGATGCCTGATTCTTAACACAAAACACTTGAGGAGAAACATTAGGATCATCCTCTGAATCAGAGACCCAATCCTCAGCCACTCCTTCCACAAAAGATTCCTCAGACAATGAGGAACCCTCATCAGAAATGATTCCAATAGGATCAATTACTAATGGAGTTTTAACTTGAAAGTCTTTAATTTCTTTGTCATTTGGTGATTTGACAAAGCAATTTAAGACTGGCGGGGGACAATGATTGTATTTTGTTTCTTTTCCCTTACCCTTCACATCAGTCACATTACTGATCATGTGCTCAATGATGTATGAGGAGCTTTCATAGCTCTTGAGCTTCTAACTCAAAGTTTCATAGTAACATTCGACTATGGATAATTTCTTCTTTATCTCATTGATGGTATTGAGAGCAAAAGTGATAGCATCTTGCTTATTCAGCACAGCGATCTCAGCCTCATGCAATTGCCTATTTAATAGCTCAATTTTAGCTTGAAAATCCTTTTCATTTGATTTTAAAATTTTGTTTTACTCAATGCACTGGTTGAGATCGCTGATCAAGTCAGCATTATGTTACTGATAAGCCAGCACCTTACTTTCAAGGTCAACACAATTAAAGCAACTAGACTGAGATGAGGAACAATCATCATATACCGGATGAGACTGAGATGAAGCAGAAGTATTCACCATCAAAGCAAATTGTGTAGCAGATGGTTCTTCAGACTCAGCATCTGACTCTCCTTGAGTTATGAATCTGATGTGCTTTCTGATTCTGATCCTGATGATTCATCCAGACTTGTCTTTGTTTCTTCTGAATTACTTTCATCACTGGATCCAGCAACTTCCTTGATCTCTGCCACACAAGCTTTATCTTTTCCTCCCTTTTCAGAGCTGAATCTGAAATCCCAGTTTTCTCCCTCATCATTCTGAACCAAGAGTGCCATGTTTGCATTTGATGAACTAGCTTTAGCAGGAGTGTCAATTGGTACTAGCCTTCTCTCTGGGTAAGCAGCTGATGATCTTTGATTCTGAAAAGGATTGTGATTACCCATCTTCTTAGGCTTGTTGCATTGTCTTGCAAAATGACATTTATCCCCACAGTTGTAGCAATTAACAGATGACATATCAAATCCAAACTTTGAGTCTTTGTTCAGATTGATGTCTTTCCCAGTCCTTCTGAAAAAGTCTTTTGCTCTTCTGACAGCACTTGCAAGAGCCCATATAATGTCAATCCTTTCCATATTATCAGAATCAATATGAGAGTAGTCTTCATTTGTCAAACGTGGATTACCAATATGCCCAGCTAACAGCCCATCATAAGAACTCACAAGTGTAGACAACAAACCCATATGTTCTTTAGCAACCTCCACAGTTACTTTGTCAAAGTTGTCTGTATTCAAATTTGTGACAGAATGACTTTCTTTTTTTTGAGATGTGGAAGTTGTAGCTGATTGACTAAAATGTGTTTGACTTGAAACAGGAGCTTCTTTAGTCTGTGAAACAAAAGCTGTCTTCAGAGGAGCATGTGAAGAAGGAGCTCTTTCCACAGTAGGAGTACAGTAATACAGGTATGGATCTTGAACTTGAGCAACTCTCTTTGCTTTCCACTTGTTCTCTATCTCCTGTTCCTTCCGCTTCTGAATGAAATCATTAATGTCCATGTTAGAAATCATCTCACTCTGTTTCCGGACCATCAGAAAAGATTTCCATTTTGGAGGTAAAGCATCAGCTAGACATTGAATCTTCTCTTGTGTAGTTGTCTTTACTTGATGGTTGTAGAGCTCACTCAAGAGATGATAGAATCTAGCAATCAGGTCATCCAAAGACTCATTACCCACGCACATGAAACTATTGAAATCTTTCTTCAAGGCTTTAGACTTGATGCTCTTCAGTGCATCATTCCCCTCATATCTTTGTTGCAAAGCATCCCACAGTAGTTTTGATGAAGTAAACTGTCTGAATTGGTGAAATATATCTGTAGCAATAGACTGAGACAATATTGCATATGCCTTCTTCTCAAAATCATACAGCTTTCTCTGAGGCTCAGTCATCTTAGCAACCAGCATAGGTGATCCATCTTCACTAAGTGGTCTAAATACCCACCGTCAATCATCATCCAAAGATTCGTATCCACTCCGTTAATGTGAATCTCAAATCGATACTTCCAATGTGGATAATTATCCAAGGATAGTAACTTTGGAGCTTTGTTAGAATTCCCCGTCTCTGTCTCAGAAAGCAACAGGTTCTGAATTCTGTTGTTCTGATTAGCCATCAAAGCAAGTTCCTCCATCTTGTCCAGAATAAGTTGATCCAACACTTAGAAAATTTTGCAAAGCTGATGGCCTATTGAAGCTTTATCAGCCGAATAACGGGGGCCGAATGAGTGGAATTGGACCGAATGAACAACTTTGGCCAAATGGCTTGTCTCATGCGAATGGGTAGAGAACCGAATGACTTGTTGACTGAATGAAGCTCAATCAGCCGAATGAATGGCTATTCGCACTAACTCTTGGACCGAATGGGACCTATTCGGCCGAATGACCTATTCGGCCGAATGACCTATTCGCAGAATGGCTATTCGCCCAATCGACTCATTCGCATAAACTGGGGTTTTCAGCAACAAAAATCCCGATATCTTTGGATTTTGATCGAATCTTACCACCAAATTTGGTACACGACCTCGGGACATTATCCTTAAGCTTTTGGAATGCACTATTGACCAAAACAACCTGAAAAACCCACGGTTTTCTAATCAAACAGTAACTTGGAGACTAAGAAACTTAGGGTTTTCAAAAATCTTGAATCTACAATCTGTAATATGATGATTTGGATCGAAAATCGAGCAGAATCAAGAGCCAAAGCTCTGATACCACTTTGTAGGACCTAAGAAACCCTTGGAAACAACTCGGTTTCTTGCGGATTCTGCTTGGCAGGCCCTTGAATAGTGCGGAATCCTATTCAAGGGTTTTCCAATCGAAATCACCAAGCCCCGTGGCAATCCGATGATGTAGAATCAACGTTTTGATCCAAATCGAAGCACCACGGGGTGAGAAACAAAGTTGGACAAGGAGAGGCGGCTCAAAACCCTAGGAGAATGATAGGGAGTGCTTAGGGGTCAGAGAAATGATGTAAAAGTTACCGAAACATTCTGTTTGCAGTCCTATATATAGACTGAGCTCATTCGGCCGAATGAGTTGTGCGAAACACTCATTCGGGCGAATGGCTCAGCGGAATGGGCTGGTCAACCAAATGAATCATGCGAGTGACTCATTCGTTCACCTCAGTCATTCGTTAGTCGTTCATTCGTGCGAAAGGACTCATTCGTAGGTACCATTCGCACGAATGGGTCTGTAACATAGTCAAAGTCAAACATATTTAACATATTAAATTCAATTAAACGCACGAACAATACAGAATAAACGATTTCATTACTGATATAAAATTTATACAATCCAAATCATACAAAATACAGAACTAGGGACATTACATGCACCAACAATCACAATCCAACGATAAAAAATCAAGACTCACTGCCGAAATTATGAAGCAAAACAATAAAGACGTCGTGTATATGGTTGTCTTGAAACAAAATTTTGAAAGCCTTGAAGAAGGGATTAAAAAAGGGACGAGCTCAGCAAACAGTTGTTATAGCTACCCCCAATGCCGTACGAGATCTTATGGTGTTGTTCATGGTAGACGAAGATAAAACGGATGTTCAGCAACTTCACACAGTTGCTAACATCATTAAGACTCTTCGTTGTTCAATGAAATTAAAAGTTGATTTCCTAGCATCATATATATAATTTTCTTTTTTATTTAAATTTAAAGGTGTTTAATGAAGCATTTTCTTTTGCAATATTTCTATAACTTCTGTTTAATTTAATTTTATAAAATGTTTAACTAAAATGTTTAATATATAAAAAAACACTTACCAAGGACCTATTCTACTTATATATTACCTAAAATAAAATCACATACTTACAATCACGCACTAATCACTTAATGCTTATACATTACATCTAATAATTACGTACCATCTTAATTCATGAATAATACTGTCCCCAAACTTCAGAATAAAATTACGTACCATCTTAATTCATGAATCTTTTCCTTTTGCCCTATTTTCTATAACTTCTGTTTAATTTAATTATATAAAATGTTAAACTAAAACATTCAAATATGTAAAATAAACCACTTATCAATACCTATAATATTAATATGTTAAGTATAATAAAATCACATACTAATCATTAAAAAAAATTAACTAAAACGTTTAAAATGTAAAAAAAAACTCACCAATATCTATACTATTTATATGTTAACTGTAATAAAAATCACGTACTAATGATTAAAAAAACATTTAAACAAAAACACTGTCCCAAACTTCAAAAATACGTACTAAAATCACGTACTAGTCACCTTTATTTGTTCCACTAAGTGAAGAACATTTACGCCTATCATGATCCAATTGTCCACAACTATGACATCATCTGGCTCTCTTGCCCATTCTGCTAATTGCTTGTTCACGTTTAGATTTAAACCTTTTATGGGATCCAGAACCTTTGTTCTTAATACCAGATGGTACCCGAAAATTAACACATGATTCTTCGTGTTGAGGAACAAAAGATAACACAATATTCGTTTGTTTACAGATGCCATATCTCTTGTTTCTTCATCAGTTCTATCCATTATATCTTTTAATGTATCTCTAAAATTGTCAACCTTTTCATGTCTTTAACCAACTTGTTAACAATATATTCACTAGAAGACATTATGTCACGTACCACATTGTCAACTTCAGGGGCTATTCCACTCAAAATGTGTGGGTTTATAATGTAATTGTTTGAAATATTTGAGACCACATCTTTTGTCCATCTTCTGGAAATGTATTTTTCAGGATATACCTTTACATCACATAGCCTTAGAACGTAAAAACAATGGCGATATAATAAGCCATACTGTTCAAAACGCTTACAACTACACATGATTGTTACATTGCCATCCTCTTGACAATACAACACCTGCAAACCAAGCACTTATATTGTTGATAAACAAATCGCGTACTAATTTCACGTATCATAATACTTACTAAATTACGTACCAAACTTTTGTACCAAAAACACGTACCTGCAAATATCCAGCTTCCTTTGCCTTCATATCCTCTATATCGAATCTGGTATAATCACCTGATTGTGATGTATTATATATTTCTTCTTGCACATCAAAAAATATAGTTCTCGTGTATATTTTATGCGCCTGTTCTTCTAGCGAACAATCTGTCTACATATTAGCCATTGTATTTCTACATGTATGATCATTTTTCCTATGCAAATGCCTTTGAGCCTCCATAGCAGTGTCAAAATGAGTAAAACAAACTCAAGCAAAGTTAATTGACAATTAGAAACTTGCCCAAAATAGTGGTTTTCACTCTCAGATCTTGAAGTGCATAAGACCTGACATCGGCTCGTCACGGTAAAACGCAAGAATCCACATGTCCCTTATCTCAAACATATATCCAAACCAATCACTGTTACTTAAATCATAATCATCCATAATTGACAACCATTCTCTGTCAAAATCTTCAGAAGACACTAAATCAGTACATACTATGTTACATATACATGTCTTAAGCTCCTCGTTATTACATAATGCAGTCCCAACCTATAATATGATATAAATTATACTTAACATATTGTTTTTTGTTAAAAACAATAACTTACTAATAAAATATATGATCACATACCAGCTTCGCATAAAACTAGTGTAATAACACTAAACATACATTATGAATAAATCACGTACAATGGTAAGTAAATTACGTACCATGGTAAGTAACTATTAGACATCACGTACCTTGTCTGAAACCTTTGTCATTATGTGCCACATGCACAATCTGTGTCTGCTTGATGGCCAAACAGCTTCTACAACTTGTTTTATAGCTGCATCCTGATCCGTAACTACAATTTTTGGGGCAACACCAAAAGCACGAGTAAAACATTCTAATAGTCATTTGTAGGATGCAGTACTTTTAGAATCTAATAATGCAGCTCCAAAACTGATATTGCAATGGTGGTTATCTGTCACACCCCGAGCCGGCGGGGTAGGATCGGATGTCCCCGTCGGACGGAAGGTTCCCGGGGCGCGATATCATGAATGATAATCGGGTTGATTAGATTGTTTACATAGCATCAACATTGAGAATAACTAAAGCATAATATAGCATAGAATTAAAGTTTACAAGGTTAAATTACAAATGTTAACAAAACATGTGTTTCTCAAAAGTACTAGGTCTGCTATCTGGCATCCTAGTATGCAATCCTGACCTTTAGCTTAATCTTGTGCATCACCTGAGAAAGCATGTAAGAAAACAAAGTCAACACAATGGTTGGTGAGTTCATGTGGTTTTAGTAGTTGTAAAATAGCTTTTGCAAACCTCCTAGGTAAAACCTTAACCTCATTAACAACACCTGAATCATCCAACTCGGTATGCTTATATATAGGACATACCCCTGAGTCGAGCCTACGACCCGCCCAGACGCCGTCCCACCACATACTAAGTCGCATAGGAAATTGCTGTTAATGATAATTAAGCATTTTACCTACCATTCGATTCATCTTTCATCATAGCTTTAGTTTACTGTTTTCAAAGTTTACAAGTCCATAGCCTTCGTATGTAATAGCTTCAATAAGTTTAACAAGCATCGTGTTTAAAAGTTTATGATATTGATCCAAAGCATTCATGCATCCCCTAGGTAACAACCTTAATCTCATTAACACCACCTGTATCATCCAACTCGGTATGCTTATATATAGGGCATACCCCTGAGTCGAGCCTACGACCCGCCCAGACGCCGTCCCACCACATACTGAGTCGCATAGGACATTGCTGTTAATGATAATTAAGCATTTTACCTACCATTCATTTCGTTTCCCCAGAATAGTTTAAGCATTTTGTTTGTAAGTTTACCCATAGCATTCGTGAGTTTAGCTTGAGAGTCACCAGAATGGACAACTGAATGCCCGAAGGAATCCATTATCAATCCATACCAGTTCTATATGAAATTAGCAACATAGGGGGAGATAGAGGATTCCCTTGATGACACAAAGTCAACTAAGGATCACCAATATCGTCCTAGTTACTGTTCACGTGTGTAAATAGTTTTGGGAAACACTGCATGGCAAGCACTGAGAGGCCATCAGTCCGTTTCCTCGTTTAAGACCATGAAGGACACCCTAAGGCAAGCACTGAGAGACCATAGTAGATGCCTTCTAGTCCCGACTGTGAAGAACACATGAAGGCAAGCATTGAGAGACCAACTATTGTTCTTCAAGTCCCGACTGGGAAGAACACATGAAGGCAAGCACTGAGAGACCAACTATTGTTCTACCAGTCCTCCGACTAGGAAGAACACCTGAAGGCAAGCACTGAGAGACCAACTATTGTTCTTCCATAGCCAATAGTTTATAGCATTCAAAGTTTCCAGCATTTACGTAACTTGTTCACAAGTACTAGCTTTACAACAGGTAAGGCAAGCACTGAGAGGCCAAACCGTTGTTTTAGCATGGCAATCATATAGCATTCAAGAGTTTTAGAGTATCCATAGCTTCAAGTATTCAATATGTGTATATGTATGTATGTTTGTATTTAGCATCCTCATGGCATCATAGCATCATTAGCATTCAGTGTTAACATTAGTATCTAGCATAAACCCATAGCATTAACATGTAACATAATCCCATAGCATTAGCATTAAGCATAACCCGCAGCATTAGTTTGTAGCATAAACCCATAGCATTAGCATCCACAATAGCATCATCAGATAGCAAATACCCTTAGCACTTGGTATTAACACATAGCTTTAGTATTAGCAAGTAGCTTATGCCTTTATCACTTGGCATAATCAAATAGCATTTAGTTTGAATAGTGTCTTATGCCTTAAGCACTTGGCATAATCAATAGTATAAAAGCATTTTGTTAAGTTTAAAACATTTGTTTTAAAATGTATAACATGCTTCTCAGTCCCGAGTTAAAAACCAAAGTAGTTTGAAAAGGGACAATGAACTCACCTTGTAGTTGTGGTAGTTGACTTAGTCTCAAACAAGAATGCACGCGCTCTTTGTTGTGGTTGATATTATTTTCACGATCCTGTATTTATTTACGATGTTTGAACTTGTAAGTATGAGTTACATGTGTTTAAGCGTGTGTGTGTAGGTGTTAGTCCCAAAAGTGGCTAACACTTTAAAAGTCTTGGTCATAGTTCGGCCTTGATTCAATGTGTGTAGTTTATACTTGCACTTAATCTCATTTAGTTAAGTTCAGCACACATTGTTGTGGGCTTTGTGTTCACCTGAGATGACTTGGTTTCCTAATTACCATGAATTATGTTATGTTGTAGAAGTTGGGTTTTCAACAAGTTCCAAGTCTAAAACATGATTTTACACTTTAAACTTCACATGAGTTTGTGGAACTTATTTTGATTCCTTATTGTTCCATATGGCTTTTGCCACCTTTATAGTATGTTTAAGAAATCCCATGTATGACATTATTTCAATTGTTTTCAATTGTTTGTTTCACTTAACTCAAAAGGGCCGAGTGTATGTATATGGGCCGAAGTGATATGCCTAACTCAATGTCTTGGGCCAATTAATGCAGGTGGGCCTTGGGCCAAACTGTTGGGTCAAAACAGTTTCTTGGGCCAAACAAGTTCTTTGAATTTGTTGTGAGCCAAAATGAAATCAGTGGGCTCTCTACAATACACTACTGGACCACAAGCAGTATGGCGGGCTGATTGAACTTAAATGGCTGCAACAAACTATCTATATCAAATGGATGCGTTGTTGGATTATTGGGTTGGCCAGAAGTGGTTCGAATGAGCTAGTCCTCAACAACAGGCCGTGGGCCATTTCTGTGTTGGCTCTTGCTGGGCCAAGAAATTCCTTAAGCCCACTAGTTGCTTCTTGATTCGTGGGTGTTGGCTGAAGAAACAGGTGCCCAAAGGAGTGGCTATGGCCAGTCGAATAGTGTAACTGCCGAATGAGGCTTCTCCTTGAGTGGTGGTCGAATGACATACTAGTGCGAATGGCTACTGGTGGCGAATGATAACTGCCGACTGAAGGAGGACCGGCGACTGAGGTGGCTCCAGCGAATGAATGGTCGGCGAAAGAAAGGTGGCGAATGGTGGTTCTGGCCGAAGGAAGTGGTTCGCCGAAGGTGGAGCTAGCGAATGAAAGTGGCTCGAATGGAACCATGCTCGAATGAAGAGGAGGAGGGTCGAATGAGAGGCTGCCGAGTGTGACATTCGGCCAGGCCTTTCGGCCTTAGGCCATTTGACCTAGCCTCAGGCATGCTTCGGCCAAACTGTTCCCCAGGTGGTTCCCAATCAAGACCTGTAAGGTTTTCTTGTGATTGGAGGTGGTTCCAAGGGTGTAGACTCGACAAGGATGATGTGGAGCCGGTTTATAGTTGGTTCAACAAAAGGGTTGCGAAAACCCTAATTTTCGTGGGTTTTGCAGCTCATTACCTGAATTTTCAGTGGAGATCTTTATAGATCGGTTGTACTTTTGTGTAGAGGGGGTCGAGATCTTCGTCTGGGTTCAAGAATGAGGCGATTTGGTTAAGAAATGTCCAAGTTATGAGAGATTGAAGCTCAAAAATGGTGATGGAGGCACTAATCCAGAAATTAGGGTTTTTAGAGAAAAGGAGAAGAAAAGAAATGAGTTGTTTGAACTCATTAAGGGTATTTATACCCCGTGTGGGTTCGGGTTCGTTTTTCTTGCTCGATTCGTATTTTCGTTACGTTTCCGGAACGTAATGCGCGTTTTTCGTAGGTTTTAAATAAAAGAATTATTTTATGATGTTTTAAATACAAATATATTTTAATGAATTATTTTAAATATCGTTTAGTTAATTTATTTAACGAATTTAATATTTTTACGCGTTTATTAAATTCGTTCGCGATTTCTTAAAATAGTTTAATTTAATTGGTTTTATGATGAGTTTCAAAATTGTAAAATAGGAAATATGTTAATTCCTTAAATTTATGATCGATCGCAACATTTTTCGTTTTCATTTCGTCAGAACGCGTCACCATCGCGCGTATTCGTTCGAATCGTCATTCGAACGAACACGACGATGGTTTGGCTTTCTGATTCTTGTTTTCTACTGTTAAGTTATTATTTCAGAACGTTAAACTATCAGAATCATTCGTACAGATCGTCACCTATACGAATAACTCATCGGTTTAGCATTCCGCAACAACAACTGTTATAGTTTTGTTTTGTTTAACCTCACATACGTTTATGTCACACCCCTGCGCCGCGTGCGGAATCCACGGCGCGGTAACGTATGAACAGTTGAATCATGCACAAGTATTGAATAAGAACAACCACAACGGATTACTATGTTTCATAATGTTAAGACAATTGTTTAGTTACAGACAACTATCTACCAAAAGAAAGACAACTACAGACCCAAAATATAGTTACAAAATAAGACTTCAAACAAGACAATTAAACAATCAGGATTTAGTGTGTTTCTAATCCATCCTAGTATGTTTCTTCATCTTGTTCTATCTTAGAATGGTCTCCTTAGTTGTCCCTGAGAATGTCTTAAACCTGGTTACCTGAAACACGTGAAAAGTAACTGTCAACTACAGACGTAGTTGGTGAGAACAATAGGTTTAATCATTTGTAAACATGAGTATATGATATAAGGCATAGGTAAGTTAAAGCAACATAAGATTCACACGGATGAGCTGCAACCCAAACTAACATCAAGTAAGAAAATGAGTGTAAATAGTCCAATCACTGTTTGCACGAGAGTCAACATATAATATCAAGTCCCAAACCACGTTTGGAGTTAGATAATGTGTCAACAGTTTTGATAAAACCATATGTAACCGAAATCTGCAGTTAGTTTAAAAACAAATTTAAAAACTAACTGCAGCAATCGGCCTGCCCCAATGTGTGTGTCCGCTTTCCCTTGTTGTGATCACCCAGTACTAACGCTAATGAATATGATACTTGATGCTTTGACAAGTTTGTTTACAACAATAGACACCATGTTTCTGAACCTTACTTTAACCGGATGTGTTAATGCCTTATTTGATAACATGAATTGAAAACCTAGATTTAATTCCACGAATTAAATCCTTTGTTTTGAATACCATGAAATGAATCTGTTGATTTGAATACCATGAAATGAACCACTTGATTTGAATACCATGATGTGAACCACTTGATTTGAATACCATGAAATGAACCACTTGATTTGAATACTATGATGTGAACCGCTTGATTTGAATCACTTGATTGATCATGGGTCCATGAAAAGAAGGTGAAATGTTCTCTTGCACACCACTTGTTTGCACAACATCACATGTGTTTAAGAGTTTGATAAACCATTGATTAACATGTTTTGTGATAAAATGTTCAATTGCTTTTAAGTCTTGTGATTGTGAATTGATCTTCATAATTATTGTTAAGTTACAAACTTAACCAATTTATGATCAATTCATAATTGTCGTAATCGAGGGCCTCACATTGGGCCTTAAGCCCATAATTATGATAATAGGCTCAAATGGAGGTCCATGGGCCGTTTATGTTAACAAGGGCCAATTGATTATGATATTGGGCCAATTGAAGGTGGTGTTGGTCCAACAATAGATACATGAGCCATATAAGATACCAAAGGTAATGTGGGCCTAATCAAGATCATAATGGACCGATTATAACTTAATTGGGCCTACAGAAATTGGTTTGGGTCAAATGGGATTAAGTTGGGCTAATTGTTAAGTGTTGGGCCGTATGCTAAGTGTTGGGCCGCAAGTTGCCAATCGAATTCCTTTGGTTATCAGCGAACCTAGATAATCATCTAGCCAAGGGTTCGGCTGAACTAGTGGGGTTCGGCTGGTTATATTGGTTGGTGACCCCAGCAAGGTTCGGCAAGAGAAATGGTTCGTGAAGGTTAGCCAAATGTAGGTTCGTGATCCACCATCCAACAGTAGGGTTCGGCTAAGTGAGTTGCGAACCATGCAAGTTCGTGAAGATTCGTCATAGGCCAAAGGTTCGTGATGGTTCGTGAGGCACCTCAGGGTTCGGCCAGCTGCAAATGAGGGTTCGTTGGATCAGATATGGTTCGCCAATAAAGCCAGGGTTCGCCTGTATAAGGTTCGACATAGTAGGGTATGGTTCGTCGAAGTCATGAAGGCTACTAGGGTTCGTGGATGGCTCGGGAAGGTTCGTGATAGGTTGGATGGTTCGGCACAGGTTCATGAGATCCTTCTAAGTTCGGCTGATAACCCAACGAACCATGCAAGGTTCGCTGGGGTTCGTTGTGTTCACCTGGGTTCGGCCAGGAAACCCTAATGGGTTCGTCCTCCTGGTTCCCCACCGAACCTGTTCCTCCGCACCATCACCATCACATTCGAGCTTTTCCAGGTCATTAGCTAGGTCGATCCATCATCACAAAAGGTTTCTACGCAGTCGAGTCTCAAGGATGATGTATTAGAACCGGTAATGTGTGTATTTTAGCAAAACCACAAATGAAAACCCTAAACTCGTGATCTTTCAAGCTTCATTACCTCGAGATTGGCTGGTTGAATCTGCGAAATTCTTGTACTTTCGTGTAGAGGATGTTGAAAGCGACGCGTGGACACCAAGAATGACGAAATCCGTTGAGGATCGAGCGAGATACGAACGATTAAAGTTGGAAATTTTTAAAGAGAGGTGGGAGACGAATTTGTAGAGAGAGAAAGGGTTGTTGGTGACATAAATGAGCATTTAAGCCTTGTTCAAGGCTTTTATAGCCCGCGCGGTATTCGGGTTCGTTTCGGTCGCTCGGTTCGCGTTTCCGGAACGTAACGCGTATTTTACGCGAATTAAAAAAAATAAAAGAGTTGTTAAACTCATTAAAATGATGAGTTTCAAAATTGTAAAGATATAAAATAATTAATTTAATTATTTTTACTCTTCGTGTGTTGACAGATCGTTAGACACTCACAATTACGTGTATACCCGCAATCGCGTACGTTTTTCGATCGTATTAATTATTTAAAGTCGTTTAATCATAATTATAAGTTCAACATTCGTATCATTATGGATCGTCACCCATAACTATACTCAGTCTCGCTTACGTATTACGATTCTTGTTGAATTAATTAATTGTTATAATATTCGTCTCAACACTACGCACTAACACTATCCTGTTACACCGAACGCAGTATATATATAGGGCTCACTCTCGCTGCCCACCACTGTTTCGATATAACAAGATACTGTTCTTGCCTAGTGAACTCGACTCTTGTCTCAAGAAATAATGATTCTAACACACAAACACATAATGAACACATGAATCACATTGATTTACTGGACATTGACACACACTGTTCTAACACTGTTTACGACTACCATGACTAAATGCACAAATGTTACAGTCTCCCCTAGTTAAGGGAATTTCGTCCCGAAATTAACTAGCCGAAGATACTGTAAAAAGATGAGGGTACTTAAGCTTCATCTGGTCTTCACGTTCCCAGGTGAACTCAGCACCGCGTTTGCCCTCCCATCGTACCTTTACGATCGGGATATCTCAGCTGGACGTTCTATGAATTGCATGTTATTCTGAATCTGAATGTCTTCCAGTGGAATCTGAACATCATGATCTGCCAAGCATATCTTAAGATTCGATACATGAAAAGTATCGTGAACATTGCTTAGCTCCACTGGAAGTTTGAGTTTGTAGGCTACGG
The DNA here is from genome assembly GCA_009363875.1 of Mikania micrantha. Classification (NCBI taxonomy): domain Eukaryota; kingdom Viridiplantae; phylum Streptophyta; class Magnoliopsida; order Asterales; family Asteraceae; genus Mikania; species Mikania micrantha. Next base: position 44,862,217 of record CM018683.1, on the reverse strand, counting down.
GACCAATCCGTTCCAGGATCTCAAAAGGTCCAACGTACCTTGGTGCAAGTTTCCCTTTCTTCCCGAATCGGACAACGCCTTTCCAGGGAGAAACCTTGAGTAAGACTCGGTCACCGACTTGAAACTCAAGCGGTTTCCGTCGTCGATCAGCATAACTCTTCTGCCGATCTCGTGCGGCCTTAAGCCGTGACTGAATGATTGTGATTTTGTCTGATGTTTCCTCAATGAGTTCTGGTCCTACGACCTGTGAGTCACCAATCTCGGTCCAATAGACCGGTGATCGGCACTTTCTACCATATAGAGCTTCGAATGGTGCACATTGAATGCTCGTATGATAGCTATTGTTATATGAAAACTCAATGAGTGGGAGATGAGTGTCCCAACTTCCACCGAAGTCAATGACACAAGAACGAAGCATGTCTTCAAGTGTTTGGATAGTCCTTTCGCTTTGGCCATCGGTTTGGGGATGATACGCCGTGCTAAGATTAACACGCGTTCCCAAAGCCTTTTGCAATGATTGCCAAAAGCGAGAAGTAAAACGACTATCACGATCAGATATGATTGATGTTGGAGTACCATGACGTGCAATGATTTCGTTGATGTACAATGTGGATAACTTCTCCATCTTGTAATCCTCTCGGATAGGGAGAAAATGAGCAGATTTGGTGAGTCGATCAACGATCACCCAAATCGAGTCGAAACCTCGCGGAGTTCTCGGCAACTTAGTTATGAAATCCATGGAAATTTGCTCCCATTTCCATTGAGGAATTTCAGGTTGCTGTAGAAGTCCCGAAGGCTTTTGATGTTCTGCTTTGACTTTTGAACAGGTAAGACATTTTCCCACGTACAGTGCTATGTCTTTCTTCATTCCCGGCCACCAGTAAGATGTCCTCAAGTCCTGATACATCTTATCGGCTCCAGGATGAACTGAGTATCGCGACTTATGAGCCTCATCACAGATGAGTGTGCGCAATTCTTTAGACTTCGGAATCCAAATGCGGCCATTGAGATATAACACCCCATCAGCTCGAGGTTCTAGTTTCTTCTCAATACCACAATCCAAGTTTGTCTTGAGTTGATTGTTTGTTACTACTTGTTGTTGTGCAATACGAATCAAGTCTTTCAAGTTTGGCTGTGTGTTGATCTCCATGGCTCTTACACGAATTGGTTTGACTGGTTCCTTGCGACTAAGAGCATCCGTCACCACATTGGCTTTACCCGGATGGTAACGAATCTCACAGTCGTAATCAGTTAGAAGCTCAACCCAACGTCATTGTCTCATGTTGAGTTCTTTCTGATTGAGAATGTGTTGTAGGCTCTTGTGGTCTGTACAGATGACACATTTAGTACCATACAGGTAGTGTCTCCAAATCTTCAATGCAAAGACCACCGCCCCCAACTCAAGATCATGAGTAGTGTAATTCTTCTCATGAACCTTAAGTTGTCTTGAAGCATACGCAATGACCTTATCCCGTTGCATAAGTACACAACCGAGACCAAGGTTTGAAGCATCACAGTAGACAATGAAATCATCACTGCCTTCTGGAAGACTAAGGATAGGGGAGTTGCATAACTTCTGTTTAAGGAGTTGAAATGCATCTTCTTGTTTCTGTCCCCATATAAACGCTTGACTTTTCTGAGTCAGTGTGGTAAGTGGCAAGGCTATCTTAGAGAAGTTTGCGATGAATCTTCTGTAATAACCTGCCAAACCCAGAAATGAACGAATCTCTGTTGGAGTAGATGGAGTAGTCCAGTTCTTAATCGCCTCAATCTTTGCTGGATCTACATGTATTCCATCCCTGTTGATTACATGTCCTAAGAAGTGAACTTCCTTTAGCCAAAACTCACATTTTGAGAATTTAGCATATAGTTGTTCAGTTCTTACTAACTCTAAGACTTTCCTCAAATGATCCTCGTGCTCTTGTTCTGACTTGGAATAAATCAATATATCGTCAATGAAGACAATAACAAACTGATCCAAGTATGGCCTGCAGACTCGGTTCATCAAGTCCATGAACACTGCGGGTGCATTGGTCAGCCCAAATGGCATAACCACAAACTCATAGTTTCCATATCGAGTCCTAAATGCCGTCTTTGGTATATCCTCATCATTTACTCGTAACTGATGATACCCGGATCGTAAATCAATCTTAGAGAAACAGGTTGCTCCCTGTAATTGATCAAACAGATCATCGATCCTGGGCAGAGGATACCTATTCTTGATTGTCAACTTGTTCAGCTCACGATAGTCGATGCACATACGAAATGAACCGTCTTTCTTTTTGACAAAGAGAACCGGAGCTCCCCATGGAGAGAAACTCGGTCTTATGAAACCTTTGTCTAAAAGTTCTTGAAGCTGACTAGACAGTTCTTGCATCGCAGACGGTGCTAATCGATACGGTGACTTCGCCACTGGGTTTGCTCCAGGGACGAGATCAATTCTAAACTCCACTTGTCGGACTGGTGGTAGTCCAGGCAAGTCTTCTGGAAATACGTCTGGATATTCTTTGATAACTGGAACATCTCCAACTGCTTTCTTTTCAGGTTTCTTTTCCACTACATGAGCTAGGAAAGGATAATATTTCTTCTTCAAGTACTTCCTCGCCTTGATGCACGATACAATCTTCAATCCGCGGCATGGTTTCTCGCCGTAGACTATCATCGTTTCGCCGGACGGTAAGGGAATTCGGATAAGTTTCTCCGAGCATACGATTTCAGCATTGTTTTTGGATAACCAATCCATTCCTACTACAACTTCGAAGCTTCCGAGAGTCATGGGAATGAGATCGATGGAAAAGAGATGGTCATTTAATCTTAGCTCACAAGCATGAATTATGGAATCTACAACTATGGTCTTACCATTCGCTACTTCTACAGTATAGGGAGCAGTAAGTGTGGATAGTTGCATATTAAGCAAAGAAGCAGTATGAGTAGAGATAAAACTTTTATCGGCACCAGTATCAAATATGATAGGAACATAATGATCATTGATAAGAAATGTACCCGTGATGACTGCCGGATCCTCACGTGCTTCAGCAGTTCCAATAACGAAAGCACGAGCAGCAGCAGTATTGTTGTTGAGTTTTGGACACTGGTTTCTGAAGTGTCCCTCTGCTCCACAATTATAACAGGCCCTTCCACCTGTAGCAGCAGTGGTAGTGGTAGCAGTAGTTGCAGTAGCAAGATGAGCAGCTCGGCATGTAGCTGCAAAGTGTCCCATACGCCCACATTTGAGACACTTTCTGCATGAAGTGTTGGGTAGATGATGATACTGGCATTTGGTGCAAAGTGGAAACGTGCCAGTATAAGACTTTCTGGCGTTAGCAGGTTGTGGCATAGCCGTGATAGGTGTGGCATGAGTAGGTGCAGCCGCAGTCAACGCTGCAAAGTTCTTGATTGTCTTTTGCTTTTTCTTCTTGTGATGGTGCTGTTCAGGCTTCTTGCCTTCTTCAATCTGTGCTCTCTTGAATCCCTTTCGGGTGAGCACTCCAGACTTCACATACTCTTCAGTAAGAGTAGCACCAAGTTGGATGGCCGCCTCCAAAGTAGTAGGGTTATTACCCATGACAGTTCCCCTGACTACTAAGGGTAGACCTTCAATGTACTTCTCTATCCTGCGAGATAGAGGAGTAACCAAATGGGGTACCATAATGCACAACTCATGGAATCGAGTTGTATACTTGGCGTTTTCACCATTGTCTTGCACCAGATTCCACATTTTTACCTCGAGTTTCTTCAGTTCATGATGTGGACAAAACTTCTCCACGAGTAAGTTCTTGAATCCATCCCATGGTAAAGCTAAAGCGACTTCGCGTCCTCTGGTGTTCTTCTCAGAATTCCACCAGGTGAGTGCGCCCTTGTGAAAAGCGCTTGAGGCCATCTTGACCTTCATATTCTCAGGACATCCAGTGAAGTCGAGAATGTCTTCAATGCTTTCCAGCCATTGCAGTAGGCCGGTAGCTCCCTCTGTACCAGAGTACTTAGGAGGCTTAGCATCGTTGAACTGCTTGAAAGTAAAGTTAGCAGTCCCAGCATTAGTGGCATTTGAGTTGTGTGCGGAATCACTGGTACTTCCCCGAAGATTCTGGGTGATATCAGTGACCATACCAGGGATTACATCCCGCATATGAACAGCGATAGCTCGAGCAATCTTGTTGATCTCATCGTCATTGCCACTTGTTGAACCCCCTCCGTTAGGATCACGTCGGGGAGGCATTCTACGAATAGAAGCCACAAGTGGGTCAGTAATGAGGAAGGATACAATTGAATTTTCATGATAAAGTCAGTAATATATCCATACTACTAGTATTATCATTCAATTGTAATATGATCCAGTACACGTATAAGTTATCAACTTATTTGCATACTTATCATGTGAATATGTACAATGTTCCATGATCTCTCCACCAAACCTACACACTGATACTTTCCCGATGTACCGAAAATAGCTTATATATAGGGCTCACTCTCGCTGCCCACCACCGTTTCGGTATACCACGATCATGCCCTTGCTAGCATTTGGCAACACGTTTGTACTGATTTGTAAGTGTGTTCTATTGATTAAGAATCTCATGATCTTTGATCAACTTGAACTATGATTGATTCCATGATTGAACTACGATTATGTTATGTGTGCACCTACTAACAGTTATTAACATGTAGAACTAAATCATATGTGTGCTCTACATTTTTCTTGTTAAGCTATGTTAGTAAGTACTAATGATGTAATCACTTAAGAATTTCACTTAAGGTTTACATTTAAAGAATGTTCACAACTTGATTGATTCACCATAATGTTTGGTTCATCCAAGTTTGAATTGCACTATGATTTGATTCACCAATGATTGTTTCCCAAATGTTTGTATCCCATGTGTTTGACTAATGTTCCATGTTTCCAGTTGATCCCGAATCCTCACTCCAAATACAAACGCCGGATTCCCCCTAACATACTGAAATAAGCTTATATATAGGGTAAGCTCTCACCGACCCACCACTTACCTCAACACGTCAGCGTTAATCCGTCGCCTATATTTGGGGCTGAGATTCCAACTGTTGATTGATTATGATTGTTTCATGATTGCCTCTTGTTCTGTGGATATGTTTATGATTATGTAAATCATGGTTCTTAATTTGCTTGAAATTAAAACCTTAGGTTTTAGCATGTGTGTCCTAGGTTAATTAACCTAGGTTCTCAATACCTACAGTATCGAGTATAACGATCTCTTGTGAGAACTTCAACTAAAGAATACTGTTACACAGATTCTAAGTTATAAAGTTCCTATGATAATGAACACCTGATAATGATAACAATGATAACAATGACAAGGATTTCAAATCAAGATTCTAAATTAATAGTTCTTGACCTTTGAATTCCTATAATGAGCATGACAAGGATTTCAAATCAAGACTCTAAATTAATAGATCTTGACATTTGAATTCCTATAATGAATATGACAAGGACTTTAGATCAAAGATACCAATCTTTGCCCCTAAATCCCATAATGAATATGACAAGGATCTTAGATCAAAGATACTAAATTAATAGATCTTTGCCTCTAAATCCCATAATGAATATGACAAGGACTTTAGATCAAAGATACCAATCTTTGCCCCTAAATCCCATAATGAATATGACAAGGATCTTAGATCAAAGATACTAAATTAATAGATCTTTGCCTCTAAATCCCATAATGAATATGACAAGGACTTTAGATCAAAGATACCAATCTTTGCCTCTAAATCCTATAATGATCTCTGTGTGAGAATTTCAGATCAAGGATACTAAGAATACAGATCCTTGCCTCTGAAATCCTTAAATGCATATGTGTGAGAATTTAATTCGGTTTCTAAAATTATAGAAGTCCGATTCAAATTCTTTGACTCGATATCTAATCTTAGTAAAATGTCCCTAAGATCTTTCAAGCTTGATGTAGACTTAATGCTCACTTAAGTTACTTAGCCCCTAAGTTCCTCAAGCCTATAGCACTTAGTCCTATTGGGTAGCTTAGGTTATAGTCTAGGTCATTAAACATTGGGTTTTCCCTAGTTCTCTACAACCTTGGCTCTGATACCAACCTGTCACACCCCTGCGCCGCGTGCGGAATCCACGGCGCGGTGACGTATGAACAGTTGAATCATGCACAAGTATTGAATAAGAACAACCACAACGGATTACTATGTTTCATAATGTTAAGACAATTGTTTAGTTACAGACAACTATCTACCAAAAGAAAGACAACTACAGACCCAAAATATAGTTACAAAATAAGACTTCAAACAAGACAATTAAACAATCAGGATTTAGTGTGTTTCTAATCCATCCTAGTATGTTTCTTCATCTTGTTCTATCTTAGAATGGTCTCCTTAGTTGTCCCTGAGAATGTCTTAAACCTGGTTACCTGAAACACGTGAAAAGTAACTGTCAACTACAGACGTAGTTGGTGAGAACAATAGGTTTAATCATTTGTAAACATGAGTATATGATATAAGGCATAGGTAAGTTAAAGCAACATAAGATTCACACGGATGAGCTGCAACCCAAACTAACATCAAGTAAGAAAATGAGTGTAAACAGTCCAATCACTGTTTGCACGAGAGTCAACATATAATATCAAGTCCCAAACCACGTTTGGAGTTAGATAATGTGTCAACAGTTTTGATAAAACCATATGTAACCGAAATCTGCAGTTAGTTTATAAAACAAATTTAAAAACTAACTGCAGCAATCGGCCTGCCCCAATGTGTGTGTCCGCTTTCCCTTGTTGTGATCACCCAGTACTAACGCTAATGAATATGATACTTGATGCTTTGACAAGTTTGTTTACAACAATAGACACCATGTTTCTGAACCTTACTTTAACCGGATGTGTTAATGCCTTATTTGATAACATGAATTGAAAACCTAGATTTAATTCCACGAATTAAATCCTTTGTTTTGAATACCATGAAATGAATCTGTTGATTTGAATACCATGAAATGAACCACTTGATTTGAATACCATGATGTGAACCACTTGATTTGAATACCATGAAATGAACCACTTGATTTGAATACTATGATGTGAACCGCTTGATTTGAATACCATAAAATAGTGACCTTGTGTAACAACAAGGTTTATAAAAAAAGAGTTCATAAAATCCTTTATTTAAAAGAGTTTATCCTTCATAAATACATTTGAGTAAATCGGTTACAAAACAGTTCAAAGATTCTTTATAAAACCTTTTTAGTGAAAAGAGTTTAATAATTGATAATCCCTTTAAAACAGTTGATGAATCCCTATGATTCGTAAAATGAACCCATAATGTTTATAAGAATACACACACCTTGTGTAATGAAATATGAGTGTAAACTATTGGTTTGATCACGTGTTCCACCCCAAAACAGTTATAAAACAGTAAAAGAGGGGCTACAGTTCTCACCTGTCTGCAGTAGACTCTGAACTAAAACAGATAGCAAGTAGCAAACAGGACTTCTAATTGTTTCCTATAACATTGTAATCATACATAAGATATAGGATTTATAATTGTATAAACTTTGATTCATTGATTTGACTTGTTTTCTCTTGAACTTGATTAACTCTTGATTATTTGATCTCATGATTATGATTGTTGTGTAAACTTGAAAATTATGCTTTGAATCACTTGATTGATCATGGGTCCATGAAAAGAAGGTGAAATGTTCTCTTGCACACCACTTGTTTGCACAACATCACATGCGTTTAAGAGTTTGATAAACCATTGATTAACATGTTTTGTGATAAAATGTTCAATTGCTTTTAAGTCTTGTGATTGTGAATTGATCTTCATAATTATTGTTAAGTTACAAACTTAACCAATTTATGATCAATTCATAATTGTCGTAATCGAGGGCCTCACATTGGGCCTTAAGCCCATAATTATGATAATAGGCTCAAATGGAGGTCCATGGGCCGTTTATGTTAACAAGGGCCAATTGATTATGATATTGGGCCAATTGAAGGTGGTGTTGGTCCAACAATAGATACATGAGCCATATAAGATACCAAAGGTAATGTGGGCCTAATCAAGATCATAATGGACCGATTATAACTTATTGGGCCTACAGAAATTGGTTTGGGTCAAATGGGATTAAGTTGGGCTAATTGTTAAGTGTTGGGCCGTATGCTAAGTGTTGGGCCGCAAGTTGCCAATCGAATTCCTTTGGTTATCAGCGAACCTAGATAATCATCTAGCCAAGGGTTCGGCTGAACTAGTGGGGTTCGGCTGGTTATATTGGTTGGTGACCCCAGCAAGGTTCGGCAAGAGAAATGGTTCGTGAAGGTTAGCCAAATGTAGGTTCGTGATCCACCATCCAACAGTAGGGTTCGGCTAAGTGAGTTGCGAACCATGCAAGTTCGTGAAGATTCGTCATAGGCCAAAGGTTCGTGATGGTTCGTGAGGCACCTCAGGGTTCGGCCAGCTGCAAATGAGGGTTCGTTGGATCAGATATGGTTCGCCAATAAAGCCAGGGTTCGCCTGTATAAGGTTCGACATAGTAGGGTATGGTTCGTCGAAGTCATGAAGGCTACTAGGGTTCGTGGATGGCTCGGGAAGGTTCGTGATAGGTTGGATGGTTCGGCACAGGTTCATGAGATCCTTCTAAGTTCGGCTGATAACCCAACGAACCATGCAAGGTTCGCTGGGGTTCGTTGTGTTCACCTGGGTTCGGCCAGGAAACCCTAATGGGTTCGTCCTCCTGGTTCCCCACCGAACCTGTTCCTCCGCACCATCACCATCACATTCGAGCTTTTCCAGGTCATTAGCTAGGTCGATCCATCATCACAAAAGGTTTCTACGCAGTCGAGTCTCAAGGATGATGTATTAGAACCGGTAATGTGTGTATTTTAGCAAAACCACAAATGAAAACCCTAAACTCGTGATCTTTCAAGCTTCATTACCTCGAGATTGGCTGGTTGAATCTGCGAAATTCTTGTACTTTCGTGTAGAGGATGTTGAAAGCTACGCGTGGACACCAAGAATGACGAAATCCGTTGAGGATCGAGCGAGATACGAACGATTAAAGTTGGAAATTTTTAGAGAGAGGTGGGAGACGAATTTGTAGAGAGAGAAAGGGTTGTTGGTGACATAAATGAGCATTTAAGCCTTGTTCAAGGCTTTTATAGCCCGCGCGGTATTCGGGTTCGTTTCGGTCGCTCGGTTCGCGTTTCCGGAACGTAACGCGTATTTTACGCGAATTAAAAAAAATAAAAGAGTTGTTAAACTCATTAAAATGATGAGTTTCAAAATTGTAAAGATATAAAATAATTAATTTAATTATTTTTACTCTTCGTGTGTTGACAGATCGTTAGACATTCACAATTACGTGTATACCCGCAATCGCGTACGTTTTTCGATCGTATTAATTATTTAAAGTCGTTTAATCATAATTATAAGTTCAACATTCGTATCATTATGGATCGTCACCCATAACTATACTCAGTCTCGCTTACGTATTACGATTCTTGTTGAATTAATTAATTGTTATAATATTCGTCTCAACACTACGCACTAACACTATCCTGTTACACCGAACGCAGTATATATATAGGGCTCACTCTCGCTGCCCACCACTGTTTCGATATAACAAGATAATGTTCTTGCCTAGTGAACTCGACTGTAAATAAGTAATACATACTTGTCTCAAGAAATAATGATTCTAACACACAAACACATAATGAACACATGAATCACATTGATTTACTGGACATTGACACACACTGTTCTAACACTGTTTACGACTACTATGACTAAATGCACAAATGTTACAGTTTACACCAGAGCATATCACATCAAGTATTTATGTTGCAACGCTGTGTTGTCTGACATGTTTTCTGACTGTTAAATCCTAAGATTTTAGTCAGGTTCAGACAATCGTTTAATAGTTTCATGTTAATCCATTTGCATTAATAGTATAAACATAGTTTCTCGTAATGTGTACCTGAATTAATGTTCGTGTTTACTGTTGCGATCACTGTTCCGGCACGCGTCCGGCACTGATGTTACAGTCTCCCCTTGTTAGAGAAATTTCGTCCTGAAATTTAAGCATTGCTATCGGGTACGGCTTCCTCTGCGAACAGTTGGGGATACTTGTGTCTCATGTGATCTTCACGTTCCCAAGTAAACTCGGGTCCGCGCCTTGAGTTCCAACGAACTTTAACGATAGGAATACGGCTTCGCCTTAGTTGCTTAACCTTGCGATCCATAATCTCTAATGGTTCCTCAACAAAACGTAAGTGTTCATCCAATTGAATTTCTTCAATTGGTATGATAAGAGTTTCATCAGCAAGGCATTTCTTCAAGTTTAAGACGTGAAACACGTCATGTACACCACTAAGTTCATCCGGTAAGCTCAATCTGTATGCTACAGGACCGATACGTTCGATGATTTCGAACGGTCCCACATATCGTGGCGTTAGTTTGCCTTTCTTTGCGAATCGAACTACGCCCTTCCATGGGGAAACCTTCAACATGACGCGGTCTCCCACTTGGAATTCCAACGGCTTGCGCCGTTTATCGGCATAGCTCTTTTGTCTGCTTCGTGTTGCTTATAACCTTTGTTGTATCTGAGTAATCTTGTCTGTAGTTTCTTGTATAAGTTCTAGCCCCGTGATGCGATTATTTCCTACTTCGGACCAACAGATCGGTGACCGACACTTGCGACCATAGAGAGCTTCGAACGGTGCACATCCGATGCTACTATGATAGCCGTTGTTGTAGGAGAGTTCGATTAGTGGCAAATGAGAATCCCAATTGCCACCAAAGTCTAGAACACAAGTTCTTAACATGTCCTCCAGGGTTTGTATAGTACGTTCGCTTTGACCATCCGTTTGTGGATGATAAGCTGTACTCAAGTTTAATTGTGTCCCCAGTGATTTCCGCAATGGTTGCTAGAACCTTGATGTAAATCTGCTATCACGATCTGAAATGATAGACATTGGCACACCATGGCGTACCACTATCTCGTTGATGTAGAGCTTTACTAGTTTATCCATTGTGTATGTTTCTCGCATAGGCAAGAAATGAGCAGATTTGGTTAGTCGATCAACAATAACCCAAATAGTGTCATATCCACTGGAAGTGCGGGGTAGCTTAGTAACAAAGTCCATAGCTATCTGCTCCCACGTACAATGAGTCTTTTATGTCGACCTATTCTTCATAAGTCAGCTGCATTTTGTTTTTGTCTCCCGATGTCATTGCCTTACGTATGAGTCGTTAAGTTTTGCCTCATAGTTTTGCTAGTCTTATTGCTCCTAGTTGTCTTATTGTTATGGTTTGCTTATTCTCTGTATGACTCTCACACCTAATTTTTCAAACTAACTGATGCTTTGAGCACCAATTGTTACACCACCTTAGTGTTAACTATGGTTTCCTACGTGTGTTATGTGCATTAACCAAGGATTCATTCATTGTTTCTATCGCAATAAAGGAATTCCTAAGTTTTCATGAAATACCCATATGGTTATACTAATATCAACAAGATACATTCCTGACGCATACTAGTATCACACTGTAACAAGCACTTACGGATTAGAGCATATCACATACCATTACCCATCTTTGGCATACCCTTGTCTTGTATTCGCAACTGATTCTCCCGGTCTACTTATTTAGTTTAACCATGATTTCAGCATAGTATTAACATTCATCCTTCCCTTAACATTCTAGAACTGAAGTTCTCCAAATTAAGTAACTCGAGTTCTAAAGGGTCTCGATGAAAAGTGACAGTTTACACACTAGTTTTAGCATCTTGACTTTCTATAGCTTTTAGTGTTCTAAGTAGATAAGGTTCACTTTCTAGTTACAATAGTTAAACTATAATCAAGAATTACCATATCCTTTATTTAGTCGTTTAATGCTTATTTGACCTAAGAATTTCTTAGGTTACTATTCCGATTATCTTATCGGCACCGAGTTTGTTTACAATTACCTAAGATCTATTGTTTCTAAAATCACAACAGTTCATGCATTTCAAGTTTATACATCAATAAATAATTCTTTGTAACTTAATGAAGTTTACATACCTACGGAGTCATCGGACTCCGGGTGATCTCCAGGAGCTGGTAAAGCAAGAAATTCCTCAGTGATTTCTGGATCAGCTGAAGGCATTCTCCTAGAGCAGTCCCTCGCAAAATGTCCGAGCATTCCGCACGTGTAGCAGTTGTGGTATGTTGAGAGGAAGTGGAGGCATTTGCTCTTTGTTCTTGTTTCCTAGTGGAAATAAACCGACACTGTTGGATCCAGTGTCCGTATTTCCCACAGTTCAGGCAGTGTTTGCAAGGTTTCTCTTTACTATGGTGATATCCACATTCGTCACATTCAGGGTGCTTACCGACATATTGAGGGGGAATGTAGGCTACAGATGACCTACATTGTTGCACCCAGTGACCCGTCTTCCCACAGCGTGTGCATTGCACACATGGGAGTTCAGTTCGATGATAATTACGACAAACTGGGCAGTGAGGGGTTTTTCCCTCGTATTGCACACTCACTCTTGTAGTCGAAAAAGGCAGGATCTGCCTGATGGGTGTAGCGTCAGTGTAGTTCACAGTTCTCTTTCGTCTTTTTGCAGCACGACTTTAGGTTTGTTGCTGGTTTCTCCTGTCTCTGGTTCTTCTTCTTTTCAGAAGGTAGTGGGAAGTTCCGAGTAAACTCCTCACTCTTCCTGATCCGATTGATGATTCCAGGAAGAACCGACATCAACTCTTCAGTGATCAGAGTTGCGAGTGCATCGACTGCTGGATCCATCTCTTGTGAAGGAAGAGAAGGTGATGGTTGTCTTCTTGGTGACATTCTGATCGTAACTAATAGGATGTCAGTTAGTGTAATGATCGAATGCAGAAGACATAATGCAAGTATATTCCTAATTCCTATGTTCTCTACATGAAGGGTCCCTAAGTTATAGTCTAGGTCAAACCGTTTAAGTAAGTGACCTATTATTCTCTATAACCTTGAGCTCTGATACCAATCTGTCACACCCCGGGCCGGCGGGGTAGGATCGGATGTCCCCGTCGGGCGGAAGGTTCCCGGGGCGCGATATCATGAATGATAATCGGGTTGATCAGATTGTTTACATAGCATCAACATTGAGAATAACTAAAGCATAATATAGCATAGAATTAAAGTTTACAAGGTTAAGTTACAAATGTTAACAAAACATGTGTTTCTCAAAAGTACTAGGTCTGCTATCTGGCATCCTAGTATGCAGTCCTGACCTTTAGCTTAATCCTGTGCATCACCTGAGAAAGCATGTAAGAAAACAAAGTCAACACAATAGTTGGTGAGTTCATGTGGTTTTAGTAGTTGTAAAATAGCTTTTGCAAACCTCCTAGGTAAAACCTTAACCTCATTAACAACACCTGAATCATCCAACTCGGTATGCTTATATATAGGGCATACCCCTGAGTCGAGCCTACGACCCGCCCAGACGCCGTCCCACCACATACTAAGTCGCATAGGACATTGCTGTTAATGGTAATTAAGAATTTTACCTACCATTCGATTCATCCTTCATCATAGCTTTAGTTTACTGTTTTCAAAGTTTATAAGTCCATAGCCTTCGTATGTAATAGCTTCAATAAGTTTAACAAGCATCGTGTTTAAAAGTTTATGATATTGATCCAAAGCATTCATGCATCCCCTAGGTAACAACCTTAATCTCATTAACACCACCTGTATCATCCAACTCGGTATGCTTATATATAGGGCATACCCCTGAGTCGAGCCTACGACCCGCCCAGACGCCGTCCCACCACATACTGAGTCGCATAGGACATTGCTGTTAATGATAATTAAGCATTTTACCTACCATTCATTTCATTTCCCCAGAATAGTTTAAGCATTTTTGTTTGTAAGTTTACCCATAGCATTCGTGAGTTTAGCTTGAGAGTCACCAGAATGGACAACTGAATGCCCGAAGGAATCCAGTATTAATCCATACCAGTTCTATGTGAAATTAGCAACATAGGGGGAGATAGAGGATTCCCTTGATGACACAGAGTCAACTAAGGATCACCAATATCGTCCTAGTTACTGTTCACGTGTGTAAATAGTTTTGGGAAACACTGCATGGCAAGCACTGAGAGGCCATCAGTCCGTTTCCTCGTTTAAGACCATGAAGGACACCCTATGGCAAGCACTGAGAGACCATAGTAGATGCCTTCTAGTCCCGACTGTGAAGAACACATGAAGGCAAGCACTGAGAGACCAACTATTGTTCTTCAAGTCCCGACTGGGAAGAACACATGAAGGCAAGCACTGAGAGACCAACTATTGTTCTACCAGTCCTCCGACTAGGAAGAACACCTGAAGGCAAGCACTGAGAGACCAACTATTGTTCTTCCATAGCCAATAGTTTATAGCATTCAAAGTTTCCAGCATTTACGTAACTTGTTCACAAGTACTAGCTTTACAACAGGTAAGGCAAGCACTGAGAGGCCAAACCGTTGTTTTAGCATGGCAATCATATAGCATTCAAGAGTTTTAGAGTATCCATAGCTTCAAGTATTCAATATGTGTATATGTATGTATGTTTGTATTTAGCATCCTCATGGCATCATAGCATCATTAGCATTCAGTGTTAACATTAGTATCTAGCATAAACCCATAGCATTAACATGTAACATAATCCCATAGCATTAGCATTAAGCATAACCCGCAGCATTAGTTTGTAGCATAAACCCATAGCATTAGCATCCACAATAGCATCATCAGATAGCAAATACCCTTAGCACTTGGTATTAACACATAGCTTTAGTATTAGCAAGAAGCTTATGCCTTTAGCACTTGGCATAATCAAATAGCATTTAGTTTGAATAGTGTCTTATGCCTTAAGCACTTGGCATAATCAATAGTATAAAAGCATTTTGTTAAGTTTAAAACATTTGTTTTAAAATGTATAACATGCTTCTCAGTCCCGAGTTAAAAACCAAAGTAGTTTGAAAAGGGACAATGAACTCACCTTGTAGTTGTGGTAGTTGACTTAGTCTCAAACAAGAATGCACGCGCTCTTTGTTGTGGTTGATATTATTTTCACGATCCTGTATTTATTTACGATGTTTGAACTTGTAAGTATGAGTTACATGTGTTTAAGCGTGTGTGTGTAGGTGTTAGTCCCAAAAGTGGCTAACACTTTAAAAGTCTTGGTCATAGTTCGGCCTTGATTCAATGTGTGTAGTTTATACTTGCACTTAATCTCATTTAGTTAAGTTCAGCACACATTGTTGTGGGCTTTGTGTTCACCTGAGATGACTTGGTTTCCTAATTACCATGAATTATGTTATGTTGTAGAAGTTGGGTTTTCAACAAGTTCCAAGTCTAAAACATGATTTTACACTTTAAACTTCACATGAGTTTGTGGAACTTATTTTGATTCCTTATTGTTCCATATGGCTTTTGCCACCTTTATAGTATGTTTAAGAAATCCCATGTATGACATTATTTCAATTGTTTTCAATTGTTTGTTTCACTTAACTCAAAAGGGCCGAACCAAGACCATGGGTCGACTCAAGATATTCTTGGGCCGAGTGTATGTATATGGGCCGAAGTGATATGCCTAACTCAATGTCTTGGGCCAATTAATGCAGGTGGGCCTTGGGCCAAACTGTTGGGTCAAAACAGTTTCTTGGGCCAAACAAGTTCTTTGAATTTGTTGTGAGCCAAAATGAAATCAGTGGGCTCTCTACAATACACTACTGGACCACAAGCAGTATGGTGGGCTGATTGAACTTAAATGGCCGCAACAAACTATCTAGATCAAATGGATGCGTTGTTGGATTATTGGGTTGGCCAGAAGTGGTTCGAATGAGCTAGTCCTCAACAACAGGCCGTGGGCCATTTCTGTGTTGGCTCTTGCTGGGCCAAGAAATTCCTTAAGCCCACTAGTTGCTTCTTGATTCGTGGGTGTTGGCTGAAGAAACAGGTGCCCAAAGGAGTGGCTATGGCCAGTCGAATAGTGTAACTGCCGAATGAGGCTTCTCCTTGAGCGGTGGTCGAATGACATACTAGTGCGAATGGCTACTGGTGGCGAATGATAACTGCCGACTGAAGGAGGGCCGGCGAATGACCGGCGACTGAGGTGGCTCCAGCGAATGAATGGTCGGCGAAAGAAAGGTGGCGAATGGTGGTTCTGGCCGAAGGAAGTGGTTCGCCAAAGGTGGAGCTAGCGAATGAAAGTGGCTCGAATGGAACCATGATCGAATGAAGAGGAGGAGGGTCGAATGAGAAGCTGTCGAGTGTGACATTCGGCCAGGCCTTTCGGCCTTAGGCCATTCGACCTAGCCTCAGGCATGCTTCGGCCAAACTGTTCCCCAGGTGGTTCCCAATCAAGACCTGTAAGGTTTTCTTGTGATTGGGGGTGGTTCCAAGGGTGTAGACTCGACAAGGATGATGTGGAGCCGGTTTATAGTTGGTTCAACAAAAAGGGTTGCGAAAACCCTAATTTTCGTGGGTTTTGCAGCTCATTACCTGAATTTTCAGTGGAGATCTTTATAGATCGGTTGTACTTTTGTGTAGAGGGGGTCGAGATCTTCGTCTGGGTTCAAGAATGAGGCGATTTGGTTAAGAAATGTCCAAGTTATGAGAGATTGAAGCTCAAAAATGGTGATGGAGGCACTAATCCGGAAATTAGGGTTTTTAGAGAGAAGGAGAAGAAAAGAAATGAGTTGTTTGAACTCATTAAGGGTATTTATACCCCGTGTGGGTTCGGGTTCGTTTTTCTTGCTCGATTCGTATTTTCGTTACGTTTCCGGAACGTAATGCGCGTTTTTCGTAGGTTTTAAATAAAAGAATTATTTTATGATGTTTTAAATACAAATATATTTTAATGAATTATTTTAAATATCGTTTAGTTAATTTATTTAACGAATTTAATATTTTTACGCGTTTATTAAATTCGTTCGCGATTTCTTAAAATAGTTTAATTTAATTGGTTTTATGATGAGTTTCAAAATTATAAAATAGGAAATATGTTATTTCCTTAAATTTATGATCGATCGCAACATTTTTCGTTTTCGTTTCGTCAGAACGCGTCACCATCGCGCGTATTCGTTCGAATCGTCATTCGAACGAACACGACGATGGTTTGCCTTTCTGATTCTTGTTTTCTACTGTTAAGTTATTATTTCAGAACGTTAAACTATCAGAATCATTCGTACAGATCGTCACCTATACGAATAACTCATCGGTTTAGCATTCCGCAACAACAACTGTTATAGTTTTGTTTTGTTTAACCTCACATACGTTTACACCAGAGCATATCACATCAAGTATTTATGTTGCAACGCTGTGTTGTCTGACATGTTTTCTGACTGTTAAATCCTAAGATTTTAGTCAAGTTCAGACAATCGTTTAATAGTTTCATGTTAATCCATTTGCATTAATAGTATAAACATAGTTTCTCGTAATGTGTACCTGAATTACTGTTCGTGTTTACTGTTGCGATCACTGTTCCGGCACGCGTCCGGCACTGATGTTACATTATCAATACCAGTAAACGGGACAAAAACCATCTTGTATCTAAATTTTAATTAAATACAACAAAAATAAACATTATCAGCAAACATCTAAAATTTGCCAAACAATAATTATAAACATATTAACACATCTCAACTATATATTTTGTTTTGTTTACTTTTTTGTCCTAAATGTAGCATCAAATGAAACAACGTCACCGAATATTATGTAGTTCTTCTTTGAATGACCATCTATCCAAAACAATCCAGTTAGCTGATTTTTGTTATCCCTAGTATACTCAAAAGAGAAACATTGGGCAAACTCCTTCTTAAGCAACATATTCACTACCATGTCTGCATCATATTCGCCAACAAACAAATTCAATTGATTTTTAAAATTTTTGCAGTCACCAGATTTAACTACAACTTTATCAAAACCCCCATACTTTGTACGCATCATGTTAAAAGCTCTAACAGGACCAATAATATGCTTAGACATTGAGCACATCAACTGCATTTGTTCATATGTTAACTTCCTACATGATGGCAACAGATATATATTGTCTTGCGATACCAACCTGTGATTATGTTCCTTAATAAATTTAACTTTAAATGTAATATCATCATCTGACTTCAGAACTATATGAGCAAAACATCCAGTTCTTTGTATAGGCCTATTCATGCTCTTAATTTGCTTTCCCTTGTCCATATTATTATCAGTTTTAATTAAATCTTTGAAAGGCTTATGTCCTTCCTTTGAATATACAAAATATTTCAACTTGATAATTTTCCCTTGACAATACTGAGAAATTTTACGGGCAATAAATCAACTCTTTTTTGCATAACTTTGATAAAAATCAAATGCATGCTCAATCGAAGAGAAAAACATCCCTATTATTGGCTTTGAAGATAATGGAACATCAGGTGTGTAATATTTCTTCCCTGATGTTGGTGAAATGCATTCCAAACCAACTGTTATTTCCTTTATTAAACATCATGCATTAAATATGTTAAATACATGCATTATTAAAATATAATTACGTACTGCTACAATATTAACTTACTTTCTATAACCATTAACCTTCATCAATTCTTATTACATATACTATCATTATTACGTACTGTATATATAGTTATCCCTCATAAACTTACCTTATTTACTTTACTTTATTTACACTATCTACACATTTTGTATAATTACGTACCATTACCACAAAAATCACGTACTCTATCGCAAATTCATATCTTCCTGCCCACTACCCTAAAACAGTTTAGTTTTGCTATACTACCAACATATTTAACCTAAAATTACGTACTTGTCTCCATCTATTCGACACATTTTGTATACTTACGTACCATATAATACCAATTTTGCTATCTCTGACTTCGTTTTCTTAACAAAATATCAAACACATCATAATACTTTATTTTTGCATAATAAAATCATAAAAAAAATGCATTCTCGATCTCTATTTTCTTCCATTGAATGTATATAAGATGAACGCTAAAACGTTTTACACTGGCTCTATACTTCAGATTGAAATTGTGATAGGAAAAAACTGCTTGATTGATTATGAATCAATGATTAATCAAAACCTCTATGATATAACGGTTTGTGAATTATTCTGATCGTATGTTAATAACTCAATCATTACCTTAAACATATTTTGGAACAAAATACCGAATTTAACCCTTCGTCTAAATAATACTAATTACATGTGTCAAAAATATATGGCTTCTTACGCTTCTTACGTTAATACTCCTTTGTATCTAATCCGGCTCAAATAAGAACCCTTCATAATTGTATTAACTCAATAACTCAAATCCAATGGTTTAAAATTTTCAAATCTAATAAGATGTTGTCATGTGTCACATAGCACTTTTAATTAAAAAGGGTATTTAAGTCATTTTCTTTAATATAAAAAGTCAAATTTAATAAGAAAGTGACAGGTGTCGCATTCTTAAAAATCGATCAATTTTCCTTTTTTTAAATCAAAATTTCCCCCTTATTTTTTATACACTTATAACATTTTTACTATGTTTATTTTTATAAAAATTACACAATAAACTCGTTATATTTTTCTCGTTAATTTTATTATAGTCATGCCAATTTTTTTTTATTTTTTTCGAGCGTTCGTAATTACATCAATGTAACGAGCAATAAATACAATAATTTTCTCATTTTTCCAAAAATTTTCCATCTTTAAAATGTTGTATTTCCTCATCTTAAATATACATTACAAATTATTTTTTATTATAAAATTAGTTCATTAATATTTGGAAAAATTAAGAACACTTTTAAAAAAATCAGCTCCTTACACCAGTGTAATTACGAATACTTTTAAAAAATTCAACTCGTTACATCAGTGTTATTATGAACACTTTAAAAAATCCAACAAGTTACATCGGTGTAATTTCGAACCCATTGAAAAAATTCAGCCCACTACATCAGTGTAATTACGTTAATGTAAGATTATGTATTTAATTATGTGCTTAAAAAACATTTCAATAAAAAATTATGTGGTTTTTTAGAAGTGAATAATTTTTTTCAATAATTTTTTTTTAAAAATGGGAAAAAAATTTTGAAAAAATATCGAAAACCTATTGTAAAAAAATAATAAGTTACAGCTCATTATGAATACTTTAAAAAAAATTCAGCTCGTTGCATCAGTGTAATTACAGACACTTTGAAAAAATTCAGTTCGTTACGTCAGTACAAATAACGAACACTTTGAAAAAAATTGACAAAACTATAATTGAATTAAAGATAAAAAAGTAAAAATTTAATTGTGAAATTTTTATAAAAAAATAATAATGTATATAATAGTTATGAATGTTTAAAAAATTGGGGAGTAAACTTTTTTTTAAAATGAAATCAAGTACACCCACAAAATGTCTAAAATATCTTTAAACAAATTTCATCCACTTGTTTTTTCCAGAATTAATATGAATCACCCATTTTAAAACACTTTATTTAAACAATAAATCAAAATTAATTAATAGGTTACCATACTTGGAATGGGTTACCAATGGAACCATCCCCTATATATATATATATATATATATATATATATATATATATATATATATAATATAATATATATAGGGGGGAGGTTCCATTGAAAACCTTCATATTTGAGAAAACTAAGAAAACTAATCACAATTGTTATTAATCAATTTTTTTTTCATTTTTTATTTTACATTTTGTTTTATTAAGGTTATATTTGTTAACAAAAGAAAAAAATAAAAAAATACATGTAATTCATGTTATTACATATGTAACTCATTGATTACATATATGTAACTTTTAAACTACATATATGAGTTACATATACGTAACTTTATTGGTTATATATACGTAATTTCGTAATCTACATATTTTTATTAAAAATTTTTGTTTGTTTATCAATTCTAAGCTAATAATAAAAAATCATGAAAAAAAAATTTTAAAAATTGATTGGTTAGTAGGAGTTTTCTTGGTTTTCTCCAAAGTGAGGAGTTTTTATTTGAACCCTCCTCTATATATATTATATATATATATATATATATATATATATATATATATATATATGTTAGATCAACTAATAAAAATTTTGCCTAAGAAAAGTAAGAACCAATAGAAATTTGACATGTGACGTGCTAATAATATAAAAACAAAAATCCAATACAAAAAACAAAATCGAGTACAAAAATCAAAAATCCAGTACAAAGAAATAAAACTTAGTACAAAAATTTAAAAATATAATACAAAAAAAAATTAAAAAAAAGTAACACACACACAAATCCTAGACAAAAAAACACAAAAATTCAGTACAAAAAAAAATATAGAACAAATAAATAATCTAGTGCAAAAAATAAAAATATAATACAAAAATAAGATGCTATACCTTAATTATCTGTCACATGTCAAAATCCTACTAGTTCTTACTCTTATGCAAAACCTTTAACAAGAGCTCAAGATCATGTCTAATACACTTGAATGGGGCTTCGTATATGTTAGCTCACTTTTTTAATGAAAGAACAAAAAGAATATTGAATTGACAAAGCATGAAGTTACTTGAATCTTTAGACTAACCAGAATTAAAGATTAAAAAAGATGATTTAAGTTGATACTTTAATTCATTAAAATCAAAACAGCAAGCAAGCCAAGTAGTATGAAACCATAAATTATATAAAAAAAAAAGAAAAGGATTTAAGGTTTAAGTTTACTAGTACATCAAGAATGCAGGGTAAACGGCTCCTTTTACACTACTCGTCATCACTATCATTGGCAAAAACCGAACAACAGGTGTCTTTGGCTTCTTTGCAACATGCTTGCCTGAACTCTGCATGATATAGCAAATATACAAGGATGCCTTATCATGTAAAGATTAAAATGACAGTTGAGGAGATCTGACATCATAATTTTAAGTTAATTTGAGGTTTGCTAATTTACTCCTCAAGAGTCCGTTTTTAATTTAATTTATTTATATATATATATAATATAAAGATATAGGGAGGGTTCCTAAGAAACCATCGTTTTGAAGAAAACTAAGAAAACTAATCACAATCATTACCATTATTTTTTATTCATTTTTTCTTTTCATTTCCTTTTATTATAAGATAAGAAATGTAAAAAAAGAAAAAAAATAGAAAAAAAATATATTTTAGGTTATTACATAATGTAATCACATGTTACACATACTGATTACATATGTAACTTGATAAGTGACACAAAACTTTTTGAGTTACAATATGTAATTTCATTATTTACATATTTTTTTCAAAAAATTTTGCGTATTATAACATTTCTATCCTTATAATAAAAATTATGAAATTTTTATAAAAAATTTATTGGTTAGTATGAGTTTCTTGGTTTCTCAAAAAGGAGTTTTCTCATGAACCTTCCTATATATATATATATATATATATATATATATATATATATATATATATAGATTGAATCCTATAAAAACTCAATCTTAGAGAGAAAACCCTTAAATCCTATGTAAGTCATTGATTTGAAATCTTGAAAATAAATATATGGTCTACATTAAACCACATTAAAAATGATTTGTTTATTCAAAACCCAGTTTTTTATTAATGTTTGATTTGGACCACGTATTTATTTTCAAGATTCCAAATCAATGGCACATATAGGGTTTAAGGGTGTTCTCTTAAGATTGGGTTTTCAAAGGATTCAATCCCTGTATAACATATATATATATATATATATATATATATATATAGTTTATTCAAAACCCAATTTTTTATTCAGGTTTAATATTGACCACATATTTTTCAAAATTCTAGATCAATGGCTCACATAGGGTTTAAGTATTTTCTCTCTAAGCACGATACAAACCCTATAGGCTATAGCATTCAATTGTTAACCCTTGCTTATTGCGATAACCGAATAATTACATCTTGTTACTTTGGGGCCTATATTAAAGTAAATCTAAAAATGTATGTTTTTTCTTCTTTTTTAATTAATGTAAGTGGGGCCCACATCAATTACATTAATTAAAAAAGAAAAAAAAACGTACACATTTATATTTACTTTAATATGGGTCCCAAAGTAATAAGATGTAGTTATTCGGTTATCATAATAGGGAAGGGTTTACAATTGATCATTCCCCTATATATATACACACACAGTGTTAGGATCAAATTAAAATTGATAGTTTGTAAAAGTGAAAAAAGCAAAGTGCTATTATAAATAACAAAGTGTTATTATTAACAAGGAACTGTTAAATATTATAATAACATTTTCCTAATATTATAATAACACTTTGTTATTTATAATAACACTTTACTTTTTACAAAACTAGCACTTTGTACATTAACCTCACCCTATATATATATATATATATATATATATATATATATATAGATTGGGATCAAATGCTAACCCCCTCTTAGAGCGGTAACCAATTAACTTTGCCAAAACGAAGCCGAATCTTGAATTTTTTTTTTTAACATCATTGTAACACAATTAGAACACTATGTTCTTTTATGAGTTTGGGCTAATTCATCACCGTTTTAAAATATCATCGTTGTAAGTTTGTGCTACAGTACTGTAAGTTCTAAATATTTTAACACTTACAGTACTGTAAGAGCCCAAACGGTGATGAATTAGCCCAAACTCATAAAAGAACATGTGTTCAAATTGTGTTACAATGATGTTCAAAGAAAAAATTCAAGATTCGGCTTCGTTTTGGCAAAGTTAATGGGTTATCGCTCTAAGAGTGGGTTAGCATTAGAACACTTCCCATATATATATATATATATACATATAGGGAATTAATAAAATGAAAACACCGTTTGTGTGAAAACTGTGAAAACTAGGCAAAAATCATGTAAAAAAACATTTTTTTTTTGAAATTTTTTGGCATGTTTGTAATACTATTGGGCACATTTTTATAAAAAATAAATCAAAAAAGCGCTGACCAGATATTTTTAAAAAAAAATATTTTATAAACCATGCAAAACATACGTAACACTGCGTCAGATCTGACGAAATTTTTTTACGTTTTGTTATGTATGTTTTACATGGTTTTCTAAAATATTTTTTTTTAAAAAAATTTGATCGTCGCTTTTTTTATTTTTTTATAAAAATGTGCCAATAGTGTTACAAACCTGTAAAAAAATTTTCAAAAAATAGTTGATTTTTGCCTAGTTTTCACGGTTTTCACACGAATAAGTGGTTTTCAAATTATCATTTCCCTATATATATGGTAATGTTCAAATAATAACTCACTCTTAAAGCATTAACCCAGATAGTTTTGCCAAGATGAAGCCAAATCTTGGACTTTTTTTTGAACATCATTGTAACACATATACTACACTTTCTTCTTTTATGAATTTGCGAAAATTCACCACCGTTTGAGACGTAACATCGTTGTAAGTTTTTCACTTACAGCATTGTAACTGTTTTAGGCCCAAAACTTACAACGATGTAATAAAAAATCAATGATGTTTAAAAAAAATCAAGATTTGGCTTCATCTTGGCAAAGTTATATGGGTTAATGTTTTAAAAGTGAGTTATTATTTTCACAATCCTCTATAAACACACACATGGTGGAGGTCCCTTTTCTCCCACTATAAAACAGTAAAGGGGTAAAGTTTGGCAACACTTCATCTGCTCAAATATTATATATATTCTTAAATCTACAGCATTTTGCCCGCAATGGGGCTTGAACCCTCGCCATTTGAGAGTAGTTTGTAAAAGAGCCAAGCAAGGTTCGAGCTCAAATTACACTAGTTAGCTCAACATAACTTGATTTTTTTAATGAGTTGCAATGGTGAGCTCGAGCTCAATTCATACCAAACCTGAGCCAACTAGTATTTTTTTTAACTTGAGCCAACTTGTTAGCTATTTTTTTATTATGATTCTTATTTATTGATTATATTATTTTCAATAAAAATTAGCCAATAAGTATGTGGAACCAATCTTGACAAACTTCATAGTTCAGGGGTGTAATACCTATTGTCATAATTGGTTTTAATTATTTGAGTTTGTATTAAGCCACCTAAAGGATCCAAGTCGTTTTTTTGATTAACTTTAAAGGTGATAAGTTAGCCTAGAAAGTAGGGGTTGATTAACTTGATGTGCAAGTTTAGTCAACTATAAATAAGGATAGTTTTTTTCATTGTAACTATGAATTTTTTTATATCAATTAATTGGAGAAGAAATTTCCAGTTATTTTCTGTTTTTGTTCAATAAATTTACTTGTGATTTATCAAAAGCTTCAATTGGCATCAGAGCCACCAAGTACAAAGGGGCTGAATCACCAATCCAGCTAACTGGATCAAGAAAGATGGGTAATAAAGGACCTTCCACCCGGCTCATCACCACTGAGAAAAAATATATATATCCTGTTCCAATGCCCAGTTTTGATCGAAACAAATTACCCGATCTGGTCATTTAGAATTAACGCGGTCTTTATGACACATGGAATCTGGGATTCCATCGAACTTGGACCTGCTGTTGATCCAAGGAAAGATAATGCAGCCATTGAACTGCTTTATCAGGCGCTGCCCAGAAAAACTTGTACTGCAAATCGCAGAGTATGAACATGCAAAGGGAATATGGGACGTAATCAAGACTCGGCATCTTGGTGTAGTACGTGTTAGGGAGGCCTGACTTCAAATGCTGAATATAGAATTCACATCTGCCAAGAAGAAGGATGGAGAAAAAATTGATCACCATGCAACAAAATTGACGAATCTTGCCTCGAGATCAGCAGCTCTAGGAAAATCAATCGAAGAAACCATCTTGGTCCAAAAACTGCTCACCAGGCTTCCAAACAGATTTGTCAATATTGCTGCAACAATAGAGCAGCTTGTAGACCTGAAATCTGTCAAATTCCAGAAAGTAGTTGGGAGGCTAAAAACATACAAAGAGAGAACCCGCTTAAAATCCACCAAGAACCAAGACCAACTACTGCTATTTTATGAAGAATGGGTATCAAAAAGGAAGCAAGAAAGAACCCCGAACGAGAATGAGGGAATGGCCAAGACACAAGTGGAAGAGGTCGGTCTGTGGGAGGTCTGGTGGACTTTGAAGGGGCTCAAACCGTGCACAAAGCTCCCAAGAAGGAAGCCAGCCAACTAAAAATTCAAAAGATAGATCTAAACTCCAATGTTTTAGATGTGATGCTTTCCAGCATTTTTCTGCCGATTGTCCAACAAGAAAAGCTGAAGAAAAATCCAACTTAAATCAGACCACCACCACCGACGCGGCAAACAGGCTAGCCCTGTTGATGGCCGATGCAATACAAGGTGACAAAGAACTAGTTTACCTAAATGAGGAAAAGGTATTCCAAGCAAAATAAGGGTCGTCCAAAGTCGATGAAAACATGTGGTAATTAAATGCCAGGGCCACAAACCACGTGACTAGTAATAAACAATTATTTTCGACACTTGACACCTATATAAGGGGAAGAAGGCAAGGTTTGGGGATAACTCGTGTTAATATACATATATGGAAGAGGATCCATTCTTTTGGAGTGTAAGAATGGAGTACAACGATTGTTGACTGATATATTTGACATTCCATACTTAAAAAAATAATATCTTTAGTATTGGACAAGCTGAAGAAGGGGTGTGTGAAATAACAATCAAAACGGTGTTCTGTCCATGTTTGAACCAGATGGAACCTTGCTCATGAAGGCTCAAAGAGCCCCTAATAGGCTGTATAAAATCAGCCTATCAGCAAGCACACCTGTCTGTTTGTTGAGTAAGATAAATTATACATCTTGGATATGGCATGCCCGTCTCGAAAGTCAAACTTTGAAACCATCAAGAGATGGGGTCGTCCGATTTGGTATATGGAGTCCCAGTCATTAATCACCCATCATAACTATGTGAAACATGTCTAGCAGGGAAGCACACAAGACAGTTTACCTGATCAAACCAAGTTTAGGGCCAAAACCCCACTGGAACAGGTATACGCAGACCTGTGCTGCCCTATTACACCTGATACCGAGCCTGGAAACCGGTATTTACTGTTGTTTGTGGACGATCACAGCAGTTTCATGTGGCCTTTTCTGCTAAAAACTAAAGGCTAGGCACTTGAATGTTTTAAAAACTTTTAAAGCTTTGGCCACGAATTAATACGGGAAGAAAATAAAGGTTCTAAGAATTGATCGAGATGGAGAATTTACTTCCAAAATATTCAATTTGTTTTGTGAAGCCGGGATCACAAGCATAGTCACAGATTCGCTCTATAAGCAGTGTTGTAAAAATCACTAGGCGCTAGTCAGGACTCAGGCGGTGAGGTAGGGACTCGGGATTAATCAGATTAGAATTTTATATGTAATTTTTCAAAATTATATAAATATATACAAGATTTTACAAATAAATTTTCAAATATTTTAAAGATTTTAATCAATCAGTTCATAATTTGTGGTCTAATTAATATGTATTTCATTTTTTTTCTTTTTCTTAAAAAACCTATTTATTAAAAACTTAATAAAAAGAGTTTGAAGGGTTTGCACTTCCCAATCTTTTCCCGTCGCCTTCTTCTTCAAATTAGGGCAACACCCAAAAAGACATCCTCCTCTTCCTCTTGCGTCTGCCGTCTGGTTCGTCAATCCCTCCCTGCCTCCCGTGTGCAGCTCGTCAGAGCTCGTCAATCTCCTCTAGAATTCTCGCCAATACATCTGGAGCTCGTCAATCGAAGGTGTTTTTTGTCAATCCAAGTCGGAATCGTCGTTCTCAACGTAGATCGAAAGTTTGTTTTCCCTTTTCTTCTCGTAATCGCCGGAAATCGGCCGTTTTTTTGGCCGATTAGGTCCGATTTGTAGACGTCGATTGACCGATTGCCGATTTGACGATAATTGCGTAAATTAGCGATGCGATTAATTAGCCGATAAATCGACCGAGTAATCATGATTTTTACAACCATGTCTATAAGCCACGAATTTTGAATTGGTTCGTTTTGGTCCCATTCGAATTCACTAGCGAAGGTACGCTCCTTCAATTCGAAGCATAATCGAGAAACGAGAAACAAATTTGCTTTATACTCAAACCAACTGACGTTGAATCGTGAATTTCTGAGACCTAAATCGTGAATTGAACCAGTGTTTCGTGGATTTGGATGGAATTTTCTATTCGTGTGAATTTGGAATGACTCATGAATGGCTCCTCATTCACGTGAAATTTGGTGATCAATGTTAGTCGTGTTCTTCTCCTTATTCACGAAAATCTTAATTTTTTAAATCTGAAATGAATTTTTGCAAGTTTGTGTTTAAATTATTTTGAAATTTCTGTTATGGCTTTTTGAATATTTTGGTACAATCATGAATTGGAATATATACTTTGAGTTCTTTTATTTTAGAACAATCTTTATTTTATATATACGTGGAGCAAACCGATATTATTAGTAAACCGAACCCGATCGTACCAAAATGAACCTACCCCCTTGCGAGCCAAATTCGTGGCTTCTAGCAAATCGCGACCCAGTTCCTCGTTCCCGAACCGAAGCGAATTGCGAATTAGGTGAATATGATCACAAGACAATTGACGGTTCCTTACACCCCTCAGTAGCTGGGCATTGTTGAAAGAAGAAATCGAACCGTGATGAGCATAACAAGAAGCATTTTAAGTGCAATGGATATGCCACAAAAACTCTAGGCTGAAGTTGTATGTCATGCTATGTACATCTTAAACAGATGGCCCACAAAAATTATCAAGAATCAAACTCCCTATGAAGCCCTGAAAGGAAGAAAACCAAGACTCGATCATCTTCGAGTATCCGGGTTTGTTGGTTTTGTTAAATCAACCACGCAATTGGTGAGGAAATTAGATGACCGAACAATCCCTGTGGTGCACTTAGGGATGGAACCAGGAACCAAAGGATATAGAATGCATGATGTTGAGAACAAGAAATTGGTGGTGAATCGGGATGTCATTCTTGATGAAACAGGGAAATGGGAATAGAAATAACGTAAACCACCAAACCAACACAAGGAAACTGAGTTTGTAATACATATAAACTCACTAGAGTCTAATCCAGCAGCACAAAGCAGCAAAAAGTGGAGCACTGAACCAAACAGCCCAATAAATCAGCATCAAAACAGCCCAGTTTCTTATCAAAAAACCCACACGTTCAGACAGAAAGCCCAAATTCAGCGCACTCAGTGTTCAACAGCCCAGAATCCACTGTTAACTGTTAATGGGCATGGGAATATGTTACCTCAACTTCAAACCGGCATTATTGGTGGATCAGACCCATCCATGGCAGATGATGAGACCTATGATATACACCAATAAGTGGCTGGAAAGAAGTGAATGAAGTATACGAATTACTTCTAACCAAAGGAGAACCTGTTAACTTCAAGGAGGCAACAGGGTATAAAAGAATGGGAGCAAGCCATGAAAAGTGAAATAATTTCCATAAAAAAGAACATGTGGAAGCTAATGGATTTACCCCCAGGGCACTGACCCATTGGTTTAAAATGGGTTTATAAATTAAAAAAGACACTAATGGTATTATCACACGACATAAGGCATGGTTGGTTGCCAAAGGTTACATCCAAGTATTCAACAAGAAGGTGTAGACTTTGACGAGGTAATCGCGCCCGTGGTGAGACTTGAAACAATCAGGCTCCTCTTAGCATTAGCAGCTCAAATGGGATGGAATGTGCACCACCTTGATGTGCAACAGCGCTCCTACATGGGGATGAAGACAATTGGATCGTAAAACCACAAAACAAGAACAAGAGAAAAGGGGGCAGTTGGCCCGATTACTTTATTCCTTCAAAGAAACTTTGAGAAGTAGCTGTGAAATACAAACAGCAAGCTATTCTATTTATGCTAGAACACAAAAATGGAAACTATCAAAACAAAGGAAACAAAATTATTCAGCATTAAAATAGAATAGAAACTGATCCTAATTTGATTCCTAAAATCATGCTTCAGTTATTATCTTGATAATTATCCAAGATTTACTAACAGGGGAACTAAAGGAAGACGTGTTCGTAACATAGCCGGAAGGATTTGTCAAGAAAGAAAAAGAGCAAAAGGTGTACAAGTAAAATAAAACAGTATACGGCTTGAAACAAGCTCCATGAACTTTGAATACAAAGCTAGATGGAGTTCTAAAGGATTACGGATTTCAAAGATGCAAACTTGAACAAGCCATATATACGAAAAGAACACATGAAGGTTCCTTGTTAGTAGGAATCTATGTGGATGACTTAAATGCAACTGGGAACAACATAGAAAAAATTAAGCAATTCAAAAGACAAGTGGAGAACACGTTCGAGATGAGTGACTTGGGACCACTTTCTTACTATCTCGGATTGGAAGTAATACAAATCAAGGAAGGCATAAAAATCAAACAATCAAGTTATGCAAAGAAGATTCTAGAACAAGTCGGAATGTGGGAGTGTAATCCCACCAATACCCAATGGAACCGGGCTTAAAGCTGTCCAAAGATGATAAGAGCAGCTCTTAAAGCTGTCCAAAGATGATGGAGCAGCTGTGTTGATGCAACAGAATATCGAAAAACGATAGGATGCCTCCAGTACTTAACCCATTCAAGGACAGACCTTGCATACTCAGTAGGATATGCAAGTCAGTACATGCAAACTCCCAGAACTACTCATTTCCAGACTGTTAAAACACATTCTCAGATACACAAAGGGAACAATCATTATGGGAATTCATTATAAAAGGAATGGAAGCAACAAACTACTAGGATTTAGTGATAGCAGCCTTTTAGCTGATCATGATGATGGAAAAGGAACCAAGGAGTGGCAGCCTATTTTAATGACGGACCGGACCTAGCAGCTAGTGTTCACAAAAGCAGCCAACTGTTGCTCTATCCTTGTGTGAAGCTGAGGTTATGGTTGCAACATCAGCAGCTTGTCAAGCAATCTGGTTGAGAAAATTATTGGCTGAAATCACAGGAAGGAAGGAGGAGGAACTTGTAGTTATAAAGGTAGATAACAAGTCGGCTATTAATTTGATTGTTGGACCAATCTTAACAAACTTAATAGTTCAGGGGTCTTTTAGCTATTAAGTCATAATTGTTTTAATTATTTGATTTTGCATTAAGCCCCCTAAAGGATCAGGTCGGTTGAGTCTGTTTCTTGATTACCTTTAAAAAAGATAAGTTAGCCTAGAAAGCAGGGGTTGATTAACTTGATGTACAAGTTTAATCAACTATAAATAAGGATTTTTTTTTTCATTGTAACTATGAGTTTTTCTATCAAAAGATTGGAGAAGAGATTTCAAGGTATTTTCTGTTTTGTTTAATAATTTTACGTGTGATTGTGGTACCAAAAGCTTCAAGAAATAACTAACAAAATATATTTATATATAATCAATTAACAAGCCAACAAGTTTGAGCCACGAACTAAGCCAATCTTGGCTCACGCTCAGCTTGATTACAAAACAAGCCGGCTAAGCTTGCTTAAAAAAAACCTTTTTTCAAACCAAGCTTTTTATAAGCGAGTTTCAAGCAACCCTCATGATTTGAAAGGTACACCTTTTCACCAACACCTCCATACCATTGGACTAGATACCCTTTTGGTTAGAAAAAGTTAGTACCTTGGAAGCACCTAATTTTGATGAAAATCCAAATTTTAACGCCTTCCTTTGATCTTGATCTACAAGAACGGTTGAATTCTTCATAGGATGATTATTTTTTTCAGAATCCTCTTGTTGCTGCTGCTGTTTATGAGCATCAGTCCTAAATGACACGATAAAATACCAAATTGAATAGGTGTAAGTGGTGACAGATGAAACAAAAAATTAAAAATTATTAATGGATCATGATGTATAAAAGAAGTATACATCTGAGCAAACTTGGCCATCTCCTCTCCTGGCGCAGCTGTTCACGTTTTTGCCTATCATCACGGCTGCTGCTTCCATGCATTTCCCTCATTTCTTTAAAACGCTGTATAAGCAACACCATTTGATCACAAAATCATTAAGGTATGCATTTGATTGAAGGTGGCATTGTGGCAAAATGGCATGTCAGATAACATGCTCATTTCATTTGGGCCATTATTGAATAAAATGACTAGAGAGATCCATTCATTAAAGTTTCACTTTGAGCGCCTGCTTTGCTTTTGGCATTTATGTTTTATTTGACCCATTAGAGAGAAGACAAAACCCGAAAGAGCGTATTACAAGTGAATGGGCCCAAGTTACAGCTTCTAGCTTCGGCAATGTGACTCTTAACTCTATAAACAGAAAATCTTGAATCAAGTCAAGGAAAACTTGAATTTACCTTTCTATGATTGTGATCATAGGAGCTAAGGTGACCTTCAAATTCAACTGCTAACTTGTACTGCTTGTCACAAAGCTCACAATAGAAAACTTTCCTTATTTCCTTAACCTCGGTTTGAATTTTGTGCTCACGATCTGCCATAACCTGGTTTCATAATGTGCAGGAAGGGGGCAGAACAAGAAGAAGAAGCCACCAGGTAATAAAAACTGCATGAAATCTCTAAGAGCTCCAGAGGTTGATGTTTCCTCATTAAAAGACATGCATATATGCTATATGCTGCCTTCTGTTATTAGATATATGTAGGTTTCAAAAAAAACTCATTAACCTCAAATTAGTATCCAAGTTTAATTTATTTGTTTTTTCTATCAAGTTAGGGGTAAAAGTATGTACCTCTCGCTTTTTGCAATTTCTTCAGTTTCCTCGAGTTCAATGTCCAGTTTCTTCCTCTGGATATTTTTTCTGCGGTAAAGAAATCGTCTTCCTCTGTGTTCCCCACCCCTAGTTTTGAATCTCTTATTCCAGATTTGATGGTTCAGTTATTCCTGTTAAAGCATGATAACAGCATGTACTACATAAACCTTTTTCTAGAAATTTACAATAGAAAGAAATTGATATCAGTGTGTGGGTGTGTGTTGAGAGATAGAGAGAGATCTGATCACAATAAGAAAAGCACCCTACGCCCAACATAGTTACTTACTAAACCCAATATAATATCTCAACTACAAAAAGCAGTATGATAAGCAAAGGAAAGACAGGGGATATCTATAGGATTTTCTTTGATAACCATGGTGTCCAACCATTCGAATTAAAATAATACAAACTAAAAACAAATTAAAATGAAAACCTAGTAGGTTTTTTATGTTTAAAGTTTCATCTATAGTCTTTTGAATTGTGTGAATCACTTTCAGATTAAAGAAATTTTGGTGTAATTTGGGTGGGTACTCCAAAATGGCAAAAAAAAACAATTTAAAATTAGATAGAAGAAGCAAGGACAAGCATGATTTTCCATTAAGACAAACCATACCAGGATTTGTATGTGATTTCGATGTTTAAACCACAACATAGGAGGCAAACCATCGGTTGGAAAAAAATAAAACGACTAGGCACTTAAATTGGATTGGTTGATAACTATGTTAAATAGATTAACAATTGTTTGTAGATGACCATCCAAGGTAATTGGTAACGGATTGGTCCTAATGCATATCTTGTAGTGGCTAGCCACAAAGTAGTTCATGTTCACTTTCTAATTCTTGTAGGTTCAAATATTGGAACCAACAAGCCTAACATAAGTAGGAATCAAAAGTCAAATAAAGCATAAGATTGGCAATGTATAGATTTCAATGTATAATTAGTGGTGGCTAGTAATGAAGACCTTCATGCTAGCTTTCTAATTACTGCAGCTTTTGATAACTAGACCAAGGAGCTCATTCTATCTTAGTGTCACCTTCAAAGTATATTCCGCTCTATAACATCAGAAATTCGCTAGAGGGAATTTCATCCAAAATCAAAATGAACATTTTCAACTTCATCCTATGTTACTCATCATCAGTAAGTTTAACTAATCAAGATTTATAAGTGTTTAAAATTACTTTTAGATAACAAAATAATTAAGACATAAGCTAAATAATAACAAAATCGAATTTTAGAATCATATTTCGTTTTTCTAGGACGTCTCACCCCAACTCTTACCTTATGGTGTACTATTCTTCCATAGATACATTTGCCTACTCATTTTCTAGTCTCAAATTTCATTATCAACCAAGTATAATTAAGACCATAAGTAACCCATCAACAAGCAAGTTAGTAGTAAAGTTATGTACATACCTTGCTCATTCTTCCCAAGACCTTTCCCTTTCCACCCCATCTTTTGAAGAAGTCGAAAACCAACATTGGATGATGTAATGTGTATCCAATGATGTTTGTTCAACATTATCAAGATCTACGTCTTCTCTACTGGCCGATGATGAATTGGTAGGCGAAATTCTTCAGCAAATTCCTCAAGAACAGAAGCCTCATCTTCCTGTACAGCTTACATACCAAAAACCAGATCAACACACTGATTTACAGCATTACATCCATATAAATAAATTTACATAAACGAAAAATAAAAAATGTGCAGCAATATGACCTCATCTGCTTTGTTTTGCCTTTTTGTATGTATTGTCTGCCATTGTACCTTCTGTTATCCATCTTGATACAAATTCAAGACTTGAAGCTGCCTGTAACAAACATTAGTTGCATACTTGCATCCACGGCCAACCATGCGGAATTTTGATAAAATTAGATGGTTAAACACAAACATAGTTGAAGGTCTTGATAAAAACCAATAGAGAACCAGGAACTATGCAAAATCACCCTAACCAAAAAATATCTGTTCAAAAGACTTCATAAAGCAATTAATGATATAATTTTAATACTCATAGTTGTCAAAGGCACATCAGGCGCAGCGCAAGAAGCGCCTGGTGGCAGTCTATCGCAACTCCGACGAGTTCCGGCCAGATTCCAGCGAAAATGCACTAAACATGTTCTAGATTCGGTGGAGATTGGGTAGTAAGAGGTAATTCTTGAGTTGAAACACTAACCTGTTCTTGATTCTTGCTCCAATTTAACGTTCTTGATTCTTTTTGCTGTCGATTTGGTGGATTTGGATAGAGTCGTAAGTCGTATATTGTTTTTAGGGTTTCCTTTGGAGGCGACCAGCTTTTTAAAAAAAAAAAAAACAAAGAAAAGTTTTTTTTAACACTTAGAACATACAATTTACCCCCTCATTTACAATACTATTAAACTTTTGCTACTTTATAAAACTTATACATAAATTAAAATGATGTTTAATGCTAATTAAAATACTTTATTATTATACTTGTACAATAATTTAGTTTTTAGAGTATAGTATATATATTTTTTATATGAACCCAATGTTTCATAACCTGACCGGACGTCTTACTGGTCACCGGTCGGACCGTTCAACTGGATTTAAGAACCAGGAGATGTCCATTAATTTAAAATAGTTTAATATTTTCTTGTCATTAACTACAGTATTAGATTTGGTTATGACAATCAGAAGCTTTGAAAACCTAAACACTGATGGTGTTGAAAAGAGAGAAGAATCAAAGAGGCAAAATATGTGTCTCAATCTAGTTTTTCCCACTGAAAAAAGAAGCTATGCTTTGTCCACATGGCTACCCACATCTCCACTCATACAGGAGGAATCAATGGATATGAACAATGAGAAGTTTTGTACCTTTTGTCCCGCATCGCTTACCCACACAAAATAATCAATTGTGAACAATTAGAAGCTTTGTGCATTTGTCCCACATCGCTTTGTGCCTTTG